>CM070621.1:54798375-55998375 GCA_036346255.1 Ampelocalamus luodianensis
ATTCAAAAAGATAAATCAAATAAACTTCATATTGAAATTGAATGATACTGGAAGGTAGATATTGAATTTAGATGAATTTACAAACTTGAATGGGTTCAAACAAAGTTCAGATGAAGAATATATGGCTCTTGGAAGATTGAAATTCACATGAAATGATAAAAATCAGGATTTATGGATTTACTGTGATTATTTTTCTGAAGGAAAAATAATTTATTGGGTCATGCTAACATCAGCAAGGGATTTTCGACTGAAAGAAAATAATGGAAATTAAACTGACATGTGGGACCCACTTGATAAAACGATTTTAGAAATTAAATTAAATTCTGAAAAGGACAAAGAGGATGACATGTGGGCCTTGGTTTGTAGACCAGGTCCACGGGCTTAGGTCAAAGGTCCACGATGGGATGGGTCCATGGAGACATGCGGGACCCATGGGTCATAGACTGGCTCACGATGAACCAAGTCTATATGGTTTTGGTGTTAGGGTTTGGATCGATGTGCCACATGGGTGGCTTAGGTGGCACGGAAAACTGAGGTGGCACAAGGTGGCAGCGATGTGGCATGCACGTGGCTGATGACATGGCACCGACAACGGCATAGGGCCTGGTAGCTCTCGGGCTCGCCGACTAGCCGGCACTAATGGCCATGATGGTGGGTGAGGGTGGTCTAGTCGGAACGAGGAGGCTACGACGATCCTGGTGACGCGGACGTGGTGGTGAAAGTCATCGGTAATCGCCAGCGGCGACCATCAAAGCGGCGGCAGTGGCGGGTTACGTGTCGGCGTTGAGCCACGACGAAGCTCCGGTCAAGGGAACACGAGCATCGGGTAGAGCGCATCTTGGGGAGCAAGGTGATGGGGTCCAAGAGCGGCGGTGATCACCAGAGGTGGAGGAATTTGACAGTGAGGGCGGTCGGCCAGAGAGGATAGGGAAGAAGAAATCTCAGCACACAGTGAGAGAGACATGTAATCAAGTTGGGTATGAAATAGATCTTGAGGAAAAGCTCATGGTGACGCGATTGAATTTGGAAGGGAATTACCAGAGCAGTGAGGAACGCGGTGGAGATGTGTTCAGGTTACGGGCGTGGTCGGACACGTTGAAGACGAAGGTGGCGCCGGCGGTGCAGTGCAGTGCACGAGAGCTCAAGATATTGGGCTCATCATGTAGAAGACGATGAGGCGCGGTCCTCGGTAGAAGGGCATGAACTGAGGAGCTTTCACAATGGAGAACAAAGGTGGCAACGTCGGTGCCAGCTTTGGAGACGAAGGCCGAAGGTGGCGGCGCTAGGCAACGTCCTGGGCGGTGAGCTAGGGCACGGAGGCGGCATGACGAAAGGAACGCGGTGCACATGAGAGGCAGGCTATTTAAAGCCTAGGGATGCGCATGGCATGGATGCCCAAAATGGCGGCGGCGGCTGCGTAGAGTCCTGGATGGACTCGAGAGCGGCGGCGAGCGCATGAGAGAGAAGTGACTCGGGCTGACTTGTGGCCCAAGCGCTAGGGTTTCGAGAACAGGCCAGACTGGGCTGGCGGTGCAGCAGAATGGGCCGGGGAGAGAGGAGGCTAAGTGGGCCAGACCACTTTCGGCCCACAAGGATTTTCGATTGGAAATTGATTTTCGAATTAAGCAAAAGCAGAAAATCCAAATGAGGCCAAATAAATAACAAGTAAATTTAGAAAAAACCAAGAAAATACAAAAAAATTCCTTAGAGCACAAGGAACCCAATTGAAACTGTTTTTCTTTAAATTGATGTTTAGATTAGTCAGATTAAATATTTTGAATTTAGGAAAGTCCCAATTAAGCTTTATTAATTCAAATAAAATTGGTGAAATTTTCTAGAGACCTAAACTACTCAAAAGATTTTTGAAAAGCCAAATTTTGGAATGTTACACTATGCCACAAGTAGTGAGCGTTAGATCGTCATTGAATGTGAAAACATTCAACTACTAGTTTACTACATTAGTGAAGTTTTACATGGGCCTAAGGAGCATCACCCTTAGGTCCAAAAACTTCTATACGCCCTCCTTATGTCTTCGAGGAAACTAAGGCATTATTTCCAGGCATACAAGTTAATCATGTCGTATGAGCTTCGCTTAGGAGAAATCCTACAAAATAGAGAAGCAGTGGGGCGCATGGTAAAATGGTCAGTTGAACTTGGGGAGTTCGACCTCTATTTCTTGTCCCAAACGACTATTAAATCCCATATCTTGGCAGAATTTATCGCTGAATGGACAAATTCTAAACCTATTTAGGGACCCTAGTATGAATCCCACGACCAGTGAACAATGTACTTTGATGGGTCACTTACATTAAGTGGCTCGGGGGCTGGGATGGTCTTGGTATTTTCTACCGGAGAAACCTTAAAATATGTCATTTAGTTAAACTTTCCTACTACTAATAATGTGGTAGAATATGAAGGTTTATTAGCCGACATTCGAGCAGTGAAAGCGCTCGGGATTCAACGACTACTTGTGAAAGGAGATTCTCAACTAGTCGTAAATCAGGTAGGAAAAGAGTATAAATGCTCTAATGCGACCATGGGGAATTATTTGTCGAAAGTTTGAAAGCTTGAAAAGCATTTTTTTGTTTGGAGGTACAGTATATCCCTCGAAAAAATATTTTTCTTGCAAACCGGCTACCTCGAATGACTTCTTCTCAATCCCCTATTCCACAAGGAGTCTTCTTGGAGCAACTCCAGAAGCTGTCTTTGGTCAAACACCAGAAACTACTCCAAGTGAGATAGCCTCTCTAGAATATGAAGATACATGGATGAATCCCATCTATGAGTGTCATCTAGAGGGTATCATACCCGATACCAATCTTGAGGCTGATCGTTTGTCCCGTAAGGCCAAAATGTATACTTTGGTCGAAGGAGTCCTCTATAAATAAGGTACTCATGCGATGTGTATCGCAGAAAGAAGGATTAGCACTCCTTAATGACATACATGGGGGGTATCTATGGAACTCATGCTTCCTACAGAACGCTGGTCGAAAAAGCTTTTCGATAAGGTTTTTATTGGCCAACAAACCTGCATGATCCAAAAAGAACTTGTTAAGAAATGTGTACAATGACAGTTTCATAGCAAGCAAATACACTAACTAGCTCAAACATTACAAACAATGTCTCTTTCTTGGCCTTTTGCAATCTGTGGTTTAGATATCCTATGATCGTTCCCCAAAGCACCCGAGGGCTTCGAATTCCTTTTTGTGACTATTGATACGTTCACAAAATGGATTGAAGTCGAACCCTTTACTGGGATTACAATGAAAGCAACCAAGAAATTTATGATGAAAAGTGTGATAACTCGATTTGGTGTTCCAAATCGTATAATCACTGATAGTGGAACTCAATTTTTTAGTGCAAAATTTCAAGAATTTTGCGAAGAATTGGGTACTAAATTATGTTATGCCTCTGTTGCCTGTCCACAAAGTAATGGAGCAGTCGAAAGCGCAAATGATCAAATCATGCAAGGAATCAAAACTCGAGTTTTTGACTGGCTTATAAAGTGCTTGGGAGCTTGGGTAAAATAGTTACCCCCAATATTATGGGCTATTCGAATGACTGCTAGACGGGCTACGAGCGAAACAGCCTTCTTTTTAGTCTTTGGTGCCGAAGTCATGTTTCCACCAGAGCTAAAAATTCGGTCTACAAGGGTCGAAAAGTACATTGACCTTGACCAGGAACAACTTCGAGCTGACGATATCAATCAGCTGACGATATCAATCTACTCAAAGAAAAGATAAATCAAGCCTTAATCTATTCGGTAGTCTACCAACAAGCCTTACGCAAATACTACGATCGTAAGGTCCAACATCACAGCCTTGTTGTAGGTGACTTGGTTTTAAAGAAAATTCAAACACAGTCTAATTGGAACAAACTCTCCCCCAAATGGGAAGGTCCTTACATGGTGGTCGAAGTCACGACCGATTCGGTATGAATGACAATGGAAGATGGTAGAATTCTCTCCAATTCATGGAATATCTATTGGTTACAAAAATTCTATGTGTAAATTCCTCTACTCTCAATAAATTTTATGATTTCTTCAATCTTTATTGTGTCAAAAGGTTGATAAAAGAGCAAAGCTTTTATATTCTTTCGATCACTTTTTAATGATTAGTTTTTCTTACACTGGTTGAAGGAGGGTAACATCACATAGTCAAAGTATTTTCCTCCCTGCATGTGGTCTTGCCCACTAGAAGGAACTTCCTAGTGTCTATCCGCTCCTAACTTTGTTGCCAACACAAGAAGACTAAATCTAACAAAACGTGGTCAAAGAATTCTTACAAAGTTTTTTCTCTACTTTTTATTTCTTTATGATTTTTTACAACATTGTTGTTCAAAATAATTATTTAGTGTTTAAGCTTAAGATCTTAATTTTGAGAATTTCTACAAATACTTTATTCTCCTTATATCTGGTCTAAAATGGGAATGTCACCTAGTTGAAGTCTCTCTCTCTGTATGTGGTTTTGCCCACTAGAAGGAGCTTCCTAGCGTCGACTGGACTCTTATTCTCAAGCCAATACAAGGAATTAAGTTCAAGGATGTGGTCGAAACTAAGGAATTAAACAAGCTATTCTTCCACTATTTACTTAGTTAAATTACTCCAATTAAGCAAATAGGGGCTAGATAAAGTTATAATCATAACTTTAATTCTTAGTCCTATATTTCAATTCACATTTTTCTTTGTCTTATGAGTTAATAACTACTTGAAAAGACCATTGTAGGAAATGAAGCTTTATATACAAAAAAAGGCAAACAATGTTTTTCAAATTATCATCCTACTACAAACTACTCAGAAGAAGGAGATCCTAGCTGCATCTCCTCCGCAACCTTCTTTCTGACCGATTGAGCTTCTTCGACCAGCTGCTTGGCTTCTACTTTAGGGAAGTCGAAATCAACCTCAACTGGAAGAAAATTAAGAGTGCGGTCATGGGCTTTGAGTTTTGCCAGCAAAACTCACTCCATTTATGACTGAATGCTTAATCGACTTGGCTTGGTTGGTCTTCAGAGTGGTCACAAATTCCTGGACTGTCCTAAGACTTGCTTCCAAATCATGCTCATATGTCCGACCATGGTATCTTCAAGAGGAGTAACTGCCTCAGCACCTAGGCCTTCGACCACATTGTTCAGGAGAGAAACATTTTCTTGAAGATTGATCTTCGATGCCTTCGTCTCCTCCTCGGTTGCAAGTCGAATCTCCGGGTTGTTTTATCTCTTTGCTTGCTTCAAAAATAGAGTAACGACCAGTTAATAAAACTTTGTGTTAAGACTAGTATCTTATAAGACAAGATTCCACAAGTCAATACATCAACCTTCATCCATTTCTGTATACATGTTTCAACAATTTAGCATGGTAAAAGTTACATACATTTAACAGCTTGTACATGCTCATCAAGTATGTAAAGAGAGAATATATTAAAGGTTAATCTTATTAAGGCAATATTCCAACACCTCCTTACTTGACCATCCTGAATGGTCGACATTACTTAAGATCGATCAATCCAATCTATCCAACAAGTTGGGAAAATTAAACAACTACAATAGTCAAAACAATTATTTTTCATATTCCTTAATAAATGCATGAGTTCTACACATGTATCGCTAAATTCTTAGCCACAAATCTTCAAGAAACTACAAAGACAACATCATATTAATCAACTTCACTTCTAAGGATGTTAGTAGAAATTAATGATGTACCACACTAACTTTTCAACTTGATAATTCACAATCTATCGATTATTTACATAATTGCCACCTACTACTTAAACACAACAAAACATCATAAAGGATTTTAACACTCCTTCTAGGGAGAAATCAAACTTCAAAGTCAAATAACTCGTAAGAAATGCATAGAGCCAAGGCTTCTACTATAACGAACTTCCAATATAAAGCTTTGATTTTTTCTTCAAAATATCAAACGAATAAAAGGGTCATGTTTTCAGTGAGAAAGATACAAATACCAGCTCTAAAAGCACTGCTTCACGAGCAAGAAACAACCCATCAATCGAAAGAAACAATACTTGGTCTCAAGAACAATTGGAGGCCTATTGACACCCAACAATCGCAGAATAAATAAATAACTCGAGAGAAAATCATTAACTGCATAGGCCAAGAATCGCCAACATCAATTCAAGGAGGATAACACTTTTTTAAGAAAACTTACCCATGACATGCAAAAATTGCTACCGTGGTAATCGATCAAAATCGTACTACTAACGGTATAAATCGCAATGCCCAAGGCAACAACCGCAATCCTCACTCTTATCATTGACTATCCTCACCAAAGCAACATATAAACAAATCATAAACATACAAGATTATCTCAAAGCATGAATCATCAAATAACATGTCAAAGCATGAATGCAATGCTTGTCCCATCCCATCCTACTGCACAAAGGTGTCAATTTAATATTTTTAATTACCACGCACCTAAAGCCCGCTCGATACTAATCAGAATAACCTCAGATCCACATTACCCTCGAATGCTACTAACCCACTTATGACTAGCCAATAATTTCAAGATAAATTATTTCGCAACATCTCTAGACAAGAAGCATTGCGGAAGCATAAACAACTAAGGGAATAAAGATAACGGTAACAAGTTCAATAATTAAACAACCTCTAGCAGATTAATCAAAGAATGGTTCACAAGTCCATCCTTATTAAATAACATAAACATCAACAAATAGTTAAGCATTTGGCTAGAATTTCATCGACTTTATTACAACATGAGTTGATGAACCAAGTGCATTATTGTGGTGCCGCTCTACCCATCCCATGAATGCTCAACAATCACCGTAGGGGAAACAAGGGTGAGATAAAAATCTCAAAGAAGCACACTCGCTTAATGTGCTATTCAGACTACAAACAACAAAATTACAACATCATTAAAGTATCCATATGTCCACATCCATAATGTGAATCCACATTCATTTACAAGCTAATTTAACTACAAAGATATTAAGCATCAATATCCAATTCCCATAATGATCACAATTATAGCCTCAACCATATTTACTACCAATGATAGTAAAATATTAACAATTGAATCTTGATCAATCGCTTTATTTTATTCACCACTACCACTACCAATGACAATAAAGTATTAACATGTTTTACCTCATAACTTTACTATTTCTCGATCCACAATCGCTTATCAACAATTACCACAAGAGAGTAGAATCTCATGCCACAATCACAACCACTACCATACCACAAGGGATGAACCCCAAACCACGACCATAGCCACTTTCTCACACCACAAGTGACTCTCATGAGCCAATTCTACATTACAACTATAAAGTTGCAGTTGTTTGTAATATAACTTCACCACAATATCTTGCATAAGTATGCAAATGATCTTTCCACAATGTAATGCATATGTATGCTATGCTCCATCGCACCTTTACCCAACAAGGTAAAGTATGCATCGTGCACGGCAATGCACGATGTTGTACTGCACGGTCGCGGCTATGTTGCGACATCCACAATGCAAATGTCATGATATGTCATGAATGATATGATAATCATAAACTACAAGAATTTAACCACGAAGGTCAACAACATACTCATCATGAATATTTTCTCATAATCCACATGTGTCTCATTAAGCACAATACCATTGTGTCATAAGACCATTACCACATAACCCACACCCGATTCACCAAGATCAAAATCAATCGATCTAAAGGGAACTCTACCACATAGACCACAACATGATCATCATGAATATAACCACAAGGAATTATCAATATGTCCACCTTGAGTTTATTTTCATATTCCGCATTTGGCTCATTAAGCAAATTACCACATGACTACCAACAACTCTTCCAATGCATGGCAAAAATGAATATTAATTTGCTACCACGACTCATCCATAAAACATGCAACCATGGCATATAACTTCAAGTTATGAAAAAAACATGTATATTGCAAGTAGTAAGAATAACAAGTTAAACCGTAGCACAACCGCTGCATTTACTTGCATGATCATATAAGCATTCATCCATCACAAGCATTAGGGTTAGCAATGTACTTGCCTTCCACGATGCGACGCGTTAGAAATGCAAAGGTGATACTCCTAAACCTGAGGCCTCACCTCCTAAACCAGTAAAATAATTTCAATAAGGACATAATATACCCAGCGCTACTAATCGGCATTCTACATCGCCATTTGACGACTCAAAACGAGTTTACAAAGCTGAAACTGAAAAACAACGTTTCTGCCATATACCGCTTCGGACAGCAGCACGGTAAATGACATAACTCATGAACTGAAAGTCAAAAAGAGGTAAACCCAATTTTGTAGATTCTTAACTGACTAATCTACAATACTCTAGTTGACACGATAATCCAATTCGGCCAAAATATTAGGCTAACCATTGTTTGAACTTTCAGTACAGAAACTGCCTACACAATCGGACAGCAAAACTAAATGACCATAACTTTTAATAGGTAACTCTGAATTGATCGTTCTTTATCAATCTGAAAAGTTTATCGAATTATCTACAATAACCTAGTTGTGTGAACTTTCAGATTCTACCAATTTCCCTTTCATATTTTAGGAAATAACCAGACAGATTATTCTCGTCAGATTTCTGGCAGCAGATACTAAAACGATCATAACTTTTGACTCAGACCTCGGAATTGAGTGATCTTCACGGCTACTGAAAGATAACGACAGATCCCACATAACTCTAGGAGATGGAATCTTAAAATTCAGCCTCTAAATAAACGAAAATACCCACGCAATGTACTGGACAGAATCGAATCTTCTGCAGCCCAACATTTAACCAACAATTCTAATCGGTTTCGCATCTACTATGGATCAAACAGCGGGGAAGGCATCTCGTTACCCTTGTAGAACCGCTAGAACTTGCTGAACCAATCCCCACACAAGATCTTCTTCTCCTTCTTCTCTTCCTCTCTTTCTCCTTCTTGCGCAAAGGGCAGCAGCCTGGACAGAGGGGAGGTGCAAGGGAACAGCACCCTGGGCAGAGGGGAGGCACAAGGGAAAGGGGAGGGGTCGGCTGCAAGTGGGAGGAGGGAAAAGGGGAGGGGCGGCTAGGGTTTGGGGAGGGTGGCACCTCCCCCCCCCCCCTTTGGCCGGCCACTACAAGGATAGTTGGGCCAAGGCCCAGGCCCAAGTGGATGAGAACAAGCGGAAAAGCCCCTCTCTAATCCTGATTTAACGAATTTTGAAAATAAATTCTTCCCCGATTAAATAATTCTCTACCGATTAAATTTAATTAACCCGATTCTTGACTTCTCACACTTCCGGAGTATTACACATCTCTCTGCATTTTCGCAGAGTTCGGCCTTCTGCTTTCTCGGCAATACAAGTTGCCTGTGGTATTCACCCACTGTGATAATTTGTTCAAGAGCATTCTGAAAACAAAAAATATGCCATGAGGAAAAACAGAAGAGAGAAAAACCCAAATATGCAAATGTTTGGTATTGAACACTTACATTGATTGTTGATCGAGTGAAGTTTATGTACATGGCCTTTGGGTCCTCATGTTGATTGAGTTCCTTGACCTTCTCCCACCAGTTCTCCTGGAGACTCTTATCATCAAAGACAAACCACCTTATTAGGAAGACCTGAACGATGAGGTCCCAACGGTTGAGGCTCCAAAGAATTCTGGAAAGAAGGGGAGATCTTCTTCTTCATCTTTGTGGTCATTGTGAGAAGAGGAAATTCCCCCTTGAAGCCTCGAAGGGATGACTTCGACGACCACTTTTCTAGCACGGTGGACGAAGCTCTCCACGACCACCAGATCAACCACCCTTGGCGATTATATTGATAAGTCTCCTGTCTGGACGTTGATGTCCTCGATAGTCGACTCGATCATCACCATAGCTTCATCCTCTACGCCTTCGTCTCGCTTCTCCACGAGCATTGGTGGTCTCGACCACCGAGTGGGCATGGCGGCCAATGGCTAGCGCCTTCTCCGGTTGTTCGGGATGGTGGTCAAGGCTCGACCACCTCCGCTCGCTCTCTACAACCGAGGAGAGACTAACACTCCCACGGTCGTAGCCATGACAATGGCATCTTTTCCATAGGGATATCCCTGGGGCTAGAGACGCAGGACTAAAATAAGATAGATGTTAATACATCGAGAGGTGAAATAAAAGAGTAAGTACAATCATTTATTCTTTAAATTTTACATACATGGGCTTCCTTGACACGATATTGAAACCCGAAGAAATTTTCTTGAGAGAAGACTTGATCTTCTTCTCCTTCTTCTCCTCCTCTTCGGTATCTCTCATCGGCTCTGTGGTCTCAGCCTCTGGAAGGCCCCCCGTATCGCTGGTCTGAGCGACCACGTCCTGTATGACCTCAGGTGTCGTACATCAAGAGGGGTCATCGGAGCTTCTTGTACAACCTCCTCTTCTGGGTGGTCGTAGTTGACTTCGATCACCTGGAGGTTGTCATTTCTTTCAACCACAGGCTCTACTGGATCGGTAGTGGCCTTCACAAAGAAAATGTAACTCTTCCAATTTTCCTTTTCAATTCGCTTGACAAGAGCTGGAGAAGGAGAAACTGAGAAGGTCTTATCATCATAATAAAATGATACCTTGGCCTTAGGCACCTTGTGCTTGAGATCTATGACCACCTCCTGCGTATCCATGGGAGTTAGATATGCCAAGAAACGGCCTATAGAGATGGTCGGTCGGGAGTGGAGCTTGAACTTCCGACATCCCTCTTCTTCTTGTCGATCGCTTCACAAGACGATGCCACTTGCTTAGAGGAACTATGTCCTCCTTAGAGTCATCCTCACAACCCCAAGTCCATCTCAGGACATCTTGAGGGTTTGGTGCGTTGACTTGCTACAAAAGGTCATAGAACAAGACTCAACAAGTGGTCTAAACCACAACTACTAATTCCTAAAAATGAGACCAATACAAATATTGGTTACCTTTAGGCATCTTGTCCTCTCCTCTTCGGATATAACCTTCAGAATTCGAGGAGCTCCCTATATGGTCGTAGGGGCCTTCTCGTAGATGAGTTTGACCCTAGTATCAACCTCTCTCTTTGGCAAGTCTACGGGCAGAATAATATGATTAATAGATGTTCCCAAATCATGAATTGACAAAAGCATATTGATTATAATATTACCTTCCTCGTAGTCTCTGGTCAGATCACTGACCTCCGAGTACTCCCACATGTATGTGCTCGATTCTTCAAGGGGCTAATGAGCGTATGATGAAATCCTTCACGACATGCCATCCGGTTAGCCCTCCTTCTCTCAAGTCCTTAATGGCTCAAATGAAGGGAGCTAAGAGGTCGAGGTTCTCTGGGCCCAAGTCCCAAGTTTTCTTCTCTACAAGCTTGCCGTTGAAGTAGAAACTGTTGTCCTTGGTCATGGTCTGGTAGAACCACTTTTTCCTCCATCGCGGCCACGATGACCTGGTGAACATGAGGATGTACTCCCTTGACATCCCATTGTGGAGTTGAAAACCACAACTGCCGGCAATCGACTAGTGTTTACCCATTCTATAATAGTACTTGAAGAGGTCTAGATCTGGAGCGTTTCTTAGATATGCCTCGCACAAGTACATGAACACACTCAGCATCATGATGGAGTTGGGAACCAAGTTCACCAACTCCACCCCGAAGTGCTCAAGCATGGCGATTAGGAATGGGTGACTAGGCAGTCGAAGGCCGCACTTGCAGTATTCTTGGAAGATCAGATCCTTCCTTCTCCTCCAATAGCCAATGCCCCTCTCTGTTGGTTCACCACTGATCATGTTGCGGAACCTTCTCTGCAGCAATGAGTACCGCCATCTTCATGACGTCCATTTCTGATTTCTCCCACTTTGAAATGGCTCCGGCCATTTCTTCAGGGATTTGAGTTGGATTCAAGGAGATTGCATTTGGATTCGAAGAGATTTGGGAAAATGCGATTCGGGAGGAAACAGAGAAAGCAAGAACTCAAGAGATTGGAACTATTGGGGAAAGTCAAAACCCTAAGTTTACCCTCTGGGAGCTATTTATAGCCATCGGTCTAGAGTAAAAGATTGTGGGATCCCAACAGTCACAAACCTCTTTGGGAATCGCTCCCAATGGACATAAATTGTAAGAGACAGTTGACATTCTTTATTTCGTCTGTTCGTGAAAAGGGAAATTTATTTTTACAACTCAGGTAAAAATACTTTCTTGACCAAGTCATTCCTAGTCGAAGAAATACCAATGAATACACTCAATATTCGACCACAATACAATGACCTCTTTTCCAAGAAAGTCATTTTCACTTGAAGTTGGGGGCTAGATGACGTGGATCTAATGATCCTCAATTAATTAAATTATTTATCTATAGTATTCATTATAGATGATAATTTATTTATAGAACCTTCAATGATACCCTTATTATCAATAATGAGAGAGATTATAAATACCTAGTAGTCGTAAACTATTCTACAACGACCCATATGGTCGTAGATCATCCTACTACCACTTCATGGTCGTAAGTTCTTCTACGACCACCTACTGATTTTAAGTTCTACTATGATCACCTTATGGTCGTAAGCCTTACTATGACCAGGTAATCCACGACCACCTTATGGTCGATAAGGACTACTTACATGTGGACCCAATCGACTAGGGGCTTTATACGTTGTGTCTAATTATACATAGAAGTAAATATGTATCGTTATCCTTTGGTATAATCAGGCGTATTAGTCTCTATCTCCGCACAACCACAAGGAGAATGTGGGGTGTCTCTCTCTAACAATAACTACCGTCAACACGCGCCATTCTTTAATTGTTGAGGCACTTTCTGGCATGGACAACCGCTCACTCATACACTATATAAGGGATAACACCATCGACAGACAAGGAGCAACACAAGCAAATGTAAGTCATTAGTTCTAGCCTTCGGTGACTTCTTTCTCGGTTGTAAACACAATCAATACAAGAACACGAGATTAGGGTTATTATTCTCAAGGAGAAGGCCCGAACTGCCCAAATTCCTCTGTGTCTCATCCCCTCGTAGTCTCCAAAGAAGGAGGCCCTCTTTTAGATTTCATATCATAAGTTCGATATTAAAACATCGACACATTTGAAGAACTTCTAGAGAAGGTAATTTTTCTCGTGTGCATTATGTTTATGAACTTTGTAGTTAGTGTTAAATTATTTAGTTATAATTAATTAGCCATAGTTAGTTAATCATAAATATATAATCGTAATTGAAATAGTTGTAATTAATTAGTCAGTATTTAATAAGTCACAATTTCTTATGCAATATAGTAAGTTGTATTTAATGTAGTCGTAATTAATTAGGCGTAGTTAGTCGTAATTTTTCACTCGCAGTTTGTTAGTCGTATTTAAAATTCATAATTAAAATATTCATATTTAATTAACCATCAATAATTAGTCATGCTTAATTAGTCACAAGTTATTTGTCCTAATTAATTAACCGTAATTGATTAGTCGTTGTAGTTAGTTAGTCTTATTTAAAATGGTTGTACTTAATAAACCATGATTAATTAGTCGTAATTAATCATGCTTAATTAAATATTACTATTTAATTAGTCTTAACTATGTAGTGGTAAATGATTAGTTGTAATTAATTAATCACAATTTATTTGTCCTAATTAATTAATCGTATTTAATTAGTCGTAATATATTTATCCTAATTAATTAGTCAACGTAGTTAGTTAGTATTAATAAAAATAGTTGCACTTAATTATTCATAATTAATTATGCTTAATTAAATATTTCAAATTAATTAGTCCTAATTATGTAGTGGTAATTAATTAGTCTTAACTAATTTATCACAATTTATTTGTCCTAATGAATTAACCATAATTGATTAGTCACAATTTATTTGTCCTAATTAATTAATCATAATTAGTAAGTCACAATTTATTTGTCCTAATTAATTAACCATAATTAATTAGTCCTAATTTATTTGTCCTAATTAATTAACCATAATTAATTAGTCCTAATTTATTTGTCCTAATTAATTAATTACAATTAATTAGTCGTTGTTAGTTAGACATAATTAAAATAAACCTAACTAAATAACTGTAAGGAAATAATCCTAAATAATTAGGCTTAATTAAGTATTATTAACTAATTATTCGTAATTATTTAATATTGGTTAGGTTGGGTTTTGTGGTTTTTTTGTGGTGGTAGTGAAATATAGACTACGTAATGCCACTTGTTTGCTATATTGTGTACAGTAAATTGGGTTGTTGTGGGTTTAGGTGATGTCGAACATGCAATATTTGCTAGTGTTTTATAGCGACGATCTCGTACGGGGTGGACCTGATGGGTTGGACATGTCGAGATGACAGAACAAGGTTGTCCGGGGGGAAGAGCTCAATGCGATGAATATTCACTAGCTTAGGAGCTACATCCGGAGGGAATTCGACATGGAGGCAATGAGGAAGAAGCTTGTCATCGAGAGGACCACCTGCACGAATAGGGGAGGGCAGGGTGTATGGGAGCTACTCAAGGTGAATGACAGTGTTGCATTGGGCCGGTGTATGCAGATTGCTTCCCAGCCCGATGCAGCGATATACGAGAAACCGATGGTATACGTGAATTTCGTGCACAGCGTGCCATCAAACCTTGATGTTGCTGGTGCCTTAGGAAGAGGGTAACAACAAGCGGTGCACGAAGACGGTAGGACAGAATATGCTGTTAGCACGGAATGTGCTGTTTTGGAGGAAGACTACGAGAGAAAACTTGCACATAATTTTATACAAAATGAGAGGGTGTAACAATGGTGGTCGGCCCGCATTGACTACCACGAGTATCTATCGGACCAGCCGGTCGGGTTGGAGTCCGATGAGGATGCTGACCCAGGCTCAGATGGAAACGAGGAGGACGCACCCTAGGGTGGTGGTTCGACTGACGAAATTGTATCATCGGAGGTGCCTTACATGGCATCCAGGCTTGATGATATCTCAGTGCGGTCGCTTGTACAACCATAAGAAGAAGGTTCTTAGTGGGGTTTGATGCTGACACCCTGTTAGTTGAGCAACACTTCCCTAAGAAGGTGGTCGTACAGGAAGCTATAGCACGATATGCCTTGTCTATCAGCTGTGTGTACCGGGTGCACCGGTCCAACCTAGGATATTATATAGTAAAGTGTCTAGTGGAAGGCTGCCTTGGCAAGGTCAACGCTCACAGGGTGAAGTTCTTTGGCTCGGTCTTCACGGTGAAGGCAGTGATCGATCACAATTACAAGCTTAGTGAGCCACCGTGGCAAGATCGAATGTAACTTCCGCGACATGTGGCGCCTCATCGACCACCTAGTTGTGGAGGACGTGTTCGTCTAACACAAGATGTTGTTGTCGGTTGCCAATGTGGTTGGTTATACCGCCGCCTATAGCAAATCGTAAGAGCGAAGAAAAAGGTTATCGAGTCCACGTATGGGACATATGAGGAAGCATACAACCATATGCCAAGGATGCTTCACTAGATTGTCGGGCAACCTCGCAAGTACATAAATAAGATTGAAAGTGAAGAGCCTGATGGAGGCCCTAACTACTTCATACTGGACTGTGTGTTTTGGGCTTTCTCCTAGGCTATAGATGGCTTCAAGTTCTCTCGTCCGGTGCTCATGATGGCTGACACTTTCCTCACCAAGGGGTACAAGGGCACCATTCTCACCATGAATGACCAGCTTCTTCCAGTTGCTTTTGCCATCATAGAGAATGAGAACACATCTAGTTCGGATGGTTTCGACAAATATCAAGCGGTGGTTGTGGAGCTCGCCCAACATATGTCTTACCATGCATCGTAATGCTAGGTTGTTGTCCGCTCAACACCATGAAGAATGGGACGAACCCCTCATCAATGGAACAATGTGGAAACTCGTGGTGCATGAGGCATCTTTGTTTGAACTCGGATTTACACATCCAAAACCCTTTGTATATTCTCGAATTAGTCCACATCGTAGCTACCTTACATAGGAAATATCAATGAAATACCATCTATTTATCGATTTAATTAAAAGATCTCAAAATAACAAATAGTGATAATAATGGACCTTATAGTCAACGTTTACCTAACTTGACACACAGAGCTAAAGAAACAAATAAACTCTTATAGCGGAACATAAAACTTGGAGAGACCAATCAACATGCCCACAGTAATCGAGTGGAGAATGCATTCTATTTTGAAAACCTTCAAAGAACTCTTCTTCAGAGAACTCTTGAGAAGCTTGATATTCTTCAACTGAGCAAGAAAGTTTTAAGTGTGAGTACATGAAGTACTCAATAAGTTGTAGGGAACAGATGCAATTAATATTCATGCAAGACTTGAACAAAGGAATAGTTGTATGGTTATTTTGTAGAAAGCAGATAATGTGAAGTAGATTGAAATGCATAATTGAGAAGAATAATATGTAATAAACAATTGCTTTGAAATAACCAATGAACCTTTCGCTCACTTTCCAACCAAACCACCAAGTGAACATCCCATCAACCAAGTCAACATTATATTCACCAAGTGAATCTCTCATTCACCTTCCACACATTTTAATAAAGAAACTCTACATCTCAAAGTAAATCCCTGAAGCATTGTCCATAATCGGGGACATGGCTGTTTAAATGTTTTAACTCTGCAGAGGTTATACAGCCTTACCCACAAGAGATAAATCAACTCAAAGTGTATGACCACACTTCCAGAGATGTGAGACTAAGTGATCATCACAAGGCCTTACAAAGCTCCTCCTTAACCCAATTATACCCACCAAGTTTCAACACCGAATATCATCATGACTAGATAGACCCCTCTTGTGCCATTGCAGTATCCATCCCGTAACTCATGCTTCCAAAAATAGAACTAAGCTAAGACATTGATAATTAGTTACCCAATTTCATCCTATACTAGACAAGTGGTTGTATGATATGGCTTAGTTCAATAGCACACAAGATTAAGTCCTAACAAATTACTAAAGCAGACTACCTCATCCAAAAGAATATGCCTCACATACACTTCATCTTGCACAATCACTCGCTTGAGCATAAATCATTTTGTTTAACCAAACCAATGACAATCTCGCCATGGCACACAATTTTTATACTAGCACGGCACCACAATTGGTACAACAAAGCTGACATCACACCACGCTGCATAATAGTGGCATCGCATCACTAATTCCATATATCACTAAGTTAAATTATAAATATTGAACACGTGATCATGAGCCCATCGTAACTAAGCATGGCTAAGCATCTCCACGATATCCCATGTTGGTGATATAAATAGGTCCAACTAATATTGACCACCCTATGGTGACAAATGATTCATGGTATTCAAATAATCAATGGAGGAGTGTGACAAATAGATGATTAACTATTCTCAAAAGTAGTTGATATAAAGATAGCATGCATTTTAATATAAAACAATATAAATTTGAAATCATAGGTTAAATATGATCAAAGGACTACAACTTGCCTTGGCTTTGCTCACATACAACACTTGGATCTTCAAACTTGATTGTACTCCCTGCTCCTTGAAACATTTCATCTAAATGAGAGAGAAAACAACAAAGCTGGCACAAATAAATCCAAAAGAAAATCAAATAAAATCCAAAACCAACTCTAAAAGAAATAGCTCGATTTTAGATGAATTTAGAACTTGAATAGACTAAATCGGAGTGAACGAACGAGAACGGACTCGTGGAAGATTTGTCGAAAAAGGAAAAAGAGAGGGAAAAGAATATTCCTTCAGACTAAAAGAAAAAAAAAAGAAATTGAAACTGACAAGTGTGGTCCACCTGTAAGTGAAAGATAGGATAACATGTGGGGTCGAGTTGATAGAGAGAGAAAGAGACATTGAGAGAGACATTGACGAGGGGGTTCCACATGTAAGAGAGAAAGAGGGAGAGAGAGAGAAGCTGCAGAAAGATAAACAGTAGGTGCAAGGCGCCGGCAAAACAAATGAGCGACAAGTGAGAAGATGGTTGGTGACAGGAAAAATAGAACATCGGGATCTCAGGGAAGACTTGGCAGCGGCGGCGTGGTGAGAACGGCGACGGCAGCAGAAGGAGCTCACAGGCTTGCAGCGGCTATGGTGGAGTAACGGCGTCCAATGGAAAAGACAGGGAGCATCATCTTGGAGGCGGCACGAGGATCATGTAGAGCGGCTCGGGGAGAATGGAGAAGAACAGAGATAGCGATGCATCGATGGTCGGAGGCGGAGACGAACGCGGCAATGCGACGGAGAGATGCTAGGGCGAATGAGCGAGCAAAAGAAAGAAGGGGATTGAAAGAGGGACTCAGAACGCAACATGACACCGACGGAAGGCAAGGGATCTCACCGCGCTAGATCGAGCGATGGCAAGAGTTGGCGATTTTGGGAAGAAAGAGGCGGCGACGACTCGGCTAGGTTCAGGCGACGAGGATGCAAGCACCATGTAAAACGCGACGAGGAGAATCCAACGATGGTGGAGGCACGACCAGAGTAGCTTCAATGGCAACGGAATGGGCAATAGAGAGTTTCAGTAGCTGGCAGCTCCTTGGCAAAAATCTGGCGAAGCAAAGATGAAATTGATGAAGTCGACTTGGGGCTTTGGACGAGGAAGGCGAGGCGAATATTTTGACGCAGGTTGGGCAGCTTATAAAGGCACGAGATGGTAGAGTTTGAGAGGAGGACGACAACAACGTGGTGTCCGGCTCTGACATGGGATAGAAGCATGCGCAAAGAGGAAGGAGGAGGTCAAGCGCGACATGGCGGTCTCACTGCAAAGAGAGAAGGAAGAGGGAGGCATGGTTGGATCGGGTTGGCGCGTGGAAAGGAAAAGTGGAATAGGCCAAAAGGAAAAGGAACGGGCCAGAAGAAAAGGAGCTTGGCCAAAAGAAAAGGAATTAGCCCAAAAGGAAAATCTGGAAAGAAGGATTTCCAAATTTCATAAAATAGATTAAATAAAACCGAGCTCAAACAAAAAGCAAATAAACTCCAAAAATTCCAAAAATACTGAACTTAAGGAACCCAAATAAAATAGCTTAGAATTTAATTTAAGTTTAAATTATTCACATTAAATTGTTTTATTTTATGAAAATTCAAATTAAGCTTGAACTTAAACAAGAAAATTCAAATGGTTATTTTTTATTTTAAAATGCTTCAGATGAACTCAAAATTTGGGATGTTACACTCTTGCATCGAACTTCTTCACGTTGTTCCACAATCAGGAACTAATGAAGACATTCAAGGTGTTGTGCATGCAAAACCAAAGGCGAAAGTTCAAGTCCATCTAGAGAGACCTCGAACATCAGACTACGAGGCATGCAAGGGAGTCTCCTCTAGAGGCACAGGAGGGATAGCAGGCCGTGAGCAGGGAATCCATGAGCTGCATACGTTTAACCTAGTGGATTAATCTCCACACTCCAGAGTTGGAGAAATGGTCCCAGTTGTACAACACTAATGGTGCAAGGTACGACATTATGATGACCAACATGTCCGAGTTGTACAAAAGCATGCTGAAAGGTGTGTGGTGCCTCCCTATCACCATGATCGTTGAGTAGACCTAGACTCGTGTGGTCGCCATTTCATCAATAGAGCCACCATAGGTGAGCGAAGGTACTGGAAGAAGGAAGCAGTGGTCCGAGAACATACAGAGGTATACAAACCAGAAGATGTAGAAAACTTGTATGCACAATATCCGAGTGATCGATGGTCTGAGGAGGAAGTACGAGATTCGGCTGAGGCAAAATATATCAACAATCATGCTAAGGGAAGGAAACATGCTTGCACCCTTGGTGATGTGGCTACATGCACCTACAACAAGCCAAAGCTCCTGCACAAGCCATGCTCGCATATGTACAAGGCGTGTGTGCAAATCAGGAAGATATCTACGACGTACAACTTTGAGTACTACGACATGCACCATCTTTTCGAACATGGAGTGCTAAGTTTCACTGTGGTACGTGGACATGAACTATAGGGATCTTTGGTGGTAGGGTGAAATGGGGCCCTAACATAGCATTGAAGACAATCGAAGGGATGACGGCAAACGTGGTGCCTACGAAATGACATGGATAATAACAACAAGGGGCCTCTACCACGCGAGGAAGTGTCGATATGCAAGACCCTTGGCCACTCCATGAAGGATTGCCCCAACAGACCGAGCTCGTCTAGGCGTCATTCTGTGTCGTAATTAATTATACTATTTGCATGTTAGGGGACCATCACTTTATGTAAATGGGTAGTGTTATAATATTTGCGCCTTTGTGCACGCCATTTTTCTTAATGGGTATGTATCTTGCCATTCTATTTCTTCCGAACTGACTCGTCCTTGTTTTGTGAGCTAGAGCATAACATTAGGTAGGCCTTGGAGATGTCGGACTCATCGTCGGACTTATATGAGAAGATGTCGCGATAGCGCAAGTGGTTTGCCGAGAGGGCTAAACACTACCCGGATTGCTCTACAAAAGATGTGCTAGTACCACCAGAGTTTCCACACCTGTAATGTGTGTGTGAAAAACCAGCAAAGATCATTCAGTCCACACACCTGACCACCACCGCCCATGCATACTACATGTGCAGGAACATCCACGTAAGTTTAAACTTACGCACACATCGATTTTACACCTTACGTTTCATTCCACATATCTCTAACTTCGTCCGCGATAATGGCAACCCGAGATGCTGAAACTTCTTCCAATGGATCGACGCACTGTGACATATACGATAGGGCTGTTCATCGAAAGGTATACATGTTAAACTACGTGAAGCGAGCCGAGACCTTTGAACGATGGAAACCTTATGTACCCAACCTTACATCATTCAATATTGCAGCCCGCTTACGTAATGTGGCTGCCTTCGAGACCTGGTCGCCACACAGGCAATCGGGAGGCAAGGGAAGGGACCAATGTGCCACCAAGACTAATTTTGATTCCAAAAGCCCTTTCATGTATCGAGGTGTTTTTCGTTTATTGATTTGTGCATGCTGTCATTTCTAATGCACGTAACCAAATCCGCGCATCATGTAATTCACAAATTACATTGTGAAGTCTCTCAAATTTTATTCTAAAATTTCTTCAATTTCATTTATCAAATTTTATTCCCTAACTTCACATGAAATATCGATGGCCTCGCGGGGGGGTGCCCCTGGGGGCTGGACTTGCCTGGTCCATGTCCCTAGGGGCCGGACGTGGCTATGTGGCACGTCTGTGTGGCTACGCGGTGCCATTTTCGCTTTGATCATGAGAAGGAAACAGCCAAAAACTCCATACCCTCGTATCGAAATGGGTCACGGAACAAAAACATCCAAGCCAACTGAAGTCCATTAATCCTTCGGTGCTGATTTTTTGGCTCCCACCTGTCAATGTTTGTGGTGTATCTGAACAATGTTTAATTCAGTAGGGTATTGTACGTCTGGGCACATAGCCTCCCAGGCTGGCCATTTTAGTAGGGTATCAATGGATCAAATATGAATCAAATAGTGGTCTTTTCATTTAAAAAAAAAATACAAATACAAATCGAAAGTTGTAACGAATACAAATAAGAATCGAATACCTACTCAATTCGGTCAGATTCGAATATCCTATAGTGTATTGTAGTTTAACAAAAAGAGTTTGTTGACACTAGTTTTATAGTTATATTTATACCTATTTTCCATTGATTTATCATGTAATCATTTGTGTTATTTGGGGATGTGCCAAAATGAACATAGTGAATTCTAAAAAGAACATGCAAAGAGCTTCATTGGAGGTGTGCCAAATGAACAACATTAAATGCCAAATTGGAGTTCACCATGACAACAACCTCGCCAAGATGATCAAATGCATATATAATATGCCCAATTTGGAGATCGGATGCAAAAGATGCAAAGTAGCTAGTTAGCTAACGCTATCCGAATATGGATATTATCCGTATTCGTGTTTGATTTGGCATCTAATTGGTATACCATATTCACATTTGTATTCAAAAATCGAATATTATCTAGATTCGTATTCATTTTACAATATAAATGCAGTTTTACTTACCACATTCGCTACTATCCAAATTTGGATACCAAATAAAACGGTTTATCCGAATTCGTTTGACACCCTAGGTGTGCTAGACCATATTATATTTTTTTAAATATACGTCTCTCCTAGTTTTTACTCTAGCCCTAAACATATATTCTACTCTTTAAAGGCCCACACTACTTAATTACTTGAGATAAAAAAAAGTGTGAGGACTGAGCGGGGGCTCAGTTGGCAAGAGGGGAGCTTCAGGCTCCCAGCCTGCCACGGTTCGAGCATTGGCACCCGTGCATGCCTCACGGGGCTTCTTCTTTAATGTGGACCGGAGGGGAAAAATATTCTGGACATAAAAAAGCCCTTCTTCTCATACACTAACATGTGGGCCCATGTCATCTTTTTTTTCCCTCTTAGCATGGGTCGCATGCGCTAGCCCCTCCTGCATGTGCTTCAATTGCTTCACGCCCTATATTGCCACACTACCCTATGAAAATTTGTGAGGCGTTAGAGTTTTCTAGTTAGAAGTTACATACTTACAAGTATGGAAATAGATACGAGTTATCCTAATCTAATCGACAGATGCAAATAGATGCCGAGATGGATCTAACGTTGGTTATGCCACACATTCACATCTATATTCTTAAGTTGAATATGAAATAAGATAGATGTAGATCCAAATTCAAATTGAATATCTATTCATTTTGAACAATTTTGATATCTCGCATCATTTGTACATTGCAAGATAATAATCGTCCTATATTTTCATATGTAACATGATGAAACATTATAAATATGACGAGGTAAGCTTAAATACCATAAGCAGAGGGGAGATGGGCCTTGGCGGTCGAGCAATGGTCCCAGAGCCTAGAGAGAATAGTAGCAAGATTTTTTAATGTGCGCATATTCGTTTTAGTCCCAGTGGCTAGGCCCGAGATTTCCCTGCCCGAGGCAAACATCGCATCGAAGTTCCACCAACTCGCGGCTCCCACTCACCACTTTGCCCACCGCCCACTCGACTCCCGGAAGAGCCCAACTCTGAGGTACATGAACCGACACATATGTCACTACCTCATCGTAAATCATTGCAAGATATACACGCATCATAAGAGCCTCGAATACATCTTCACCCAGTCAAATCTTAACCTGAGGCAACGAAGATGGCTGGAACTCATCAAGGACTATGATTTGGATCTTCACTATCACCCAGGCAAGGCCAATGTGGTGGCCGATGCACTGAGTAGGAGGTCTTACCGTAACCACATTGTGACTCATAAACGACACGCCTTCCTCCTTGAAGAAATTGAGAAGCTCAACCTAGAGATAGTGCCACAAGGGAGCCTCTCCGCCCTGGAGATGCACCCAACCTTAGAGGAATTGGGGAATACCAGCTCAGAAAGGATCCAACAGTTCATGGAGCAAGGGAAGGCCTCCAAGATGACGAAGGATAATCAAGGCATCCTATGGTATGGAAAGCGCATTTTTGTACCCCATCAATAGGACCTAAAGGATTTGATCCTCAAGGAGGCACATGAGTCAGCATAATTGATCCATCCTCTTGAGGCACATGAGTCAACATAATTGATCCATCCGCGTGGTACCAAAATGTATTAGGATCTGAAGCAATGCTACTGGTGGCCCCGCATGAAGAGGGACATCGCAGTACATGTAGTGTGTTGCGATGTATGCCAAAGAAATTAAAGTCGAACACCTAAGGCTTGGTCTTTGCATTTCTACGAAAGTACCGAATAGAAATGGGAAGAAATCGGCATAGACTTCATCACTAGTATGCCGTGACTAGGTCTGTGTATGATTCGATCCAGGTCATCATTGATAGATTGAGTAAGACTACCCATTTCATTCCGGTTAAGACCACTTATAAAGCGACAAATTGGTTGAACTGTACATGTCTCGGATAGTCACTTGCATGTGGTGTGCTGGTTTAATCGTCCCGAGATAAGGGTTCATAGTTCACCTCCCATTTTCGGGACACTTTCACAAGGCCTTGGGCACATATTTGGCTTTCAAGACCGCATACCATCCCTAGACTGATGGTTAGACGAAAAGAGTGAACCAAGTCCTTGAAGACATGCTCCAAGCTTGTGCTATAGTGTTCGCTGCTGATTGGGAGAAGGTCTGCCCTATGCTGAATTCGCCAATAACAATAGCTATCAGTCTAGTATGAAGATGTCTCCTTTTGAAGCCCTCTAAGGATGATAATGTCGAACACCACTGTTGTGGTCGGAAGCAAGAGAATGATACCTTTTTCGACCAGACATTTTGAAGGAAGCTGAAGACAAGGTTCGTCTCATTAGAGACCGACTACAAGCAACACAATCGAGACAAAAGAGCTATGCCGACCACCGCCGGAGCTGGAGTTCCACATCGGGGACTTTGTCTACTTAAAGGTTTCTCCTCTCAAAGGAACCAAAAGGTTCAAGGTCAAAGGGAAGTTAGCACCAAGGTATATAGGGCCATACCAGATCATCGCCAAGATGGGAAAGTAACTTATCAGCTGGAGCCGCCCGAGCAGTTGTTCGACATACACGATGTATTCCATGTATCACAGCTCAAGAAATGCCTCTAGGTGCCTGAAGAGCGAGCTCGATTGGAAGACATTGAACTCAGCAAGGATTTGGCGTATGCCGAACACCTAGTCGAAATCTTAGAAGTAGTAGAAAAGCAGACAAGGAACCAGGTATACCGGCTATGTAACGTCCGATGGAGCAACCACACAATAGGTGAAGCTACGTGGGAGCGTGAAGATTTGCTGAAAACAGAGTAACCCTAGTTGTTTTGTAACTGACAAGGAACCGACAAACCTCATCTTATCCATTTATATACATCCCTTATTGTAAGATAGAAGTGTCTTTGCACTCCACGTAAGCTTTTCCTACGACCGCTACCTAGTCATAAGTCCCTCCACGACCAGTTCCTAGTCGTAAGCTCTCCTGCGACCAGTCTCTGGTTTATGGTGCCTACAGGTATATAGGCCTGGCCGATTAGGAGGTTTTCAAACCATGAATCTCGGGGTTGAGATTCCTCTTAAGGGGGGTAGGGTTTGTAACAACCCAAAAATCCATAAATGCAAAAAATATGGAATTTTTAAAACTGTTTAGATGATGACTATTGTTGCGCTTCTTGATTGCCTTTTCAAATCTTAATTTGACTGCCTCATATCTACTTATCGGAGTAAATAGCACCAAATCAGGGAACTCTGAGGTCTTAGACCTTAAGTTAGGGAATTACAAGTAATGTGTAGACCACTCTGAGACCTCTAGCCTTTCATCCTCTCGGTTCATCAAGCTTCACCGCACAGCTTGGTCAAAACAAGTGCAGCCAACGCAGGTCGACGACGACTATCGCCATTAATTGTCGTCGCTCAAACCATCACGTTGGTTCGCACTATGCTGCCACCTTCAATAGCACCAACCATTCCTCCTTGTCGGCCATGCCAAATGCATCATAGACTCGGGACCATCTCGCCTTGTCGATATATATAGCGCCCCACTCCATATTAACTTTCTTCGTAGTGCCGTGTTGGTTCCACTCTCATCCTCCCAGCGAACTTGAGCTCCACTGCTGCTCGAGCGCTTGCTGACCAAAGCGTTGCCACAACGCCGCAGCCTTCACCGTTGGTACCCATCGGTATGGCCTCTCTCTCTTTGTGTCCGTGTCACACATCCATAACCCCAAAAGGTGTTTCCTCAATTGGTTCTTCCTTGGTGCACAGAAGTGCCACTGATATCACCCTTTCCTTTCCTCCGACTGCAGTACTCCAAGACATCCCTTTAGAACCATCACGTCACGCCATGGAGCTACCCTAAAGATCAAAGGCTACCTCCTTCCTCAAACCGTTGTTGTAGCGTGGAGTTCTCTCACCGTCGCGGACCCCATCGCCAAAGATACGGCCCGGCTAGCTTGTACCACCACTCCATACCTGCACGTCCTAGTGGCCAAGATGCTCCTCCTAGTTTGATCTACCCGATTCCTTCTCTAATGGTTCCTGGTTCTTTCTCCTATTATCTTTCTCTAGTTCTTCCCCGGCTCCTTCACTGTTCGTTCGATCACGGCAAAGCAATAACCATTGCTTCTCTCAACCACTATTGTGTAGTCGAATACTTTTCTCATTCGACTACGCACGCTTAACACTTCCACGACTCTCCCTTTGGCAAAGACCACCCTCCTTGGCCACGACTCTCTTTTAAAGGCCACCCTCCATGGCCACAACCTCCCTTTGCAAAGACCATCCTCCTTGACCACGAACTCTCTTTTGCAAAGACCACCCTCCTGGCCATGACCTCCCGGTCATAGCACCTCCATGACCTCCGCTAGTCATAGTGCCTCCACGACCTCCCTTGTCGTAACCTCTCCACGACTCCCCGGTCATAGCACCTCCACGACCTCCCTATTCATAGCACCTTCACGACCTCCCGGTTGTAGCATCTCCGTGACAACACCCAGTCAGTAACTCCGCTCACGTGTGGTCAAAAACTCTTTTGACCACTCAGCCGTGACCACTCAGTCTCCAACTATACTGGTCTGACACTTCCAAACTACGACCTTGCATTATTTGGAGTTCATTGAATATTTGAAAATGATTTGAGTTTGTATATGCTTATTTTCCTTTTTGTTTGTTTTTATGATTATGGAAGCCGAAGCGATCGAAGAACCATCGTTGATCAGACCAGATTAGCAAGATTCGAGCAAGGAAGTCAACACTTTGATCATATTTGAGCCTACCTTTTACAAATTATATTGCTTTAAATTATGAAATTGTATTGCTATATTTTATACAGGTATATTGGTTTAGCTCATAGTTAATGCCTTAATAATAATTATGTATAAACTTCTAACCCTTGAACTTGGACACTATCCTTTGTCACATTAGAACTTAATGGATTACATACTAGTTAAATAATTCTATACCTAAGTGTCATACTTAGCCTTGCTTAGGAACATTGTCATGCGGGCATTAAGTTTCCTGACAACAACCATTCAAAACATGAAAACCAGATTTGGGCAGTCGAGGCTGAGAGCCTGGCTGGTATGTTGGATTAAAGGTTATTTTCAAAATAGATGAAAAACCTGGGGAATGTGGGTATGGGTAAGTGGATGTACCACCCAAGTCACTTAAGGATGAACGGTGATGACCTCTCATGTAAAAATAGTGCAACCACAAGTCTATAGTAGGTACGACCTGGCTAACTAATTTGCTCACCTCGGCGTGGCTTCGCCATCGGGCAATGTGGCGTGGGTAAAGGGAAAGAAGCTACAGCGAAACCACACGCTGCAAGAGGGGGCCTCCTGGAAGTGCATGGCACTAGGCGGTGAAACCTTAGCAGGTGGGGTTGCATCAAGTTTGAGTATTGTAAAGGCCTTGTGATAATCTCCCCTTGATACACATGTCTAAGGAAACGTGTGTAAATATCATGACGATTATCTCTTGTGGGTAAAGTGTACAAACTCTACAGAGTAAGAAAACTATCTGGATAGCCGTGCTCACGGTCAATAGTGGTGCTGAGAACTTGCTTGATATAGTTTTCAGTTTTATAAAACAATTTGTGCTTGGAAAGGAAAGTTGGGGTGGGACCCTAGGGGTTTTGAGAAACACAGTCGGCCGTGGACCAGTAGATACGGGATAGCCCGAGCATTGAGTGGATATAGCTACTCAATGGTATAGGAGGTTGGACCTCCGCTAGTACTTTACAAATGAAAACCCCTTTGTGAAAAACAGATTGTTAAAATGCTAAGTCTCAGGATTTTCTATTACACAATCTAGTTCAAACTTTGCTTTTGCAAAGAAAAGAACTCAAGACCTCCTTGACTAGCCATGCATCTATACGATCAAGCATTGTGTGTTGGCTCGCGAGTACGGTTGTGTACTGGCCTGCTCAATACAATCTTAAGATCCCCTCGATCAGGACCCCTATGACTACTACGTAGAGAATGGACCTGATGATGGGGAAGACGATGAAGCTTAGGCCAGGACCCCCAGTCGCTTGGCTGTGGACAGAGTGAATGGATCCACCTCAACTTTTTGCTTCCGCTTATACTAAAATATGTACTGACTTTTGTGGGATTGCCACACTGTGGCCCTTTTGAAACATTGGCCATTATACGGCCTATTATGTAATATATTATGGTCTTGCTTTGTTCATACCAAGTATTGGTTACTCCGACACTGTCCCTACGAACACTATTCACAATGAGCACAGCCTACTTGAGTGTAGTCGTACCACCTACAACCAGGTGTGATCTATAGGACCACCTCGGGATCACACTAGGACCTCCTCCTGACCTACTCAAGACCTCTAGGACCTCCCTCCAGACCTCCCTCCGGACCTCCATCCAGACATCTCCTAACCTCCCTCAGACCTCCCTCCGGGACCTCACCTCCCACCGACCTCCCAGACCTCCATAGAACCACCCCAGACCTCCTCGTAACCACCCGGGATCTCCTCGGGACCACTACAGATCACTCCAGGACCTCCTCAGGACTACTCTAGGACCTCCAGGACCTCTTCAAGGCCTTCAGGACCGCTTCAAGACCTCCCCAGATTCCCTTTTTTTGAACAAGTGTGGGTGAACTATGGACCTGATCGTAGGTTTGCGTTGAGCTTTCATGGTTATGTGAATGATCCGAGAATGTATCTGTGTGCTATCTACTAATCTAGGAATGGCACAGATGACATAGAGGATTTGAATTCCAAATTTGGGGTTCGACAGACTGCATCGAGAGCTCACGATCGAGGGTAAAGGCCTTAGCTAGCATGGTCATTAGAGACCTAGGAATACACACTAGAGGACAGCTTAGCAAACCCTCATGCGATACCGGTTTTTCCGGTTTTACTTACCCACTACTTCTTCCTCTCGGTTTTTCGATTTTTATGGTCTCTTTTCTATTATAAATATCACCTTGTGTTACCGTGTACTACTCTCTAAAGAGTTCTCGTTCACAAATGCCTCCAAGGAGAGCAGCCGCGGGTCATGGTCGTGGTCGTGATAGTGGCCCAAAGACCAGCATCTACACCAAAGACTAGCGCCAAGACCCGCACTAGCACCAAAGACCACCCCCACCTCTCGAGCATCCCACACTGGCTCAAGTGACGCCCCAACAAGCTCAGCTGCTACAAGCAATGGCTGCTGGTCAGCAAGCTCAACAAACCCGGCTACTACAAGCAATGGTTGCTGGCCAGCAATGTGGGAACCCGAGATATTTAACTCGTAATACTTAACCTTCCAAATGGTTCTAGTATTATCAATCAAATATCCTGGACCCCGATGGACATGTACTTCCTAGAATTGCAGTACACATACACCTATACAAAATCATGCATCATTTCCATACAAGATTATAATACTGAGTGTAAAGCAAAAGACATATATAATAGAGTTATTACAAAAGAGCTGACTGGCCAAATGACACAATAGCAACTAAAGGAATAGCGGAAGCAAAATGCCATACGATGGCGATAAAAAAAGCCAACCGGTTTGTCATTTACCCACACGGCAACCAACTGGGCCGCCAAGCTAGTTGTCTAGTGCATAGTCTGTCTCACAAAAGTTAACCCCTTGGGGGATCAACTTCCTTTGCAACAATTAAGCAAAGCAACTGAGTACAAAAATGTACTCGCAAGACTTACGAGTAACAAGCCTATACATAGCTACATGCAAGCTGAAACAAAGGAGATGGTCATATGGTTCATTGGACGCATAATGCAATTTTCATTTACAATACTGTAATAGATTGAAGGAAATTTGACAAAACTATTTTTGTTTGTTGAAATAATAGCGAGACAACAATAAGAACATAAATAACAACCTAGAGGTGACTAACCCAATAGCCACCATAGCATAGCACGAATTCCCCATTCGTACCACCCGAATTCAAGTTTTAATGAAAAGGTTGTAGTCTAATTCTTGCAGGAAAAAACCAAGCGTGCCCATATCCTAGGACAAGGCTATTCGAATAGATTGAACCCTACAGGGGTGTACCAATGTACCCACATGTCAGACCGCCTTTTGCCAAGCTATTTAGCACACTTCTCTTGGTGTGCTGGCACAGCTAAGTCCTACGAGACATTTTTCAATATTATGTATTAACTACGAGTCGCCCGTATGTATAGAAACCCATACGTTGCATTGGAGTCATTGTAAAGCCGGGAGTCAACTACCCATATAGGGTAAAGCAAACGGACAACTACAATACCCCTCTATATGGAGAACCTAGAAAGGATTCCACTCTGCACCCAACACAAACACATTCCTCTTTTACCACACACACACACACACACATCCTCCCGCACTGAGCCAACACACGCCAAAGTACTAAGTCAAGAGAGATCCCATATCCCTCTCACATGGTTAGCACACAAAAGTGCTTGGATCAATGGCGCAAGTAATTCGGTCTTTGTTGACTCGGGCACCATCCATTCACACCCAAACCACACCATCATACCAATGTACCCAAGTCCAAAATATTTTTATTTTCAATTTTAGTTTTCAAAGTAACATAGCACAAGTTGCTAGACATAAAGTCATAATATGATTTGTGTGATCAAGGTTATCGACTAAGTCGATAACCATCTAATTCTACCGTTCTTAGCATTTCTAAGCAACAACAAACCGTAGACTACAAGCTAAGTGACAAGGTCTCATCCAACGAACCCTAAATCACAGAGGACATATGTAATACCTGAACGCTGTTTCGCTTCGATTTAAATTAATCATGAGTCACCGTTATTCAAGAATCGGGAAAAGGAAATTAAAATGTAAGTTGGCATTAAATTGGGAAAAATAAAGAGATTTAATTTATTAAAAAAAATAGTCTAGGGAGGGCGGGCTTGACACCTTGGGCCCGGAGGGCCCAAGGGGTGGCCGCACTCCCCCTTTGCCCTAGCTGCCACTCCCTTTTATTTCCTCATGCACCTCCCTCCCCATGGTCGCTGCCTTGTGCAAGAAGAAAAAGGAGAAGAGGAAGGAGAGGAAGAGAAGGAAGGAGAAGAGAGGAAGAGGAGAAGAAAAAGAGGGTGATCCCCAAGGTTAGGTAATTTTTCCCCATCCCAAATCCCCTGATTTCTGCTGTAATTAGGGTTCATAGCACGGGATTTGATGGGGATTAGCATTTAGGTTCTCCAATTAGAGAGTTCTGCTGATTGCCCGTAGATCAATTCGCGCAGCGCAGTTGTTTACGCGGTTTAGACCCATGAAGCGATTTTTCCTGCAGTTTGTCCCAAAGGAAAAACGTAGAGGACGACGATGCGCATCTACTGTATTTTTTCAGATTTGTTGGCCGCGTAATTTAGTCGTACCAGGATTTGGAATCTCGCTGTCCATCAGGGTTGCAGCAGGGACAGACCACTGTTCAGATGGGAATTAGGATAGTATATGAATTCTATATTTTTGGCCACCATTGAGAAAGTTGTAGGAATTTAGTAAGCTAGTTGTTGTATAAAAATAAAAATTTAGAGCCATACTCTGTTGTTGGGAAGCTTTTGAACCTGACTGTCTCCGATCGATGTAACAGAGGAGGATCTCTCTGCTTTGAGCATTTAGTTACCCCATGCTAAGAACAAAATAAAAATATATGATCTACATGAAAAGTGTAGGTATTTAAGTGAGGAATCCAGATATATATCTTTTGCTGTGATTAGTTTTATACTTTTAAATATATGAAAATGTTAGCAGCGCATTGTAGTGGGATTAGTGTAGAACCGCATGCGGGAAAGGTTGTTGTGGGATTTCGGGCTTAGCGACACCTTTGCTTCTTAAGAATCATTTTGAGTGTTGTTGTATGGTTCTCGAGGTGTACTTTTGAACAAGTGGTTTTGCTCCTGATCGATGACGTGATTGCGCCGTCACGGTAGAGGCAAGTAAATGTAGCGGTTGTGCTACGGTTTAACTCCTTATTCTTACTACTTGCAATATACATGTTTTTCATAACTGAAGTTATATGCCATGGTTGCATGTTTTATGGATGAGGTCGTGGTAGCAAATTAATATTCATTTTTGCCATGCTGGAAGAGTTGTTGGTTGTCATGTGGTAATTTGCTTAATGAGCCAAATGCGAATATGAAAATAAACTCAAGGTGGACATATTGATAATTCCTTGTGGTTATATTCATGATGATCATGTTGTGGTCTATGTGGTAGAGTTCCTTTAGATCGATTGATTTTGATCTTGGTGAATCGGTGGGTTATGTGGTAATGGTCTTATGACACAATGGTATTGTGCTTAATGAGACACATGTGGATTATGAGAAAGTATTCATGATGAGTATGTTGTTGACCTTCGTGGTTAAATTCTTGTGGTTTATGATTATCATATCATTCATGACATATCATGACATTTGCATTGTGGATGTCGCCGCTTATAGCCGCGATCAGACGCGTACAACATCGCATTGCCGTAGCACGATGCATACTTTTGCCTTGTTGGGTAAAGGTGCAGTGGAGCATAGCATACATATGCATTACATTGTGGAAAGATCATTTGCATACTTATGCAAGATATTGTGGTGAAGTTATATTACAAACAACTGCAACTTTATAGTTGTAATGTGGAATTGGCTCATGAGAGTCACTTGTGGTGTGAGGAAAGTGGCTATAGTCGTGGATTGGGGTTCATCCCTTGTGGTATGGTAGTGGTTGTGATTGTGGCATGAGATTCTACTCTCTTGTGGTAATTGTTGATAGCAATTGTGGATGCGAGAAATAGTAAAGTTATGAGGTAAAACTTGTTAATGCTTTATTGTCATTGGTAGTGGTAGTGGTGAATAATATGAAGAAGTTAATCAAGATTCATTTGCTAATATTTTACTATTGATGGTAGTAAATATGGTTGGGGCTATAATTGTGATCATTATGGGAAATGGATATTGATGCTTAATATCTTTGTAGTTTAATTAACTTGTAATGAATGGGGATGCACATTATGGATGTGGACATGTGGATACTGTGAATGATGTTGTATATTTGTTTGTAGTCCGAATAGCCTGTTAAAGCATTTTGTTTGCTGAGATTTTTATCTCACCCTTGTTTTTTCCCCTACTGTGTGATTGTTGAGCATTCATGGGTTGGGTAGAGCGGCACCACAATAATGCACTTGGTTCATCAACTCATGCTGTAATAAAGTCGATGAAATTCTAGTCAAATGCTTAGCTATTCGTGGGTGAATATTTTATTTAATAATGATGGACTTGTGAACTATTTCTTTGATTAATCTGCTAGAGGTTGTTTTAATTATTGAACTTGTTACCATTATCTTTGTTCCCTTAGTTGTTTATGCTTCCGCTTAATGCTTCATGTCTAGAAATTGTTGCTGTAATAAATTATCTTGAAATTTCTGGCTAGCTGAGTGGTTTAGTAGCATTCCAGGGTAATGTGGGTCCTGGGGTGTTACAACATAATTCTAGACTCAGTTGTAGAGAATGAATATTTGCCTACAGATTATGCATCTAGAGGATCAGCTAAACGAACGATAATTTAACATAAAAAATAGAGCATGCATACATAGATTTTGCAAACAAGATATTAGACTTTGAAATTAATGGGTTCAATATAATCAAATGAATGAAACATCTACTTGCTTTGCTGGAGATCACTGTCTTGCTGCAGAAGATCACTCTCATACTCAATAAAATCGTCGAAACCTATCGAAAGAACGAGAAAACCCAATAAGAACGAATAACACCGAAAAAGACTCAAAATCCAAGGTCAACCAAAATCCATGCAATTTACACAGCAGGTAGAGCATGATTTTAAATGAATTTATCAACAAGAATCAATCGATTTGGACGATGCATGCAAAAGTTATAGCCTAAACCATTTTTGTAGGGCAGAAATTAAATAATTAACTTCCTGTTACTGTTCATGCGTAAATTTCCAGAAGGTTAGTGAATATGAAAATTTTATGATAGACATAGCATGACATTCTAACAACAACAAAAATTAGATCACTTCATTTGGAGTTAAAATGAATTTCTTATAATTTTTCCAAGTTATGAAAGTAGTGCACAATTAATTTGTAGAACAAGATTTTCAGAGGCAAAGACATACTTAAAACCTATTCTACACTAAATCATAGTAACAAAGGAATCTAAAAATTTTTAGTTTACCCAAATTGGAGTTACAGAGAATTACTTATGCATTTTTCAAGTTAAATCAAAATTTTCTTTTGTGGAAGAAAATGCTAAAACAAGGTAATACAACTAACACAAATTTTCTGGTACAGAACAAGGTTCAACCAATTTTTAGATTAAAGTTCAGTTAAATTGAAAAATAAGAAAAATTTGAATCATCCAGAAAGGATTTAAAATGAATTACTTAAGCCATTTAGAAGTTTAACACAATTTAAAGTTCACAAATAAAAGACAAACGAGAGTTTCTTATTAACCCATAGCGGAAAACACTTGGGCCGTAGGGATTGAATTGAATGGCCCAAATGAAGGGAACATTTGCCAGCGCGAAGGCCCAACGATCCAGGCATTAGATCAAAATCGGACGGTCCAAAAAGGAAGAGACGTTCGGACGATCCGAACGTTCAACGTGATCTGGATCGCAGATCTAGCAATGGACGGCCCAGAGCGAAGGTGCGTTCGGACGGTCTGAACATTCCAAGCAATCTGGAGTGCAGATCTTAAAATGAATGGTCCACAGAGAAAGGAGACGTTCGAGAGGTCCAAACGTCCCGAGAGATCTAAGACGCAGATCTAAAAATGGACAGCCCAAAATCAATCTCAGCGCTGCGCACGCACGCACCAGGGTTTAAATGCGCGGGCCCACATGTAAGTGACACTTAAGCCATTTTAGGATAGCCATTAACGTCTTAAGCAATGATTAGCAATTAATGACTGGGATTTGTCGTAACCGCGTCGCTACAGTGCCGGTCGGATTACGACAAACGCTCAAGCACAAAACTGAGCTCACCGCCGGCAATGTGGACCACACCGGTGTGGGCCAAGGGCAAGAATGAGTTCCCAATAGCCATGCGCAACTACTGGTGGAGGTGGCGACACCAGAGGAGGACCATGCCGGCGGCTAGCGGAGATGGGTGGCGCTAAAGGTACGACAATGAGCAAAAATGAAAAAAAGCTCCGCATTGTCCAAGGAAGCGTGTGCCCAAGCAACTAGGGACTACAAGGGAGTTACCTGAGCACAGGAGAGGTTAGGAGATGGCTGGAGGAGCTTTAGCGACGAAGACCAGTACCGGCGTTGAGGAAAACAACAAGGAGATGGTGGCCTAAGCAAAAAAGAAAGGGCCCAAGTGGTAAGGAAAGCTTCCATAAGGCTCAGAGATGGTTCATGAGCAAGTAATTGAAGAGAGGAGGTCCTTACTGGAGCTGAGGAAGAAAGGGGTGAACTTCGGTCGAAGAAGAACAAAACCCAAATTTGATAATTCCTGTGGAGGCAATCCCAAATTGAGTTAGGGGAAAGATTAAGGTGATGAGGGGTGCAAAGTGACGCGAATGGAAAAGCAAAGAAACCACTGAAGCACTAGCGACAAACAAGAAACTTGTCAGCCGACAATGGTGATTTGGGGCTCTCTGGAGTTTGAGCTCAAAAAAGCAGAGAGGGAGCTAGGGTAGTGTTGTAAAAGAAAACAAGGAGGAGCTCAAGGGCTTAAATAGCCAGAGGGCAAAGATTAAACAAGGACAAAGCTCCATGGTGAGCCCAGTCCAAGCTCTGCCAAGGATGAACTTGAGAAGATGAGAGCAGTTGAGACGGCGACTTGAGGGCGAAAACCACTAACGGTCAACAAAACCAAGGGCTAAGAGCCGTTGAGGATGACACACTGAGGTTGACAAGGTGCTCTCCCATGCCCTGGTGCTCTGGTTCTCGTGTACGAGCCAGCGAGAAAGAAGAAGAACAGAACCGGCGTGGGCCCACCAGTCAGCGAAACAAGCTAAGGTGGCTCGGGTCAAAAAAGAACAAGAGGGTTGGGTTGAGTCAAAAGATAAGGGCCGGAACACTCCAACGGTTCGATCGGGCATGAACGGCTCAGATTAAAAGTAACGTTCGGACGGTCTAAACGTTCAAAACAATGCTGGTGGTCTGATCAGAAATTAATGGTCCTGATTGAAGTGGACTCTCAGATGGTCCGAACATCCACTTAAATCTGGACGGTAGAAAGGAAATCCAACGGTTGAAACGCCACGCTCCTTTTGAACGGCCCGAAAGCGCGAAGTTAGTTGGGCTCAACCAAAAGACCGAGTCCGACTGCACTCAACAAAGACTTTGATCGGGTTTGAGATTTAAGTGAAACTTAGAGGAATTTTTAGATGGAGTTACACAACTCCAAAAATTACAAAAATTTTACAGGAGGTGCCCAACTCCAGGATTGACCTTGTATAAAATTTCCAGAGGTTTTGATGCAAATTATTTTTCTCCAAAAATTTCTCAAGGTACTGATCTAGGGTTTGACCAAGGGTCAAACTAGTTTGACTGGTCTCTTAAAATTATCAAATAATTTCTAAAAATTATGAAATTTTTCAGAGGAGTCACATAGAAGCCCCAGAACCAAGGAAAAATATTTCTAGAGGATGATCACAATATTATCTAGAAAAGTTTCCAAGGGGTCAAGACTCAAGTTAAAAGAAGCTTATGGTTTTGAATTCTACAATTCTTTTGCAAGAATTTAGAGAATATTCAAACAACAACAAGACGCAAGAAAAGTTTTAATTTCTTCTCATTTTCTTGCATTTGAAGCACAAGCTAGGATTTTGGATGTTACAAGAAAGTTGGAGCGGCCAGCCATGGGTCTAGGCTTGGGGAATTCATCCGCACAAAGCCTCCCGTCTTCGAAAGCGCAAATGAGCCACTTGAAGCTGAAGATTGGCTTTGTACTATTGAGAAGAAACTAACCCTGGCTCAGTGTCACGAGGAAGACAAGGTGGTGTATGCAACGCACCAACTTATGGGACCCGCTGCCGATTGGTGGGATAACTACCTCGCAACCCGAGTTGAAGAAGAACCTGCACCTGTGGCTAAAGGAGTTGGAGCGCCAGCTGCCGTAGAAGTAGCTGTGCCTGAAGTGGGATGGGCTGAGTTTCGGGAAGCCTTCAGAAGCAACTTCATCCCTGCAAGTGTTATGTGCATGAAGAGGAATGAATTCAGGGCCCTAAAGCAAGGCAACTTCTCAGTCACTGAGTATCTCACTCGGTTCAATCAGCTAGCCCGTTATGCACCGAATGACATCACCGAGGAAGAAGAGAAGATGGACTGTTTCATGGAAGGGTTGCGTGATGGACTGCGAGTGTAGTTGGTAGTTCATGACTTTCAAGACTTCCAACATTTGATCAACAAGGCATTGCTCCCTGAATGAGTGCAAGACATTCAAAGCCGCCGCAGTGGAAGTTGGGAACTCACGGGCCGACGGTTAGTCCACGCACGGCCTATGGCACTTCTTCTGGTAGTGGCTCTTAGCCGGCCACTCTACCTCGGTCCCTGGCTCCAGCAACTCGGCCCGATGGTGCTTCATACGCCACCTGTCCGATCCAATCAACTCTCTACTATTCGCACACCGCATGTCGGCTCACAGTGCTTCAATCAGAATGAGTCGGGGCACTTCACCCGCAAATGTCCATGCAAGACCCTAACCCCCGTCAAGTTTAACGTTGGGAGTACCCCAGCACAAGTGCCACACACCCCTAGGACAGTAGCAAGAGGAAGGCCCGCGACTACATCAACACCTAGAACCACTCCATTCCAAGGGTAGCGTCAGGTGAATCACATCACTGCCGAGGAAGCACAGGAGGCACCGGATGTGCAGATGGGTATGTTCTTAGTTAATTCCTCACCAGCTCATGTTCTTTTTTATTCTAGAGCATCGTATTCTTTCGTCTCCAGCAAGTTTGTGAATCTTTGGCAGCTGCCAACCTTCGTGCTCAAGAAACCTTTAGATCTTAGCTCACCTGGGGGACTATTATGGGCCAAATTAGTATGCCCTAGGGTGGAAATTCGGTTCGAGGGAATAGTGTTTCCAACGGACTTGATGGTGATAGAGGCCCAGACCTTGGACGTCATCTTCAAAATGGATTGGCTAGCCAGGTATCAAGGAGTGATAGACTACGCCAATCGAATCATAGTCCTTACTTACCAAAGGACCTAGCAGGGTAGTCGAAGTTAAGATGAACAGACCTTTTCAGTGGAAAAGGGCGATCTGCTATGCTTTGGGCGTTCCTCTAGAGGGAATGCCTGTGGTCTAAGAGTACCCCCGACATCTTCTTGGAAGAATTGCTAGGGGACCACCAGATCGTGATATAGAGTTCATCATAGAAATGATGCCGGGGACAACACCTATGTCTAAGAGACCTTATAGGATGCCAGTGAATGAACCCGAGGAGCTGAAGAAGCAAATCCGAGAGTTACAAGAGAAAGGGTTTGTTCAACCAAGTTCTTCTCCATGGGGATCTCTGGTATTATTCGTGAAGAAGAAGGATGGCAGTATGCGAATGTGTGTAGATTATCGGTCCCTGAATGAAGTCACTATCAAAAACAAGTACCCGTTCCCCAGGATTGATGGCATGTTCGATCAGCCCAAGGGGGCAACAAAGTTTTCCTAGATAGATCTGCGTTCTAGGTATCACTAGTTGAAGATCAGACCTAAAGATATCCCAAAGATGGCCTTCTCTACTCGATACGGCCTCTACAAATTCATAGTTATGCCATTTGGGCTAACCAATGGCCTAGCCTATTTCATGAATTTGATAAATAAGGTGTTCATGGAGTACCGACCGATTTGTGGTGGTATTCATCGATGACATTCTGGTCTACCCAAGGATGCCAAGAGCATGCACAACACTCGAGACGGTGCTAGATACCCTCGTGAGCACCGCTATATGCCAAGTATAGTAAGTGCGAGTTCGCTATCCGATATTAGCTTCCCGGTCATGTCATATCCACAAACGGAGTAGCCATGGATCCGACCAAGGTGGAAGCCGCCCTGAGTGGCAACCACCTACCTCGTGACCGAAGTCCGAGTTTTCTGATTGGTAGGATACTACTGCCAATTCATTGAAGGATTCTCCAAAATATCCCACCCCTTCACCTAGTCAGTGAAGAAAGAAAGGAAGTTTGAATGGACCGAAGGATGTGAGAAGAGTTTTCAAGCACTATAGGTCCACTTAACCTCCGCCCTGCTCGGTCCTCCCCGATATCCATAAGGATTTTTAGGTATATTGTGAAGCCTCTCATCAAGGGCTAGGCAAGGTGCGATGCAAGACAAGAAGGTGATAGCCTATGCCTCTCGACAGCTTCGACCACATGAAGAAAAGTACCCTACTCACGATCTGGAATTGGCATCGGTAGTACAGGCACTGAAAATATGGCATCACTACCTCATCGGAAATCATTGCAGCATATACACAGATCATAAGAGCCTCAAATACATCTTCACACAGTCAGATCTTAACCTGAGGCAACGAAGATGGCTGGAACTCATCAAGGACTATGATTTGGATCTTCACTATCATCCGGGCAAGGTCAATGTGGTGGTCGATGTAATCGAGTGTAAGGTTCATCAGAACTACATTGTGACTCATAAACGACAGCCCTCCTTCCTTGAAGAAATTGAGAAGCTCAACCTAGAGATAGTGCCACAAGGGAGCCTCTCCTCCCTAGAGATGCACCCAACCTTAGAGGAAAAGATCAAGGCCGCACAATTGTGGAATACCAGCTCAGAAAGGATCCAATAGCTCATGGAGCAAGGGAAGGCCTCCAAGATGACGAAGGATAATTAGGGCATCCTATGGTATGGAAAGCGCATTTTTGTACCCCATCAATAGGACCTGAAGGATTTGATCCTCAAGGAGGCACATGAGTCGGCATACTCGATCCATCCGGGTGGTACCAAAATGTATCAGGATCTGAAGCAACGCTACTGGTGGCCCTGCATGAAGAGGGACATTGTAGTACATGTAGCGTGCTACGATGTGTGCCAGCGGATTAAAGCTGAACACCAGAAGCCTGCTGGTCTTTTGTAGCCCCTGCGAGTACCCGAATGGAAATGGGAAGAAATCAGCATGGACTTCATCACTGGTATGCCCAAGACCAGGTCTGGGTATGATTCGGTCTGGGTCATCATTGATAGATTGACTAAGACTGCCCATTTCATTCCGGTTAAGACCACCTACAAAGGTGACAAATTGGCTGAACTGTACATGTCTCGGATAGTCAACTTGCATGGTGTGCCCAAGAGAATCGTCTCAGATAAGGGTTCGCAGTTCACCTCCCATTTCTGGGACAATCTTCACAAGGCCTTGGGCACATAATTAGCTTTCAACACCGCATACCATCCCTAGATCGATGGTCAGACTGAAAGAGTGAACGAAATCCTTGAAGACATGCTCCGAGCTTGTGCTATAGAGTTCGTTGCTGATTGGGAGAAGTGTGTGCCCTATACCGAACTCGCCAATAACAATAGCTATCGCCTAGTTTGAAGATGTCTCCTTTGAAGCTCTCACGACGACAATGTCGAACACCACTATTGTGGTCGGAAGCAGGAGAAGGATACCTTTTCGGACCAGACATTTTGAAGGAAGCTGAAGACAAGGTTCGTCTCATTCGAGACCGAATACAGGCAGCACAATCGAGACAAAAGAGCTATGCTGACCACCGCTGGAGCAGGAGTTCCACATCGGGGACTTTGTCTTCTTAAAGGTTTCTCCTCTCAGAGGAACCAGAAGGTTCAAGGTCAAAGGGAAGTTGGCACCAAGGTATATAGGGCCATACCAGATCGTCGCCAAGACGGGAAAAGTAGCTTATCATCTAGAGCTACCCGAGCAGTTGTTCGACATACACGATGTATTCCATGTATCACAACTCAAAAAATGCCTCCGGGGGCCTGAGGAGCAAGCTCGATTGGAAGACATTGAACTCGGAAAGGTATTGGCGTATGCCGAACACCTAGTCAAAATCTTAGAAGTAGTAGAAAAGCAGACAAGGAACCAGGTATACCGCCTATGTAAGGTTAGATGGAGCAACCACACAATAGGCGAAGCTACGTGGGAGCATGAAGACTTGCTGAAAACATAGTACCGCAGTTGTTTTTTAACTGACAAGGAACCGACAAACCTCATCTTATTCGTTTGTATACAACCCTTATTGTTAGATAGAAGTGTCTTTGCACTCCTTGTAAGCTTTTCCTACGACCGCTACCTGGTGGTAAGTCCCTCCACGACCAGTTCCTGGTCGTAAGCTCTCCTACGACCAGTCTTTGGTCGATGGTGCTTAAAGGTATATAGGCCTGATCGATTAGGAGGTCTTCAAACCATGAATCTCGGGGTCGAGATTCCTCTTAAGCGGGGAAGGGTTTGTAACCCCAAAAATCCATAAATACAGAAATGTGGGAATTTTAAAACTTTTTAGGTGATGACTATTGTTTCGTTTCTTGATTGCCTTTTCAAATCTTAATTTGACTACCTCATATCTTCTTACCGAAGTAAATAGCACCAGATTATGGAACTCTAACGTCTTAGACCTTAAGTTAAGGTATTACAAGTAATGTGTAGACCACTCTAAGACCTCTAGCCTTTCATCCCTCGATTCATCGCTTCGACCAAAGTAGTTGGTCAAAACAAGTGCAACCAACGGTGTGCTAACGACGGCTATCAATCGCCATTAATTACCGCCAAACCATCCCGCCGCTCGCACTATGCCGCCACTCCTTCAATAGCACCAACCATTCCTCCTTGTCGAGCCATGCCAAATGCATCATAGACTCTCGTGACCATCTCGCCCCTTTGCGATATATATATAGCACCCCCCCTTATTACCTTTCTTCGCCTCCAGCGAACTTGAGCTCCACCTGTGCTCGAGCGCCGCTTGGACCAGCGTTGCCACAACGCCGCAGCCTTTCACCGCTGGTACCCATCGGTATGGCCTCTCCTCTTTGTGTCCGTCGCCACATCCATAACCCCAAAAGGGTGTTTCCTCAATTGGTTCTTCCTTTTTGGTGCACAGAAGTGCCAATGATATCACTCTTTCCTTTCCTCTTACTGACACTCCAAGACATCCCTTCGTAAACATATACCGCTACCATGGAGCTACCTCAAGATCGGCTACCCTCCTTCCTCAAACCCAGTTGAAGCGTGGAGTTCTCTCACTATCGTGGACCCCTCACCAAAGACAACTCCGCAAGCTTGTACCACCAGCTCAGCTCGTGACGCTCCTAGTGGCCTAGATGCTCCTCCTAGTTTGATCTACCGTGTTCCTTCTCTAAAGTTTCCCCGGTTCTTCCTCTATTGTCTTTCTCTAGTTCTTCCTCGCTCTTTCACTGTTCATTCAATCGCAGTAAAAGCAACGAACCTTGCTTCTCTCGACCATCGTTGTGTAGTCGAATACTTTTCTCATTCGACTATGCACTGTTAACACTTCCACGAGCCCCTTTTCAAAGACCACCCTCCTTGACCACGACCTCTCTTTTGTAAAGACAACCCTCCTTGGCCATGACTCTCTTTTTGAAAAGACCACCCTCCATGGTCACGACTCTCTTTTTGCAAAGACCACCCTCCATAGCCACGACCTCCCTTTGCAAAGACCACCCTCCTTGGCCACGAACCTCTTTTGCAAAGACCACCCTCCTTAGCCACGACCTCTTTTTTTGCAAAGACCACCCTCCTTGGCCAAGACCTTCCTCGGTCATAGCGCTCCACGACCTCCCTTGGTCATAGCACCTCCGCGACTCTCCCTAGTCATAGCGCTCCATGATCTCCCCTAGTCGAACTCTCCACGACCTCCCCGGTCATAGCACCTCCACGACCTCCCCTCGCTCATAGCACCTCCACAACATCCCTGGTCAGAGCATCTCGTGATCGACACCCGGTCAGAATCTGTTTTGACCAAGTGGTCAAAAACCCTTTTGACCACTAAGCCGTGACCACTCAGTCTCCAACTATACTGGTCTAACACTTCCAAACTATGACCTTGCATTATTTGGAGTTCATTGAATATTTGAAAACGATTTGAGTTCGTATATGCTTATTTTCCTTTTTGTGTTTGTTTTTACGATTATAGAAGCCGAGGCGATCGAAGAACCATTCGTTGATCAGGACCCAGATCAGTAGTACCCTGAGCAAGGCGAGTCAACACTTTGATCATATTTGAGCCCATCTTTTGCAAATTATATTGCTTTAAATTATAAAATTGCATTGCTATGTTTTATACAGCTATATTGGTTTAGCTCATAGTTAATGCCTTAATAATAATTGTGTATAAACTTCTAACCCTTGAACTTGGATACTATCATTTGTCACCCTAGAACTTAATGGATTACATACTAGTTAAATAAGTCTGTACCTAAGTGTCATGCTTAGCCTTGCTTAGGTACATTGTCATGCGGGCATTAAGTTGCCCGACAACAATCATTCAAAACATGAAAACCAGATTTAGGCAATCAAGGCTGGGATCCTGGCTCGTATGTTGGATTAAAGGTTATTTTCAAAACAAATGAAAAACCTGGAAAACTGATTTCGACTTGGGCGGATGGAAAGAGTGGCTGTTGCCGGAGGCACGAGTGGGTATGGGTAAGTGGATGTACCACCCAAGTCACTTAAGGACCGAATCTAGTGATGATCTCTCATGTAAAAATGGTGCAATCATTAGTCTATAATGGGTATGACCTGTCTAACTAATTTGCTCGCCTTGGCATGGCTTCGCCATCGGGGGAATGTGGCGTGGGTAAAGGGGAAAGAAGCCACAGCGAAACCACACAACGCAAGATGGGCCTCCTGGAAGTGCATGGCACTAGACGATGAAAACCTTAGCGGGTGGGGTTGCGTCGAGTTTGAGCATTGTAAATGCCTTGTGATAATCTCCCCTTGATTCACATGTCTAAGGAAACATATGTAGATATCAAGAAGATTATCTCTTCTGGGTAAAATGTACAAACTCTGCAGAGTAAGAAAACTATCTGGATAGCCGTGCTCACGGTCAAGAGCGGTGATGAGAACTTGCTTGATATAGTTTTTAGTTTTATAAAACAATTTGTGGTTGGAAAGGAAAGTTGGGGTGGGACCCCAAGGGTTTTGAAAAAGCCTGGTCGGGGACCAGTGGTAAATACGGGATAGCCCGAACATTGAGTGGATGGAACTACTCAGTGGTATAGGAGGTTGGATCTCCGCTAGTACTTTAGAAATGAAAACTCCTTTGTGAAAAACAGATTGTTAAAATGCTAAGTCTCGGGATTTTCTATTACACAATCTAGTTCAAACTTAGCTTTTGCAAAGAAAAGAACTCAAGACCTCCCTTGACTAGCCATGCATCTATATGACCGCATTGTGTGTTGGCTCGCGAGTACGGTTGTGTACTCAGGCTCATCCAATACAATCTTTCGGATCCCCTCGATCAGGACCCCTATGACTACTACGTAGAGACTGGACCTGATGATGGGGAAGACGGTGAAGCTTAGGCCGGGACCCCTAGTCGCTTGCCTGTGGGCAGAGTGAATGGATCCACCTCGACTTGTTTTGCTTCCGCTCTTATACTAAAATCTGTACTCTGACTTTTGTGGGACTACCGCCTCTGTGGCCCTTTTGTAAAATAGTTGGCCATACGGCCTATTATGTAATATATTATGGTCTTGCTTTATTCATAGCAAGTATTGGTTACTCGAGCACTATCCCTACGAACACTATTTGCAATGAGCACGGTCTACTTTGAGTGTAGTCGCACCACCTACGACTGTGTGTGATCTCTAGGACCACCTCAGATCACACTAGGACCTCCTCCTGCACTCCTCAAGACCTCCAAGACCTCCAGACCTCCCCAGACCTTCATCCGGGACCTCCCGTGACCTCCCTCCGCACCTCCCTCCAAGACCTCCTCAGACCTCCCTCCCGACCTCCACGTAACCACCCTAGTATCTCCTCGTAACCACCTGTGATCTCCTGGGACCACTACAAGGTCTCTCCAGACCTCCTCAGACTACTCTAGGACCTCTAGGACCTCTTCAAGGCTCTCAGGACCACTTCAAGACCTCCCCAGATTCGCCTTTTTTGAACAAGTGTGGGCGAACTATGGACGTGATTGTAGGTTTGCGTTGAGCTTTCATGGTTATGTGAATGATCCGAGAATGTATCTGTGTGTGCTATCTACTGATCCAAAGGAATGGCACAGCTTGACACAAAGGATTCCGAATTCCAAATTTGGGGTTCGACACCAACCCTAGCCGAGTTGCCGCCTTCGGCCTTCCGCGGTTCCGCCCTTCCCCTAGTGGCTAGTGCTCCTCTCCACCGCCGACCACCCCCGCCTCCTCTCCGCTATGGCGCCGCCCAATGCTCTGCTGATATGGTACGCTGCGACACCACCCCCACCGCCTCCTCTCCACAACTCCAAGGCTGACGGGCGACGGCTCCACCGCCTAGCGCCGCCCCCATCGACACCGTCTCCTGCCCTCCTCTCCTCACCCGGAGCTGTAAGGACAAGGACAAGGTGATCTCCATTCTCCCATCTCATCCCGATTCTAACTTGGTCTCTGCTCGTGGGCTCACAACCTCATGCTATTTAGTGCGGTGCGGTTAACTGAAATGGAGTTTGATACTTTGATGTGATATTTTTTTGGATCAGTGCAATTTCTATGTTCTGGATGAGAACTCCATAAGTAGAGCTGTAGAGGGAAGAGTGAAGAGAGCAGCGCAGTGTTCATTAGACTCCAAAGAGAAGCACTCTCGGTGCTTGGAGACACAGTCACACAGTCATGTCCCAATCTATATGACAGGTGATTGATCTATCATCTGTGATCTGTCTAACATTTTTCAATTTTCATGTATGTTGTCATCATGTCATGCTATTGCTGAGTACTAGTAGTGAGTACTGAAGATTGTAAGTTTGCACTTTGCTGCATGTCATGCTATTGCTGAGTACTGAGTAGTGAGTACTGAAGATTGTATATTTGCACTTTGCAGCAAGAACATGACTTGGTATGATGTGAAACTAAGTGGATTAGCTTTCTTCTTGGGTTGAGGCTAGGAGAGCATCATGGCCAGTATTCCCAATTCTGATTTGTGTTTGTAGCTAAAAGATCGGTTCAGAACTTCAGATTTAATTGAGCATAACTATTTTGAATATTTGATGTACTAGAATTAGAAATACATGATGAAGAGGACCAAGGCATTTACCTCTTATTTTCCATCGCAATCCAATCAAACCCTTCGAAACAATAGGAGCGGAGGTAGTAACACCCCACAAACAATCCTCGACAGCTTAATCCGAATGACAATAGATGACTCATGAATGGATGAATGATAGCATGATATGTGTTTGATATGCTATATTGAGTGAGATGTATTTGCAAGCATTAATGATAACAAGATTTTACAACGTTTTCAAAGTATGAGGTCGCGTAAGCATAAACTACCTCGTGCTAGTGGTATGTTACATTCTTATTTCATAATTTGCATTAAAAATAATGTTGTGCTCATGTGTCCCTAATTTACATATGCAATTTCATCTTTGCAGGTTCTGGTTCTTGTACTATTTTTGATGAAGATACGATAGGCTCAAATGAACAAAATCTTTGATAATTAAGCATAAATTACTTTGTGCTAGTGGTATGTTATATTCTTATTTTTTTGCTATGTTTTATCTATTTTGTCGTATCACTAAACATGGAATTCAAAGTTTATTTCGATTATGCATTTGTGTTGTACTTTTGTTATGTCTTAGTGTTGATAGCATTCGACGTTAGTTATAGACTTATAGGCTATAGCCCCTTAGTTTTGGGCCAGAGGCTTTGTGAAATCCTGTCACGATCCAACCAGGGGCCACCCGAGAGGACCTCCCAGATCTCCCAAAAAGTCCACGAGGACCTCCCAAGAGGTCCAGCAGGACCACTCGAGAGGATCTCCAGGATCACCCAGGAGGTCCAATAGGACCACCTTGAGGTCCTAAGACCTGACCCGAGGAGGTCTTGAGATCCAAGACCTCCCCAAATGCCACGACCACTCCAGGGAGAGGTCATGGGACTTGGAAAATCCCTACATCTCCTGTGTTCCGAACTAGTCCCAAGGATCAACAGCTAGTTCACACAGCAACACCAGTGATAATCATACATCAATGGGAACTTAATTAATAACAAAAGAGTTGATTACAAAGTTGGCTTACAAGCCCACAAAAGAAAAGAGTGAGCACAACAACCGTGCTCGCAAGTCACACCCGTCAAATAATGGGTTCCAACATGAACAAGGGCATGACTTGCCTTGCTCGAAGGCTTGGGGATCTTCCTCCTCAAAGAACTCGGGCTCCTCAACGACATCGCAATCTAGACGAAAGAACAAAACCAACTCAAGACAAAGCGCAAGAGAAAGCTAAAAGAACTTTAAAGAAAGCACCACTAGAACCAACAAAAAGGCTCTGAAGGTTTAGAGGAGGTCCAGAGCTTGAGAGGAAGGTCTAGACAGCTGGTTGAGAGAGAGCAAGGGAGTTGAAATGAGGAAAAAGGCAAAGATGGAGTCTCGTCCAAGCCTATAAGGCTTGGGCTGCGGGGAGTTCAAGGGCACACATGTTCAAGGATAAGTGGAGGAGAGTACGGGAGCAGGTAAAGGAGGGGACAGGAGGGAAGGAGGGGTACAACGGAGATGACAGCATTAAATGTGCTACATCAGCATTTAATGTTCAAAGACTTTCTACTGTAAGCGTGCAGAAAGGAGAAAGTGGACAGGGTTTGCTCAAACAAAGAGGTTGGTCAAAACAATGGGAGAAAGTCGTGACCTAAGGGGAGGTCCAACTAAGGGGGGGTGGTCATAGGAGGAGGTTCCGCAGAGGGCAAGGGAGGTTTTATCCCACCAGGGTGGTCTTTGCAAAAAGGCCAGAGGTCATGACCACAAGAGGTGATCGTGACAAAAGAGGGTGGTCTTTGCAAAAAGACCAGAGATAGAGGAGGTCCAAGAAAGAGGTCCAAGAAGGCCTTAACTGCCAGGGCAGAACCAAGGGGAGGTCCTGACGGTCAAGATCTCATATGGGGAGGTTCTGACAGTCAAGATCTCACAAGGGGAGGTTTGAAACACAAACCTGAGCTTAAAACAGCTCGAGGGTGGTCGTGACTTACAAGGAATATCAGGACCACAAGGAGGTCTGGGCAAAGAGGAGGTCCACACAAAGGAGATCTAGACCCGAGGAGGTCTAAACCACGAAGGGGAACAAGGAAAGCATGGGGGGAGAACACCAGAGCTCCAACACTCCCACAAACCCGACAAAACCAACAGGGAACTTAGTTGATGTTGGAGTTAGTCACTTGAAAACCATTCCAAAACCTCAGTTTAAGCTTTTAGACTTCGAGGAAACCAAATGGTTCGCTTTATTTTGAAATTCCAAAAGCTTCAAAAACCAGGGTGTTACAAATCCTAGCTCCGTCACTGACCATAAGTAGAGAGTAAATCGGGAAAAGTTAATTTCTAATTGATTATACATGTTGCAACAAATTATGCATGTATTTATTGCATCATTTGTCAAATTTGAATTCTGATGTGGATAGATCACCATTTCGGATATGCAAATCTAAACCAAATTTCACATACTATCAAATTGGATAATAGGATGCTCAATCAATTAGAATTGCAAACTACAAGGTAGGTCCTTATAATTCCCTGGCCAAAAATCTGCTCAAAGCCCAACAAGCATTATATGCTACTAAAACTTACTTTGGACAAGCAATGTGAGACTAATCCCACCACAACTTCTCATAGGCCACCACACTAATGGGCTAAGAAATTACATTCAATGTGAGACCCGGCCTAAGAGAGATATGATTTGAGCCCATGTAGGGCCATGAGCATAAGAGAGTTGGGAGTTTAGTCCCATCTTGCTAGTTGAGCCAGAGTTGCACCAACATATAACCCCTATTGTCAAATGCATTCAAACCCTCAGGTTAACCCTTTTACGTGAAGCAAGGACAAAAGTATAAGTAGGGTTGGTGCGATTGTGTGGTTTATCCAGCGTGCGGGTAGACCTAAGCCTACTTGGAGCTAGGGTGTTACAAATGATATCAGAGCCAACCCTCACAGTTACACGTGCGTGCGGGTCAGGGCGCAGGCATATGACCCGTGTGGGCCTAGATGAGTGGACACACGGGATGACATATGTGACGGCACTAGATGCATGGACATGTGCCAAGAGGGGATTGACGAGGATTAAAACCTCTATGTATTATTTTTAATACATAACAGACCATACGTCTTCATGGTCGTAACCCTTGAGGTGCATGACCTCATTGGTCGTAGAGATTCCAGACGTTACACAATGAGTACCCTGGTCAGACGAAGGCCTGTGCCAAGCTCCCGACTAGGAGAACTGCTCGTAAAAGGTATGAACTGATATTTGGAACTGATTCAAGGTATATTCTCTACCGTGTGATGAATGGGACACGTGCATATCCCATACCACACGACGTTTCTTATCCTAAAACACTGATAAACAACCACCATGCGGTTGTGTGTCTCACAAATATACAACCGTCGAACGGTTGACTCTCCATCAACCGTCATTTAACTCGACTACCACGACGCTCACATCGACGCCTTCTCCGTATAATCGCCACCTCTTCAAGGGCTATTTAAAGATGGAGCACGGATGGAGCAAAGGAGACAGCATCGCATCGAGGCATAGACCTTAGATTTGTGTTTTAAGTCCGCATTGTAAGATAACAAGTAGTGCTCTGGCAAAACAGGAGTAGTTCATCATCTAGTCGAGGCATCCTCAGAAACCCCGCCATACTAATAAAGGAGCAATCCCATTATTACCCTAGATTTCCCACGTCATTTTCTCCTTTTATTTCCGTAAGATCGACGTCATGATCGTCGACAGCTGGCGCCATCCGTGGGGAGCGCGGTGTGGAATCTTGGAAGAATTACTTTGCGCATCAAATCTTTGTCCATTGCCCGTTTGTAATCGCTCATGCGGTTATGGCAGGAAGTTGGGATGAAGAAAACTGGTTTGACCTGGCAGACTACTCCAATCTCGACATGGACGCATGCATCCGTGCCATGGAGGAAAACGGAGTCTCTTCATCGTTCTCCTCCTCCGTCGGTTCGCCCATCGCATATATCAGTGAGGTCGACCGGATGGATGAGGATACACCGCTACATCCAGTGGCGGTTTCTGAGGAAGTGTTTCCGACCAGTTCGAGACACCCAAAAGCCTCAGCAAGCCCGGACTTTTCGACCGGCAAAAAAGGTGACGAAAATTCAACATCGCAACTCGAGGATCAATATACCCTTGATGCGATCATGGTTGATGTGTACTCACCGACGGCTTCTAGCAATTCCAGAACCATCCGACACCGTGACAGATCAACGAAACCCCACCGTCATAAACCAAGTGGGGATGATAAGGCTCGACATACGATCGGCATTCGCCGATCAGTTGACACCCTTACGAAAACCTCGTGAAGTGCCGATCACCGATCGCTCTCCATCGTGGAAGCTTCGCGAAGCTCAAAGGCTCTCCATCGACATGACGGAAGTTCACCGAGGATCGCTGGAAGCACGAGGTCAATGCAACTGAGATACGATCAAAATGCCGTGCACGGTCCTCCATACGCTGCCTCGCCACCACGTAATAATGGAGATGGTACGAGCGTCAAGCACCGTGATGCGAGGTACAGAATCGTGGACGCCCATCGCGCATCTACCGTTCTCGCCCACCAATGGGGACCGCAAGACCGACCGAGATCGGGGATTCGTGCCATCGACACCCTTCTCGCGTAAACCCTTTGAGACCCTCGGAACAATACAAAACCTGCAGCAAGTTAGACATATGCTAAATACTTTCGACCTCGCTGGCGTAAATTCCGTGTTTTCTCCAACTTGCCGTCGCATCGAGATTATTCAATGCACTATGCAACACGCATGTAAGCATATCGGGAACGAAGGCACTCGCAAAGTCAGACCATGACTTCATCCCAGCATTCTTCCCGAAGTAGGGGCCAACATGGTCGTGTTGAAGACCAGCTGATACCAAGACCACCTCGATGATTCCGACCAACAAGTCATGAGGGGAGAAGACTGTTCCAGGAATCCTCACCCTCACTTCGTCGAGAGCAATCGCTTGGACCTGGTGATCTTCGACATCATCTAAACCAAGCAAGCGGACAGAGGCGTTCTAGTAACGTCCTCGACCGAATCGGAATACCGGAGCACCGACAATCTAATCTTAGAAATCGGTCTTCGACCGATTATAATCTGGCGCCTTTTCAAAGAACGTGCCACGAAACTATCACAGGCTGTCGAGCCTTCTCCGCTGGGCTCAGTCGTATGCTGGCCAAATAGGTTCCGACCGCCAACTGGATAAATTCAATGGGACCCAAAATCCTTTGAATTTTTCTAGATATACACCACCGCTATTAGAGCCGCTAGTGGTGATGAAAATGTAATGGCTAACTATCTTCCTACGGTATTAGAAGGATCAGCCCGATCATTGTTACTCAACCTACTGTTGGGTCCGTGTATACTTGGGAGCGGCTTTGCGACCTTCTGATTGCTAATTTCGTGGTACGATGATCGCCTAGAAAGGAGGATGATCTCCACAGCATCTGCAAAGTCTAACGAGACTCCATGGTACATCAAAAGATTTAGCCAGTTCAGAACTCAATACCGAGGTTGCGCATCTTTCGTTATCCAAGCCTTCAAAGCGGGATTGAGAAACCAAGGTTTACAGAGGATTTAGCAATACATCCCCCACGAACAACCATCGAGCTGTTCGACATGGCTGACAAGTACGCGACAGCTAGCAAAGCGGTTGAGTGGAACGAGGCCGTTGATCGAAAAGATGGAATCCCCCAATCTGGCTTAGATAGGACAGAAAAGAAGCAAAAGAAGGCCCTCAAGAAAAAGAAACACGGCAAAACCAACAATAAGGAGGTTCTTGCTGTTCCTAAAAAATTTACCAAAGAAAGAAAAGATTATATTGGTCATGGCAAGGCTAAAGCCCTGACAAATGAATATAAGAAAAATAAGAAGTGGTGTCCTCTTCACCAGTAAGCAGGACACGACTTGCGCAATTATCGTGCTTGGCAAAAGAAACTGAAAGATTATTATGCAGGTAAAGGTCCACTCCCGTCAATACAAGAGCTCATCGAGACAAGCTCCAAGAAGGGCAAAGACGGTGATGAAGAAATGGAGTACCAAGAACCTCAGCACACTGTCGACGTGATCTTCGGTGGATCTTCTTCGTACGAATCTAGACGTCATCTGAAGGCCATGGAGCGAGAAGTCAACCTTACCGAACCTTCGATCACCGCTAAACCTTCAAGGTGGTCGGAGACAATAATCTCCTTCAGCAAAGAAGATTGCCCTATTCCTTTAACTCAACCAGGTAGGTTCCCTATTGTCGTTGAGCCTACTATTAATAACTGTAAGGTTAATCGGGTCTTGATAGATAGGGGTAGTTCTTTAAATATTTTATTTGCAAGCGCATTAGAAGACATGCAGATTCCCAAATCCAAGGTAAAACCTGCGAAATATGCCTTTCATGGCATAGTTCCTGGATCTACCGCTAAGCAAATAGGGCACTTGTCTCTACTGGTTACGTTCGGAAGACTCGACAACTTTCGGACAGAAAAAATTTCATTTGAGTAAATTTCGAAACCGCATATAATGCAATCCTTGGTCATCCAGCTTTAGTAAAATTCCTGATAGCCACGTATTACGGTTATCAGAGTTTGAAAATGCTAGGACCAAAGGGTGTCATCACAGTTCGAGGCGATCAGAAAATAGCCTACGCATACGATCGGAAATGTTTAGAACTGGTCGATGAACTTTTGACCAGGGGAACTAACACCACTACCATGCAGGTCAAACACTCGAGACCAAAGATGACACCAAAACGTTCCGATCAGATAAACGAGGTACAACTCGACGAAAACGCTTCTCCAGAGGGTGCCAAGATACTGGTCGGGGCAGGACTCGACCCTAAATAGGAAGAGTCGCTCGTCTCCTTCCTCCGAGCAAACCAGAACGTATTCGCTTGGCAGGCGTCCGATATGCCCAGAGTCCCCAGGGAGGTGATCGAGCACATGCTAGCTCTACAGCCTAACAAAAAACCGGTCAAGTAGAAGCTAAGGCGATCCGATCGAAGGAAGCAATCCAATGGAGATTGACAAGCTTCTCAAAGCTAGGTTCATTCGTGAGGTCGACCACCCCAGTGGCTCGCCAATCGTGTAATGGTTAGAAAAGCCAATGGAAAATGGCGAATGTGTATCGACTTTACAGACCTTAATAAAGCTTGTCCGAAGGATGACTTTCCCCTTCCTCGCATTGATCAACTTGTAGACTCTACTTCCGGGTGTGAGTTGTTAAGTTTTTTAGATGCCTACTCAGGGTACCACCAGATTAATATAAGCAAAAAAGATGAAGAGAAAACTTCCTTCACCACTCCATATGGTACTTACTGTTATGTAAAGATGTCATTTGGTCTCAAAAATGCTGGTGCAACATTCCAAAGGTTGATGCAAAAAACCTTTAGTTCGCAGATAGGTCGGAACCTTGAAGCCTACGTTGATGATTTGGTCATAAAAAGCATCAACGCCGGTGATCACATTCCAGATTTACAAGAGACTTTCAATAACTTAAGACGTCATAACCTTAAGTTAAATCCAAAGAAATGTGCATTCGGAGTTTCATCTGGAAAGCTTCTCAGATTCCTAGTTTCGGCTAGGGGAATTGAAGCAAACCCAGTGAAAATCGCCGTTATCGATCAGATGTGTCAGGACCCGAGATTAACACGCCAAATCCTCTGTGTATTTCTGAACTAGTCCCATGATCAGTAGCTAGTTCACACAGTAAACAAATATGGTAACAAATTCATATCACAACTTTATTAATAATAACTCAGAGTTTATTACAAAAGAGGCTTACAAGCCAACAATAAAGAACACAGTGGAAGACGAAGAAGTAGTAGAATCCAGCAATCTGCCATAGGCAATCGACTGGGGTAGCGGCCTAGTCGTCGAGATCCACACCGGTAGCAAACTTCTTCTCCTCTGAAATTTTGTTTGCATAAAGCAAGTATGAGCACAACTACCGTGCTCGCAAGTTACACCCGTCAAATAACAGAATGACATGCATACATGAATGTAACAAGGATGGCTTATAGGGTTATTTGTGCAACAACAACATTTGACATTAAATATCATACTAAGTTCAAAAGCTCAAGTTTTATAACATCTAAAATTGATTTTTGAATTGATAAAGATAGTGTAGGCACCAACCTAACACCAACATAAACACAGGCACCAACCCGAGGCTTCAACCCATAACTTTTCTCATGGACACCCATCCATGATCAAAACTGCTTTACAAAAATATTTTGAAATCAAATCCAAAGTCTAACTTTGAGTGGATTTGCTAGCATGTCCATGACCGTGAACACGGCTATTCGAATAGATTGACACTCTGCAGAGATTGTACAGCTTTACCCACAAGAGATAATCAACTTTTAATATCCGTCTGACACACTTCCGAAGGTTGCGACTAAGCGATCATCACGAGGCCTTTACAATGCATCATTCCACCATAGTCTTCCTGTAATACTCCGGAAGTGTGAGAAGTCAAGAATCGATTAATTTTAAAATCAATCGGTAGAGAATAATTTAATCGGGAAGTTTTATTTTCGTTTGGTCAAATCCACTTAGAGAGGGCTTTTCTGTCGTTTTGCTTTTTGGGGCTGGGCCTTGGCCCATCTACTAGTGGTGGCCGGCCAAAGGGGGGAGGGCCACCCTCCCCAAACCCTAGCCGCCTCTCCTTTTCCCTTTTTCCTCCTCCTCTTGCAGCCGCCCCTCCTCCTCCTCTGGTCGACTCTCTCCTCCCCTTGCACCTCCCCTCTCCCAAGGTGCTGTCCCCTGCACCTCCCTATCCCAAGGTGCTGCCCTTGCAAGGAAGAAGAAAGAGAGGGAGAAGAAGGAGAAGAAGGAGAAGAAGGAGAAGAAGAAGAAGAAGAGTTTGTGTGGGGTTTGGTTCAGCGATTTCTAGTGATTCTACAAGGGTAACGAGATGCCCTCCCCGCTTTTTAATCCTTATTAGATGCAAAAACCGATTAGAATTGATGGATAATTGTTGGGCTGCAGTAGATGCAATTCTGTCCAGAACCTTGCGTGGGTTTTTTCGTATGTTTAGAGGCTGAATTTTAAGTTTCCATCTCCTAGAGATATGTGGGTTATGTCGTTAGCTTTCAGTAGCCGCGAAGATCACTCGATTCCGAGGTCTGAGTAAAAAGTTATGATCGATTTAGTATCTTCTGCCAGAAATCTGACGAGAATAATCTGTCTGGTTATTTCCTAAAATTTGAAAGGGAATTTGGTAGAATCTGAAAGTTCACCCAACTAGGTTATTGTAGTTAATTCGATAACCTTTTCAGATTGATAAAGAACGATCAATTCGGAGTTACCTATTAAAAGTTATGGTCATTTTAGTTTTGCTGTTCGTTTGTGTAGACAGTTTCTGTACTGAAAGTTCAGACATTGGTTAGCCTATTTTTTGGCCGATTTGGAGTATCGTGTCAACTAGAGTATTGTAGATTAATCAGTTAAGAATCTACAGAAATTGGGTTTACCTCTTTTTGACTTCCAGATCATGAGTTATGTCTTTACCGTGCTGCTGTCCAGAATCAGATTATGGCAGCAAGCGTTGTTTTTCGCTTTCAGCTTTATAAACTCGCTTTGAGTCGCCTAGTAAGCATTGTAGAATGCCGATTAGTAGCGCTGGGTATATTATGACCTTATGGAAATTATTTTACTTGTTTAGGAGGTGAAGCCTCAGGTTTAGAGTATCGCCTTGGCCGGCTAACGCCCACATCGTGGAAGGCAAGTAATTGTAGCGTTGTTACTACCGCTTAATCGGTTGTTCTTACTACTTGCAATCCCTATGAGTTTCGTAGATTTTGAAGTATTATGCCATGGTTGGTTGACTTACATATGAGATGATGACAGTAATTATTATTTAATGAATTACATTGGATATCTTGTGTGTAGTCATGAAATGGTTGATTTATGTGTCGAATGTGGATCATGGATGTATTTTTCCATAATGATTATGTGGTAGTTGTACAAGTTAATCCTGTTGGTGCCATTATGAGATGTCACATATGTGGTTTATGATTATCATATCACTCATAACATATCATTACATTGCATTGTGGATGTCGCCGCTTATGGCCGCGATCAGACTGACAAAGATCGCATATTGTCAGAGATGATGCACTCTTACCTTGATGGGTAAGAGTGCGGTGGAGCATGGCATGCATTTGCATTAAGCATTGTGGATGGAGAACATGCATTCTTTTGTCAATGGTTGAATTCTTATGAGGCAGGTCTCATGCTAGTCCATGGTTTATTGAATGAGATAGTGGATTGTGGTTGTGGTCATGCAATATTATAACCTCGTGTTGTAGCTTGTTTGTCAATTGATTAACCTGTTATGCAACTTACTTGCTGAGATTTTATCTCATTCTTGTTGTTTCTTTCCCTTTCGGTGATTCTTAAGCATTCCCTGGGATGGGTAGAGCGGCACTACAATAATGCACTCAATTCATAGTTTCATGTCAGAATAAAGTTGAGAGGAATTTAGCCTATTGACTAGTTATTCACGAGTGATCCGTTGATTTATTATTGATGCATTTGTGGACTACACTTGGATTGATCCGCTAGAGGTTGTTTAATTATTGAACTTGTTATCGTTATCTTTATTCCCATAGTGGTTTATGCTTCCGCTTATTGATTCTTGCCTCAGAGTCGCGCGAAATTTTATATTCTTATGAAATTATTGGCTAGTCAGAGAGTGGTTAAGTAGTATCCTGTGGTAATGTGGGTCCTGGGTGTTACAGTTTGGTATCGAGCATAGGCTTTAGGTTCTAGGAGAAGTAAGAAATTGACACACTTGCACATGTAGGATGGGGAAGGGTTTGCATATCTTGCATATACCTTGTTGAATTCTTTAATTTATTGCTTGTGCTTCACTTGTCTGAGTTTATTGTTTGTTTGTTTGAGGGTTGCGGTGGCTGCGGGAATGCCACCTAAGGGTAGTGGCCGTGTTCGTCCTGCTACGCCGGCAGCGCAACCGGCAGTTGAGGAGGCTGAGGATGCTCAGCCAGTGGGTGGTACCCAAGAGGAGCTGTTGGCTGTGGTCAGGGCCATGCAGCAAGAGTTGAGGGCTTTGAAGGCGAGGCGGTGGCCTCGGTGCCGATGCGCGCCCGTGCTCGAGGTTGCGGCACTGGAGCAAGCATGCATCTCACTCGTGAGTGGGTAGGGTTGAGGCCGATGCTGACGCGGCAGCCACACCACCAAAGTCGCGATCGGTTGTCCCACGTGGAGGACAAGATGGAGGCTTTCGAGGTAGTGGCCTCCGATCGCGTGCGCTATGTGGCGCAACTGATGAAGGGAGAGGCCCAGATCTGGTGGAAAGGAGTGCAGTCTGCTCGCACGGCTGCCCATGGACTCCCATCGTGGGCGGAGTTTGTCCTAGCTTGAGGCGGTTCTATCCGAGACCTTCGGACAAGATGAAAATTGACTTGGGCAAATACACTCAAGACAAGCGCCTGCAGTGCAGAGTATGAGGTGGGCTTCAATCGATAGTCCGCTCTGCCCCACATGTGGCTCGGGATGATGCGAGAAGGCCAGTGCTGTTGCTGTGGGCTTAGGCCTTCGATCCGCCATCCGCTGGTGCTTTTCCGATCACAGATTTTGCACTCGTGGAGCAGCCTGGGGATCGAGATGCAAGATGCGCACAGAGGACACTCGCAAGGCCTCGGAGGAGATCACTCGAGGTCATAGCGAGAGGAGGGGCCATCTGGGGCCCTATGTTTATGAAGGCAAAGGGTCGTCGGCACACCCTACCAGTAGCGGCGCACTCAGCTCACCGAGGGAGCTCTGCATCATGCCACCCGGCCGGAATGGGCTTGGTGTGTTGCTGTGGGATCCGCACAGCGAGTGACCGCCTTGAGGGGCAGCAGTTATCTCGGGTCAAAACCACAAGGATGTGGTGTGCGTGCGTAATCCCAAGGGGAAACTACATGGGAGTTGGCGCCTACACCTTCTGCGGGATTCTCTCGCCCGATGGCACTGCTCGATGATGGCTGTGGCTCCTACCCGCAGCTCCCTACCGCGGTCCCTACACCGCACCACGCCGCGCTCCAACACCTTCATCGATCGCCTTGGCGCCCACACGGAGGATACTGGGTTCAGCAGCCTACTCCATCGACCCCGGCACCTCAGTGGACACCTACGCCGACCTACCAGAGTGTGGGAGATCCTTCTTCTTCAGCTGTCCCTGCGGCATTCTCCATGCCGACATCGGATGGCAGGGATCGTGGAGACGTTGTGACAGGTACCTTATCAGTTGACTCTTTCGATGCTCGCGCATTTTTGATTCGGAGCCGTTTCTCTTTGTCTCGAGAATTTTGTTGAGCGGGCAGGCTTTGCTTGCGCTTAATTGGGAGGGCAGTGGTCGTTAGTTCTCCTAGTGGGCTTTATCCGCTTCCGTGTTTGTCCCGGTTGTGTGGTGATCCCTGGCGGATGAGGAGTTCGTGGCGACTTGGTGGTTATACCGAGCCCTTCGATGTGATCCTTGGCATGGATTGGCTCACGCGTATCAAGCTGTCATCTCTTGTTTTTGGAAGACGGTCACCTTGCGCTCTCGTCGGGCGTGAAGTTGTTTTCAAGGAGTGCTCCGCAAGATTCTCTCTCGTTGTTGTGCGCTTGTTTCCTAATCGCGGATGCGAAGTCGTGGTGTTGTGGGCTTTGGTGGAGGGTCACGAGGTCGCCTTGAGGTTAGAGAACATACCGTAGTCGCAAGTACCCGGATGTTTTTCCCGTTGAGCTCCCGACCGCCACCGAGCGGAGTCGATCTTCCGTATTGAGCTTGTTCCCTGCACGCGCCTATTTATAAGTCCTCGCACGGATGGCACCGTTGAGCAAAGTTGAATTAAAGAAGCGCTGGATGAACTCTTAGCTAAGGGTTCATTAGACCGAGCACGCCACCTTGGGCTGCTCCGTTTTTGTTTGTGGGAAAGAAGGATGGCACCAAGAGGCTTTGTGTGGATTATCGAGCACTCAACCAAGTGACAATCAAGAACAAGTATCCCCTGCCTCGTATTGAAGATCTCTTCGATCAGTTGAGAGGTGCCAAAATATTTTCCAAGATTGATTTGCAGTCTGGTTACCATCAACTGCGAATCAGGGAGGAGGATATAGAGAAGACAGCTTTTAGCACAAGGTATGGGCATTACGAATATGTCGTTATGTCTTTTGGACTGACTAATGCTCCTGCTGTCTTTATGGAAGCTATGAACAGGATGCTCCATGAGTACCTGGATTCTTTTGTGGTGGTCTTCATCGACGACATCCTGGTTTATTCCAAAACGGAGGAGGACCACGAACTGCACCTCAACCTGGTCCTCGATACTCTTCGGAAGAATAAATACTATGCGAAGCTAAAGAAGTGTGCTTTCTGGTTATCCGAAGTAGGATTTTTGGGTCATACCATCAGTCAGCACGGTATTACAGTGGATCCGAAGAATGTGGCGGCAGTGGTTCAATGATGGCGAGGCCAACCAATGTGTCGAGATCCGAGTTTCTTGGTCTTGCCGGTATTACCGGCGCTTTGTGCAGGATTTTTCTAGCATTGTTAAACCAATGACCCGACTCACGCAAAAGGGGTCCCTTTGTGTGGACGGACGCCTGAGGTGGGTTTGAATTTGAAGAACAAGCGGTAAATGCACCTATTCTATCCTTGCCCGGAGTGGCAAGCGCTTCACGTGTACACGGATGCTTCTCGGATTGGACTCGGATGTGTACCGATGCAAGAGGGCCGAGTAATCGCTATGCTTCTAGACAGCTTGAAGACTCATGAGCGAATTATCCCACCATGATCTCGAGTTGGCAGCAGCTTGTGTTTGCTCCAAGTCTTGGAGGCATTACTTGTATGGGGAACAGCGATATCTTCACCGATCACAAGAGCCTTAAGTATATATTCACACAATGAGAGCTAAATTTGAGGCGTGGAGGTGGTTGGAGTTAATCAAGGATTATGACTCGACTATCCAAGATCACCCCGGTAAGGCTAATGTGGTGGCCGATGCCCTAAGCAGGACCTGGTACCCTGTAGCGTTATCCTTGGCCTCGAGTTTGAGAAGATGGGTATTTCTTTCTGCCTTCTGGTTCTCGTGCGGCAGAGACACAAATGATCATCCACCGCCATCCCCGAGCGCATTCTTGAAGCTCAACAGACGATCGGCTCCTTTCGAGAGGTGCGGAAGAGGATCTCGAGAGGCGCTCGAGATTTTAGTGTGGATGAACACGGTGCGGTTCGATTCAAAGGCTACTGTGTGTACCCTCGAAATCACCGGTGAAGGATGATATCCTTCGTGAGGCTCACCCGACCCCATATTCGGACATCCGAGAGAGACCAAGATGTATCGTGATCTTAACAAATCTTTGGTGGAAGCGGATGAGGGTGGATATTGCTAAATATGTCGCCGCTCGTGGCGTTTGTCAACGTGTAAGGTCGAGCACAAACGCCCCGCTGGTTTGTTGCCCTTGGAGGTACCTCGAGTGGAAGTGGAGCATATCACTATGGACTTTGTGGTTGGTTGCGCGCCGCCTGAGGGCGAGATGCAATATGGGTCGTGGTGACAAAGCACCAAGTCCGCACACTTCATACCGATAAAAACGACCAACACAAATACAGACCTAGCCCCGTTGTACATCCGAGAGGTGGTGAGACCGCACGTGTACCCAAGTCCATTGTTTCGACCGAGATGCCAAGTTCGCTCTCTAAGTTCTCGCAGAGTCTTCAGTCGTTGGGCACGACGCTTCCTCAAGATGACTTTTCACCCTCGACGGATGGTCACGTGAGAGGACCATTCAAACCTGGAGGACATGCTTCAGGCTTGCGTGCTATCTTGGAAGGGTAGTTGGGAGGATTATCGGCTTTGGCGTAGTTCGCTATAACAATAGTTATCGCGAGTATCAAGATGCCTCTTTCGAGGCTTTGTATGGTCGGAGGTGTGTTTCCTCTTTGTTGGGATGCAAGGTGAGAGGTCGTTGCTTGGTCCGGATCTTGTTCGCAGACCGTGGAGAAAGTGCGGAGGTTCGTCAAAACTTGTTGGTCGCCAGAGCCGACAAAAGAGTTATGCGGATGTTCGCGCCGAGTTGAGTTTGCGGTGGGTAGCCTTGTGCTCCTTCGGGTGTCTCCAACCAAGGGTATTGTTCGTTTTGGTACCACCGGGAAGCTTAGCCCGCGGTACATCGGTCCTTTTCCAGTGGTTGCCCGGGTGGGTAGTTTGGCTTATCGTTTGGAGCTGCCAAACTCATTGAGTGGTGTGCACAATGTCTTCCATGTGTCTATGCTGAGGAAATACTTGCGGGATCCAGAACACAAGATTGACCTGGGGCAGGTCACAGTGGAGCAGGATCTCACTGTGGAGAGTCGTCCAGTTCGTATCTTGGATACATCGGAGCGGGTCTTGAGGAATAAGACCATCAAGTATGTGAAGGTCCTTTGGACGAATCAGTCTGAGAGAGAGGCTACGTGGGAGCTGGAGGACCATTTGCGAAAAAAGTACCCCGAGCTCTTCGAGGCTGGTGAGTACTCCTAGTTGGGTTGCTGTTTGCTTGTTGTTCTGTTCCTTGTGGTCTGTAGAATTGGATTCGAGGGCGAATCCTTTTAAGGTGGGAAGAATGTAATACTCCGGAAGTGTGAGAAGTCAAGAATCGGATTAATTTTAAAATCAATCGGTAGAGAATAATTTAATCGGGGAAGTTTTATTTTCAGTTTTGGTCAAATCCAGCTTAGAGAGGGGCTTTTCTGTCGTTTTCGCTTTCTTTTGGGGCTGGGCCTTGGCCCATCTACTAGTGGTGGCCGGCCAAAGGGGGGGAGGGCCACCCTCCCCAAACCCTAGCCGCCCCCTCCCTTTTCCCCTTTTTCCTCCTCCCTCTTGCAGCCGCCCCCTCCTCCTCCTCTTGGCCGACTCCTCTCCTCCCCCTTGCACCTCCCCTCTCCCAAGGTGCTGTCCCCCTGCACCTCCCCTATCCCAAGGTGCTGCCCTTGCAAGGAAGAAGAAAGAGAGGAGAAAAGAAGGAGAAGAAGGAGAAGAAGGAGAAGAAGAAGAAGAAGAGTTTGTGTGGGGTTTGGTTCAGCGATTTCTAGTGATTCTACAAGGGTAACGAGATGCCCTCCCCGCTGTTTAATCCTTATTAGATGCAAAAACCGATTAGAATTGATGGATAATTGTTGGGCTGCAGTAGATGCAATTCTGTCCAGAACCTTGCGTGGGTTTTTTCGTATATTTAGAGGCTGAATTTTAAGTTTCCATCTCCTAGAGATATGTGGGTTATGTCGTTAGCTTTCAGTAGCCGCGAAGATCACTCGATTCCGAGGTCTGAGTAAAAAGTTATGATCGATTTAGTATCTGCTGCCAGAAATCTGACGAGAATAATCTGTCTGGTTATTTCCTAAAATTTGAAAGGGAATTTTGTAGAATCTGAAAGTTCACCCAACTAGGTTATTGTAGTTAATTCGATAACCTTTTCAGATTGATAAAGAACGATCAATTCGGAGTTACCTATTAAAAGTTATGGTCATTTTAGTTTTGCTGTTCGTTTGTGTAGACAGTTTCTGTACTGAAAGTTCAGACATTGGTTAGCCTATTTTTTTGGCCGATTTGGAGTATCGTGTCAACTAGAGTATTGTAGATTAATCAGTTAAGAATCTACAGAAATTGGGTTTACCTCTTTTTGACTTCCAGATCATGAGTTATGTCTTTTACCGTGCTGCTGTCCAGAATCAGATTATGGCAGCAAGCGTTGTTTTCGCTTTCAGCTTTATAAACTCGCTTTGAGTCGCCTAGTAAGCATTGTAGAATGCCGATTAGTAGCGCTGGGTATATTATGACCTTATGGAAATTATTTTACTTGTTTAGGAGGTGAAGCCTCAGGTTTAGAGTATCGCCTTGGCCGCTAACGCGTCACATCGTGGAAGGCAAGTAATTGTAGCAAGATGTTACTACCGTTTAACTGGTTGTTCTTACTACTTGCAATCCCTATGAGTTTCGTATTTTGAAGTATTATGCCATGGTTGGTTGACTTACATATGAGATGATGACAGTAATTATTATTTAATGAATTACATTGGATATCTTGTGTGTAGTCATGAAATGGTTGATTTATGTGTCGAATGTGGATCATGGATGTATTTTTCCATAATGATTATGTGGTAGTTGTACAAGTTAATCCTGTTGGTGCCATTATGAGATGTCACATATGTGGTTTATGATTATCATATCACTCATAACATATCATTACATTGCATTGTGGATGTCGCCGCTATGGTCGCGATCAGACTGCAAGATAAAGATCGTACATTGTCAGAGATGATGCACACTCTTACCTTGATGGGTAAGAGTGCAAGGAGCATGGCATGCATTTGCATTAAGCATTGTGGATGGAGAACATGCATTCTTTTGTCAATGGTTGAATTCTTATGAGGCAGGTCTCATGCTAGTCCATGTGGTTTATTGAATGAGATAGTGGATTGTGGTTGTGGTCATGCAATATTATAACCTGTGTTGTAGCTTGCTTGTCAATTGATTAACCTGTTATGCAACTTACTTGCTGAGATTTTATCTCATTCTTGTTGTTTCTTTCCCCTTCAGGTGATTCTTAAGCATTCCGGATGGGTAGAGCGGCACTACAATAATGCACTCAATTCATAGTTTCATGTCAGTAATAAAGTTGAGAGGAATTTAGCCTATTGACTAGTTATTCACGAGTGATCTGTTGATTTATTATTGATGCATTTGTGGACTACACTTGGATTGATCTGCTAGAGGTTGTTTAATTATTGAACTTGTTATCGTTATCTTTATTCCCATAGTGGTTTATGCTTCCGCTTATTGATTCTTGCCTAGAGTCGCGCAGAAATTTTATATTCTTATGAAATTATTGGCTAGTCAGAGTGGTTAAGTAGTATCCTGTGGTAATGTGGGTCCTGGGTGTTACACTTCCTCACTAGGTTTCACCCCCTTTGGACTACCCGTCCAGGTTCGAGGCCCCCTCTTGCGCCATGTGGGACTAACAAAGGTCATGAAAGACTACCCACCGCATCAATAGGAACGACCATGATGGAAATTTACAGATTATTCAGCCAGGTCCTGCCCATACAAGATATGTGGTAGTACGTTATGGCTTAGCAAGATGCAGCTCGAAGACCGGTCCTTAACTGACCTGGACGACAACCAACAAAACCCTGGGCCTCAACCTACCCAGTTGAGCCCGTGCATAAACCTGCACCCACCAGACAACCACTTCGCCCAAGTCCAAACCATCATTTTATTTCATTTTCCAAAGTCATTTATAAACTCCCATGACACACCAATGCCAAGGGTACAATTTAAACAATAGTTGATTTTTGGCTGAAATTCCCCAAATGAAACATGTTTGGTCTATGAGCATGGCTAAGCACAATATTTTCTAAATGATCCTAGTCCATACTATTGTATCAACTAGGTTTTATCTAGGTTGACAATATGCTCGCTTCAATTATCAAAATTGGCCATACAAAGGATTTTAGGCATAACTATAAATTTAAAAAAGGAATTTAAATTACTGAATATAAATGCGCATGCAGTAATAATTTAAAATAGAATTTAAATAATTTGAAATAATGGGATCGATATGATCAAGGGTATAACTTGCCTTGCTTGATGAGGTGATGTTGTTTTCCTTAACAGATCACCTGGTACTGAGGTGATGTTGTTTTTCTTAACAGGTCACCTAGTACTCACAAGTACTTTCTTCAGGTAGCCCAAGTGTACAATCACGATTATCATACAGTCAAAATCAATCCTCTTATAAGCTCTTCCAACAACGTCGAATTCTGACTCTCCGAAGTCGTCGAAATCTAATCGTGAAAATAAGCCAAATTCAAATAAAATTCAAATGAACTCCAAATTAAATAATTTTGGTTTAGTTAGCTAGATCTCAATTTTATATAATTTTACGAATTTGAATCACCCAAATCGGAGTTCGGATGCAAAGGATATGGGCTTTGGAAGATTGAAAATACATGAAATGATAGAATTAGGGTTTTTCATGTTTTTGGAATTATTTTTCTAAAGGAAAATCAATTAATGACATCAGGATGACGTCATCACCCGAATTTTCTTTTTGGCGGAATTGTTTTTCTACGGAAAACTCCACTGACAAGTGGGCCCCGGAGTCAATGGACTTAGTCCATGGTGTGGTCAACGGTCCATCGTGGACCTGGTCCGTGAAATAGTGATGGTGCGTGTGAGTCGGCGCAGTGTCGACACGCAACACGCGCGCCGACGCAGCTTTAGGCGCCGTGGCGCTGAGGAGGCGCAGATGTGGCGCCACGGTGGCAGCCATGTTTGCCGACGGGCGACGCCAGTTCCAAGGAACCGCGAACGGCGCTCCATCTACGCGAGGTACCAGTAGAGAGAGGGTGCTAAGGCGAACTCGGTGCGCTACCTTACGACGGAGGGGCGTGACGAGGTGACCGGCGGTGAGCGAAGGAGCAGCGGTGAAGTTCGGGTTGAAGGCGGCGCGGCGATTCAGGCGTGCTCCGGTGAAAGTAGCATGCGCATGGTGTGCGCCGTGACCAGGCGATGCCGATGGTGTAGGCGGCGACGGCGAGGAGGCGCGTCGGCACCAGAATCGGGGAAGAAAGGGTGCTCGGTCGGGGTTTCTTCACATGCGGATTCCGGCGAAACCGGGAGGGGAGAGGAGGAGTGGGTGGTGGGGAGAGATCAAGTGAGGTGAGGAGCTCCTCGTGCTCCCTCTTATAGGGCGGAGGGGGCCGTAGGCGGAAGATCGGCACGGAGGTCGCGGCGGAGATTTTGGGTTCCAACGATTTCGTGCGAAACAAAGGGGGCAACGGATGGGAGGAGGGGCGGCGTGATGCGCGGGGGTTAATGTGCACGATTGTGTGGAGAAAGGGGGCGAAAATCGCGGTAGAGATGAAGCTCCGTGCGCGCGGTAATGGTGGTCGCGTGCAGGCGCGTGAGGAAGAAGAAGGCGAGGTGGAAGAAAAGATGTGGGCCATCGATTTTTGATCCGACGGTGCGGAGGAGGTGATGTGGCGTGGGGATTTGTTGGCCGTTGGATTTAGATCCAACGGTCAAAACTGATTAAGACGTTCGGTCGCCCGAACGTTACACGGAGATCTCACCGTCGAATCTCAATCCAACGGTGGAAACGGGTTTGGGGTTTTTCACGCAGAAGAGCGGGCCGTGTGCGCGCGAAAAGGAGTTGGGCTGGAGAGAGTTTCGACCCAAAGGATTTTAGGGATTTTAAATTGGTTTTCTAATTAATTTAATTCCAGATAATTAGAAAGGGCTTTAGAAAATAGTAAATTAAATCCAAACATTATGAGAAAATTCACATTATTTATTTTGGATTTAATTAAAATATTTCCAACTTATAATTGGCTATTAATTTTGCAAAATAAATTATTTTGGCTTTAAAATATTTAGGAAAAAGCTTTTAAAATCTCAGAAAAATACTAGATATTAATTAAATTTTTATTTTTCAGATTAAACCAAATAAAACTTCAAGAACTTCAAATAACTTTTACTTTTGACTTTTAAAATTTCAAAATTCAAATAAAGCAATGAAACTCTATCAAATTTCGAAAATCCAATAAAATAATAACTTTTATTTATTTTATTTTGTACAAAGACTTTGGGATGTTACAAGATGCACTCCCACCACACAAAAGGAAGTTCGTTAAGCTAACAGATGATGACACACTAAGTCGTTTCATAGCTGTTAGGTGAAAAGGACTACCTTTCTTTAAGTTTCTCCTAAACATGAAAGTTTCGAATGGACTAAAGAGGCAAGCAACGCTTCAAGAACTTAAACGGTACCTTCACGAGTCCCCAATCTTAGTTTCTCCAAGCTTGGGAGAGACATTGGCGATTTACGTGGCCGCAATGCCACAACGGTCGATGGTGTCTTTGGTCGAGAACATGACTATGTTCAACGACCAATATATTACGTAGTTAAGTCTTGCACGACCAAAAGAAAGATATCCACAGGTACAAAAGTTGCTCTATAGTCTCCTTATGGCTTCAAGGAAACTAAGGCATTATTTTCAGGCCCATAAAGTGGTCGTACCAACTGGATATCCCCTTGGTCAAGTCCTATGAAACAGGGAGTCATCAGGACGAATAGCAAAATGGGTGGTTGAGCTTGGGGTGTTCGACGTCCATTTCATCCCACGAACAGCAATCAAGTCCCAGGCAATAGCAGAATTCATTGCCAAATGGACAAACCCTGAACCCACTCAAAGTCCCGAGTACGAACACCACGATGAGTGGACAATGTACTTTGACGGTTCCTTGATGCTCCACGGCTCGGGGGCTGGGGTTGTCTTGATTTCCCCTACTGGCGAACAAATAAAGTACGCCATTCAGTTAAACTTTCCTGCTACTAACAATATGGCAGAATACGAAGGTTTGCTGGCAGGACTTCGAGCAGCTCGTTCGCTCAGGATTCGCAGATTGCTAGTGAAAGGCGATTCTCAACTAGTAGCGAATCAAGTGGGGAAAGAGTATCAGTGCTCTAGTACCAAGATGTCGTCATATCTGGCGGAAGTACGGAAACTCGAAAAGCATTTCTTCGGTTTTCAGATCCAACACATTCCTAGAAAGGAAAACTTTCTGGCAGACCAGTTGGCACGGATGGCTTCTACAAGGGCATCCGTCCCGCCCGGAGTTTTTCTCGAGAAACTTGATTCACCCTTGGTAGTCGAGCCTTCCGAGGACATAGATGTTCGCAAGGAGATTGCACACCTTGATTCTGCAAACATGGATGCTCCACAGGTCGATGATAGTTGGCGCCATTACGATCACGGTAGAGATTGGATGACATCGATCTACAATTATCTTCAGCATGACCTAATTCCAGAAGATGATGTAGAGGCCGATCGTATAGCACGAAAAGCCAAATCATATACTCTAATTGAACATACCTTGTACAAGCGAGGATCTCACGGAGTGTTGATGAGATGCATATCTCAATCGGATGGCATTAAATTGCTAACCGAAATTCATGGAGGAGTCTGTGGACCCCATCATTCCTACAGAACGCTGGCTGGTAAAGCCTTTAGGCAAGGATACTACTGGCCAACTGCCCTTCATGATGCAAAAAAAGCTCATGATGAAGTGCGTACAATGTCAGTTTCATAGTCGACAAGTACATCAGCTATCCTAAGCTTTGCAAACAATTCCTCTTTCTTGGCCTTTGCAACCTGGGGACTAGACATTCTGGGACCTTTCCCAAGAGCACCCGGGGGCTTTGATTTCCTTTTCGTCATGATCGACACGTTCACTAAATGGATCGAAGCCGAGCCAGTTGTGGAAATCACAACTGAGGCTGCCAAGAGGTTTCTCACAAAAAATGTGATCACACGATTTGGTGTACCCAATCGTATAATCACGGATAACGGTGCCTAGTTCTCAAGCAGTAATTTTCAGGAATTCTGTAACGACCTATGTATCAAGATACATTACGCTTCTGTTGCTCATCCGCAGAGCAATGGTGCAGTTGAGCGAGCCAATGGTATCATAATGCAAGGAATCAAACCACGAATTTTCGATCAGCTAATTACACGGTCAGGGGCTTGGGTTCAAGAACTTCCTACTGTGTTATGGGCCGTTCGTACCACAACTAGTCGTGCGACCGGTGAAACGCCATTCTTTTTGGTTTACGGGGCTGAAGCCATGCTTCCTCCGGAACTAACAATTGGTTCTACTCGGACTGATTGCTTTTCCGAAAGTGATCAGTATGAACGACGACTTGATGACATCAATTTCCTTGAAGAATGACGAAATTAAGCTTTAATACGATCAGCAATCTACCAACAAGCCATGCGTCAGTACCACAGTCGTAAGGTGCAACCTCGCAGCCTAGCTGTAGGTGATCTGGTTCTTAGAAAAATTCAGAACCAAGCGAATCACAACATACTTTCACCCAAATGGGAAGGTCCACACACTGTGGTCGAAGTCACCCGACCAGGATCGGTACGATTAGCTATGTCGGATGGGCAAATCTTGTCTAATTCTTGGAATATTGATCAATTGCGTAAGTTCTTTGTATAATTTCCTGTATTTATTTCATTTCGCATTTCAATAAAGATGCATTTCCTTTTCAAAGATACGTATGGTTGTTTATAATTATTATTCGTCGACAATGGTCATATACCATTATTGTTGATGATTTGTCGGAGAAGACGCTTATTCTCTCCGATATCCCTTTACAAACAATTGGAAGGGATCTCCATTTACTCATGGGTGCTCACTTAATTGTCAACATACCACACCGGTCTTTATCGTGATCATTGCTTCAATGATACCCACGCGCGACCACACAATCTTTTCTCAAAGAAACACACGAGTATAAGGAGTACCACTCAGACAATTTATATGGTTTTTCTCGAAATCGAAGATTACTATTTTATTTCAACATTCTGTTCTACTCGATTTTGGCTACTAGTCGGGACACAGAAAGCCTCCTAATCGAAGTCTCTCCTCTCTGCACGTGGTTCTGCCCACTGGAAGGAGCTTCCTAGTGACGGTCCTTTTTCTATGATCCTTGCCGCCAGTTGGACTTGAGCATGAGCACGTTTTGCGAAATATTTTATAAATCTTCAATTCTCGAGATTCATTACGACCAGTTTCGAATAATTTATATAAACAAAAGTACTCATCATTTTTTTCCTTTTTTGCATACATATTCTTGCATATCTTCTTATCATCAAAGCCAGTTTTGTTATATCTTCAGACTATATGTGGTATCTCACAGTGATTCGATAATGGACAAGATCTATACTAGTCGAAATCATAAGCCGATTCCGACCACATGATTTCCTAGTGTTCACTAGATCATTGTTACAAACATTATGAGCACTTCTACCATGGTCGTTGTTATTGCTCAATTTCTTGGTCTACTGCTTCTTTAGTAAAGTTCATCTACTAATATAAGCAGTCGGGGGCTAGGAGATATATGAATATTTAATAGCATTGATAAGACAAAACAAGAACTTCATTCATGATAAAAGGTAAGTTTCATTTACAAAGTTTAAATTTTACATCCATCTACTTGTCAGAACCATCAGACTGGTCGTTGCGTGATGGAGATCCGACTTCCATTTCCTCAGCAACTTTCTCTCCGAGAGGTCTTACTTCCTCGAGAAGTTTTGTTGCTTCATCTTCGGAGCAGTCAAAGTCCTCTTCAATAGCTCCAAGACGAACAGAGGGGTCGGAAGCCTTCAGTTTTGCTAAGGCAACACTAACTCCATTCGCAATAGCTTCTTTCATCGTCTTGGCATGGTTCTCTCGAAAGAGTGTTATCACTTTCTTGAGATCTTCGAGTTGATGGCCGAGAAAATTGATTCTCTCCGCAGGATCTCTTAGAATGGGCAGTTGCGTTCCTGACCCTAGGTCGAAGAGTATCTTGTTCAGAGCCTTGACTTTGTCTTCAAAACTCCGATCGAGTTCAGCCCTTTGGCCACACTCAAACTTGAGGGTTTTTTTCGCTTGTTCAAGTGCTTCAGTTTTTTCTACATGAGTGGATAAAAAAAAGAGTCAACACACACTTTTAAATTGGAGTCATGGGATATTGGTTAAGTCTACTACCAGTTACCTTTGATTTTCTTCTCTAAGAGTCGAAAACCTCCTTCTGCCTGGTCATCGCATGCTCGATCGACCGGTCTTTACTTTGATTTTCTTCCCTAAGTTTTATTATTATGGCTTCCTTAGCCACGACCTCTTCTTTAATTTTCTCTAAATCTATCAAATATGATAGAAAGAGAAGATTAAGTTATAAAAGAGGAGCAGGATGATAAATTTTAGGAAGCTAAGCTAAAAGAGAAAGGTTCTTACTTCTCAATTCGGAATGTTTCTGCTCCAGAGTTTTTATTCGTTGTGTCAATCCTCCGATCACAGCATATTTCTCGACCATATGCTACAAAAATAAATCCCTTTCTTGGTAAGTTTTCAAAGAAACTTCAAAGGAAAGAGTTATAAGGATGGTCGTAGAACACTTACCCGAATTGCCATATCATTATATTCGGCAAAAATCATATCTGGACCTAACTCAACTTGACGGTCCGATATCTTCCCCAGGCCTTGTCAAGTTCCTTATCCTCGATAAATCGGGAGAAAAAAAGGAAACTTGTTAGCCTGAGGAGTATTCCCAGGAGGAGGTGGAACCTGTTGAGGATCTCTGGAGATGACTACCTGTAACACCCCAACTCTCAAAGATCCTGGAATGCTACTGGAAATAAACTATTCTAGCACAAATACAAATTTTCGGCAGAGTCTCCTTTGTTTAATCAGCAAATCTGAGAGTTCAATACTATCACATGGCATGAACAAAATCCTCATAATCAATTTATCCCAAACATGCATGAATATCAAAAGAACCAGCCAAAGCTAGTAACCTCATTATTACAACTAAACAGTAAATTCAACCACGCCATCCATGGGTGTTATTTAAACAGTTCATTTAATTCTAAATTTGGGCTAAGCAGCAAACGCCTTAAGAATGTGATATAGTGAGTGCATCCACATCTACTCCCTCCCGATCGTATCGTTCCTGCCATAGGTACCTAAAACACATTAAAGCAAGAGTGAGCCCAACGACTCACCAAGTATCAACAAGGCTATAAATATGAACTTAAACATAGCATCGTTAATCCGCAACAATAATACACTATTCATAGCCATCTATTTCATGACATGCAACCAATGCAATGCTCCTTTGAACTTTATCTCTTTTCGCATTTTACCGGTAATGCGGGGTATACAACCGTCGCTAGATACCCTTGCACGTGCCCTCTCCGCACAGGGACCAAGAGCCTATACTCCACATGTATAGGGACCTTTGCCCATCACTTAATGATGGGGACCTCTTTATTTCATAGCTCACATTCCACGAATGTGGGGACCTCAAGCCCGTCATCTTCATGACGGGGACTCAATCAGATGTGCTTGGTCACCACGTGACCAAGGCACTGTGATGCTCACAACATGCATATGCACCATGATAACATATTCATAAGCAAGAATACATCAAATTCTCATTAACAAGTAATCAATAACAACATACAGTAGATCCATTTAACTATACTAGCATGTCATTAAGGTAAATAAAGACTCATCTCATAACAGCAAGCATGGCTATACTATCAAGATACATCACAAACACATCAAACAAACATACACATATAATAGCCCGAATACTTGCCTCAACCGTGCGAACGGTGGACGCGAAGAGGGTGCTGCCCTCGAACCGCGCCCCACCTGAACATAAAGTACCCCAATCTAAGACCAACATGCTGGACCAAAAGCATAAATAATAACACAACAGAACTCGCTAACTCTCAAGTGTTAACAAAACCTCCAATTTCTAGCGATCGCTTTGGTGCTCACTCAAAACAACCAAATTCTAAAATACATAACTTTCTGCTCAGAGTCCAACTAAGATGCTCTTAGACTTTATGAAAATTTAATTGAATTACCTAAATAAACCTAGTTGGGGAGCCCTTTGATTCTGCCCTTAACTACCCCTAGCAACCCAATCCATCGACAACGAAATTCTCGTCGGGTTCTCTCGACAAGACGCTAAAACCACCATAACTTTTGCTACGAAAGTCCAAATCTCATGTTCTTTATCTCTATAAAAGGTACCAAATTACCCACATTTTTGTTATTCTGAGATCTCCTGATTCTCCTTTTAAATAGCAGTTTTAACTAAATTACCACAGACTGCCGAACCGATGAATTACCAGCAGCGATACTAAAAATTCATAACTTCCTGAACGTTAATCAGATTTGGGTGATCTTGGTGGACACTGAAAGCTAAGAACATAACCTACGTATCTCTAGGAGACCAAAACTCCTAATTAGGCCTCTAAATAAATTAAACTGGCCGCGCAACATTATGGACAGAATTGAACAGAGAACAGAATTAAACCGATGCAATCGATCTAATAGCAATCGCTTCTAATGACTATCACACATCACAAGAAACCCGCTGTTACCCTTGACGACGTGCTGGACGACGACGAACAGGCCCCGAAGAAGATCCTCCTTCTCCTCTCTTCCTTCTCTTCTCCCTCTTCTTCTCCCTTCTCTTCTTTTCCCCTTCTTCTTCCTCCTTGGCCGGTTGCAATGGGGCTTCCTCCTCTATTTGGCCGGCAGCAATGGGGTGGAGGAGGTAGGAGGTGCGCAAGGGGTGGAGGAGGTGGGGAAGGTGGCGCCGAATGGGGGAGTGGGGAGGAAAGAGGGGAGGGGGGAGGTCGGCTAGGGTTGGGAAGGGGGAGTGGCGCCCCTAGCTTTTGGCCGCCACCCCCTTGGGCCTCTCTTGGGCCGTGGGCTCCAGCCCAGGATGCCGCAAAATTGCGATTTCCCCCCTCTACAGCTGCAACAATACAATCTTTCCAATTAGTCCCTCCCAAAATTCCGGTTAATACTCTCCCGAACCAATACTCCCTTCCGACTTCTAGCGCGTCACACCATCGGGGTATTACATTCTACCCCCTTAACAGGATTCGACCCCGAATCTAAACGCCAAACTTCAAGAGTTAAAGCCGAAGAGGGAAACTTAGCAACAAAAGTACGCACCTGAGGTGAACAAGTCTGGATAAAGCTCGCGCATGCGAGACTCCAGTTCCCAAGTGGCCTCCCTTTCTGTCTGCTGCGACCAAAGCACCTTAACATACTTCAGGGTTTTGTTCCTCAACTCTTTTTCCGATCTTTCCCACTGCACTGTTTGGACTCAAAGGACAGATCCCGCTCAATAGTTAGGGTTCTAATGCAATATGTTGTTCGGCCCTCAAGTACTTCCTCAACATGGACACATGAAAAACATTATGCACTCCCGCATAGCCTCTCGTAAGTCTAAGCGGTATGCCAACTTCCCGATCCGAGCCAAGATCGTGAATGGCCCAACGTACCTCGGGCTAAGCTTCCCTCTGGTACCGAACCTGACCACACCTTTAGTGGGGGATACTCTCAAGAGCACCTGATCTCCCGCTTCAAACTCCAAGTCTCTTCTCCTCACATCTGCATAACTCTTCTGCCGCTTTGAGCTGCTAATAGATTCTGTCTCACCAAGGCCACTGCTCAACCGTCTTTTGTACCCACCCCGGTCCCAAACCGCCTTCTCACCCACGGCTTCCCAAAGAAAGAGGTGACTGCACTTACGCCCATACAAAACCTCAAACAGAGCGGCTTTTATGCTTGAATGATAGCTGTTATTGTACGCAAACTCTGCCAATGGCAATTGATCCTCCCAACTACCCTTCCCAGACAGGACATAGGACCGCAACATGTCCTCCAAGGTCTGAATAGTGCGCTCTGACTGCCCATCTGTCTGAGGATGGAAAACTGTACTCAGACGGAGTTGTGTGCCCATTGCACTCTGCAAACTCTCCCAATACTTGGATACGAACTTGGCATCCCTGTCAGAAATGATGGTCTTTGGTACTCCATGCAATCTTACAATTTCCCGAACATAGATAGGAGCCAAGTCACTAGTTGAATTGGTTGTGCAGATGGGAATAAAATGTGCAGATTTGCTGAATCGATCCACTATAACCCAAACCGCATCCTTACCACACGGTGAACGAGGCAACGCAACAACGAAGTCCATAGAGATATCATCCCATGGCCATTGGGGGACCTCTAATGGCTGCAATAACCCTGCTTGACGCTTATGCTCCGCTTGTATTTGCTGACAAACGCCACAAGAGGCTACATAATTAGCAATATCCACTTTCATTCGTTTCCACCAGAAGTTCTGCTTCAGATCACGGTACATCTTTGTCTCACCTGGATGAACAGTATACGGTGTGCGATGTGCCTCCTTTAGTATGTCATCCTTAACTCCCGCATTCGCGACACACAAGCGACCTTTAAATCGCAAAGCTCCAAACCCATCCAAGCTAAAATCTCCTTCCTTGCCCAAATCCAGACGTCTCCTGACCCTTTGCAATAACGGGTCACTCTGCTGTGCTTCCCGCACACGCTCTGGAATAGCTGACTCTAAAATCAACTGGGTCTCGGCATGAGCCATACCTGCATAGCAATAAGATATCCCCATACGGTCAAAATCGGCAACTAGACAATCCAGTGTAGCCGGCGTCGCCTTGTGACTAAGAGCATCAGCCACCACGTTGGCTTTGCCTGGATGATACTGAATCGTGAGATCATAATCCTTGATCAGCTCTAACCATCTTCGCTGCCTTAGATTCAGTCCTCTGCACAGAAGATGTATTTAAGGCTTTTGTGATCGTAAAGACATCACAAGACTCACCATAGAGATAATGCCTCCAAAGCTTCAAGGCGAACACCACCGCAGCCAGCTCTAAATCATGTGTTGGGTAGTTCTGCTCATGTTTCTTCAGCTGCCTAGACGCATAAGCCAGAACCTTACCATCTTGCATGAGCACACAGCCCAAACCAACTCGAGAAGCATCGGAATAGACTGTGAATCGCTTCCCAGGCTCAGGAATAGTGAGAACAGGAGCAGTCACCAGCTTTTCCTTCAAAGTCGAAAGTGCGTTCACAATCATCATCCCACCGAAACTTCACATCTTTCGTGTGAGTTCGACAACGGCCGCAATGATGGAGAAATCCGCACAAAACGCCGATAATAGCCTGCCATACCAAGGAAGCTTCTCACTTCTTTGACGTTGGTCGGCCTTCCCCATTCTACCACTGTGGAAATCTTACTTGGATCCACTGATATCCCCTTATCATTTATGATATGCCCCAAGAACCCCACTGCACATCCGAACTCGCACTTTTAAGCTTGGCATAAAACCTATTTTCTCTTAACGCCTCCAACACCATCCTCGATGACGCCATGCTCAACTTTAGTCTTTGAATAGATCAAAATATCATCAATAAAGACGACGACAAAATCATCCGATACTCATGCAACATCCTCGCTCATAGTCTCCATGGAAGCAAGAGGGGCATTCGTTAGTCCAAAAGACATAACTTTAAATTCAAAGTGCCCATACCTTGTAGAGAACGCCGCTTTCTCGATATCATCTTCTGACAGAATCGATTATAGCCCGACTGAAGGTCTATCTTTGAAAATACCTTTGCCCCTCTCAACTGATCAAATAAATCTTCAATGCGGGGTAAAGGGTATTTATTCTTGATGGTCAGCTGGTTGAGAGCACGGTAATCGATACACATGCGCCAACTACCATCCTTCTTTTTGGTAAACAAAACCGGAGCTCCCCACGGAGATACGCTAGGTCGAATAAGATCCTTCGCCCTTAAATCATCCAATTGCTTCTTTAGTTCCTCCGGAAGGGATGTGCGATCGGTGAAGGTCATAGAAACCGGTCGGGCACCCGGTACTAAATCAATTCGGAACTCCACTCGACGTGGTGGGGGCATCCCTGGCAACTCTGCTGGAAAAACATCTAAAAATTCCCGAACCACCGGAATTAATTGCAGTCAAAGAGGAACTCGACTTCCCCACCAGAGACAAAGAAACCCACTCTTCGCAGCTCGACTACCAGGATACAGACTAGCCAGCACGCAAAGAGAGTAAGAGGGGGTACTCCCCTGAAATACTACCTCCTGCCCAGAAGGTGCCTGCAAGGTTACTGTCTTCCAGAAACAGGATATAACCGCCGATAGCTATGCAACCAGTCCATACCTGAATAACATCAAACGGCTCCATCTTCATGACCATTAGATTAGCAATAAATTCTTCCCCGTCCAAGGAGATCACACAACCAGGACATACTGTGGAGCTAGAAAGGATTCCCCCAGGAGAGTTAACTAAAACCGATCGAGCTATAGATCGCATACTCAACTTGGCCTCGCTAGCAAACTCTAACGATACAAAAGAGAAAGTAGCTCCGTAATCAAAAGTACAAATGCCTCCACCGAGTCCACTAGGAGCGCACTGTCACCACATCGGGACGACTCGCCGACTCGCCGTCGGCATGGCATAAGAAACCGCCTTGGGGCGGTAGGAGCCCCAACACCTGGTATGGGGTGCGGCGGTGCAGGAGGTCTTGAAGGTGCATGAATCGAAACGGTGCCGCAGGACCGGTGGCAAAAGTACCGGCGGTGGAATCCCTCCAGGATAAGGAAGATAAGACTGCGGCTGACCCCAGGACTGAGTAGGAGTGGCCGCTAACATCTGCACTGAACCCCGAGATGAAGCTGCTTGCTCTGGTGCTGACACTGGTTCTGGCTCCCACTTGATTATACTGGCAGGGTTCCGCCGACACACCAACGCCTTGTGGCCCTCCCGACCACAGTGGCGACAAGATCCAGACCAAGTACACTCCGAAGCGCGATGCTCATTGCCACATTTGAAACACTTCATACCTTGCCCTGGGACTGGGCGCAATCTGGGAGCACTCGCCACAGGTCGTGAAGTAGAGGATGACTGTGGCCTTGAAAACCTGGACTTGGAAGAATTCTGTGGGCCCTTAAACTTCTTAGGAACTGGCTTCAAAGATGACCCACTACCTCCTCCGAAGTTCTTCTTCTGACTGCCACCTGCACCCTCCAGAACGGTGTTACACTACCTCCATAGAAGGAGTAAGGATTACTAGAAGATCTTGAGCAGATGTCGGAACTAAAACCTGCTTGGGGGCTTCTTTAACCACTTCATCCTCTGTAGTCTTAGCCTGAGGAGTGTCCTGATCAGGAACCTCCACGACCATCTCTTTCCCAGGAACCTTTTCCTGAGGGGTGTTTTGGTTGGACACAACTGGAACACCAGAAGATCTACGAAAGAAGAAAGTAAGAAAGATCAAGGTTCCAACATATCAAAAAATACCCAAGGTATGTACATGAATTCTTCATTTAAATATACCTGGTCGATTTTTTGAGTTTGACCTTGTAACGCATCGGAGTAAAATCCGCTGCGCTAGCTTTCCTTTTCTTCTCAACCAATTTCACCGGTTCTAAACCAGCAGGGTTGACTAGATCTTGCACATCTACTGATTGAAAATCAGAAGCAATATCCATGACCAGTTGGTCAAGGATAAGGTCCCTGATCGCCGGATCAGTAGGTGTAGATTCATCGACCTTCAAAACAGTAACCTCAGCAGCCACTGGTGGGTCTTCAGCGACCTTGCTAGAGGGTACGACAACCGCCTAAATACACCATCAAAGATAATTAGGCGATGAACATCATTTGTCCAAATATTATTTATGTTCGGTCACCTACCTCTGGAAGGCTGACATCCTATAAGGTCGTAGGGGTGGTCGGATCATCAATCGGCTCACATCTTTCAGTGGCCTCATTGATCCTCAACCCGATCGACTACACATCAAAGAGGATTTATGGTATACCGATTAGAAATAATATGTACGATAAAGGAAAAAAGCATAGTTGATAGTCTTACCTTAAGTCTCTCGATCCTCTCTTTTGCGGAAACAGCCGCTAAGATCCGGGGGAAACTAGCCTTGTCGCCAGGCTCTCCGGCACAGTTCATTTTAATCCGACTTCTAATCTCGTCAGAAGATAAAGCTGTAAAGATAAAATAAAAGACTTAAGGATACAGAAATAATCAGCTAATATAGGCAAACTGGTCGGAATCACTCAGGACTTACCCTCTTTGGAATCTTTGGTATTATCATCACGACCAATATACCAGAGCATCCGGTGTGCACAGGCTTTCAAAGGACTAATCCAGCGCGTGAAAAAATCTTTCACTACGTGCCAGGATGTTAGACCCTTGACACTAAGTATCTTGATAGCTTCGGCCCATCTCTTTATCTTTCCCTCCTTCTCGGTGGACGAGCGCCATCTCGGATTCTCGACCGCCTTCTTACAAGAATAATAAAGATTGTCTTTCTTCGTGACCGTCATATAGAACCAGCTCTTCTTCCACGACGACCACGAAGATTTTGAGTACATAAATATGTCCTCATCGGCTTTTCCGTCATGGAGGCGGAAGGTGCACTCTCCAGGTGTCCCAATCGTCTTCCCAGACTTTGTCATTCTGTAGTAGTACTTGAACAGATCCAGATCTGCGGGAATCCCCAAGTACGCTTCGCAGAGATAGATAAAGATGCTGAGATTAGCGATAGCGTTGGGAGCAAGATTTACCAATTCGACTCCATAATTTCCAAAACTTTGGGAAGGAAGTGGTGGATTGGCAATCTAAATCCGCATTCAATATATGCAAGGAAAACCGGAATTTCTCCATCTTCATTGCTCGGGGAATGTTCTCCAGCTGCTGATCTCCAAGAAATCAGACTCTTGCTGGGAAGCATCCCGATCTTCTCCAAGCTCTCTAGCTTCTTCTCGCTCAAGTCAGAAACCGACCAGTTAGTGATTTGGTCCGACATGGTCAAGTTTCTCTTGGATGAGGAAAGAAAAGGAGGTCAGAGATAGTTTTTTACTTGGGAGATGAAGAAGGAAAGCAGGAAGTGAAAAAAACCCTAAGTCTACAAAGGGGTTTTTATAAGCTTCAGAATTTCTAACTGCAATCGGGAGTTGCCCAAAAAGTCCAACGGACAAAAATATTCTGTCCAACGGACACAAAAAACTCTTCGATTCCCAAATCAAGTTCTCAACTTTAAAGTGAATATAAACCGCTTCAAATGTCGTTGCATTTAATGAGCGTTAGCCTAATACGACTTCATCGAAAGAAAGGCGTTCACACGACCTATTCATTTAAAGTTCGAGGGCTAGCTGACGAGGATTAAAACCTCTATGTATTAGTTTTAATACATAACAGACCATACGTCTTCATGGTTGTAACCCCTGAGGTGCACGACCTCACTGGTCGTAGAGATTCCAGAGGTTACACAATGGGTACCCTGGTCGGACGAAGGCCTGTGCCAAGCTCCCGACCAGGAGAACTGCTCGTAAAAGGTATGAACTGATATTTGGAACTGATTCCAGGTATATTCTCTACCGTGTGATGAATGGGACACGTGCATATCCCATACCACACGATGTTTCTTATCCTAAAACACTGATGAACAACCACCATGCGGTTGTGTGTCTCACAAACATACAACCGCCGAATGGATAACTCTCCATCAACCGTCATTTAACTCCGACCAGTCACGACGCTTCACATCAGACGTCTTCTCCAAAAGTAACTGCCACCTCTTCAAGGGCTATTTAAAGATGGAGCACGGACGGAGCAAAGGAGACATGCATCAGACTGAGACATAGACCTTAGATTCGTGTTTTAAGTCTGGCATTGTAAGATAACAAGTAGTGCTTTCAGTGTAAACATGAGTAGTTCATCATCTAGTCAGGAGGCATCCCCTGTAAACCCTAGTTCATACTAATAAAGGAGCAGTCCCATTATTATTCTAGATTTCCCACGTCATTTTCTCATTTTATTTTCGTAAGATCGACATCTTGATCGTCGACAGGGATATCCTAGTTATTTCCCCAGTGTGGATAAGTTACCAACAAGGACCATGTTGGGCCCTTTGAGAGTAGGTGTATGTGAGATATGGCCCAAGAGAGCGATGAATTGATCCCACTAAAGCCCATCTAGGGGGAATGAGCATGAGAGAGCCGGGAGTCTAGTCTCACTCTGCTAGTTGAGCAAGAGTTGCACCAACATATAACCCCATTGTCAAATTCATTTTAACTCTTGGCTTAACCCTTTTACGCTGGGGTTGGTGCGAATGCATGGTTTATCTGGCAAGCGGGTATACCTAAGCCTATTTGGAGCTGGGGCGTTACAGTACTCATTCGTCAAATAGGCATAGACAACACATATGTACGTATGTACTGATATTCCATGCGTATATATGCACAGTTAGAGACCCGCATATATAAATCAGTGCTTAAGATACTCCCTCGAGTCACAAAAATAAGTCATTCTAGAATATATGTAGTTAAAACATATTAATTTTGACTGAATATATTATCTAAAATACATAGTTTGGATATACGAAAATGATGTGATTTGTCATGAAAAATAATTTTATAACATTATACTTGTATAATTATTTTTGAAAAATATGACGATAAAATTTAATGGTCAAAGTGCCATGTTGTTGACTTTGAAAAGTCAAAACGATTTGTCTGGAGGTAGTACTAGTTAACCACATGGAATCAAGTAACAGAGATGCCGCGAGCAAGATCATTTTTAGTTGTAATTCCACAATCAGACCATTCACAAGTCACAACATCCAACTTGAAGCTACCACTGAATTGATCAGAAATCTAGGAGTATGTGACTCTCCTTAACAGATAAAGCTTGTCCAATGCTCGAATTTGATCGATCAAACTACAACATCAAATTAATATCGATGTTGAGAGTGAGCCGTAGCTCAGATGATAAGAAAGGACTTGGGGCCTCTGTCTGCCCGCATTTGAGCACTGCTCGGCGCGGATGCTTACGATGCTTCTTCTTTTAAGGCTGGAAAAAATAACCTGACCACTAAAAAATATCGATGTCCCCTGTCTCCATGAGCTAGCCGAAGACTTAGAACAGACAAAAGGAAAGGTACCACGACTAAACACAACAGGCCAAAAATGACGGGCAGAAAAAACTGCGTCGATCGGAAGCAAAAGCAGAGATACCCTGCAGAGTTGAACATATCCACTGGACCAACCATACACACATGCATGCATGCCCGATCAATCAACGCACCAGATGTTTACTTATCTAAAATGAATTATAAAATTTTCCTTTGCAAAAGTCTCGATCTCGCACGCGGCGTGTTCATGTCAACAACAAAACTCGGATCGTATCGATAAGCTGGGAATGGGGAAAACGCACGCAAAACCTGCAGGGATGAACTGAACTACTGAACAGGACAGAACAGAACAGAACAGAGAGTACTACTAGCTAGTAATTACTTGCCTAAATCGATCGATCTACCTACATGCAGTCGCGGTTGCGTACGTACGATCGGGATCCGGAGATGAAGGGCGATGCGCTACAGAAAGTTGGCGTTACAGGATCCAGGCGTCGACGAACCCGCGCCGGCCTCATGGAGCATCGCCGACGTGATCGATGGCGTTACGCACGATCTTCTCCTCGACCGCGACGGCGTCGCGCATCTGGAGCAGCGCCACCAGCGCAGCGTCGACCTCGCTGATGGCATATCGCAGGATCTGCTCCCCGCGTCGCGGCGACTCGACCAGGCAGCGGCGGAGGGCAAGCTCGGCCATCACGGACTCCAAAACGACGGCATTCAGCCTCTGCTCCGCCTCCATCCCCTGGTCGATGGCGTAGAACCGGTGGTCGCTCCAGCTCTGCCACGTCTCGGTGCCCGGTGCAAGGCCGAGGTCCTGGGCGCACACGTCGAAGTCGTGGCCGATATGGTCGTGGGCTTCGTTGATGAGCATGATATCGCAGAGGGCGTCCAGGAGTGGCCCATGTGAAGGCGGCGGGATGGCGAACACGCTGGCGACGAGGTCTGCTGCGGCGGTGATGGCCCCAGGGAGCAGCGGCACACCCGCGAGCACGCTGGCAACGAGCTTCGAGGCGGCGTCGGCCGTGGTCTGGAGGAGCTGGTCCGCACCGGCGGGTACGAGGGCGAACACGTCGTTGATGAGGCTCTCGGCGGCGTCGGTGTCCTCGCTGAACAGCCCGGCGGCCTGGTGGAGCATCGTGCATACGGCTTCTGTGTAGGAGATGACCGCTCCCAGTCGGGTGGTGCCGACCTGCGTGAGGCTCTCCGCCACTGTCGTCGCCGCCTCCATCCAGCCCATCACCGCCGGCTCCTCGTCCACCTCCTCCATTGGCACTGGCACCGCCATCTCTCTCCCCCTCTCTCTGCGTGTGGGTGTGTTGTGTCGTGCTGTGTTGTGAGATATTCCGGGAGAGATGCCGGAGAGGGGCCGGTTTATAAACCTGCGGATGGGTGGGGCCGTGGGGAAATACTGACGGCGTGTTACAGTGGCTAATTTCGCTTCCTTGCGCGAGAAGGCACTGAGATTTACCTCTTGCCTCTCTCACTGACAAGATGCGTCCCATCCCCTTCCACTCTGTTTCATTTTACCGTGGTATAACCACCGTGCTTGTAGTTTCTGGAGACGGCGCTACGGCGTGGGTGAAAAATCCGTTACGGTGTGGGGGCCACAGCGCGCTGATCCCACTTGTCAGACGGCCTCGGTAACGGACACGTTGCGAAATGCGTTGCGGCGCAAGAAAGTGGGCGATGCTTTCGTTTCTTGAGCATTGTTTCTTAGTTTGTTAATTTTTGTATTGCTGTTCAGATGCAAGAAGCGCATTCTGATTCAAAATTTTATGATTTGTCATAATCTAAGCTTTTTCGAAAAAAATTTACAAATCACAACAAGGGTATTACAGTCTTTTTACAAATATCATTCTCATTTCTAGAGTTGAACTAATTTTCTAACCAAACACTCCCTCAAACTGCTCCAACTTCTTATAGAAGTGGATTCAAAAGTGAAACTAGAGTTGAAACTGCAAAAACCTAGAGCAGAGAGAGCCATACCAAACAGGCTCATAGTATCACTTTTTTTTTTGGAAACAAAAGGGGATATCCTTAGCTTCATTTATTGAAACTGATAACACACATTAGAGGTCTTATACGATCATATAGTACTACAGTGACCGCAAATGTACAGTACATCAACATACCACATAGCAGAGCTTAAATTTGATAAACAACGAGTTTGCAACAATGGTAAATAAGAAACAAAACCATACATCACTATACCAATTTTGCCTTGTATTCGCCGTAGACTGTCAATTCTGAAATGAAGCACAAATTTGAAAGAAAATAAAGAAAGAATTCTGAAATGGCCAGCCGGCGAGGCTATGGGGCAAGACGTACAGCCCCACTGCTGAATTATGCACTGTTCAGACTTCAGATGCAACACCAAACAGCGACAGGTGGGTCCCAACAAAATCAGCGCTCAAGGATTAATGGAATTTCGTTGACTTGGAGGTTCTTTTTGTTTGCAACGCAGTTCGAATTTTCAGAAACGAGTTCATGTGGGGTCCATGCCCATAACGGATTATTTACCCCCGCCGTCTCCAGAAACTACCCCTCGTGCGCGGTTGGGGAGCAGCAAAACATACAGAAGGATGGGACCCATGTCGTCAGTGACTGAGACAGCCGGTAAATTACTGCGCCTTCTGACGCAAGGAACCTAGACTAGCCAGTAGCCACCGTAGCCCCATCCATTCTCGTTTTATAAATAGTCCCCTCTTCTACATCCCAACCCGGAATCTCTCTCACGCACAACACACGCACGCGCGCGTACACAGAGGGTATGGGAGACGATGGGAGAGCTCCGAGGCTAGCGAGGGAGGGGGAGGGGGAGGGGGAGGAGCATGAGGCGGTGGACTGGATGGCGGTGGCGAATACGGTGGTGGAAAGCCTCGTGGACATCGGCCCTCGGCTGGGAGCGGCCATCACGCGCGTTGAGGTCGTACGCACGGCGCTCGACGACGCCGCCGGGTTGCTCCTCGAGGCCACCGACGCCGCCGAGACACTCTTCGCTGACGCGCTCGCCCTCGTGCCCTCCGGATCCTCCGCGCCGCTCATGGAGGGCACCGTCGACTCCGTCACGAGGCTCGTTGCGAGGGTGTTCCCCAGCCCGCTCTCCAGGGCCGTCGACGCCGCCGCGGTCCTCGTCGCCAACGTGTCCGACACGCCGCTCCTGCGACCCCTGCGTGAGATCGAGCTCGTCGTCGGCACCCACATCGAGAGAGGCCACCGCTTCGCCGGCTGCGGCCCGCTCCTCGGCGTGGAGCCGGGCGACGCGCAATGGCGGAGGTGGAGGCGCCACCACGTTGACGCCATGAGCGAGGGAAGGAGGCGCACCTGAGGCTGCGCGCGGCGGCGGTGGAGGCCGAGGAGGCCGCGCAGTCCTTCCAGTCGCCGCTGCGCGGGGATCGCGTGTCGGAGGCCGAGGAGATCGTGCGCGAAGTCATCGACGAGGTCGATATGGCACTGGAGGCGCTGCGCGGGATGCGCCGCGCCGTCACGGACGAGCTCTTGGGCGTCTGGGCGATCATGGACCGCCATGCCTAGCGCATCGATCGACCTCGTATCTCCGGATTCCGATCGACTCCGACGAGCACGTACCCAGCCCCAACATGTTGATAGATCGGTGAATTAGGCAAGTATAGTAACTCAGCACGTCTCCGTTTTGTTCATCCCTGCAGGTTTTGCTTTCGTTTTTTTTCCCCTTTCCATTCGGAGCCTAACGATCGATCCGAGAGTTTTTGCTGTTTAGTTGAGCATACAGTACGTTTTGCAGAGGATTTTCCTTAGTTTTGGATAGACATGCATGTGATTCGTTAATTGGTCGGACATGTATGGTAATGGGCTCAACTCTATCTGGCTTGACCAACTTGATGCGTACTGGAGTTTATTACTGCATATCTCTGCTTTCTACAACTTAATTTGCTTCCAATCGATGCAACCATTGCTTCCTGCCTATGATTTCTTGCCTGCTGTGTTAATTACGTCATTTACGTGGTGATCGTTACGTACCTCTTGTCTTTCATATTGGTATGTATATATTGTTGTTGCTAGCTGCTTGATGGTCAGATTCGAGCAACATTCAGGTGCCCAGGCGTTATCCAGTTAAACCAAGAGATTATTTGGTGTCCATGGTGTGAATGAAGTGATTACTTGCCCGACCGGCCGTTGCATCATTGGTTATTGCATATGCTGTTACGTACCTGAATGGATGTGGTTAACTAGCTAGCTTAGTTGCCATATTTTATGTTAGATACTCTCCACGTATATGGTGGTAGTTTGTTCTTCACTAATTATATCGATTTATATATGTGTCTGCTTCTACCTACAGTCTACAGCTAGCGCGCTAGTCGTATGCAGCGTCGATGGATAGTACGCACCTGATAAGTACGGTCTCTGAATGTTTGAGTAAAACTAGTTTGTATTTTTGTACTTCTGTTTTATAGGGGCGGGAGTGGGTCGGTCCGGTCTGACCCGGCTCTGCCCCGTGAGACCCATGGCTTAAGAAGGGATTAAGGGGTCAGCCCTTTTCATTGGGCTGCTGTGGCTCTAATGATCCAACCCTCTATGTCAAGGCTGTGCTACTCCTCTGTATTCTCCCTCCCTCTCCCTTCTCTCTGTCTCTATCTCCAGGCTCACTTATCGCCGCCTCCGTCTATTGCTCCTCCTCATTCGCGTTCGGCCGCCACCCGATCCAACGCCGGTGTCGGCGGATTTCACCACCAACCACTGCCCTTCACTTCCTCCTCCTGTTGGTGCTCCCCCTACCTCCTTGCGCCATCGCCTCCCATCCCACCTCCTCCGTGCCCGCCACGCGCCACCGGATATAGGCGTCCCTAGTAATTTTCCCACCAGTTCGGCCCTACGGCGGCGGCATGGGGAAGGCGAGGTAACGGCGCGCGGCACATAGAGGGGCAGCGTGGGAGGCTGCGGCGAACGGCGTGGTGGGAGGCGGTGGGGCGCCGCCGGGGTCAAAGAAAGGGTGACCAGGGGGAGGGCGAGAAGTCACACAGGGGAGGTAGAGGGGTGCCGCCAGGGGTGGAGAAGATGGTGGTACAGGAGAAAGAGACTCAGCGCGATGGAGGAGTGTGGTCGGTGCGAGGATTCAGGGGACCAACGAGTTCCCCGACGCATCCTCATCTTGTCGGATGCCCAGTCGCTCTGCTCTGTCTCCTCCTCCAGCTCGTATGCAGCCGAGTGGCGACGCGTAGCTGTGGCGATGTTGCATGTGGGCATCGGACTCATGCACACCATGATCCTCGTCGGTGTCGGCGTGGAGGATAGAGGGGGACTGAGGAGGAGGCTTAGTTAGGGTCGATCCGCTCGCTCCATTGGATCGTTAGGTTACTGGGCCATTTGGCCAAAATTTCTTTTGGATTGGACCTCTGGCCCATTTGGCCAAAAATTTTGGTACAGATTGGTGATCCGTTGGGTCAGCCTACTCCATTCCCACCCCTACTGTTTTAGCATGATCATACGCTAGACTTGTACTCGATCAGAACTGGATGTATTCGAATACAAGTCTAATGATCAATATCACTGATCGAGCTAGCTAAGCCATTTTCCTTTATTTCTTAGTATCTCAAATGCAGAAGGCGCTTGCGAAATGAGAGAGTAGTATGCCGTATCATCTGGCACCTATTTTACAACAAAACACTCCAATGCAATTTACACAGCTTTGTATAAGTTGTTATATGATCCCACAAACTCATGGGCACCATGCAGGCACCAATGCTTAACCGAATATCAACCGATCCTTAAGATTTCACACATTTTTTTTCTCCAACATGGTGAGAAAACTATATCGTAGAATATATACAATAGTGTGACGTTAGCTGTATGTAATTATTACCACGTAAGACATGAGATGGTGTGAATGAGAGAGAGAGAGCATAGAGAATTGAACCATCCTTCGTATAGTAGTCGGCTGTAATACGAGAAATAAGACACATTGTATATAGAGGAGTTGTATATAGAAAAACGTAAAAAAAAAATAACTTATTGTAGGAGTTGTCTTTAGCGCTGTCTATAAATAACATAAAGATATCATTGTACACACCTTTAAGCATCCGAATGCCCCGGGACTGGAGTCGACCCAATTGTCAGGTGTGATGCACGTGATAAAGCACCTGTTACATAAGAATGTAAATGTTACTGCCAAGCACCAATTGCTCCTTGAGTACCACATGCAATTACACGATGAATCGTCCTAAGCACCAAGGTTTCCTCTTTTCATCTATTTGTTCTCTGCACCGTGGATTTCTCAGCAATCAGTCAACGTCGAAAACTAGAGTTAAATCATTACTACAGAAAACGTCATCACAGATGGTTCGGAACCATCTGTGCTTTTGTACGTCTGTGATAACTAGCGGTTATCACAGACGGTTAAAAAAACAGTCTGTGATATCCACATATCTCAGACGGTTCTAGTTACCAAGCGTCTGTGATATGTGGATATCACAGACGGTTTAACAATTAAACCATCTGTGATAGTTCTTTCAACTTAACTATTTTTTTTTAGATTTTCGGCTAGCCTCAGGAATTGCTAGCCATGCCCTCTGAAAACAAGTAAGCAGAAAATAGATACATACAGATGAATCAATCGTTGACAACTCAAAGTAATCATTTATAACTCAAAATCAGTTACAAACGAATATGTATCAAATATTATCGCTAGAGTTACAATTGAATTACAACTATTCAATGTGAATTACAATTAATGAATCAATTGTTTCAAGGTCGTTCAGCGGTGTTGATGGAGTAGTGAAACTCTCCGTCAGCGTCAATGATATCCGTCATGATGAAGGTGCAGAGCCTCCCTCGAACATCCAAGATCTCTCTCTGAACGAGCGAATCTAAATCTATATTCAAGCCCTGTAGCTAGGAAGAGTAAAGTAGTAAGCATATATATTTAAATTTATAATTAGAAAATAATTATTGTGAGATTGACCAACCTCGAGATCCTTCAACTTAGCACTCATGAGAATCTGCATATGATGGCAAACATAGAATGCATATTCTTCTGCTTTTTGCTGGCGGCACTGCAAAAATAGAATTACATATATAGGTATAGTCAGTTCGAGACGCATTATTACGAAGTATGATATAGGATTATTGTGTTATAGCACGTACTGAAAATCGCGTCCTGTGATTAAGTGTGGCGTTCGTTCCCTTGTATAGCCCTCTATCGGCAACATAGGAGATGAACGACCTACATGTTTTCAAAAAGTTAACTTCGGCCATTTCAAACGAAGGAAGACTACAATAGAGTTATGTATGGAGGAAATGAGCACACCTGTCGAGTACTCCTTCTACAAGGGTGAAGTCGTGGCTTTTTTAGACTAGGGAATCAAGGTATAATACCTGGTTCCTCTTTGGTATAATGACTAAAAGGATCCAGTGATGCCTACTCATGTATATCGCTATAGTCATTAAACCTAAGTTCGTGATGCGTATAAAGTACAAATAAAATTTGTATAGGTAGTGAAGCACTTACTTCTGGTTGTAGGGCACCATTATGTAGTCCTTGTCGTTTTGAGCAAGCAATCCTGTCGTTATGTATTTCTCGATGTTGGATGTGTCTGCCAAGATGGTTTGCTCAGAGACCATGTCTGAGTCGAGGAAACCCACCGGTTCTTTCAATCGCCAGGCATTTTTAATCATGTATCTATACATAAGCAATGAGTTGTTATATTAATCGGTATTACGTGAATGTAGAACTTGATTGTACACACTTACAGAGTGTCCAGCATCGTAAAAGTGAGGCATCGAGGGCTTTGAGGTTGAATAGGTCGAATAAGTCGTCGAAGCCCACGACGAAGGGGGCCGGCTCGTGGAGGAAATACTCCTCCGTGTATCTGACAGTAATTCCATCAGCGCACCCTTTTTCTTTGGTCTTGTGCAAGTACCAGCTATGCAAACTCTGACAACCTAATCCAGCGTAGGCTAATACTGTGGTGTTCACCAACGAACTTCCGAAAGAGTATTTCTTAGGGTTAGGAGGCGGAAGCGCCTTAATGTTCTTCGATTTCGATTTGTCCCGAACAACTTGCCCGCTACGTGTCTTCCTGTGAGACGACTCGGAACCGAGCACGGCGGCACACTTTTTTGTTCCTTCGTGTCTTCTCCACGGAACCGATGAGGCGGGCTTCAAGCGAAGGTTGAGGTGTAGTCATAGAGGGTCTGTTGAGAGGCATGGTCGTGTCGAGATGGTTGGGGTAGAGTCATCAAAGGTTGAGGCGGCACCGCAGGTCGAGCGATGTCCTTCTTGGGCCATGGATAAAGCGTATACGACATCCCCTAGTGTTACGATATCGTCGTTCGGCGAATCTCGGCGGACGGCCCTAAAATTGTCATGTACCATGTCCACCTGGACCCTGGCGTAACTCTGCACCACCTGGACACCGTGCTGCACTATCCCTTCCTTGCATGGATACGCCACCCCCTGCCTAGCCTCAATAGACATCCCAACCATCCTCACTTGGAGCGTGCAGTGCGTCGGCTCCTACAAAACGATACACAATTAGCTAAGGCGTCCTATAGGTCTATCTTTGGAGCATTCTAGAGATGTACATTACCTTGATGTCTTCGATAGGTAATTGGACATCATCATGTTCATAATTTTGCGTGGACGCGACGCTACTCCGATGTTGAGGAGGACTGGCTCCCAAAACAATGGAGGTGGCTTGTGACTGGTTGAGGAGTAGGAGTTGATTCACTTGGTCCTGCAATCTTGCTATCTTTTTTTAAAATTTTTCAGTAAGCACCCGTTCTCTTCCTTCAAATTTTGTAGTAAACACATGTTCCAATACTGTGTCATACTCGGCCTTGGATCTCTTCCTGCTCCTATACGTGCAGTAGTCGTCTGGGAATCCATCCCTCCAAGATACGTTAACCCCTTTGCCTCGCGTGCGACCCGGGTGCTCCTTGTTTACCAGGGCCGTAGATAGTATATCCTTCTCCTTGTCTGCTTGGAAGGAGCCTTCGGAACATGCGGAACTCAATTCTTGCTGCAAGAGGTCATCATTTTATTATAGACATTATGAAGTTATGGACTTATTAACAACTAGGTAGTTCGAAGACATATTTACCACACGGTTGGTCACATCCCGGTCTGCCGGGTTTGTGAAAGAGATTTCGTCCGAAGATGTGACTGATGCCCTCGCTCTTAACCAGGAGAGAGCGCGCTTGTCTGCGATCTCAGCAAATGACCTTGTTTCGTTCTCGTCCTCCGCCGCCCATTGCGCGGTTTTACCCGCGTACCCAGCGGTGCCGAGTTTGTGGAGGTGAGTGTTCAGTCTCTGGAGAGCCTTGTGCGTCCCACTTTCCTCAAGAAATTCGGTCGTCATCTTCATTTGCACAAAGGCGTCCCATATATCCCGCGACAAGAATTTATACGCCGTGAAGGGCGTTCGACCTGTGTGCACGTACTTCGTGACAAGAACGCTCTTGAAGGTCCTCCACGCCTTTCCCATCGAGAGCAACGCTTGCCGTTCCACGCACGCCTGGTCTGCGGCTGGGAAAGTGAACGATTTTAAAACTTCGTCCCACAGCTCGCGTCTCCGATCATCCGACACAGTGTCCCAGCACAGTGTGGTGATGGGGATCTGTTCCCTTCCAAGTATCCCGCAGATGGTCCGAAATCTCGCCGTTGCTTTGGGGGGACTCACAGGGATCCCATTGGCATTGACCTCTGTGACGGTCATTAGGCCCGGAGAAATTTTCGATATTCCTCTGCCATCTCGCGTACGTACCACTTTCCTCGGAGATCCAGACACATTCAGCGACGTCGATGACGGCGGCGAAGACAGTGCGGACACCATGTCGCTTACTTGCTATATATATATATGCACGAAGCAATATGCTTAAGCTCTAACTGACCGGATTCAAGCAGATTTACTCAACTTAACATATGCTGGACCACATGTATAATCAAATGTAAATCATTCAAGTCATTTAAATTGATTGAAATACAAAACAAGGATTGATGATAGTTTGTGCTCTCAGAAGGAGAGTTGCAAAAGAACAAGTCTTTGTCATCTCAATCCTATTGTCTATACTCTTCATTAAATGAATATGATAATATAAATTCAAACTATGAGCTCTAAACAATACTTTGCTTAACTGTTAAATGATCTCAACTGTTACCGAAAATGATCTTAACTATCACATTCAATCTCAGTATAAGACAAAGTTCATCACAAAGCGAACCAGAAGAATCAGAATAACTAGCATTCAATGAAAGTAACCAATTAACGATATATCAAATTGTGGTAGCAAGTAATACAATAGAGCTCAAGAATGAACTAACTATCACATTCAATCTCAGTATAAGACAAAGTTCATCACAGAGCATGTCAACAAAGCCCACTGATCAATTTGCAATATCTTTAGTACTAGATTTAGTTCACAGATTATCAAAGACTATCAAAGTCAATATATCCACCGGGACAACAGAAGGCACTCTGTTATGAAAAACAGAATAGAGTAATGATATCAAGACAATCATAATATCATTTCAGCAATAAGCCTTATCCACAGATCAAGTAAAGACAATCATAATATCACTACTGCTATTACTAGTACTACACTACTACTACTACTACTAAAACAGAGCAAGAGCATTAGCACTTATCACTTAGTAGACAACAGAGCAAGCAGTTAGCACTTAGCAGATATAGCAGCGCAAGCAGAGGGTGCAAGCGGCGCGAGCAGAGACGGCGCAAGCACAGGGCACGAGCAAGCAGAGGGCACGAGCGGCGCTGGCGCCGGCGCAAGCACAGGGCGACTAGTCGATGATTAGTCGCGACTAGTCGTGCGACTTAATAACATTGCTAGCTCATACAAGGATAATCTAAAGCCAAAGTGATGCACAAACGTAATATAGGAATACTCACAGAAACCTTATCCACAGATTGAGAATAACTATGTATCTCACAAAGATCAACTAGCTCATACAAGGATAATCTGAACTATGCAGAACTGACAACCAAAAGGAATAAAGCTATATATTAAACCTAACAACAGAAAGCCAAAGTGATGCACAAACATAATATAGGAATACTCACAGAGAGGATGCCGCACAAGAACTCACGGTACAAGGAGGAGGCGGTGCGGGAAGGAGGCCGATGCGGGGAGGAGGGAGGCGCGGGGAGGAGGCCGACACGGGGAGGAGGACGGCGCGGGGAGGAGGCCGGTGCAGAGGGAGGAGGCCGACACGGGGAGGAGGTCGCGCGTCGAGGCGACGGCAGCGTCGTCGATGTAAATTGTGGCTCTTTTGCCAACCATATCAGCGTATCATCACTTGATGACCTCCCAGTGATTCGCACCTTTAACCATTCGTTGAACCGACGGTTGTGCTCTCTCGTGATCCAAACCTCCGACTAGTCTGGATTCTGTTGGCGTGTCATGTCTTTGTGCTCGTCGATGTACGGGGACACTTGGGTCATGTGTTGCAAGACCGTGAAATGGGCTTGAGTGTACGTATCCAGACCAGGAGTGATTGATTTCCTTCCGATGGTCCCGATACCATCCAGCCTTCCCTCATGACGAGATAAAGGCACACCTATCGGTTCCACCTGAGCCATGTAGTCGACGCAGAACTCAATGACCTCTTCGGTTGCATAACCTTCGATGATGCTGCCCTCCGGTCGAGATCGATTCCATACGTAGGACTTGAGAATTCTCATATACCTCTCGAACGGGTACATATGACGTAGGAACACAGGGCCGTATATCTTTATCTCTTTCACAAGATGAACAATTAGATGGACCATGATATCGAAAAATGACGAAGGGAAATACATCTCAAGATGACGTAGAGTCGTCACCACCTCGACCTGTAGAGTATCTAGTCTTTGGGGATCGATGACCTTCTGAGCAATTGAGTTGAAGAAATAACACAGCCTCAAGATTGCCACTCGGACCTTGTTCGGCAAGATACTCCTAATTGCAATAGGAAGCATTTGTGTCATCAGCACATGACAATCATGAGACTTCATACCAATTAATTTCAAATCTTGCATAGAAACAAGTTTCTTAATGTTAGCGGAGTAACCAGACGGGACTTTGACACCATGCAAGCTCTGGCACAGTTCATTTCTCGGCCTTGGACATAGTGTAGCAAGTGGTGGAAGGTATGTTCGCCCTTATCGTCTCTTTCGGTGCTAACTCGGTCCTTATATTCATATCAACCAAGTCACGCAGTGCGTTAACACCATCCTTTGTTTTGCCACTAATGTTCAGTAAGAGACCAATCAAGCTATCACATACATTCTTCTCTATGTGCATGACGTCAATGCAGTGACGAACTTCTAAGTGCTCCCAATAAGGCAAGTCCCAAAAAATTGACCGCTTCTTCCAGATATTCTTCTGACGAGTTTTTAATTTATGTCCCTTCCCAAACACAACATCGATATCTTTAACCATATCATAGACCTCTTTCCCTCTAAAAGCCCTTGGAGCTGAACTGTCCTCCTTATTTCCGTCGAATTATTTTTTCATCTTGCGGTATGGGTGACACCTGGGAAGGAACCTACGGTGACGTATATACACAGTTTTACGCGAGTTGTTCAGCCATACACTCTCCGTAGCATCTAAGCAGTGTGGGCAGGCTTTGGCTCCTTTCGTACTGAAGCCTGACAGGTTACCAAGGGCAGGAAAATCATTGATAGTACAGAATAACATGGCGCGTAAAGAGAAGTTCTCTCGTTTGTATGCATTCCATATTTGTACTCCTCCGTTCCACAGTGTCACAAGATCATCCAGTAATGGTGCTAGGTACACATCAATATCGTTCCCAGGTTGCTTCGGCCCTTGGATAAGTAGTGACATCAAAATGTACTTTCGCTTCATACACAGCCAAGGAGGAAGGTTGTACATACATAGATTCACAGGTCAGGTGCTATGTCGGCTGCTCATGTTACCGAAAGGATTCATTCCATCTGTACTCAACCCTAACCTTATGTTCCTCGGTTCCGCACCGAACTCTTTGAAGGTCTGATCAAAGTTTCTCCACTAGGCAGAATCAGCAGGGTGTCTTAGCTTTCCATCTTTCTTACGCTCCTCCGAGTGCCAACGCAGCAATCTTGCCTCCTTTCGGTTCGCAAATAAATGCTTCAAATGTGAGATCACAGGCAGATACCACAACATCTTAGCAGGAGGTTCTTGCTTCACCTTAGCAGTATTCTTACGCTTGTATCGGGGTGCTTTGCACACGGGACATACATGCAAGTCTGCATACTCTTTACGATACAAGATACAATCGTTCGGACATGCATGTATTCTTTCTACTTCCATTCCCAATGGACAAAGAACCTTCTTGGCTTGGTAGGTGGTGCTGGGCAACACGTTTTCCTCTGGAAGAATGTCCGCTAGGAGACCTAACAACGCCGTGAAACTCTTATCGGACCAACCATTGCTTGCCTTCAATTTCAACAGTTCAAGTGTGGTTGACAACCTTGTGTATTCCGGCTTGTAGCCAGGGAACAAAGGTTTCCCGAGTCCTCCATTAAGCGCTCGAATTTACAAAACTCTCTCTCACTGTAGTTCCCTTCTGCATCGCGTAGCATTTGATCCAGATTGTCATCGTACGACCTATCCTCATCAAAAGAACAGTCCACATCCGGCATATCGTTGACTTCCTCGGCGATGTCATCATTATTAACTTCCTCGGCGATGTCGTCATTATTAACTTCCTTTATAATCTACTCTTCACCGTGACTGGTCCAACATGTATACCCTTTTTTGAAACCCCTTCGAATCAAGTGCCCTACGATCTGCGTCGGGTTGTTAAAAATCTTCAGATTACCGCAATCAATGCATGGACAGTACATAAATTCTATCCCCTTATTCAACATATCCTGCTCCGCAGCTCTTTTAAAAGCAATCACGCCATTAATGTACTCTTCACTCACACGGTTCGCACTGTACATCCAGTTTCGGTCCATCTATGCTACGCACGTAACAATTAGTAGTGTTAAATTATATTAATAAACTGCAAATACGTTACTCCTCCTATTAACCAAATACACTAAAATTGATTAAAGATTAACCTAGAGCAAATATAAAGAGTTACAGATCGTTACCCTCGGAGCTCACGACGAAAATTCCAAATATCCCGCGAGATTCCTCACTGGCCTTCTCCTTCAGGCCACAGTGCAATGTGAGAGTTAAGTGGACAGGGCAAGAGAAGAGCCACAGCCGAAATGCACCTCCCCTATAAGCTTCTCCCTCTCACAAAACACCCACTGCCGAAACAAAGCACTCATTCACAACACCCAAACTGAGAGCTACCACCAAAACCAAGCCTCACAAAGCAAGCAATATGCAAGCCAAATAGCCATAAGTTACAAGGGCAACCCACAACCAAGAACAAGGCAAGCAAAACAAGCAAACCTCCTCACCACCACGAGTAAAGCTTCTCAAGCCACTCTATTCCAAACAACAGATCAGGGGCGCTAGGGCAGGTCTGTCGGGTCCTGATATTTATAGGGGTGGCATATCACAGACGGTTCTTATTACCAACCGTTTGTGATGTGAACATATCACAGACGGTTCCTTTCTACCGTCTGTGATATCCTCCATATCACTGACGGTTCGTAAATAGAACCGTGCGTGATATACTCACATCACGAGCGGTTCTTATTACAAACCGCTGCGGTACATCATGCACGGTTCTATTTACGAATGCATGCGTGATATGGAGGATATCACAGATGGTTCAAAAGGGAACCGTCTGTATAAGTTCAACACAGACAGCTCTTCATGGAACCGTTTGTGATGAGGATATTATCACAGATGGTTCTTCATGGAACCGTCTGTGATAGTGTACGGAGCCTGTATATGCGCAAATAATTACTAAAATGAATTGCCCAGTAATAAACAGATGATAAAAAAGACCATATCATCACGCACGATAAAAAGACCATATTGTTTTACATTACAGACGATAGATAAAAAAGATCATATCGTTTTACATCACAGACGATAGATAAAAAAGATTGGCCATATCGTTTTTACATCACAGACGATAAAAAAGGATCAGCGATCCTATCTTAGTCTTCAAATCTTCGTAAGCCGCCTAAATCGGCTTTAGTGAAGCGGATCGCCGATCGTCTCACCAAACGCCTCCACTTGTGACCTTGCACGCTCAATTTCCTCTTGTAGATGTTCGGACTCCGTAATCAAGTCCCAAATAGCCCAGAGGCCATCAACCCTGGTATCGAGAGTCTCGGCTAGGCGGACCCGCTCTCCTGCAATTTCGATGTCGTCCTCAACTCTCTTGGCTGCATCCTCGGTGCAGACCAAATAGTTCCATAGGACAATCTCCACGATGAGGTTTACTCGCCGGATGCTGGAGAGCCTCACACTAATCTGTTGGAGGAGGAGCTCCAATCGACAAATGATGGTCGTTATGTTATCCGGTAGATGGGAGGGCCTACAACGGATGACATTGCGAACGGACGGCTTGTCCGCAGCTTGGGCCAGGTTGCGACCAGAGAGGTCCGAGTACACAACCAAAATGTAGGCCAGTACAGTCGGGACGAGAGAGGAAGAAGTCATTTGGAGTTTGTGGAGAAAGGGGATCAAGGAGCAGGAGCAAGTACTAAAGCTGGAGAAAGCCAAAATGTAGGAAATCCCTTTCATAAGGGGATGTCTATTTATAAAACAAGTACTAAAGCTTAGGAGACGAAGAGATGAGGTGACATATCGCGCGGGAGACGAAGGGGTTGAAAGACATATCACAGACGGTTTTATAATGGAACCGTATGCGATATGTAATTATCACAGACGACTCTATTAAATAACCATCGGTGATAAATGACATATCACAGACGGTTCTATCATGGAACCGTCTGTGATATGTAACTATCACAGACAGTTTGTGAATAGAACCATCTGTGAAATATGTCCCGTATCACAGACGGTTCTATAATAGAACCATCTGTGATGATAGTAATATTACAGACGGTTCAATGGTAGAACCGTCTATGAAGTATCACAGACGGTTGCAAAGACGGTTACTAAGTAACCGTCTATATAAGTTCAACACAGACGGTTCCTTTGAAACCATCTGTGATGATGCATCCACTATAGGCTGTTTTGTAGTAGTGAATGACGCCGCAGGCGGTAGGCCCGCAATGGACTATTCACCCCTGCCGTCTCCAGAAACAAATGCAATGACCGGACCCATGTTGTCAGTGACAAAACCCAGAGGGTAAAACTCGGCGCCTTCCCGCGCAAGGAACCCAGATTAGACAGTGGGCACCGTAACAAGGTGAAAATTCTCCTCAGCTTTGTCCCATCCGCGTTTTATAGATAGCCCCGTCTCCTGCATCCCACGAGTTCACCGCGAAGAATTGAGGGCACTATTGGCCCTTTGGGCCACCAAAATTTCAAATTTAGCTCTCTTATCACCTAAATTCCACTTCTAGCCCCTTCTCTGTGCATGCTGCGTCCGGCGACCCCTTCACGCACCCAGCTTGCTGCTGCTGTGCCCGGTGGCCCCCACCATGCCCGCCCTATTGCGTCCGTGGGGCGCGAGATCTTGCTCGCTGCGTGGCTGCGAAGCGCATTCTTTGGTCTTCTTGTCCCCAGCAAGACGCATGCAGACAAAAGTTAGAAGTGAAATTTAAAGGATAGAGAGGCGCGATCACGCCGATGATAGAATTAATCTTGTTTTGTTAAAAAAAATTTACTTTTGGTTTTTCGTTTCTTAGTCGTGTCCGTTTCGGACAGCGAGTCCGTGTAAGTAACGAGTTTAGAGCCTTTATAAGGCCAAGTCATGTATTCGTTTTTAATGTGTGAAGAAATAGATGAAAAAAACAATAGATGAAAAAAACAAAAAGAGGAGCGTTGCTCCCGACCAAATCAGCTTCGTTTGTTTTGTGCTCTCGTTTCTGTCTAGGGTTGGCTTTCGCACAAAGGCGAGGCATAGCCTTTTGCTGAAGACATCAGAAATGACAGTGGCGTGTGTTGTTTTGCTTCTAGGAATAAAAGCTTCACGTGAGGCAAACTGAAGCCTGGGACATTGATTTGTTTCATGCAAGACAAAGCGGGTCCCACGAAGGAGTTAGAAACAGTACAAGAAGCAAGGAAAATTTCATCATTTGTTATCAGTGCCTGTTGATCTTGGTGCTATTTGAAGATCATAGGCGCACCCAAGTACCGGTATGGAAATGCGCACCCAAGGTGTTTGGGGCGTAGTCGATCCGGAGGAAGCGGAGGAAGATGAGGCGCCGGTCATGGTGATGTTGAGCGGGAGGCGTAGTTCCCAAACTACACACGAGGGAGACAACCACGATCGATCCGATCGTAGTACTTGGACAATGGAGCAAGCAATCACATGACGGAGATCGCTCCATGTTCCATGAACTTGATGAGAAGATTTCGGGCAAAGTCAAGTTTGGTGATGGCTCCACGGTGCAAATAAAAGCAAAGAATCAATGCTATTACAATGCAAAACGCGATCGAAGATGTTGTTTGAAATTTACTTCATTCGAGTTTGTGCAATAACATACTTAGTCTTGGGCGGTTGCGGAAGGATGGTGTAGGGTGGAGCTGCAAGATGAGTTCTTGCGTGTCTATGACAAAAACAAATATTTGTTGATGAAGGTGAAAAGATCTCCGAATCGGTTGTACAAAATTTCTTTGAAAACTTGTAAGCCGATTTGTCTAAAGAGTAGACTGGAGGAGCCAGAGTGGTTATGGCATGCAAGACTTGGGCATATGAATTTTCAGTATTTTAAATGGATGGGTGATAAAGAAATGGTGATGGGCTACCTAATATCAACCATCCCTTGCGATTTGTGAAGGGTGTCTAGTGGCGGCAAGCGAGGAGCCTGTTTCACAGCAGGCAAGTGCAGGGCATCACACTACTGGAGCTAGTTCACATGGATCTATGTGGCCCGATCACACCTCGCACCAATGTGGGTAATCAATATTTCTTTCTCTGGTGGATGATTATTCTAGGGTAATGTGGGTACACATCTTAGAGCGAAGGAGATGCAAAAATGTATTCCGAAATTTGTGGTGCGAGTGAGACGAATCGATCACAAAGTAAAGGCCATCGGTCAGCGTGGAGGAATTCTTGTCTAAGGAATTTGAGGCGATATGTGAAGCAAAGGGGATAAAGCGCTACTTCACGACTCCGTACTCACCACAAAACGGAGTTGTAGAGCGGCGGAATCGCACGGTGATGGCAATGACACGCAGTTTTGAAGACAAAGTCCTCCGGAAGATTTTGGGGTGAAGTGGTACAACATGCAGTCTATATCCTCAATAGAACTGCAATGAAGGCACTGAATGATGTCACTCCATATGAAGCATGGTCAGGAAAGAAACCATGTCAGCGCACCTACGGTATTTGGTTGCATTGCACATGTTAAGGTGAACACCTACAGAAGAAGCTTGATGACCGGAGTAGCGGATGATCTATCGGGAGTGGAACCGAGCAGCAAGGTCCATTGCTTGTTCGAGCCTGAAACACAGAAAATTCAAGTCAGCAGGGATGTTGTTTTTGAAGAAAATGGGAGTGGAACTAGGAAATTAAACCAGGTATAGAAGAAAGTGATTTAATTTTTTCAGTTTCAGGAGAAGAGGCAGAAACATCTGCTTCTCTCGATACAGATGCAGCTAGTATAGGAGATGCAGAGGACAGCAGCTTAGGGGGCAGTGGACCCCACGGGACTGTTGGCACAGAAGGCTCGGGAGGAGCAAGAGGTCCAGTTGGCGCTTCTGGCACACATGCAGACATGGCAAATAGAGGCTTGGGAGGACCAGCATGTCCTGGCGGTGAGTTCCCCCACGTGCATGCAAGTCCAGAAGGCCAAGGCAGGGAGCTTCCCCAAGACAACGGCACGGGTGGTCAATCAAGTGGGACCCATACACATGTGATTGGTCCTAGAGGACTCAGCTTGGGTCAAGCACGCGCGGGAGGCGCGCAAGCAACCAGTGCCGCAAGCCGAAGCGGCGGTCGGCAGTAGTCTCACGTGTCCGAAGAAGAGGTTCCAGCAGGAACTAGTACAGAGAAGATTCCGAAATTCAGAAGCTTATCTGAGATTTATGATCAGATTGATCCCGCTGAAACAGAAGAAGAGTTGTATTTTGGCTCAGCTGAGCAAATCAGCACTTGCATTGGCGGCAAGCTATGCAAGAGGAGATCAACTCCATTGTGGAAAATGATACCTATAAACTAGCAGTTTGCCAAGCACTTTCGGCTATTAGGTGAAGTGGGTCTATAAAGTGAAAAGAGATCTCGTGGTGCTATTGTGAAACACAAAGCACGCCTTATGGTGAAAGGGTTTGTCTGAACAGTGGGTGAATTTTGAGGAGGTGTTCACCCGTTGCTGAATGGAGAAGAAGACTTCTCATTGCTTTAGCGACTCATGAAGGGTGGCAAGTATATCATATGGATGTTAAATCGGTGTTTTTAACTGACCTAGAGGAGGAAGTCTATGTTGCAACCACTGGTTTCATTGATGGTACAAACCCGCATAAAGCATTAAGATTGAAAAGGCGTTGTATGGGCTTGCGGAACATTGGGCTTAGAACATAAAGTGGATCGCATCTTTTGTCACTTGGTTTTAAAAAAGCCAATTTGAGCATGCGTGTACAAAAGAGGGACAAATTCGTCAAGATTAATTGTGGGTGTATATGTGGATGATCTAATTATCATAGGTACACACACACGCAGAGATTACAAGATTTAAGGAGAAAATGATGAGTGCTTCAAGATGAGATTTGGGCCTTTGAGCTACTACCTCGGGATAAAGGTAAGACAAAGCGAAGAGGATCATGCTTGACCATCAGATATGTGAAAAAATTCTTGAGAAGTGTGATATGGAAAAGCTGCAATCCTTGTCAATTCCCATTGGAGACTCGATTGAAACTAAGTAAGGTTAGTAACAGTCCACTAGTTGATGCCACATACTATAGAAGCATCGTTGGGAGTCTGAGATATTTAGTGCATATTAGACCTGATATCGCTTATGCTGTTGGGTATGTGAGTCGCTTTATGGAGTCTCCTACAAGTGAGCACATGGCGTGATTAAGCACATCTTGAGATATGTGTGTGTGACTCGAGTTTGTCTGTTTTATGAAAGAGATGAAGGAGAAGAAATTAGATTGGTCACTATAGTGATAGCGACATGGTGGAGATGTTGATAGCGAGAAAGAGTACAAGAGCATACTTTTCTTGCTTGGGAAAAGTATGGTGAGTTGGCGATCAAAAGCAAAAGTAGTGGCACTTTTTCATGTGAAGCGGAATATATTGCTGCTACCACTGAGCATGTCAAGGGATTTGGTTGAGACGGTTATAGTGATCTTACACAAAAGGAGGTGAGCGAGTTTGTGCTCAAGATTGATAATAAGTCGGCGATATCTTTGAGCAAGAATCCAGTCTACCATGTGAGTAAGCATATTGATACTCGCTATCACTTTATTCGGAGTGTGTCGAAGAAGGGAAGGTATTAGTTGATCACATCGAGCGAAGATCAACTTGCGATATTTTGACAAAATCGTTAAGGAGATTAAGTTCTTGGAAATGAGAGAGAATATTGGCTTGATCAAAGTGAAGAAACAAGATTAAGGAGGTGATTGATAGAATTAATCTTATTTTGTTAAGTTTTTTTTACTTTTGGTTTTCGTTTCTTAGTCGTGTCCGTTTGAACAGCTAGTCCGTGTAAGTAACGAGTTTAGAGCCTTTATAAGGCCAAGTCCTGTATTCATTTTTAATGTGTGAAGAAATAGATGAAAAAAACAAAAAGAGGAGCGTTGCTCCTGACCAAATCAGCTTCGTTTGTTTTGTGCTCTCGTTTCTGTCTGGGGTTGGCTTTCGCACAAAGGCGAGGCATAGCCTTTTGCTGAAGACATCAGAAATGACAGTGGCGTGTGTTGTTTTGCTTCTAGGAATAAAAGCTTCACGTGAGGCAAACTGAAGCCTGGGACATTGATTTGTTTCATGCATGACAAAGCGAGTCCCACGAAGGAGTTTGAAACAGTACAAGAAGCAAGGAAAATTCCATCAGTCGACGTGACGAGGACATGACCTCTATGGATACAACCATATTTGCTATGTTTAATGTTCTAAGTATAAGACCATCGCTTCACTTAAATTATAAGGTGAGCTCGTTTAGGAGTGTCTTTATATTATATTAACTATATGATGCTACCTAATGATGAAATATATATATGTGCAGCACCATGTCACTTTTGGTCCAAGAGAAGCAAACAGTTTGAGCTGGACTGTTTTGGAATCAGTTCGGCCTCCGAATCACCGACAAGATCAACTTAAAACAGACATAACTTTTTCATACGGTGTCCGTTTGAGGTCCACAAGTACTTGATTGAAAGCTTATTTCGTCCTCTTTCCAACGGATCCGCCTCATCTTCAAATTCCTTCTGGACTGATCGCAATCATCAAAAGAAGACGTCATATCAATTGTTTGGGTCAATCGGCTTTGTAATCATATTGAACTTGGCCCATCGCCATCGGGCCACTTGGGGCGTGGTTACTGTTCACGTGAACAGTAACCCGCGAGTTTAATCCCACCCCGCTAGTTCTATTAGTTGTGTGGCTCCTCATCCCCTATTTAAGGAGGCGCACTCTCTAGTTTTCTTGGATTTTGTTTATGTTTAGTTTGCCTTCGTTGCAACTTGTATCTTTTGCGTGTGTCGACTAGACCACCCAATTAAGATCCTTATTCGAATCCCAACTCAATTCAAATATTTCAATTCATATTTGCAATTTGATTGCTTATTTATCTTGTTCTTGTGTGCTTCTTCGGTGTATGCAGAATCGACCTTGTGGTCGTCAACCGGGTATTCGTACCGTTGATAACGACTTGTCGAGCGATTCAGCGATTGGTGGTTTCGACCTTGCGAGTTCGTAGCTGGATCGTGAGAGTTGAGCGACTACTACACGAACGTACGTTCTCATCGAAAGATCGGGCCAACAATCGGACCTTCGGGTTCATCGTGGTATCGAGCTACGTTCTTCGTGAGAAATCGTACTTAGTAGTAGATTTATTTTTCATACCTAGAGTCCGAAAATTGCCCTATAAAATTCTCATCTATCATCCATACCGAACCAATCGAGCCATTGCAATTTTCTTTTAGTATTTTGCTTGTTGAATCATTGGTTGCATCGTCGTGTCTAGTTGCTGATTTCTAGTTCTAGTTATTGTCTAGTTAGTCTTTGTCTAGTTGCATCTCGTGTTTCCTTTCGTCGCTTGATCGTTCGTTTAGGGTCTTAGTTTTGCATCTAAACAGAAAATTCGTGGGTTAGAACTCCTCTAATCCGCACAAAACTAGAAAATCCTTACTGTTGTTCATCGAAAAAGAGAGGTTGCTGTAATCTTTTGGGAGAATTCATGTTATTTGTGACTTACGGAAAACCTTAGGGCCGACCAAATATTAGAAGGAGAAAGAGAGCAAGCATAGAACAAAAGCCGGTAAAAAAAAAAAAAAGAGAAAAAAGAAAAAGAAAAGTGCGTGAAAATTGGTAGATACCTTTTACATATAACCAAAAGCTTCCACAAAAAATTTCAGCAAGTTTGACCCACGGGTTTGAAAGATATAACAGTTTCAAATTTAAACCCGAGACGGATTCGAGTCCGAGTAGAATTCGTATCCGAGACACCTTCAGTAAAACGGGCATAACTTTTTCATACAGTGTCCGTTTTTGACGTTCTTGTGCTCGTTTTGAATCTAATGACGAGACGCATCTTTTCTACCTAAGCCACTAGTCTCCCTCAAGGTTCCCCAAAATCGGCCATCTTCGGCCCCGAATTCGCGTCGCAAGTTTTCGGTTTCTGTTTTTGCCGTTTATTTCGATCTTCCTTTCGGAATTTGGAGTTCACCTCAACTGCAAAGTTGTAGATATCGTCGAAACCTTTCAAACAAGCATATATAAGCCATATAAAACTTTTCTTTGTTTATCGTTTGAGACTAGCTATTGTATCTACTCAATCTAGAGGGTTGTTCGCTGCACCCATATCGCTGTTTTGTGCTCTACATCACGCGAACAATCTTGTGCCCTTAGAAAAAGTTTGAGTAGTTGGCTAGCGCTCTCTAGCACTTGTTGTGAGGCTTTCCTTGCTTGCATCAAGTCACATTGATCGTTGCGTGTGCGTATATACACTTCTCTTCATAGGGCTTTGATTAGCTAGCTTTGATTAGGCTAGGATCAGCAACATTGGCTAGTACTTTGAACAATCTTTCAACTTGCATTAACTGTTTTGATTATTGCTGATCCTTGCTACCATATTGAAGCCTTCCAAGCTCCACTTCCTACTAACTTCAGCAGTGTCGTTCCTCGCAATCGTTGGTGATCGCAAGTGAGAGTACCACGAACCACCACGGTTGTACCACTTTCTTCTGCATTGGTAAGAACTTGTAAGAACCGGGTATAAGCTTGAGGTGAGTGACTTGGTTGAGCCTCCAGTACCTAGTAGTTGATAGGGACATATACTTGTGATTTGTTTCCTTGTTTTCTACTAACTATAATGATTCACGAAAAGATTGCAAGATATATCCACCTCTTCTTGAATGTTGGACGGGAGTGCAAGATAGTGAACGAGGAAGATACACACTTGAGGCAAGTTTTTCACCACGGGAGGTATATGATAGTGATAGTATGTCTCATAAAATTAACTTCACGGTACCCTCTTTTTTTGAAGTATTATGCCATGGTTGGTTGACTTACAAATGAGGTGATAACACAATTAATAATTGAATGTTTTACTTGGATATCTTTCGTGTGGTCATGAGGTGGTTGCTTTATGTGCGAATGTGGATCATGGATGTATTTTCCATAGTGGGCATGTGGTAGTAATAAAAGTTAATCTTGTTGGTGCCCTTATGAGGATGACACTTACGTGGTTTATGAGTATCATATCATTCATAACATATCATGACATTGCATTGTGAATGTCACCGCTTATGGCAGCGGCAGAGTACAGTCTGACATCGTACATTGTCGTAGTACGATGCACACTCTTACCTTGATAGGTGAGAGTGCAGTGGAGCATGGCATGCATTTGCATTAAAATTGTGGATGGAGGAAATGCATACTTATGCCAAAGTGTGAAATCTTATGAGGCAGGACTCATGTTAGTCCATGTGGTTATTTGAATGAGAAAGTGGAATGTGGTTGCGGTCATGCAATAATATAAATTGTGATGTAGCTTGCTTGCTATTTGAATAACCTGTTACTCAATTTACTTGCTGAGATTTTATCTCACCCTTGTTGTTTCTTTTCCCCTTTCAGGTGATTCTTAAGCATTCTTGGGATGGGTAGAGCGGCACTACAATAATGCACTCAATTCATAGATTTATGCTGTAATAAAGTTGAGAGGAAACTAGCCTAATGACTAGCTATTCGCGAGTGTTCTTTTAATTTCTTAATGATGAATTTGTGGACTGCTCTTGGATTAAATTGCTGGTGGTTGTTATAATTTATTGAACTCTATCCGTTATTATTGTGTCCATTAGTTGTTTATGCTTCCGCTTATGTTCAATTGTAGAGTGGTTAGTGGCATTCCAGGGTAATGTGGGTCCTGGGGTGTTACAATAGAAGAGCTAGATTTGAAATTTTAGTAGACCAGGGGCCAATAGTGCCCAACATTCCACTGTGAATCAATGAATCACCAGACGCCTGCGGGCGGCGCTTGGGCTGGCAATTGAGGAGGAGGAGCTCAAGGTGGGGACTTGGTGGCGGAGGTGGCGGTGACGGTGATGGTGCCAGGATCGGCCATGATCATCGGCGAAGAAGCCATCGACATCGGCGGCATGCTCACCCTTGTGCCGTCCGCGACGCCCGCTCCCGAGGACACCATCGAAGCGCGCGGCTTGTCTATAGCGCTTCCTCGCCGATGCACCGCTCCCGAGGTGTCGGCGCCACGCGGACCTCGTCGGCATCGCGTTCTCGGGCGCTCCGGAGGCGGGACACGCTCGGCGCCTCGCCGTCGGCCGTGCCCAAACGGCGACCTCTCGCGCTGGGCCTCGGCGAGGCGGCGTCGCGGTGGTGGAAGTGGAAGCGCGATCCGTCGATGATATAATTAATCTTGTTTGTTAAAAAAATTACTTTTGGTTTTTCGTTTCTTAGTCGTGTCCGTTTCGGACAGCGAGTCCGTGTAAGTAACGAGTTTGGAGCCTTTATAAGGCTGCTCCCAATGGGCAGTATCTTAGTACAGTTTCTTAGTGCATGAGGAGTGTTAGGATACTATCTTCCTAATGTATAGTTTCTTATGATGTAGTATCTTAAGTTGTTTCATTTAATTACATGCATGAGGCTGTTTTGCGCTGGATTTTGAGCCGAACTAGTATCTAAATTAGATACTAGAGAACCCTCTCTCTTCATTAACTATGATGCCACATCATTATTTTGCCTACATGGCAGGCTAAGATACTAGCCAAAGTGGAGCACTGGGAACAGCCTAAGGCCAAGTCATGTATTCGTTTTTAATGTGTGAAGAAATAGATGAAAAAAACAAAAAGAGGAGCGTTGCTCCCGACCAAATCAGCTTCGTTTGTTTTGTACTCTCGTTTCTGTCTAGGGTTGGCTTTCGCACAAAGGCGAGGCATAGCCTTTTGCTGAAGACATCAGAAATGACAGTGGCGTGTGTTGTTTTGCTTCTAGGAATAAAAGCTTCACGTGAGGCAAACTGAAGCCTGGGACATTGATTTGTTTCATGCAAGACAAAGCGGGTCCCACGAAGGAGTTAGAAACAGTACAAGAAGCAAGGAAAATTCCATCATTTGTTATCAGTGTCTGTTGATCTTGGTGCTATCTGAAGATCATAGGCGCACCCAAGTACCGGTGTGAAATGCGCACCCAAGGTGTTTGGGGCGTGAGTCGATCCGGAGGAAGAGCGGAGGAAGATGAGCGCGGTCATGGTGATGTTGAGCGAGGAGAGTGTAGTTTCCAAACTACGCGCAGAGGGAGACAACCACGATCAATCTGATCTGTAGTACTTGGACAATGGAGCAAGCAATCACATGACGGGAGATCGCTCCATGTTCCATGAACTTAACGAGAAGATTTCGGGCAAAGTCAAGTTTGGTGATGGCTCCACGGTGCAAATAAAAGGCAAAGGATCAATGCTATTACAATGCAAAAACGGCGATCAGAAGATGTTGTTTGAAATTTACTTCATTCCGAGTTTGTGCAATAACATACTTAGTCTTGGGCAGTTGGCGGAAGGATGGTGTAGGGTGGAGCTGCAAGATGAGTTCTTGCATGTCTATGACAAAAACAAATATTTGTTGATGAAGGTGAAAAGATCTCCGAATCGGTTGTATAAAATTTCTTTGAAAACTTGTAAGCCGATTTGTCTAAAGAGTAGCCTGGAGGAGCCAGAGTGGTTATGACATGCAAGACTTGGGCATATGAATTTTCAGTATTTGAAATGGATGACTGATAAAGAAATGGTGACTGGGCTACCTAATATCAACCATCCCTTGCAGATTTGTGAAGGGTGTCTAGTGGCGAAGCAAGCGAGGAGCCTGTTTCCGGCACAGGCAAGGTACAGGGCATCACACCCGCTGGAGCTAGTTCACATGGATCTATGTGGCCCGATCACACCTCGCACCAATGTGGGTAATCAATATTTCTTTCTCCTGGTGGATGATTATTCTAGGGTAATGTGGGTACACATGCTGAAGACGAAGGGAGATGCAAAAAATGTATTCCAGAAATTTGTGGTGCGAGCTGAGAACGAATCTGATCACAAAGTAAAGGCCATCAGATCAGAACGTGGAGGGGAATTCTTGTCTAAGGAATTTGAGGCGATATGTGAAGCAAAGGGGATAAAACGCTACTTCACAGCTCCGTACTCACCACAGCAAAACGGAGTTGTAGAGCGGCGGAATCGCACGGTGATGGCAATGGCACGCAGTTTTTTGAAGACAAAGTCCCTCCCAGGAAGATTTTGGGGTGAAGCTGAGCACGCTGCGTGCGATCCAGGGACCATTAGTTTGCAATGCAATGGATTCTTCTCAATGTGTTTTAGATGATCTAGTAAACGTCTGGTTCGTTGACTGATCGGAGACAATGCAAATGTATGGTATTGGTTTGATCAGTGGATTCAGACTCTGGGTTCGTCAATCTGACGCATATAATATTGGACTAGTGTGCATATCTCTGCTTTCTTCGGCTTAACCTGCCAAATTGTTTTGCTTGCGAAGCAACCTAATTGATTTCTCGCCGATTGTGTTGCGTGGTGTTAGTGATGAACTGATGATACCTCTTTTCGTTTCTAGTATTTCGCGCAGGCCGACAACATTGATATGTATGTGCCGTTGTTTGATCGATCGATTCCAGTATTCGGCGTTTTAAGTTTGGAGCATGCTCTTGCGAACTACGACTGTGATCGATTCCTTCCTCGTTGCATCGATCGTTGCTTGAAATATGTCGTGTGATTAATCAACCAGTGCCATACATCTTGCATTCTTCTTTTGTACATATGCATTGCATGCTTTAGGCTTAGTTTTGCGCCGAGTTTTCCTTAGCTTGATGCCTTCATCAATCTGACGCATATATATAATGGGACCACTATTGCACAGTCGACTGAGAAAAGATTAACTTTCAGTCGATTTTTTTTTGACCTTCGGATGATCATGGAACGGTTGTGCTGTTCTGTTTGTTTCCCATGCTATGCTGAGCTGTTTTTGAATGGGTTGGGTTGTTTTGCTAGTTGTGGGGCCCACAATTTCAGTAGTTGACCCGTTAAGAGCCTACTTCCCCATAGACCACCCGTTAAGCTTCAAAATCCAGCCCAACACTTACACAAAGGCCGAAACAATAAACAAAGCCCAATCACAACAACCCAACTCGGAAATTTAAAAATGCTTGTTCTGATGAGTTGAACTGAATCTGATAACATAGAGCTGTGTACTACATTTCCATCAAAAATATTTGTGTACTTCATATATACAATCAAATGGTTCACAAAACATAACAGGGCTCGACTTCTTCAAAGCAAATCAGCAAATTCTTCCGAAGTATCAGTTAGGAAATTGCAGCTGATTACTTGAGTAAAACCAGGATAAGAGTAGTAATGCATTTCTTTGTGGCAATACAAAACTTGAGGATGCTACAGGCTTTTCACTAGTCACTTGATTTATTAACTGGCTTCTCTCCACAAGTACAGACTGGTTACATCGAGGAAGAACATTGATGATGGCAGCCATTTTTCATCCCATGCAGATCTTTCTATGTTGATTGACATGTTAATCCAAGTGCACTGCACATTTGAACCTGAAATATAAGTACCTAGAAGTTAGAAGTGCAAGCAACCATTCAGATTTACTAACTATAAACTTCTCATCTACTCTACGTCTCCATCTGTGATATAGAAACTGCAGAATTACTGAAGAAAACCTACTTATTATAACTACTAGCGGAATTTCTCGTGCAATTGCAAAATTGTAGTGACCTTGGTGAACCCAAATAAACAGATATATAAAATGAAGTAATTCAGGTGAACCCCTACACAAGACAGATAAAAAAATCTAACCAAGACAAAATTGTAGCAACCCTGGTGAACCCTAATATAAGACAAAATGTCCGGTTATCATAACCTTGGCAAACCAAACCTAAACACAATAAAGAAACAAAAAGAGTTAATCTATGCTAAACAAAATGTCCTAACCTAGGTGAACCCTACAAAATACAAAAACAAAAGGAATATACCTAATTAGCTCAACAAACTAATTACACTAAACTAGACTCACAACATTTGTGTGATACTTCGGCCCAATACTGTAGCCAAGAATGGAATAAACTATCTGACATCTCTAAATTTGCCTATGGAAAAGCTTTGTTGTCATGAAAAGAATTATTTAATTGAACATTGGGTAGAAAACAACAAAACAAATATACTGAAACATAAAATTTATTCTATCCTAGACATAAATAATAGGAAGTTTGATGAACCCTTGCTGAAAACTGAAACATACTCTATTCTAATAGTAAACTTGATGAACCTAAAATGAAAAAAAAACTATCCCATGTACAAACTTGCACTCCCTTTTAGTTGAAATTGCACATAACCTAATACTACAACTTCAATTCAACAAGTGTGCAAGTTTTATGGTAGAATTTTAATAAACAGTCCATGAAAGCAAAGAATGTATACATGTTAACTCTCAATTTATATCTACGTTGTATAAGAGTAAACCATGTAGAATGTTTTTGTCGGGACCCTGGGTATACAACTCCAGGACCCTCTGTGCATTCTGAACTAGTCCTAGATCAGTAGCTAGCTCGCACAGGTACAACAAAGATGTAATCATAACCATACAACAAAGTAACGATGAAGCGGACAAATTAATATTAATAGCAACAAAAGACCTTATGGTAAAGTCTTACAGAGTTGCCACGCAGGGCTCAACACCAAAAGGTAACTTGCAGCGGAAACAAAATATCTCGTGGTGGCCACACGACATGCCCACAAGCAATCGAGTGGAGGACGCGACCTAGTTCGCAAAGTCTTCGAGGTTCTCCTCTTCATGAAAATCGGGGTTCCCTGGTTCTTTTATGGGGATTAATCACATAGGGCGCAAGCCGTGAGTACTTTGAATGTACTCAGCAAGTCATAGGGAACACTATGCAATTATTATTCATGCTAGGCTTGACAAGGATAGCTTTATGTTTACTTTTGCAGAAAGCCACATTTAACAGTAAGTACAGTAAGTAGATTAAAAGGATAATTTAAAAGATTAATACATAAGTATGTCAGTTCTTTGAAACAGCTAGAGATCAACCCACCCTTTCTATCCAAACCATCAATCCCACCATTTTAAGAAAACATCTACCCCTTGCGTGAAATCTCTGGGCATATCCATAACCGGGGACACGGCTATTCGAATAGTTTTTATACACTCTACAGAGGTTGTACACTTTTCTCACATGACACGAATTCTCTAGTTTGTTTGGCACCCGGCGATGTCACCGCTCACTACCTTAGGTAAGCAGTCTAGAACACGTGACAAGGCCTTTACAAAGTTCTGCTTTGACTTGGTTCTGCTCGCTAAGGTTTCGCTTCTAACGGGGGTGCTCCCCGCTAGATTCGTGCCCCCTCTTGCGCCGTTCTCATCCAAAACAGAACCGACCCAAGACATTGCTAATTAGTTGGTCAGGTCTATCCCAGTCTAGACATGTGGTTGCACGATATGACCCAGATCAATCGTTCAAGGTTAAGTCCTTAGTTGGCTGCTCAGGCGAGACTAATCCACGTCCCGATGTGCGTTACGGCACCCACACTTACCACCACCCACTCGCCCGAGCATAAAACATTTTCGGTTCATCCCGGTTGAAGACCACCCTAGCCTTGGCACAACAACTTTTAACAATAGTGGCCGCGCCACGATTTCATAATTTATTTAGTCATGTTTATTCATACGAGCATGTGATCAAGAGTCCCAACGTACAACTATAGCATGGCTAAGCATAATACGATACCCGTGTTGGTAATTTATCAATGTCCAACTACCATAAACCATCCTATGGTGTCCAAGGGTTCATGTCATTCAAGGGTATATGTCATTTGCAATTTATCAAGGAGGCATACATCAATTAGGCAATTATCTACTCCCGAAACAATTTAATATATATGCTAGCAATGCATGTTTATATAAAACAATATAGTTTTATAAAGATGGTTTCAATATGATCAAAGGTCTATGACTTGCCTTCGTTGAAGAGTGGAGGTGCTTCGGTCGTCGGGTTCGAGAAATCTTCCGAAAAACCGGTTTCTACACGTGCGAAAAGAGCAAAATAAATAAAACAACTCCAAATAAATTCCAAATAAATACCAAACTAGCACTAACAGCAACAGGGGGATTTTAGATGAATTTAGAAATTTGAATCACTCAAATCGGAGTTGAGCGAAGAAGTTATGACCTTAGAAGTTGGAAAACACATAAAATGAAGGATTTGTGAATTTTTCGGTTTTGAATTATTTTCTAAAGGAAATGGAAAATATAACGTCGGTGACGTCGTAGAGGAATTTCAGCGAGAAAGAAAATAAAGAAAGAAAGCGACATGTGGGGCCCATCGTCGAGAGTGCTGCGTGGACTAGGTCCACCGAGCTTTAAAACGAGGGCCACGTGGTGGAGTGCCACGTGGGTGCTCTGCCACGCACTGGTCGTGAAAAGGTGAGGTGGCGCGAGGCGCGGCGGAGGTGGCGACCACGTCGGCGACGGCGCGGCGGCTTCGAGCGCGGTGCTCGCCGACGCTTCTGGCGTCGGGGCGAGCTCGTCGGGTGGTACCAAAGCGAAGAGGGGAGTGCGAGGATTCCAGTGCGCACCAAAACGACGGCGGTTGGTGAAAGAAGCGGCAAGCGGCGGCGGCAGAAGCGGCGCTACGGGGGGTTTTCGGGCTTGGGGAGGTGCGCACGAGATGCCCCTCGGTGCGACGATGCCGACGGCGGGGTCGGAGGCGGCGGAGGAGTTGAGGTGGCGGCACAAAACGCGGGGAGGCAAAGCTCGGCCGACGGCGGGGTTTTGCGAAATGGGGCGAGGAGGCGAGAGAGGAGAGGAGAAGGGGAACCGGGAGAGGAGAGGAGGCGCGGCGGGGCTTCCTTTCAAAGGGCTCGGGAGGCCGGAGGCGGAGGAGGAGGGAGGCGTCGAGCGGCCACTAATGGCGACGGCGGCGTCGGAAAAAGTGGGCGCACGGAGTGCGGCGGAGGCGAGGTGGGCGGCGGCGAGGCTAGGCTGGCGAGGAGAGGCGGGACCGGCGGGGATTGCGGTGGAGTGCCGCGCATGGCCACGTGAGGAATAAAGGGGGGTCCGGAGGAGGACGACGAGCGAGGGCCGTCTGATTTCGATCGGACTATCGGCAAAGGAGGAGGGCGTGGCGGAGGTTGAGCCGTCCGATTTCGATCGGACGGTTCCCGAAGTGGGGGAGGCGGAGGCAAGCGGAGCGGGCCGGCGCTGGGCCGCGCGAGGGTAGGGGAGAGGAATGGGCCAAAGAGATTTGGCCCAAAGCCGGAAAAAGGATTTTCAACTGATTTTTGATTTTAGGAAATACCAGAAAAGCAAAAACCTTTTTAGAAAATAGCTAAAGCAGTCCAAAAATTCTAGAAAAATTCACAGAAGATCATTGAATTATATGGAACTTAATAAAAATACTTTTAGCTATACTTTAGTTTTTAATTTTGCAAACAAAATAGGTTTTGGCTTCAAACAAAAAGGAAAAACCAAATTAAATCCTGAAAATGCAATAAAAGACTTAAAATCCAAATAAAATCCAGGAAGCTCAAATAAACTAACTTTTTATTTTAATTGAAGTTGGATTAACTCAATTTAAATGGTTTTTTATTTCTAAATTTCAATTTAAGTTTTTGTAATTTAATTAAACCAAATGGTTTCTTTTTAGGGTTTTGAAAATCTTCAAAAAACTCTGAGATAAACCAGAAGACAAATAAAACAACTTTTATTTAGTTGGAGTTGGATTTACTCACATTAAATTGTTTTTGATTTATGAAATTTAGCTTAAGCTTTAACAAAACTGGAAAAAGCAAATGGTTATTTTTATTTTGAAATTTTTAAAAACTCAGGAAATTTGGGATGTTACAAACCTACACCCCTTAAAGGGAATCTCGACCCCGAGATTCGGGCTGACTAGAGATTAGGTTCGATAACTCAGACTTTGCTTACTGGACCAAACTTAGTTTCCCTTCCGAGTGAGACAAAACTGAAATGGGAACTGAACTGACTTGATCTTACCCGGAATGAAGTTCTGAGCAAGTTGGGCTGGTTTGGCTGTGGCATGATTCACTTGTCCTCTTGCAGAAGGAAGTGGGGTCCTGATGGCTTGACTGGAAGTCGGAGTTGTTCCTTGGCCTACTCCTGGTGTAGCGACTCTGGCTGGCGTAGCTATAAGGTGGAATGGAATTGGCGTCGGGGCTCGCTTTCTCGGGCAACTGTGAGCATAATGGCCTGCCTCTTGGCACTTGAAGCAAATGACTTCTGAGAGGGGATTATCTGAGGTGGAAGCTTTCTTCAGTGGGCAGTTGTTGGCATAGTGACCCTTTTGCCGACAATTGAAACATGTGATTCCTGCAGCACGAGACGAGCTCTTCTGAGGTGGATCTCCCAAGGATGTGTTGGGGAGCGGCCAGCTGGTCTGCTGGTTCACGGTTGTTTCTTGAGGCATTGGCAGCCCTAAACTTCGGTATTTAAACAAGCGTGGCGGTACCTTACATTGTTTTACCACCCGCTGCGGGTGTTATGGTTGCGATCAAAATAGCTTCTGGAATGTTATCCGAGGTGATTGCTTGGTGTCTTTGCGGGCATCCACTGGCAAAGTGTCCCATACCCTGACATCTAAAACATTGTATTCTTGCCTTTGATGTTTTATTCTGCTGCAGTCGAACACCAGTATTGTTGCAGAACACCGGTATCGACGGATGCAGTGTTGATCCTGGGGTCATGAGTGTGGCTGATGTTGGTGCTTGGTTGGGTTGAGGTTGAATCACACGAGTCTTGGAGTTTCTTGCAACATCTTGCTCTTGATTCATCATCTTCCTCTTGCAACAATGGTCCTGCCGACGGTAAGTAGCTTCTAAATTGAGTGCCTTGGGATGGATCTTGTTGGAATTTGGTTCCTCTGATTCTTGGGATAACTTGGTAGAAGTAATCATGGTCTTGCCTTCCTTGGCCTGGATGAGAGCGGCTTGGAATTGTTCATATTGCTGCTGTGATATAGAGGTCAACATTGTCTTTGGAGGGCTTTGGGCGGGTAATGATCTTTATTCTCACATAAGTGACGAGTAATATTGTTTATTGGACATTCTTCGAGTGAACGATTTCCTTCACGACTTGAGCAATTGATTTCGTGCTTACTAGCACTATGCTCTATCTCTTCAAAACAACAACCGGCACAATCCTTAGACTTGATTGGTGGGCTAAGCCACAACTATCTTTGCTTAGCCTTTGAGCTTCTTCAGTAAGGTCATGACTCACTTGGCTTTTATGGCGGGCTTAAGAATCATTGTTCTTTGGGTGAGGCGTCAGAGGTTCTTCCGATCTGTCTTTCAATGTTGAAGCTGCTTGTGGTGCCAAGATTTCTTGTTTATGCAATGGACATTGCTTGACAAAGTATCCTTCCTTACCACAATAGTTACAGACTTTATACTGGATCAACTTCCTTTGGGGACACTTGGAGAAATAGTGTCCCGTGCCATTGCAGTTAGCACAATGATTATCTTGTTTTGGCTTTTCCTTTTGAGTGCATGTGTAGGCGAAGTGCCCTTGTTCTCCACATCTGTAACAGACAATGTACTTCCCTAAATGGTGATTTTCAGGAGGAAAGTGACTCTTGCTATTAGAATTAGGTTCTTCTAGTGGCTGGATCCTTGGTAACTCGTTTTTCTCCCTTTCTACTATACTCCTAGGAACATGAGAGTGACGAAAAACTGCTGAAAACTCAGCCCAGGTAATATCTTGTGGATTCTCATGGGTTGCACAGTAATTCTCCCACAAGTATGTAGCAAGGCCTTCTAGCTGACGTGCAGCATACAGAACCTTCTCGTGGTCGTTACACTGGGCAATGGTGAGTTTCTCCCCAATAGAGTGTGACCGATCATCGACGTCTAGTGGTTTGGAGGGGTTGGAAAATGTGGGTGGATGTGTCCTCATAAACGTTGCAAGCTTTGATGGCTGAAAAGCTGGTGGTGGTGGTGACATGGCAACGGCCTAATGGTTCTGATTCATCCTGATCATAAAAGCAGCGATGGTCTGGTTTTGCTGGTTCATCATGTCGGTAGAATTGCGCAGCACTGGTTCTGTTGAGTCATTATCGGTTCATGTTACGCATCATTGCGCTCATCGGTGAGTGCGGACCGCCATGAACTAACCCAAACCCTGGTCTGCTATGGCTGCTGGAGGAGGTGGTGTATTGGGATCCACAGGGTTAGCTTGGCTTGCGGTGGTGCGGGTCTGAACCATCTGGACAAATCTTTCCAGGTTTAATAGACGAGAGGGAGAAAGCACAATAGATAAGAGGAAGAAGCACAAAGGCGAGGAAGAACAAGGGAGGAGGATAAAACAACCTAATTTGGGGATGTTTGGTTAAACCCGAAGAACGGATAGCCGGAAAGCCATCAAGTTAGTAATTCTCATATACGGGCACTCCGTTGCCATTGTTAGTAATCTTTTAGTGTGATTTTTTAGAACCGCATCTTTCAATGTGAATGGTACGATTCTTTGTCCATCTTGAAGTCAATGGATAAGAGGTAGATCCAGTCGGTCAATCAGCACAGGATGAGAGATAAATGACTATACCAAGAAGAAAAAAATTACTCCCTCCGTTCTTTAATAAATGACGTTTCCGTTCATTGTTTTGCACTAGCTGGCGTCAAATAATAAAACACGAAGGTAGTAACACATTTCACAGCAATTGTCCGGTGGCTGGGATCGTAACAAAATTGTCCTGCTTGTTTACAAGCCCTTGTTGCTGTTTTGTCGGACCAGCTACAGCAACCGGTGGCGGGGATTGTAACCAAACTCTTCTTACCTCTGTCTGATTGTCTGATTCCACAGAGCTCCTGCCACCCAACACATTTGCATTTTACACCACGAGATAATGCCTTGAAATTCTCCATTTCACACAAATCAATCACAACAGATCAAACATGAATAGTAGAAATAGCAAACAATGGATACATCTCAGGAGTTAGTTGCAGATTTCAAGATTCTATTAGACTGACATAAGTCTTCACAAATTGTTTCAACTTCCGAACTAAACACCCATTATTACCGTCCTGCGCAGTGGAATCCTCCCAAAGCACGGAGTCCAAGTTTCCACCCTTTATTCATCAGATCAAATAGATCATGCAAATTCTTTGCCTCTATAACAACTGCAGATGCGGCCGCTACATATAATAGTGTCCTTTCGATCATCTCTAGAATTGAGTGCCTGCATAAGACGAGTTTGGTCAAACAATCTGGAGAGAGAAAGATAGAGAGAGACTTTGGATATTTACGCTAACACATAATTGCACCAACAATGATCTGATGTTCAAAGCTTTAATTTATTTAGAACCCTATTATCACAAAATATTCATAAAGATAGTGTTATGATCCTTAGATCATAGGGATAAACATCACCGAGAGGATAGCTGGGTGGCATCGGCTACTAAGGGAGATGGAAGACTATAGATTGGGGAGACGAAGGGGATTGAGACTTAGACTATTGTATTCTCATTGCTTAATACCAACTATTACAATATGCATCCTTATATAGAGGGCGCGTCTAACAATTATGGATAAAATCAATCTAAATGATGACCTTCCTAACTAATAGATGACCTTTCTAACTAATAGATAACATTTTCGATTAATTAATCTCTATACAAGGAAACTAATCAACTATTTAGGGAAATAGATATTCTTATTGGGGAAGGTAATCCCTTCCTAATCCTTGTGCTACAGGTAATCCTTTTCCAATCCTGGTGCTACAGTACCTATAGTGCTGTTCACGTGTGCAAACAGTAACTCCGGTCCATGATATTACTCCCCTCCTTTCGCGACAGCTCGTCCTTGAGCTGTGGTGGCGGCCATGGCTGAAGCCCTAGAAAACCTCATGTTGACAAGAGGTCGTGGCGCCGGCAGAACATTGCATGGAAGATGGTCTGTAACGCTCCAATAGACAGCAGCGAAATCAGAGACACCTCCGGCGGCGCAGATCGCGCAGCAGCAGCTGCCTATGCCATCTCCTTTTCAATCAGCTTGGTTACCATAGCCGCCATGTTTGCCAAGATGGCTTTCATGTCGTCTACGTCGGCACTCATCTCGTTGAGGGTGACCCTCATAGCCTTGAAATTCTCGACAGCACAAACTATGGTGTTGGCTCAACCTAAACGATGACCTTCCTAACTAATAGATAACCTTCATAACTAATAGATAATCTTCTTAACTAATAGTTAACTTTTCCAATTAATTAATCACTATACAAGGAAGCTAATTAACTATTTAAGAAAATAGATATTCTTATTGAGGAAGGCAATCCCTTCCCAATCCCGGCGCTAAAGTACCGAGTACTGTTCACATGCGTGAATAGTGCATGTATAAACAGTACCACACCCATAATAGAGAGAACCCTCAATGAATGCAACTTCTATGAAATATGCAGCAACCAGAAAAAAGAGAGCAAAAGTCCTGCCAAAACTGTGTCAACACAGCATTAACCAAATCTTTCCTAAGCACCATAACTTATGGTTTGCTCATATACCTTTCACTGATGTAGACTATTTCATGCCCAAGGAAACCAAGAGGTCATATAGCGATTGAACCAAACCGCGCAGGATTGCTCTTTCCCTTTGACTTCACAAAAACACCCCATAAGTAGCTCTCTCCATCTATCCCTGTTACCATGGTCCATGGTAGAAATAAGAACCTCATTGCAAGTCTGTAATTACATTTGATTTTTTATACTGAAATATATTATTTTGCAAGTCATACGAATTAGTTAAGAAGTAAGAGCCATCATTTAACAAGAATGAAGTACGGGTGGTGTTTTTTTTGTAGGAACAGAAATAGAGGGTAAAAACACTAACACTGAGAATCAGGTGGAAGCACTTCTGAGGAATATATCAACAACTTTACGTCGTCGATATGTGCCCTCATAACAAAATTGCAGTAGGTCTCCAACAGAGGAGGATGCTTCTTTTCATGCCTAAAAATATAAAAAGGAACAAAGCAAAATAGATTATATGAATGCATGCTATTCACAGGGCAGAATATGCAGTACAACATAACCGTGCGCAAAATTTTGATACTGAAACCAACATAAACCCTACCAGTCAAGTTCATTAGAGAAGAAGAACAAGCCAATGTCTTCATAAACTGGACGGTTAGTCTCAAATGACTTCGGCCAGTCGTCCATTCGATGCAACATCTCCAACTGTATATTATTGGGAATCTTCTTGGCGATATCACAAACTTTGGATGATACTTTCGATGGGAAGTAAGCTTGATATTCACCAAAATTACAGTTTGTTCCATCAAAGACAAGAAAGCATCCCCTAAAGAGCAAAGGAATATCAGGGCATTCCACTCTAGATATGTAACATGATAAAAAGATATTTCTAATGAAGTTAAGGGTGTGACATTCCCTATGCTCAAAAACAGGTAACATTAAACAAATGAAATCAATGTTAGACTGGGTAATAAGAGATAAATAGCATTTGTTCTTACTAAGAATAGCTAAATTATGAATAGCAAAGATGGCAGACTACATATTAAGATAAACTCTCGCAGTAATTAAGAGATGAATAGGATTTATTCTTACTAAGAATAGCTAAATCACGAAAGACCAAGATGGTGGACAGCATATTAAGATAAACTTTCACTGTAACAATCACAACAGTACATGCGCATGGACCTGGTTCACATATTCATGCCTAGAGAGATGCTTGCATAAATGATGTGTTATGTGCAGGGAGTGCATGGTCACCTAAGGAAATTGTCAGGAACCGACCAGAAACAGCAAGATACAGGGTTTCCTAGTGAATTTCAGGATTTTACTACTAGGAGCCAAAATAACACTTTGTTAAATTTAGGAATAGTTAATGAGCTTGGACCACACATACCCTCCATTAAAGAGCATACTACAAACACTCATTCTTTTACGACATCAAATCAGGGATAGGGAGTGAAAATATAGCACTAACTAAACTATTGATTTCCTCAATGGACTTACGTCATCATATGACAGTTCCTGAGAAAATGGACCTATATTGTGAAACTGGGGGAGTATTAGACTACATTGTGTCCAATAGAGCAATATCTGATTCTGACAGATTTTGAGTTATTTCTCTCAGAAAACATACTATTCCATTATTGTATCATAAATTATAGTTCTAATGTGGTGAGTCAGGCAATGTTTGTAGGAAACCAGCTAATTTCTGGTCAATCTCAACTTGAGACATGGGTAAATCCTACCCATTGCAGATGCTGATCTGCTCCAGTCATGTAGTGATTGCATGTATGTGCAGGCCATTGGAGCAAGAATAAATGAAAAATGGGAGATGCCACCTCTGCATTTACCCATACTAAATAATGCAAAACAGGAAACTGGTAACAACAACACTATGGTAACAAGATCAGAAGCACATTTACCTTTTAACATCCCCAGCCGTATATGTTATGGCTATATTCATATTATTAAGCAACAATGGCCAATGGATTGACTATTAAAAGTTGAAGTGATCGATAACAAAGGCAAAAATTGTTGAGATGAAACAATAGCAAACTAAGAGGACATATTATACTCACGTCCAACAACTTGTTGGTGGAGGGCGTCTTGCATACTGCACACTTGAATTGATGACCACTGGCATGTCTATATTGTGGTGCAGACTCTTCATTTCAGATTCACATCCAGTATCAGCATCTATTAGCTCATTGAAAATGGACCATAAAGATAAAGACCATTTAATTAGTTCACTTAAATCCTCAAAATGTATCTGAAGTAAAATCTATACATATATTTGGTGCAGAATTAAAAACAAACAATATATACAATATATGCAAACTAGATTTGAGCTCTTCTCAAATGCCAACAATGACCCATAGTTACCAGATTGGCAGATTCGCTATAAAACCCAACGAATCGCGAACCCGATTCGGCGAACCCGAACCAGTTTAGGATATAGGGTTCGTGTTCGCAGTGAAAATTGGAAGAAAAAATGGCGAACTACGAACCCGACTCCCGTACCGCGACTCGAACAAACCGTGTTTCTGGTAACTATGCAATGACCATTCTACTATTCAATAAAAAAATCTAGCACATTGAGATGTGTAATATTAAACGATCAAGAAAATTTGTTTTTATCTAAGTAAATACCTGAAGCATTGAATGGACTTTTTTTCCTAGTTTCATCCTGAATCTGGTAGTTGATTTTTCCTTTATCTGAACTGACTAACTTATTTTCCCTAGGCTCATATTGAATCTGAGAGTCAATTCTTCCTTTAACTGCTATGCTCATACCACATGGAAGAACCATAGGAATTGTCCCACCTGTTTTTTAAAATCATTTTGTCGTTATTGTAACTATAATTTTAGGTAGATGTAATAGCTATATTTTATAAACAAAGATTCGGCACTAGATGAACCAAAATACCTGATCGTGCTTTCGGTTTCATGTTTATATCCTCAATCTTTGCCGGGTTCTGACTTGCAACAGCACATCGTTTTAAGGCACACACTTGAGTGTCACTCCTACTGGGAGAAATGCACTTCATACTGGACGACTGTTTCTCCTTTGGAGGAGATGCAGGACGGACCTGACTGTATGTATGTCGTGCAGTAAAATTTGACCTACAATGCGGTGGCCTCTCTTTACTTAGTAATGTCGCCTCTTCACAAGAAATGAATTTCACTTTAGCATTTTCAAATTTCTTCGAAGTTTTGAGACCAGTTTGATGAACCACATTCCTGTCATTGTTGTCCAGCGTTGGAGTTTGCCTTTCCATTGTAAGATCACAACCATGCAATGGCCCTTGGAACTCAGCTTGCCCACCTTCAGCATGATTGGACAATAATTTCAACGATTCCAAAAATGAGATTGGTGACTTTAGTAAATGACAACATTATTACCTTGACTAGGTTCTGGGTCCCCATTAGCCTTTTTTTGGCATTCATCACAATACCATTCATCTGGAATGTCATATGTCACCACCTGCAAGCAATAACTTCAAATGGAAAATGGAAAAGCTTTCAGAGAGCTGAATAAAAGTTTACCAGTGAACAATGGGAGCTTCCCTTCATTACATTAAAAGATAATGGACTTAGACACTGTTATGTATACATGTAGCCCATGTGTATATATGGCCCATGAGCTCTAGGGTTTGTAATGTAGTATATATACTACAGTATTCATCTAATACAACTTAGAAGTTCATTTGTATCATGGTATCAAAGCAATATCTTCTCCGCCGCCTTCCATCATACGCCTCGTGCGGCAGCGGCCGAGCTTTCGTCGCCAGTTGCTTCCCCCGGCGCCGGATCCCACTCGTGGGAAGCGCGGCGCATATCCATCGCCAGCACATCCCCGCTGTGGCTGAATCGAGCGAACGCGTCCGCTCTGCCTCGTGAGTCGACGCGGCGTCGCTTGTCGCCGCCTCCCCCGAGTTGTTGGACCTCCCGTCGTCGCCCCCTGCTCCCCGGGTTGCTGGACCTCCCGCCGTCGCCCCCTGCTCCCCGGGTTGTTGGACCTCCCGTCGTCGCCCCCTGCTCTTCCTCCATGGGTCACTCTGCTCCCGTGCTCGCGCCGTTCGATTCGGGTAGCCACCGCCAAGTTTTCCTTCAGGCCACCTCCTACCGAGCTCCCCTCACCTCCACGTGATTCGGGCCGCCACCGTTGAGCTCTGCTCCTGCCGCTGCCGCCCTGGCCAGCTACTGAGCTGCTCTGCCTCCGAGTAGCCGCAGCTAGGTGCTCGGTTGCAACCAGGGGCTCGGTTTCAGGTGCTTTGCTTTGGCTCCGGTTTTGTGCCTGGTCTGACGCTGCTGCTTCGGGTCGGGTTCAACGACGCTGCTTCTTACCGTTGCTTTTGCTCGGTTTCAACGGTGTTGCTGCTTGCCGTCGCTGGACTTCCCGACACCGCTCTGCCAACCTTCCCGACTGGCGTCGACAACTGAGTTGGTAAAATGGCGGATGGTATTCCTATTTATTCTCGTTCTCTCGGTATGGGAGATGCCCTTCTGACCTCAGATATCAAGCTAGATTGCCAGAATTATCGTGAGTGGTCGTCATCGGTTCGCATGCTTCTTCAGTCTTATTGGTCTTCTCTCATATATTACGGTGGAGCCTCTGACCAAGAATACTGATGCGAAGGAGGCTACTGCATGGCGAAGTGCTGATGATCGTGTTATGGGTATTTTATGTCATAGTGCTGAAATTTCAATTATGATGGATTTCATTGATCTTCCAAGTTCACGTAAGATGTAGGAGTATCTTCAATAGCGTTATGAGCAGACCTGTGCGGCGCGTCGATTTTCTCTTCTACAATCTTCATGATCTACGTCAGCAGGAGATGTCTATTGAGGAGTACTACAGTTCTTTCACTCGCATTTTCACGACAGCTGACCTCCATGGTTCCTCTTTCCTATGTTGGATGTACTGGTTGTGCAGGCAAGGCGGGTCATGATGAACATAAGTTGATGTCCACCTTCGTTATGCGCCTTCGCCCAGAGTTTGAGTCTATTCGAGCTCAACTACTGGGACGTGTTGTTCTTCCAACCATGGAGGAGGCCCATGCCGCGTTGATTGCTGAGGAGACTCGACTTCGCTCTTTGTCCTTCGGATTGACACCACCTCAGTCTGTTCTTGCGGCACCTCGTCAAGAGGTTTATCAGCCTAGTTCACTTCCTTATGCTACATCCAACCAGACTTTATGCTCTCACTGCAAGAAGCCTGGTCATCCTGTTCAGAGGTGCTACCGACTTCATCCAGAGCTGCGACCTGCATCTCATCGTCGTCGTCGTGGTGTGGTTGCTGCCACCACTCCTGCATCTATTGGGGATTCTGCTCTTGCCACTCAGTTGGGTCAGCTTCAGTCCCAGTTGCAGGCTCTTCAGACTCAAGTCCAACAACGGTCTTCATCTGATGCCCCTCCTAGTGGGTCTGCCAGTCTTGTTGTAGCCTCTTCTTCCGTGCCAGGTGCTAGTCTTCCATGAGGTTTTGGACTCTGGAACTTCTTTTCATATGACATCGGATAAGTCCCACCTTGCATCCTGTCGACCTGTTATGGATGGTTCCTGTGTACAGACAGTCGATGGTACCTCATGTTTAGTCACTCATCAGGGCACTCTCTCTACTTCTCATTTTACTATTCCCGATGTGTCATTTGTACCTCAGCTTTCTATGAACCTTATGTCTGTTGGTCAGCTTGCAGATATGCACTACTTTGTTGGGTTTGATGACTCTACTTGCTATGTGTAGGATCGTCGGACAAGAGCTCTTGTTGGTACTAGCCATCGCCTTAGAGATTCTCAGGGTCTCTACTTCCTTGATCGTCTGAGTCTTCCATCTTCCTCGGCTCATGCTTCTTGACTTTTCGTCGACCTCATTAGTTTTCCTCAGTGGCATCATCGGCTTGGTCATTTATGTGGTTCTCGTCTTTCTACGTTAGCTCGTCAGGGTATCCTAGGTCGTGTCATTGTCGACACTAGTTATGATTGTAAAGGTTGCAAGCTTGGTAAACAGCTGCACCTCCTATATCCTATCAGTACATCTCGGTCTAGTTGTCCTTTTGAGTTAGTTCACTCTGATGTTTGGGGTCCTACTCCTTTTGCTTCAAAAAGTGGTCATATCTATTATGTAATTTTTATTGATGACTATTCTCGATATACTTGGTTTATTTTATGAAACATCGTTCTCAGCTCTTGTCCATTTATCAATCTTTTGCTCGTATGGTTCACACCCAGTTTTCCACTACTGTTCAAACTTTCGTTCCGATTCAGGGGGAGTACTTGTCGCATGCCTTTCGTCAATTTCTCTCGGTGAGGAACCCTTCCTCGCCTTTCTGTCCTGGCGCCCATGCTCGAGCAGCGTTGTTGAGCGTAAACACCGTCATCTTATTGAGACTACTAAATCTTGTTTACTTGCATCTCATGTTCCACGACATTTTTGGGTGATCACGGTTTCTACATCGTTGTCTATCTCATTAATATGCAGCCATCTTCGCCTTGGGAAAGTGTCCTAGAGAGCTCTTGTTTTCCACTTCCCATGGTATGACCATCTTGGGTTTTGTTGTACCTATTATGTTCTGCTTCCACCTCGTGAGCGCACCAAGTTATGACTCGATCTGTTGAATGTGTTCTTCTTGGATATAGTCTTGAGCATAAGGGCTATCGTTTTTATGATCCTCTGCTCAGCGTATCGCATTTCTCGTGATGTTTCTTTTGTTGAGGATCATCCTTACTTTTATTCTTCTACCATTCGGTCTTCCTCTCCCACTGAGTCTCTCTTTTCTTTATCTTCCACCCATTGTTTCATCTGATACACCCCTTTCTATGGAGTCCTCTTCTCCATCCTCAATCATATCACCGTTTCCTCTTCACTATACTCGTCGGTCTAGGGTTCCTCCTGATACTCAGGCTTCTACTATTTCCCCCTCTAATGGTATGGCTAATACTGATGATACTCTTTCTGATGATCCTCCACCGGCACCGTCATCTCGGTATGAGCTTCGTGATCGTACTACTATTGCTGCTCCTGACAGATATGGTTTTCTTTCCACTGCTGTTGTGCCCGAGCCTCACACTTATCAGGAGGTTGTTGTTCATCCTGAGTGGCAGTTAGCTATGGCTGAGTTGGCTACTTTGGATCATACTAGTATGTGGGATTTTGTTCCTTTATCTGCTCATGTTGTTCCTATTATTTGCAAGTGGGTTTTAAAGTTAAGACCAAATCGGACGGTTACAGTTGAGCGATACAAGGCTCAACTAGTTGCTCGTGGTTTTCTGTAGACACATGGTCATGATTACGACGAGACATTTGCTCCTGTTGCTTATATGGTAACGCGCACTCTTGTTGTTGTGGCTGCTGTTCGCTCTTGGACTATCTCTCAGATGGAGGTGAAGAATGTTTTTCTTCATGGTGACCTGCAAGAGGAAGTTTATATGACACCGCCCCAGGGTGTTGTTGCTCCTGCAGGAGGAAGTTTATATGAGACCGCCCCAGGCTGTTCAGTTGTGTTAGCTGCTGATTTCTCCCCGAGTAATCATGATCCTACATTGTTTATTCATACAACTCCACGTGGTCGTACTATGCTTTTACTCTATGTTGATGACATGCTGATTACTAGAGATGACAAGGAGTACATTGTTTTTGTTAAGCAACGGCTTAGTGAGCAGTTTTTGATGTCGGATTTGGGTCCTCTACGTTATTTTCTGGGGATTGAGATTACTCGCACAGATGATGGCTACTATCTATCTCAGCAGCGCTATATTCAGGATTTGCGTGCTCGTTCTGGTCTCACTGACAGTCGGACAACTGTTACTCCTATGGAGCTTCATCTTCAGCTTCGTCCTACTGATGGCACTTTTCTTGAAGACCCTTCTCGTTATCGTCATATTATTGGGCGTCTTGTCTATCTTGCAGTGACACGTTCTGATATTGCTCATTCTGTTCATGTGCTCAGCTAGTTTGTTTCTGCTCTCACGTCTGTTCACTATGCTCACCTACTACGTGTGTTGCGCTATCTACGATGGACTATTGATCGTTGTCTCTTTTATTCTCGATCGAATCAGCTTTAGCTTCATACTTACTCTGACTCGACTTGGGCGAGTAATCCTGTTGATGGACGATCTATCTCTGGCTATTGCATATTTCTTGGATCTTCGCTTATTGTGCGGAAGTCCAAGAAAGCAGTCTGATTTCACGGTCTCTGCGAGAGGCGAGCTTCGAGCGTTGGCCACTACTACTTCAGAGATTGTTTGGCTTCGTTGGCTCTTAGCTAATCTTGGTGTGTTATGCGGTACTCCTGCATCTCTTTTGTGTGACAACACTAGTGCTATCTGATTACTCGATCGATAAAGCATGAGCTGACTAAGCACATTGGTGTGGATGCATCTTTCACACGTTCTCATTGTCAACAGAAGACCATTGCTCTTCAGTATGTGCCCTCTGAGATTCAAGTCGCTGATTTCTTCACCAAGGCTCAAACCCGAGAGCAACATCGCTTCTATCTCTTCAAACTCAATGTTTCAGATCCTCCTGACCCATGTTAAGTTTGAAGGGGGTATTATGTATATGTGTAGCCCATGTGTATATATGGCCCATGAGGCCCATGAGCTCTAGGGTTTATAATGTAGTATATATACTACAATATTCATCTAATACAACTGAGAAGTTCATTTGTATCAGACACATTTTCCTCAGAGCAAAAGAAATGGACAATATAAAATTTTGGACCAGCTAAGAAAGTTTTGAGCCTGATTTGATACAGTCCTTGCACCAGCTGTCTATTACAAAAGAAATCCTGGTTTCATATAATATATTCTCTACTTCTCTTACTAGTTTCTTTTCTCTCCAAGCATTCTTACATACAAACATTCCAGCAATGCATAAGCATAGAAAAATATATGCATATTTTGGCAGAAGTATATGTACATTTTCCTAGTGCTTAACAAGTGAATAAAGAATTAAACTAAACAGGGTATAAAAAGACAGGAATACCAATGCTGATAGGCACTGCACTGAGCGCAGTTTGCCATAATTTCTCGGTCCCTACTACTGCCACATATCTCACACACCGGTTCGTCCTGAAGTGCAATAAGAAATGTCATGTAGGCAACTACATAGATTTTTGTGTTCATATAATTATTTTGCATAGAACTCGGAGACATAACCATAAGAGAGAAACAAATATACAACACAATAAGCAAATAAATAAAAGCACATCTAACTTTGTCATAGAAAATAAAGAGGGTCCCCTTCATTAGCTGAAGAAATTAAATCCATCCAACAATTAGTAGTACAATGTAATCATATGCAAAGTTTTAATTCCAGTGAAGCACCGGTTTTGTTGTGATCATTACACAAAACCTACTTTAATTAGGATGCATAGAGCTGCGCTAACAAAGCAATAAAATAACAGCTGAACATCCTGGCCTTCCTAAACTAGTAAGGTACTAAGGTGACTGAACTCCAAAGGACTATTCTACATGTCCACACAAGTTGTGGCTGGTAATGAATTATCTAGAAAATGTTCGAAGCATGAATGGACACTAAGCAAAGTTTTCTTTTGTCATGCTGCAACTCAGAAGGGCAAACGTCGTTGAAATACAAGTGTTAAAATGTTTGGCCATGCTAAAAGAGTTCCAACTGCTGACAATCTTACAAAGAGATGATGGCCTTGCAACAATACTTGCATTATGTGCACTCATGATGCGAAAACTGCTAAGTACCCCCTGTTCACGTCCTAGTTTGCCGATGAGCGGAATTTGCTACAGATTCAGCCTTCGCTTACCTAATCATCCTCACCCTCTTGGCCTATATCAAAGAAACAATTAACCAATAGAACCTTGTGACCAAAAAACTCAAATCGGTTGCACAGGCCTACGATGAAGCGACGGTCCAAGAAACCAACGCCCAAACGGTCCAAGAAAACAACGCGAAATCCAATCGTATTACCACCAATTCAAAGTTGGTTCCATGTGCGAAAAAATGCGGTTTCGGCACCCGATATGCTCAAACCAACGCGAAATCCGTTCGTATCAACACCGATTCAAAGTTGTTTTTTCTTGATTTCAAGTGCGAAAAGCTGCGGTTTTGGCACCCGAAATGCTCAAACCGACGCGAAATCCCTCTCGTTACACCGCCGATTTCGCAGCAAGAAATCTACAAGGCGCAACCTTCGAGACGCACCCTGACGGTCCAAGAACGGGAGGGACGCAAAATTCCCACGAATACCACACAGCGATCACGCGGCCAACCACACCCGAAGTGCTCAAACCAACCCCCGAGAACGCGAATCCATTTTTCGGAACCACCGATTTCGCACCAAGAAAGCAACAAGATGCAACCTACGGTCCAAGAACGGGAGAGAGGGAGGCACACACACAATCTCCGACCAAAAACCGGACGGTGATCACGACACAAGCAAGAAGCGCAACATAACCACGCTAGAGAAGGGAAGGGAGGCGCAAGAGCAATTCCTTACCATTGCGCGGTCTCTCAGCCGCGGCGCACCGCTCGAAGACGAGAAGGGGACGCGAGCCAGCACCTGTCCGGGGTAGGAAGAGGACGAGGCGGCAGCGACGGCTGGTAGGGGAGGAGCCGAGGAGAGGTGGGGGAGTAGGAGACTTGGGACTCGGGAGTATTGGGGTTTTGTATCCTCCCTCTCTCTCTCTCTGCCTCTCCGTCTCGCCAATATGCGAAATTTTTTTATTATTTAATTTTTTAATTTAATTTTAAAGTTAACCTCTTGCAAATTTTATTTTCAATTTTGATCTCTTTGGTCACGTCACTACCCGTGACATAACAAAATAACACTGTCACACTGTCACGCCAGCCCATTTCTGATCAAAGTCTTGTCACGCCACTAGTGGTGGCGTGACAGTGTTGTTTGGTCACGTCACCACCAGTGACGTGATAAAAAGTGCGATTTTGGGGACTTATCCTGTGGCGTGATAGTGTTGTTTTGTCACGCCATGGTGATGACGTGACCAAAGAAATCAGAATTGGAAATAAAGTTTGCGAAAGGTTAACTTTAAAATTAAATTAAAAAAAGTTCCCAATATACCCCAAGCCGAAGAGCCGCGTCAAAAGTCAAAGAGTCTTATTTTCTCCTCTAAAAAACTCTTGGTTTCCACCCATTAGTTATTTAATCAATTAAAGAGAAATACTACAGATATATTGTTCCCCTCCAAAACGACAGAATAGGAAACGACAGAATAGGGAACAGCTATTCGATGCTTCTCTGTAACATGCATTGTAATGCTTTCGAAACTAGCGATATAGCTCACGAGCAATCCCCATGCCAATTCTCCAATTCCCTATTCTTCCTCTTGCTCTCTTTGATAATGCTTCCGAAGCGAGCATAGCGACCAGTGTGCAGACACCACAACATGCCGGCGTGTAGAGCTCCTCCTCCCGAGCAGCCCAGTCCCTGACACCTCTCTTCCCTGGCTCCTCGTTGCTCTACCCTGAGGTCTGCTTCACACAAGTGCGTTCAGATCTCTTTCTCAAAGCTCCGGCAAGAGGAGCGGTGGATCCGTCGCTCCTGATGGGTTCACCGTTCCCCCCAATTGTAGAGGAATGTTGGGCAGTGGTTGGCGGCGAAGGGAGGTAGGGCGGTGGCGGAGGGAGGCACAGCAAGGCGTCGGCGCTAGAGGATGTTAGGATGGGCGGGGGAAGGGGAGACAGCGGCGTGGCAAGGCGACGGAGTCATCGCCGACCGCTGGTGGGGGAGGAGGGGAGGCAGAGGAGGGGCACGGAGCTACGGCGGTGGGGTGGGGGGAGGGGTGGTGCTCCTACACACGTGACGGAGGAACCAATGGCTAGATGCTATACTGTCAAAAAGACTCATCGACAGTATCACGTGGCGTTACCCCACCCTTAATTAAAAGTTCCAAAATATCCCTTCTATCATTCTATGTGATGTACATTCTGCTCCCGTGATCTTTTTTCACTCCTTGTGCCAAAATTCCAAAAATAATTATTAACGTGCCATTTTATCTCATACTTGAATTCCTTTTCTTTTTTGCTCAGATAAATGAGAGATTCTATTTACCAATGATATGTAAAATAGTTTTGAACCACATGAGTGACAAATGGGGGAGCCTATACAGTTTGGCTTAGACCGCTTCGTGCCCTGAGTTTTTTTTTTTGTTTAAATAGCATTATTGTGTACGAAATAACAAATCTAGCCTCTTTCAGAGATTAAAGCTAAAAATGGCACCGCGAATTCGATGGTAGGTGCAGTACTACAGAAAACGTCATCCCAGACAGTTCGGAACCGTCATCATAGACGGTTTTCGAACCGTCTGTATTTTTATATCTGTGATAAGAGGCGTATCACAGACGGCTCAAAAACCGTCTATGATATGTCTGCTATCACAAACGGTTTTATTTACCAACCGTCTGGGATATTACGTATATCACAGACGGTTCTATATACTTGATTTGAGACATATGCGATATCACGAGCGGTTCTATGTACTAACCGTCGTGATATCGGACATATCTAAACGATTGGTATATAGAACAAATCGTGATATACGTAATATCCCAGATGAATCAAATTAATCATTTACAATATGTTATAATTGAATTACAACTACTCAAAGTGAAGGTCGTTCAGGTGTTGACGGAGTAGTGAAACTCTCAGTCGGCGTTAATAATCTCCGTCTTGATGAAGCCGCAGAGTCTCTCTCGAACCTCCGAGATCTCTCTCATAACGAGTGCATCTAAATGTATGTTCAAACCCTGTCGCTAGCAAGAGTAAAAAGTAGTAAGTATATATATTTAAATTTATAATTAGAAAATAATTATTGCGAGATTGACCAACCTCGGGATCCATCAACTTAGCACTCATGAGTTGCTGCATATGATGGCAAACGTAGAATGCACAATCTTCTTGATTTTGCTAACGACACTACAAAAATAGATATAGGATTATAGTCAGTTCGAGACGCATTATTACGAAGTATGATATATGATTATTGTGTTATAGCGCGTACCAGAAATCGCGTCCTGTGTTGCAGTGTGGCGCTCGATCCCCTGTATGCCCCTCCCTCGGCAACATAGGCGATGAACGACCTACATATTTCCAAAAAGTTAACCTCGGTCATTTCAAATGAAGGAAGACTACAATAGAGTTTTATATGGAGGAAATGAGCATACATGTCAAGTATTTCTTGCACTAGGGTGAAGTCGTGGGTTACCTTGAATAGAGAATCAAGGTATATTACCTTGTTCCTCCTTGGTATAATGACTAAAAGGATCCAGTGGTTCCTACTCATGTATGTCGCTATAGTCATTAAACCTATATTCGTGCTCTATTATAAAGTACAAATGAAATTTGTATAGCAAGTAGTGAACACTTACTTCATGTTGTAGGGCACCATTATGTAGTCCTTATCGTCCTGAGCAAGCAATGCTGTCGTTATGTATTTCACGACGTAGGATGCGTCTGCCAAGATGGTTTTCTCAAAGACCACGTGTGGGTCGAGGAAACCCACCGGTTCTTTCAATTGCCGGACATTTTCATCATGTATCTATACATAAGCAATGAGTCGTTATATTAATCAGTATTATGTAAATGTAGAACTTGATTGTACACACTTACAGTGTCCAGCATCATAGAAGTGAGGTATCGAGGGTTTTGAGGTTGAATAGGTCGAATAAGTCGTCAAAGCCCACGACGAAGGGGGCCGGCTCGTGGAGGAAATGCTCCTTCGTGTATCGACCGTGATTCCACCAACGCACCCTTTCTCTTTGGTCTTACGCATGTACGGGCATGCAAACCACGACAACAATCAGCGAGGCTAATATTGTGGTGGTCACCAACGGACTTAGAAGGAGTATTTCTTAGGGTTGGGAGGCGGGCGCCTTAATGTTCTTTGATTTCGATTTGTCTGAGCGACTTGGCGCTCTGCGTCTTCACGTGAGCGACTCGGGAACCTATCGACGATATGATTTTCTTGTTCCTTGGCGTCTTCTCAGCGGGCCCGATGAGGCGGGCTTCGAAGCGAAGGTTGAGGTGGAGTCATCGAGGTCCTATTGGAGAGGCATGGTCGTGTCGAGATGGTTGAGGCGGAGTCATCGAGGGTCCTGTTGCAGGGTCTAGGGTGATGTCCTTCTTGGGCTGCAGATGTCAGCTATGAGCTGAGGAGAGCTCGCGGCCACGAGGCGGCGATGTGGGCGACAACATCGTCGGAAGAGGCGATCACCGACCTCCTCGCCCGACTTGGCCTCGCCGTCATGCTCCGCATGCTCACCATATGTGTATTATACATAGATCAATACGATATGTGTGCTCACCATGGCGCACGATGATATCATTCTTATAAAATGTCGAAGAGACGCATCGCACGTAACGTCGACGCGCAAGATGAAGAGACGACCCATCGATCGCTCATCGGCGAAGGAGACAAAGAGACGCATGGCGCGGGAGCTGAAACATCACAGACGGTTCATATAAAACCCATCTATGAAGTGCAATTATCACAGATAGTTCGTATTAATAACCGTCTAGGATGTATCACAGACAGTTGTTTGTTGAAAACTGTCTATGATGGTTCTAAATATCACAGACGGTTATTTTTACGAACCGTTTGTGATACTTCACAGACGGTTCTTAATACGAACAGTTTGTGATAACTCGTATCACTAACGGTTCCCTTTGGAACCATCTGTGATAGGTACAATACAGACGGTTCCAAAAGAACCTTCTGTGATGAGGCGTCTAGTGTGACCTGTTTTGTAGTAGTGGTGACACGTAGGCTTGTCTATGCGCCAAGGGCCTGGACTTGTCTTGTCCGCCCGCTAGGCGACCGAACCCCCCCCCCCCTCGTCCTCGCGTCTGTGGCCTGGATGCCCCCTGTGGTGTGATACTTGCGGTGTGATACTTAATCAGTAAAAAATACATATGAAATTGTTGACTAGTTTCTTTTTTAAAGCACACACACTAGGTGGTGCATGTGATAGCTCGTGATTGCTACACAATTTATTGGGAGTATATATGTAACGTCCCAATTTTCACAATTTGAATTATTTAAAGCTTCATTTGACTTTTCATAAATGAAAACAATTTAATATGAATAAACCAGATTTCAATTAAATTCAAAACTAATTTAGTTGAGTTCCTCTGGTTCCAAAGCATACAGTCAGAATTTTCTTGGATTTTTTTCAAGTTCATTTGCTATTTATTTGAGCTCTTTTGGAGTTCCTGTATTTTATGAAATTTGAAAAACCTCTAAAATTCTCAAATCCCTCTCGGACCGAATTCCTTTCTCCCCAGGTAACTTAATTAGTGAAAAATGGAGTACTTTACACAACAACAAATATAAAAATATAGTGCGCATTAGACTATTTTCGGTACATGTGATAATACATAGAAAGTCAGGCATACAAGGAAACCCCATGATTTCATGCACCCTTTACTGATTTGATCATATAAATTGGGTACCATGTGTACAAGCTATACAATGAAATACACAACAAATATGGTGCTTATTGGACCATTTTTGGTACATGCGTTAATACATAGAAAGTTAGGCATACAAGGAAAGCACATGATTTCATGCTCCTATTTGGAATGCAAGTTTTTGGCTTATTTGGCACTATTAGACAGCGCAATATCAAAAATAGCCCCCTCCAAAAATGACAAAAAAAAACTTTGGGTTTAGGGTTGGTACGAACGTTATTGTCATGATTGTAGTATTTGCAAAACCGATTCCTTTCGAAAAAGAGAACGAAATTTGAAATAGACGAAATATTTGGGAATTAATTTTGATAAACTTCATAATGTAGTTGTGAATTACATGGCACGCAGAGCTTGGTTACGTGCATTACAAACGACAGCATGCACGAATCAACAAACAAAAAAAAACACCTAGGATACATGTGCGCCCTTTTGGAATTGGAAAAAAGGTGGATCGAAATGAAATTAGTCTTGACGGCCCATCGATGCCTTCCCCTTTTCCACTGCAGACCCACGGCCATGCCTAGTCCCAAAGGCAGCCCTTTACTGCGAGACAGACTGAAAGATGGAATGATGTTAGCAGAACGTAAGTCCAAATTAATAATTAGGATGCAAATTGAACATAACTCGCCCCTTGGATCCGCAGTGCACCCGACAACAGGGAATGCTATGACGGCCACCGGTCTCACTAGCAAGAGCCTTCCCCTTGTTCGTCGCGCGCTCGGCCCGATCGTACACAGCTTCCTGTTCGGGGGTCTTCCACCACCACCACCCTGCCTTCCTAGGCACCAACAGTGCGTTGTCTTCCCCCGCTCTCGGGTACGTAAGGTTTCCAGCGCTTGTATTGCTCGGGTAACTGTGTGCAGTTGACCATGTACTTCTGCTTGATGAACGCCCTGTCGTACTTATCCGGACCGTCGATCCATTAGAAGAAGTAACAACGTGTAAATGAGAATAATGAGAGCAAGAATTGTCGTGAGCCAAAGGCTGCGCTAGCCTTACTATTTATGTTGCCAGATTGGCAACAATAGCTATACATGGTTACAACTTAATACAACCAAAAATAGAAGATTACAAAAGATTTACAAGATCACAATTAATCTCAACTACCTTAATATATACAATGTGATATGGAAACAATATCACTAACATCCCATACGATCGAATCGATCGATGTCGGACACGAGTGGATTGAAAAGAACGAGATAGCTATATCGAAGGCCCTCATCATGACATTGACAAAGCGTAGGGAGGATAACACGTGCAAGGCGAGACATGACCAAGAGACACTTTTTGAGCGAAATAAATGTCAATCTTGGTATGCTTGAATGCGTCGATGTTGAACTGGTTGGATGACATGTAGACGACGCTGACGTTGTTGTAGTAGACAACAGTGGCCAAAGAAAGTGGATGATGTAGTTCCGTCAAGTGCTGGCGGATCTAGCAGCACTTAGCTACCATATGTCCAACGATGCGGTACACGGCCTCGGCACTGGAGCCAGAGACTATCATCTGGCGCTTCGTGGACCAAGAGATGAGGTTGTCGCCGAGGTATACACAATATCTAGAGGTGGACCGACGAGAGTCTAGATAGCCTGCCCAGTCAGCATCGGAGTAGGCTATCAAGGATGAGGTCGGTGATGTGTGGAGCTAAAGTTCGTTGTCGAGAGTGCCCTTGAGATAGCGCAAGTTGTGCTTGATGAGTGCAAGGTGCGGCTCACAAGGTGCATGCATATGAAGACAGACCCGTTGAACCGCATAAGCAATGTCGGGGCATGTCAGTGTGAGGTACTAAAGGGCACCTACGATACTTCGGTACTCTATGGGGTAAGTAATAGGTAAGCCGTCGGTGGCGGATAGCTTGGCTGTGTATCCGGGGTGTAGAGGTAGCATGACACTAGCTCGGACATGCCGACGCATTTGTAGGAGATCGGCGATATACCAACACTAAGAGAGAAACAAGTCGTGAGGCGACCAGGTGACGGTGATCCCGAGAAAATGGTGTAAGGAACCAAGATCTGTCATAGCAAACTCGGTATGAAGACAACGAATGAGATGATCAAGGAGGACGATGGCGAGGCCGTCGAACAATATCATCGATGTACAATAGGAGGTAGGCGAGGTCGGTGCCACTGCAGAACACGAACAAGGATGTGTCCAGGAGGAAGCGGCAAAGCCAATCATGCGGATATATGTGGCAACCCGCTAGTACCACGCATGGGGAGCATGTTTAAGCCCATAGAGGGACTTGAGAAGATGACAAACATGATGAGGACGAGTGGGATTAATGAAATCAGATGGTTGTTGGCAATAGACAATCTCATCAAGGGTGCCATGAAGAAAGGCGTTCTTGATGTCTAACTAGTGAATGGACCAACCACAGGAGACAGAGAGGCTGAGGACAACATGGATGGTCTGGATTTTACAACGGGGTGAAGGTCTCGTCGTAGTCGATACCCAACTATTGGGAATAATCACAGACAACCCATCGAGCCTTGTATCGTGCAAGGGTGCCATCCGAGTGAAATTTGTGTTTGAAAATCCACTTGCCAGTGACAACATTAGTAGTCGAGGGACGGGGACCAAGGACCAAGTTTTGTTGTAAAGGAGGATTGATGTTCGTGACGCCATGGCTGTCACTAGTTGGGATCTTGAAGAGCAGATCGGTATGTCTTCAGAATGGGAGATATCGAAGAGACAACAACCGATAGATTCAACCGATCGATAGGAAAAACTAGACCAGTCTTGGCATGAGTGGTCATGCGATGAGGACAAGGGGCGGGATGGGAGCGATGCGGCGAAGAAGATGGTATAGAAGATGTTGCCACGACAGGTGAAAATGTTATCGCAGCAGAGGGAAGGTCTATCATGGAAGAGGACATGGCAGTGGTACGAAGCCTTACCGCGGTAGGCGAGGAAGCATGAAATGAGCTACGGTAGGGGGCACAGTAGCTGCGGCAGGTTTGCTGGTCCAGTGGATCATAGCAGGTGTCGGATTGGTGGTGCTAAAATCAAGGAGAAAGTGATAGGAGTTTGGTAGGGAGGATGATGTCTCGATGGAAATGGGGAACACTTCTTCATCAAAGACCACGTGCCGAGAAAAAATGACACACCGGGTGTAAGCATCGTAACACCGGTAACCCTTGTGAGAAGATGGATAACTGAGAAAAACACAAGCGCTGGACTAGGGACTGAGTTTATGATGGACGGTGAACGAGAGGTTAGGGTAACAAAGGCACCCGAACACATGAAGATGATGAAGAGAGGGACACCGATGATGTAGGCATTTGTACAGAGTTGAAAACTGGATAGCTTTAGACGGGGCGATGATTCACAAGATAAGTTGTCGTTGCCAAAGCTTCGGCCCAAAAGGAGGATTGCATGCGTGCCTGGAACATGAGGGTGCACATGGTGTTGTTGAGGATCCTAATGGTGCATTCGGCCTTCCCATTTTGAGGAGAGGTATATGGACAGCACAGGCGAAGGTGAATGTCATGTCGACGAAAGAGGTTAGACGACACGGTGTTCACAAATTCCGTGTCGTTGTCAGCTTGTATGGAGACAAGGGGAAGATGAAATTGCATGTGGATGTAGCTAATGAAGGAGGGGAGGGTGTCGCGAACACAAGATTTTTGGCGAAGTGGAAAAGTCCAATAAAAGTGGGAGAAATCATCAACGACAACGATATAATATTTAAATATAGAAGCACTAGGTATAGGAGATATCCATTAATCGCAATGCCACAGACACAGAGAATTGGAAACATGAAACTAGTGTGAGAAGTGGAACTGGAAAAAGGCACTTGGATGTGTTTGCCCACTTGACAAGCATGACACAGAGAATGATCTGCTTTATTACAAGTAATCAAGGATGCCTGTTGTAAAGAGGCCATTGCATCTCGGACATGGTGGCCTAACCATCGATGCTAGAGATGTCAGGGTAGCGGATGGTAGGGCGTGGTGGGAGGACATCGGCGGAGGTACAATGGAGAATAGCGTGTAGAGGTCCCCATCACTATTGCAGCGAAGAATCACACTATTGGTTTGCAGGTGTCAGGACTCAAATTTACACATCTGAAACCCTCTATGTATTTTAAACTAGTTCCATGATTGGTAGCTAGCTCACACAGTGAAACATCGATGAAATACCATCCATTGAATGATTTAACTAAAAAAGGTAGCAAAATAACAAATAGTAATGATAACTGGATCTTATGGTCAACGCTTACTTAACTTGCCACACAGGGCTTAAGAAACAAATAAACTCTTGCAACGAAAAAGAAACTTGGAGAGGCCCTTCAACATACCAACATGCAATCGAGTGGAGAACGCATCCTAATTCACGAAACCATCAAAGAACTCCACTTCATAGAACTCTGGAGCAACCTAACCTTCTTCAATTGAGCAGCAAAGTTCAAAGCCGTAAGTATATAAAGTACTCAGCAAGTCATAGAGAACAATATACAATTAATATTCATGTAAGGCTTAACCAAAGGAAGAGTTGTATGCTTCTTTTGCAGAAACCAAGTATTGACAATAAATACAGTAAGTAGATTGTAAAACGTAATTTAAAAGGCAATAAATAACACATTGAATTGCCAACTTGTCGTGACCCGAGGCACGAGGACCCGAGACACATGCTGTGTATACCATACTAGTCCCATGATCGGTGGCTAGTGTACACAATCAAACAAGAAATGATAACACATTCATACAATCGTCACTATATTAACAAAATTTTGAGTTGATTACAAAAGGGGCACAAGGCCAAAGGCAAAAACAGCGAGAACCAAAGAGCAGGTCGTGGCCACCCGATTCACCACAGCCTATCGGCTGGGGGAGCATCCTAGTCGTCCAGGACCTCCTGGTCCTCTGCGAAGATCACTCCACCTGCTTGTCAACAAGCAAAATTGAGCACAACAACTGTGCTTGCAAGTCACACCCGTCAAGTAACAGATTAATGCATACAAGGATTAACAAAAGGAAGGCTTATAGAGTGGATTTGCACAAAGCCAAGTTTCTTTCCAACTATTTGTACTAAGTTTCAAGCAGTCTAAACCATAACTAAAATTTATTTTCTAAACTCAAGTTTTATAGTTAGATAACATTAACAAGAGTAGTGAAGGATATCCTCTTATCACAAGGCTACCCGCCCGAAAACCCATTTGGATAGAGATACAAAACCAGGTAATAAAGCTATTTGAAAACAAAACCAAAATCTAACTTGGAGTAGCTTTGCCAGCATGTCCTTGACCGTGGACACAGCTATTCGAATAGTTTTACACTCTACAGAGGTTGTACAACTTTACCCACAAGAGATAATCACTAATACTGTCCGCTCACACACTTTCGAAGGTGTGCGACTAAGAGATTATCACAAGGCCTTTACAATGCGCCATCCCACCGTAGTCCCGCCTCGCTAAGGTTTCGCTTGATTGGGCTAACCACCCACTGGATTCAAGCCCCTCTTGCGCCATGTGAGAATATATGAAAGTAGGTCGTGAAATACACCACGCAACCGGATGGCATGACCATGGTGGAACTTTGCAAATTAGTTAGCCAGATCCTGCCCATTCAGGACATGGGGTAGTACGGGAAGGCATAGCAAAATACACTCGAAGACCGGTCCTTAACTAGCCTGGGCGACAACCGAAAGAACCCTGGGCATCGACCATAGAAATGGATCGATCCCGTGGATGAACATGCACCTAGCCAAACATCCATTTCGCCAAGTTCAAACTGATTTTCACTTCAATTACCATAATTAAAACATTTCAGAAAAACTCCATGATATTGGCCATACCATAGCATTCGAAAACAGAGTTGAGCTTTTGGCTAACTTCCCCAAATCAAAGATTTTGGAGCCAAGCTTCGGCTAAGCATAGAGTTTTGCAACACAATCTAGTCCATACTATTGTATCAACTAGCTTTTAACAAAGGGGTTAAGGGAGGTCCAAATGACATTCAAGTGCAGGTGTAAAAGGAATTGGGAATAACTATCAAGTGAAGATAGGGATTTAAAGTACTTGAATTGAAATACGCATGCAGTAGTAATTTAAAATAGAAGGTACATAATTTGAAATACTGGATGCAATATGATCAAGAGTATAACTTGCCTTGCTCGAAAGCTTGCGGATCAACTTCCTCGGAGTACCCTGGTTCCCCGGCGTCATCGAAGCCTACACGGGAGAACATAGCAGAATCAATTAAAGCCTAAATAAAGATCCAAATGAAATCCAACTCAAAAAGCTTTAGAGAAGGAGGTTCAACGGTGGAAAGCTGCAGGATGAGAGCACGGAAGAAGTGTTGAGATGAAAAATGGATGGAGTGGAAAAGGGCAAAAGGCTCCCTGGTGTGTTATTTATAGAGGGGGGGGTAGAAGAACTGGGTGATAAGGATGGAGTGACAGGAGCAGGTGAGCAAGGGGATGGGAGCAGGTAAGGGAGGAGACAAGAGGGGGAGATAGGTACAATAGAGGTGACATCGTTTAATGCGACGCAACAATATTTAATGCGTGAAGACTTCTGCAACAAACGTGCTTGAAGGATAAAGTGAGTAGGGCTAGTTGAAACAGAGTGGTTGGTCAAGGTCAACTGAAAGGTTGTGACCAAGGTAGGTCCAACCAAAAAGGGTGGTCATAAGAGGAGGTACCGCGGAGGAGGTGGTCTTTGCAAAAATGGTGGTTGCGACCAATAGGGTGGGTTTTGCGAAAAGGGCGGTTGCGACCAAAAGGGTGGTCTTTGAAAAGAGGAGGTCGTGACTACGAGGAGGTCGTGATGAGCAACGGACTACGCCCAAGGAGGAAGGAAGGTCCAAAGAGAGAAGAGGCTAGAGCGAAAGGAGGAATTCAAACCTGAATTTGAATTATGGACAACAAGGATTGTTTGAAACACAAACCCGAGCTTAAGAAAAGCTAGGAGGTTTGAAACTAGGGATAGAAGGACAAATGAAGGAGACCGAAAACCAGAAAGCTTCAGCAAACTCAAAGCTAAACCCAAAAATAATTAGTTGAAGTTTGATTTAGTCAATTAAATCACTTTTAAAATTTTAGGTTTTAAGCTTTAACAAACCAATAAACCAACTGGTTCTTTTTATTTTGAAAGCTTAAAAAAAGGCTCAGAAAAAATAGGGTGTTACACAACTGTTGGTGAAGGCAACGAAAACTCTTGAGAAACAGCTGGAACGAAGTGACGAAGATACTCCTGACGATTGCTGGTGATTTGATGCCTTTCTTGCGCACTGGGTGAGTAGGTGATAGTAATGAAATTGGCGACTGAATTGAAAACTCTTCCAAATCTTCTTCTTGTGTAGGAACAACCGGTAGGGATGCTTCTTGCATAAAAACTTTTAGAATCGGTTTAGGGGTGATCTTGTGCAACTACAAATCCTTGGACGACTTTATGGGTAACTTTGAGCACGGACAAATCTTCAAGCGCATTGTGACACTTCATACTGTCAACGATATGCCGGATGTCAACGATATGCCGGATGTAGATCAGGCTTTTGATGAGGATAGGTCGCACGATGACAACTGATCTGATGCTACGCGATGCGTAAGAGAACTAACGTGAGAGAGAGTTTTGTAAATTCGAGCGCTTAATGGAGGACTTCGGTGAGACCTTTGTTCCCCGCCGCAGCCGAATATACAAGGTTATCAACCGTGATTGAACCGCTTAAATTAAAAGCAAGCAATGGTTGGTCCGATAAGAGTTTCACGGCATTGTTAGGTCTCCAGCGGACATTCTTCCGAGGGAAACGTGTTGCCCAACACCACCTACCAAGCAAAGAAGGTTCTTTGTCCATTGGGAATGGAAGTAGAAAGAATACATGCATGTCCGAACGATTGTATCCTCTATCGTAAAGAGTATGCACATGCATGTATGTCCTCGGTGCAAAGCATCCCGATACAAGCGCGAACATCGCTAGGTTGAAGCAAGGACCTCTGCTAAGATGTTGTGGTATCGCTCGTGATCCCACGCTTGAAGCGCGATTCATGAACTCAAAAGAGGCAAGATTGCGTTGGCACTCGTGAGGACCGTAAGAAAGATGGAAAGCTAAGACACCCCGATTCTCGCCAATGGAGAAACTTCGATCGGAGGTTCAAGAGTTCGTGCAGAACCAAGGAACATAAGGTTAGGTTGAGTACGTGATGGAATGAATCCTTTCTGTGAACATGAGCAATGACATAGCACTGCCCGTGAATCTATGCATGTACAACCTTCCTCCTTGGCCGTATGAAGCGGAAGTACATTTTGATGTCACTACTTATCCAAGGGCCAAACAACCTGGAATGATATTGATGTGTACCTAGCACCATTGTTGGAAGATCTTGTGACACCGTGGAACGGCGGGGCATGTATGGGATGCGACAAACGAGAGAACTTCACTTTACACGCCATGTTGTTCGCACCATCAATGATTTTCCGCCCTCGGTAACCTGCTTTCGCTTCAAGACAAAAGGAGCCAAAGCTTGTCCGCACTGCTTAGATGCTACAGAGTATATGGCTAAACAACTCACGCAAATCGTATATACGCCACCGTAGGTTCCTTCCTGTGAGTCACCCATACCGAAGATGAAGAAACAATTCGACGGAAATAAGGAGGACGGTCACTCCAAGGGCTTTTAGAGGAAAGATGTCTATGATATGGTTAAGGATATCGATGTTGTGCTTGGGAAGGGACGCCAATTAAGAACCCGCCAAGAACATCCGAAGAAGCGGTCAATTTTGGGACTTGCCTTATTGGGAGCACTTAGAAGTTCGCCATCGCATCGACGCCATGTATGTGGAGAAGAATGTATGTGATAGCTTGATTGGTCTCTTATCAACATTAGTGGCAAAACAAAGGATGGTGTTAACGCACGGAGAGACTTGGTCGATATGAACATAAGGACCGAAAGTTAGCACCGCAAGAGACCGACACAGACGAACGTATCTCCCCAGACTTGCTACACTGCCCAAGGCCGAGATATGAACTGCGCGTGAGCTTGCATGGTGTGAAAGTCCCGCCTCGTTACTCGCTAACATTAAGAAACTTGTTTCTATGCAAGATTTGAAATTAATTGGTATGAAGTCGCATGATTGTCATGTGTCGATGACACAAATGCTTCTCGTTGCAATTAGGAGTATCTTGCCAACAAGGTCCGAGTAGCAATCTTGAGGTCGTGGTTATTTCTTCAACTCAATTGCTCGTAAGGTCATCGATCCCCAAGGACTAGATGCTCTAGAAGCCGAGGTGGTGACGACTCTATGTCATCTTGAGATGTATTTCCTCCGTCATTTTTCGATATCATGGTCCATCTCATTGTTCACCTTGTGAAAGAGATAAAGATATGCGCCTGTGTTCCTACGTTATATGTACCGCTCAAGAGGTACATGGGAATTCTCAAGTCCTACGACGGAATCAATCTCGACCGAGGCAAGATCATCGAAGGTTATGCAAATGTAAGAGGTCATTGAGTTCGCGTCGACTATATGGCTCAGTGGATCCGATAGGTGTGCCTCTATCTCGCCATGAGGGGAGACTTGATGGTATCGGGACCATCGGAAGGAAATCAATCACTCCCGATCCGGATACATACGCCAAGCCCATTTCATGGTTTTGCAACACATGACCGGTGTCCCCGCACATCGACGAGCACAAAGACATGGTACGCCAATGTAATCCAAACCGGTCGGAGGTTTGGATCATGAGAGAGCACAACCGCCGGTTCAACGGATGGTTAAAGTTGCGTAATCACCGGGAGGTCATCAAGTGATGATACATTGCTATGGTTGGCACAAGGGCCACAATTTACAATTGTCACATGGCAAGGATATGACATAAATGGGTACACATTTTATACGCATACCAGATAGGAAGAGCATACCCGTGAATGAGCTGTGTCCGCATAGATGCATTCAGCATCGATGGGTCGAGGAGCTCAGACTATGGGCAAATAGAGGAGATTTGGGAGCTCGACTACGTGCTTTTCAAGATCCCCTATTTCGGTGCCGTTGGGTCCATCTCCCACAGGTGAAGGTTGACAAGTACGGCGTCACTACCGTGGACCTTGAACGTGTCGGATGACAAAGACGAACCATTCGATCGCTAATTAAGTTGTTCAAGTATTCTATGTAACCGACCCGCAAATAAGAAACGCCACGTAGTTTTTCATGGAAAAAGAAGGATTGTCGGAGTTGAGAATGTAGTGGACGAGGAAGAATACAATCAATTTGACGAGTTGTCTCTTTTCGGAGATGGCATCAGGCTCGACGAAGAACCCAGTGAGGAAGCTAGCTATATGCGCGCCGATCATCATGAAGGGCTATATTTTAATTAAGAATTTAATCCATTGTAATTAATTTATTCTATAACATCATGTGTTGTGGACTTGTAATCTCTCATATATTTTGATATTGATGTCAATGTGGACGCTCATCGTGAACTCGACAATTGGTTTTTGAAGTAAAATGTGTTATGAGCTTGTCTTCATATATACTTGTCACCGTGTTCATTGTATTTGATAATTGTTCGATCTATCACGAGCGGTTCTATAATATAATCGTCAGGATAATGAATCACGATGGTTCTATAATAGAACCGCTCGTGATATGAGATTATCTCGCACGGTTCTATTTGATAACCGCCTATGATATCCCACAAAACCAATAGGTAACTCGTGATAAAAGCTAATCATAGACGGTTTAATACACAAACCGCTGCGTGATATGAGTTTATCACGCACGTTTAAATATCCGCCGCTTGTGATATGGAACGTATCACGCATTTGTTATTAGATAAAGCCGTCTATGATTACTTATCAAAGGCGGTTTAGTAAAGAACCGCTCGTGATAGCCTCTCTAAGGTGGGAACCGCTAGGTTTTCTCACTCGCCCTTCCTCTCCCGCACTTCGAAGTTTATCGCGCGCCTTTGCCTCCTCTAGGGCTCTGCTCACCGCCGCTCCGACTCGACACCGCCGCCCGACTCGCCGCCCGACATCGCTGCTCCCACTCGGCGCCCGACCGACATCGCCGCCCGACTCGGCGCCACTCCCGACCGCGCCCGCTCTCGACTCGCGCCCGACTCGACATCGCCGCCCGACTCGCGCTTTTCCGACACGGCCACTCGACCTCGCGCCCGACTGACATCGCGCCGCTCGACCTGGCTACGCCTTCCCGACCGGCTTTGGTAAAACTCCTTTGGGTAGCTAAGTGAGTATCTAAAAATGATGTGGGTTCATTTTTGTTGTCAATATCAAATCACAACATTATAATTTGATAGCCAATATCGTGTATTTATATTTTCATGTGTTTTCTTCATGTGTGTGAAAAATATGTGTGGCTTCATAATAGCTATAATTCTAACTTCATAATTATGAGAGCTTAAAGCTCACTGGTATTTGACATAATGAATAATTAGGAGTGCCAAGCTATTTCCATTTTTTTCCCATCTAAAGAAATGTTAGATTACTTTGGTGGCATGGTAATATGTTCATTTGGTTTTCGGCAACTAGCAAAACCTAGGCTTCTTAGTTGTTTAATAGCTTTATTTACATAGCACCCGGTGATCTTGGTTGAGCCATTACTTTGTTTCCTACCATCTAGGATCTTGATTGTCTGCTAGAGTGGACATGGGCAGCTATGTCTAATGATATTTGTTGTATGAAAATTTTAGATATGACATACATATATCCTATGCTAGGGTATAATAGAGTAGGCTAAACATTTGTAGCCTCCTTTTTCATTTCACCGCTGCCCTTGATGTAATATGTACCATGTTTGATGGTGTTTAGTGTCGCTCCCCATCGCGCTGCTGTAGAGTATTGCGACTTAACGTGCTCGCCTCTTTGCATATATATACACTTTGTGCTAGTTGTTTTGATATGTGATTGAGATTGATATTTGAGACTAGCTCGAAGATATTGCAAAGAAATGAGTGATCGAGTTTTGCTCTCTGATGTTCATAGCCATATTCGATAATTGTTTCAATAATTAATTCACTCTTTGAGCTCTATAATTGAGGTAGCTACCTACCGTCTATGTGTGTTTGTTGGGGTCATGTGTCCACCTGTACTTAAAAAGTATCAAATAAATATCAGTGTCTTGGTTCTTGTTCACAAAATAAAACAAATTTTAAGGTATTTCAATAGAAATGGCACTGTGAGCACAACAGTGCCTCTCACCGAGCTAGGAAACAATTCCTCTTATGAGCAATTTGTTGTACATTCCAAATTTGGATACACTCCAGTGGTGGATCAAAGCTAAATATTTATGTCCTAGCCAATCACCATTCATACGCATACTATATATATTTTCACCTAGCTAAATATTTTTGCCTCCTTTGTATATGTAAACATCCAAGCTCACTCTTAAGCTATATTGAGTACTATAAGGACTTGCAATATATAGATATTGATGGCACCATATATATTTGTCGTGTTTTCACATACTTTGAGCTATAGCCGATCTCCACATCCAAAATAGATTTTTCACATACACGGTTTGTTTTCTTCTGGTGTTTAACCTCTACCGGCCCGGTAGTAATATATCTCAAACTAATTATATAGATAGCAAGTGCGAGATGGCGAGGCACCATCTTCCCGCCGCCGACGCCGCAGATTGCAGAGGCACCATCTTCCCGCCGCCGACGCCGCAGACGACAATGACACGAAAGCGAGATGGCGAGGAGAATCAAGATGCCAGTGGGCCGATCGGTCATCACGGAGGTTAGTGAGTTTGGGGTCCCTCTCGTCCCAAGAGCTTAGCGGCGAGATTCTGACCATGCGGGATACTTGCAAGGAAACGGGTCCCCATCACCACACCAAGGTGGAAGGATCTCGACAAAGAAGCGAGAGGCGCTACCGTGGACAAAACTATTACAAAGTTCACCGTCCCGCAGCGACATGGCACGCGTGGAATGGACGGCGATGCTCACGATCGATAAATCGTGGAGGTCGTTCAAGAGCATTCTTGTCACGAAATACGTGAACACGGTCGACGCCCTTCGCAAGTACGGATTTGATGCAGGAAACATGGGACGCCTTTGTTGCTATGAAGACGACGCCGAATTTAACGAGCAAAGTGGCACACAAAGCTCTCGCACACGAAACACTCATCCGCATTGCACTCGCGCTACCGGATACGCAGGAAAATATGATGAATGGCGCGGCGGAGGACAACGCGCTTCGATGTCACGCACTCGCTGCTCCTCACCGTTAAAAAAGAGGCAAAAGTCTCGCTCTTCGAAGCATCTCTTTCACAAACCGCAGACGAGGAAGTGTCTCAACGCTTGTAAGTATGTCGAACTACCTAGTTAATAACTCCATATATAACTTCATAGTGTCTATAATAACATGATGACTTCTTGCAGCGCGGAATTGTCCGCCCAAACTTCCCAAGGCTCCTTCCATGTAGACAGGGAGAAGGATATACTCTCACGCCCTGGAAACAAGGAACACCCGGCCGCACGCGAGGTCTTGGGGTTACCGCATCATGGAGTCATGGATTCGCAGACGATCACCGCACGCATGGAGTAGGAAGAGATCTAAGGCCGAGCGTGAGGACCGGTTCGCATGCATGACCGAACATTTTGAAGGAAAGCTCGCAGCATTGCAGATCAATTGAATCAACTCCTCACCAAGCAGCAGCCGCAAGCCGCCCTGTTAATTTGGGAGCCACCCCGCCGACATCGAGTAGCGCCGCCCACGCATAACTCGACATGACGATGTCCAATTACCGATAGACGAGATCAAGGTAATGTACATGTATGGAATGCAGCAAAGATAGACCTATAGGACACTTTAGCTAATTGCGATCGCTTTGTAGGAGCCGATGGCCGCAAGCTCGTAGTGAGGTTAGTTGGGTCCATTTATTGAGGCCGCATGGGGATGGTGCATCCATACCAGAAGGGGCAGAAGGCAAAGACGGTGTCCGTGTGGCGCAGGTTACGCCAGTGGTGTAGGTGGATATGGTACATGAATATTTCATGGCCGCTCACCGAGATTCGCCGAACGAAGAGATCACAACACTAGGGATGCCGTGTACGCTTTATCCAGGGGCCCAAGAAGGACATCGCCCCGACCCAGCCAGCTGCCGCGATCTCAACACGACCATTCCTCTCCAACGGACCCTCCATGACTCCACCTCATATTTCGCCGTAAGGCCACCTTTCGGCCCCTTGGAGAAGACATCGAAGGAACAAGAAAAGCGTGTCACCGACGGTCCCGAGTCATCTCGCAAGAAGACGCTGCAATGCTTAAGACCAAACCAAAATCGACGGCGCCTCAAGTCCGGCAAGTCGGCAATATCCGGAAGTACATCCTAAAACCGCAGCTCCTACGCAGATTAGGGCGTGGCTGATATGCTTGTCGCTTTGCATGCTCGGTACTTGGATAGGACCCAAAAGGAGGGGTGCGACATCGAATCACCGCCGATACGAGGATAAGCATTTCTTCAACGGGCGAACCACTTCGCCCGGGCTTCAACGACCTATATGACCTATTCAACCTCGTTGGCCTTGACGCCGCTTCTACGATGTTGGACATCGTAAGTGCATACAATCAAGTTCTACATTCACGTAATACCGATAAATATCACAACTCATTTCTTATGTACAGATACATGATGAAAATGTCCGGCTCGAAAGAACCTGGGTTCTCGACCCACATGTGGTATCATTGCAAACCATCCAAATGCACCTGCCCTTCGCCGAGAAATACATAACACGTGCATTGCTTCACAACAGAACACGAAGTACATCGTGGTGCCCTACAACCGTGGGTAAGTGTCACTACTTGCTCTACTTTATATGCAAAGACTAACTCAGGTTTAATGACTATAGTGACATACATGAGTAGGTACCATCGATCCTTTTAGTCATCATACCAAAGAGGAACCATGTGATATACCTTGATTCCCTAATCCGCAACAACCACGACTTCAAGATTCTAGGAGGAATACTCATGACTGTATGCTCATTTCCTTCATACATAACTCTATTTTAGTCTTCATTAGTTTGAAATGGCCGAGGATAAATTTTTGGAATCATGTAGGTCGTTCATCGACTATGTTGCCAACAAAGGAATATACGATGGAAAGAGCGCCCAACTAACACACAGGACAAAATTTCCGGTACGCGCTATAATACGATAATCCTATATCGTACTTCATAATAACGATCTCGAATCGATATATGTAATTGCTTTTGCAAGGTCGCCAAGAAAAAATGATGAGTTATGTGCAATCTACGTTTGCCATCATATGGACCAAATCATTAGAGCTAGGAAGAAGGATCCCGAGGTTTGTGAATCTCCAAATAATTATTTTCTAATTATAAAATTAAATATATATGCATAACATTTTACTCTTGCTAGCTTAATGTGGCTTGAATATAGAATTAGATGGACTCTTGATAATGAGATCAAGGACATTCGAGGAAGCTCGCGCTTTATCATATCGTAGATAATTAAGGACACCGAGAATTTCAATCACGATCGAAGCGCATCACCCCAAGCACTTCTCAACCACCGCAAACAATTGACTCAATTGTAATCCAATTTATTTTGTAACAATACTTGAACAAATGTGATCTTTTGTAATTTATTTTCGTGAATGATCGATTCAGTTTGTCGACAATTGATTATCCGTGATGTATCTGTCTTTTTATATGCTTATTTTCAGAGGGCATGGCTAGCAATTCCTGAGGCTAGCCAAAAATCAGAAAAAATATAGTTAGTTTAATGAACTATCACAGACGGTTTTTTTTTTATAAAAACAGTATGTGAAGACAGAGTATCACAGACGGTTATAAGTAAAAAACGTCGTGAAATGAGAGTATCACGACGGTTTTAACAACGAACCGCTGCAGGATAATCGACTTCACTGCACGTTTGTAAATAAATCGCTCGTGAAGAAAGAGTATCACGCACGTTTTTCCATAGAACCGCTCGTGATATTTCGACTTCACGCACGCTTTGTGACCATAACCGTCGTGATATCTGCTTCATAGACTCGTTGTTTATAAAACCGCTCGTGATAGTCATATCACGCACGGTTGCCACAACCGCCCGTGATAACCACCGTTATCGAGACCTATTTTTCCGCACGGTTCAAAACCGCTCGTGATGACGGTTCGAACCGCCTGTGATGGCTTTTTCGTAGTAGTGATACTATGATGACCGACTTGACTTCCAACCTCACGATGAAGTATACACTCATCCCGAACCCAACACATTGCCCTATCACTTTCTTCTACTTAGTGAAATAAGATGGACACCAATTTGTTCACCAACTCTACAACAAACATCAAGAATTCCAAGCCAATCTCCACCTTGATCACGGAACACTCGATCCATCTAAAGAAATTAATGAGGCAAGAAAGTCAAATTAAGATTATAAAGTGGACTTCTAAAAGACAAGAAACTAGAACTCAATAATAAGATGAGAAAAGAATAGAAGAGGATAAGAATAGAATAGACTGAGATGAGAAAAGAACAACTACTCAAGTCAATTTGGTTGGTTTGATTTAGAAAATAAGTTTTGAACTTTTTGACTATGACAACCATGCTAACTAAGGTTAAGTTCTATAGTCGATATGGCTATGATATCACCTCTGCCGAGACTCGGATTTACACATCCAAAACCCTTTGTGAATTTTGAGCTAGTTCTATGATCGGTAGCTAGCTCACACAAAGAAACATTGATAAAATATCATCCATTCAATGATTTAATTAAAAGGTAGCAAAATAACAAATAATAATAATAATAATTGGACCTTATGGTCAACGCTTAATTAACTTACCATACAGGCTTAAAAACAAATAAACTCTTACATCGGAAAAGAAACTTGAGAGGCCATTCAACATGCCCACGCACAATCGAGTGGATAACACATTCTAATTCGCAAAACCTTCAAAAACTTCTCTTCAGAGAACTCTTGATCAACTTAACCTTCTTCAACTAAGAAGTAAGGTTTAAAGTCAAGTACAAAAAGTATTCAACAAGTCGTAGGGAATAATATGCAATTAATATGCATGCAAGGTTTGACCAAAGGAATAATTGCACGGTTCTTTTGCGTAAAGCATGTATTGACAATAAATACAAGAAGTAGATTGCAAAGCTTAATTTAAAAGACAATAAATAAATATCCTATCCACCAAGCTAACATCATATTCACCAAGTGAACTTGCCATTCACCTTTCGACCAATTTTTTATAAAAACTCTATCTCTCGTAAAATTTCTCGTATTGTCCATAACCGGGACACGGCTATTTAAACAGCTTTAACTCGCAAAGGTTGTACACTTTACCCACAAGAGATAAATCAATTTATAATATCTGCTCACATACTTCCATAGGTGCGTGACTAAGTGATTATCAAAAGCATTTACAAAGCTCCTTCTTAACCCAATTCTATTCGCTAAGATTTCAACACTAAATGTCTTTCCACTGACATGTCCCCTCTTACGCCATTGTGAGTATACGCCCATCTGTAACACCCGCTATTCGAAGCCAAGATGTCACCTAAATAATCTAACAATCTACACAATGCGGAAGAATATGAAATAAGTATATCAACTAATGTCAGCATTAAAATAAACAGGACATGGTGAAGGTATCCTTCCTTCACCTTTTAAGTTATTTAATACTGATCATCAATAAAGAAGGTTCACATGCAGTAATAAATCAACATCATTGTGGAGAAGGTATCATTCCTTCACCAATTATAATTTAATTATTACAGTTCATCATTAACGAATGAAAGATAGAACTAAAATTTAATCTTGAACATGAATTTGATGATGTGAACAAGTAGTGCGTGTCTACTCCCTCCCAAGTGAGCCAACATCAGGGGTTACCTAAAATAAACAAACAACGCAAGAGTGAGTCCACGACTCAGCAAGTACAGTGACAGAGACAGAACACAAATACAAACAGGACATCACCATTTAAGAATGCGAACGTTGCATCGAATGAGCACTTAAGAAATACATGAAATGAATGAATATAATCAAGGATGGACTGCACACATGCTTATACCGGTATAGCTAGTGACACACTCGTCGGTGTTCACTTAAGCCCGTATTTATCGAAATACGGGGATCCAGAATACCGTATGAAGAACGTTTCATACGGGTGTCCAAAACTGCCCACATTGGAATGGTGGGACTTCACTTGCCCATACTGGAATTGATGGGACTTTAGACTCCACTCCCGTGGAGCTTCCACTCCCGTGGATGGCACATGAAACAGGATGCACGAACTGAAGTATGAATTATGAAAGACATCAAATATATACTCATGTATATAACACATAAGAAAAGGACATAAACTTTGAATATTCTCGTGGATATCGAGAAAATGCACATCTGATCATCAAGCATGCATCATACTCCAAGCGTATAAACATCAAAGTACTTGCCTTCCGCGAAGCTTTGCGGTGCGAGCAACAAGGTGCTCCCAAACCCTTAGCCTCGCCGCCTAAACAATTCAATAAACGAAATAAGAACCACACGGAACGCAACACGTCTTAATACTCTACAATACTCTCTTGAATACCCAAGCAATAGCTGTAATCCTAAATCTGAAAAACAGACAGCACCCTGGAATCGGATCTGGACAGCCGCACGGTATTGGCCATAATTATTTACCTGGGACTCGAAACGAGGTGAGCCCAGCTCTTACATAAACTTAACGATCATACCTACAACACTCTAGTTGATGAGGTAACCCAAATCAGCCAAATTATTATACTAACAGGTAATTGAAATAGCAGTACCGAATCTGTCCGAACAGTTAAGACAGCAAGATTAACACATCCATAACTTTTAATCTACAACTCCGAATTGAGCGTTCTTTAACAATCTGAAAAGGTTATGAAATTATCTACATTAACCTAGTTGGGATGAAACCCTGATTCGTCCATTAACATACCCCTATTGTAAAAGACAACTTAAAAGGTAATTCTCGTCAGAATTCTGGACAGAAGATATTAAATCTATCATAACTTTTGACTCGCTCGTCGAATGTTAGTGTTCTTGGCGGCCACCGAAAGCTATGAACAAGACCTACAATACTCCAGGAGACGAACATCTCTAATTCGGCTTCTAAAACCACGAAATAGACCTCGCAACATACTGGACAGATTTAACTTTCTACTCGCAGCAAGTCGATCTAATCAAATACGATTCCAAATCACTTCTACCAACAACCAACCAATGAGGCTCGGCATCGTTACCCTTGCTGCAACCAGGAGTAGGTGGAAGAACCTTGGTGACGATGATCTTCCTCCTTTTCCCTCCTTTGGCGAATCAACCACTGCCCACCTTGGATTCCTTGCGAACACCAACAATGGGAACCTCAGTAGGTTGGTTGGGGCAGCACCACAGCAGGAGGAGCAGCCACAAGGGAAGATGGGGCTCCAAGGCAGGCGCAATGGAGGAGAGGAGGGGAGGGTGGCGCCAAGAGGGAAAAAGAGGAGGGGTTCGGCCGGGGAATAAAAAGGGGGGAGCCGGCTAGGGTTAGCACCAAGGGGGGGGGGGGGGCGCATGGGCCGGCCAAGTGGCCTGGAAAGGCTAACCGGAGGCCCAAAACCCTAAACCACTCCGAAAACGAAAGTTTTATGCTAGCCGAAATTCCCCGATTAAGTAAACTCTACCGATTAAATTGATTTAACCCGATTTTTTTTTACTTCTCACACTTCCGGAGTATTACATTCTACCCCCCTTAACAGGATTCGACCCCGAATCTAAACACTCTTAAGCGAAAGAACAACCACGACTGAAAACGAACAACAGTAACCACGTACCCGTTGTGAACAACACCGGTTAAAGTTCACGCACGCGAAACTCGAAGGCAGATCTCACTCGATGGTCAACGGCGCAAACGAAACCTCAAACTCTGGATCTCCCAAGTACTCACTCAACACGAGAACATACAAGACGTTACGTACTCCGCGCACGGACTCGAGACAGTCCTGGCGATACGCCAACTAACGAAAACAACATAATGTACCTTGGGCTAACCTCCCCATTGAAGTCGAACCACACAACATGCACATAGAGCACGGAACTCTTGTTCCACCTCTCAATTGAACTCTTCACCGAAAACAAGGATCACCTCCTTTAACCGGAAACATACAATCGATTTTTTTTAAGCAAACTCTTTTACCGGCAAAACACATCTGAATAAGAAAGATTCACGTCACAACTAGACGTTACCAAATGGGTACAGAAGAGTAAAATCCAGAAATCAGAATTTCATCACGAAAACCTTTCGACCTTCCTAGTGGCAGTTTGCGAATAAACGTCACGAAAACCAAAGGAGGAATAATTTTAAATGCCCAAATCAAAACTTCCTTTATTCTTCCTGAACCAATAAGAACCACACATACCAAAATCGAGTCAAACTCAACTTACGAAAGACATTGGTCAACAGCACAAGCTCAAGCAAGAATAAAGAAAATGCTTCACTAATCAAGAAGACATCTTTTTCCTTAGTTTCACTTTTTGGAATAAAATATCTCTCCAACCTTGGAATTCGAATTCATCGCATACCACACGGTCTCAAACCTCTTAATTTAACATCCTCAAATTTAGGTTTAAACCGAAATACATCATCCACATCTTTGTGGAGAGACTCTATTGATTCCACTTAACACTCTAGACAACTCCTTCAACTGATGACATTAATTTGATAGAAGGCACCAAAACACCTCAAAAACCCATGCAAACTCATCACCTCCAACTTTCAAGAACAACACATCAGAATCCTCAACACACCCGCTCATGAACTACATCAGAAGAGTTCTATCGACAATCATTCCACTGCTCAGAGTACTCCAATTTTCTATCTCCTCTACACACAAATCTTTGGGTGACCAAAAGTCTAGCATGAAAATAGAAAGCCCAAATTTAACCTCCGAGACCTCTACAACGAATTTCCTCTTATATCAAATAGTGAAATCATCGGATTCAATCTCTAACATCCCCACGATTCCGACATACTCACTCATTGATAACATCAGGAATCACTCACACAACATCGTAATACTTTTCAATTGTGTTACTCTATAAAATTGATTAAGGTTTCCATACATTTGATAATCTCCAACATTTCAACATGAACCAAAGTTCTGGAACTACACTATACCATAGGTTCTACTTAGTTGAACACTATACAGTTTTACTTCGAAGCCATACATACCATCTGAATCAATTTCCCTCCAAGAGGTTCAGGTCAAAACCAACTCATCTTCTATTACCCCTCCAATAGCTTGGTAGCAAAATCTCACCCCTACAATCAGTTAACCACCACCAAACAATTGACAACTTACACTTTGTAAAACTTTGCAACACAAAACTGTTGATCCTTTCTCAAAAGAAAGAGGCGAATAAGGGCAAATTTCACCACACAAGAAAATGTTGCTGCTCACAGGTGCACGAAACCAAAAGAAGTAATCTAGTAATGAAGATCTGGAAAAACGAAAGTTGAGTTCACAGCGGAGGGTACGCATCCCTCAAAAAAGGAATAGCAAATAACCACCAATAAGAGAAATGACATTGCGATTGAAACTCGACAACTCTTGAGTGAAAAGAGCAAAAAGTTTATGAACAATTCAAATAACCACAAGTCACAAAACTTGACTCAAATTCTCAAATATTCCTACTGCACTCTTTCCTTTAATACTAAAATTAATTCTTTGACTAACATCGCTTTGCCACAACGAACAAGATAAGGTCTTTAGTCCAAACCACACGGACTAATTAAGAACCAATGAAATTCCTCAATACGTCATATTTGTTCAGAATAATTCAACTACACACGAAACATGAGATCCAAATAATCTCAGCCACCAAACTCGAAACATTTCCAATTACAGGATTTCATAAAAAGCAAGCAGATTATTGTCCTCTTAAGGGAACCAACATAATTTTTCTTTAATTGCAGCTTCACGTTGCCAACTCCAACCAAAAAATCCTTTAAGATTAAATCACATGAATCTCTTAAGAAGCAACAAGACAATTCAATACCTCAATTTATTTAAAATAATTTCTACCAGATGATTCATGGGCTCCAAAATATCAAGAAAGCTAAACTTGAAATATTCTCATCTGAACGGTATTAACTTCAATTCTCTCAACAACAATTAGAAAACACTTTTAAAGACCCACGTGAAAGAATGGGTTGAAACAAATTTATTATAACAAGATTATGCTAAGCAATAACAATATCACAAGGCACGATATCAAAGACTACTTACGAAATTCATCTACTCAACTATTGGTGTTGCTCAACACCTTCTTCAATGCTCATTAACAATTGATGATTGTATTAATCATGGGTGTACATACTGATGCAATTCGTTTGCAATCACATAACCATATATAAACATAGATTCACATTTCACCTTTGTTCAGAAATCATTTCAAAACATGATTAAAGATCCACTAACATCATTTCCTATAAACAAGGTTTCATGAATCGATTCACCAGCACCCATCTGGTACTTTATACAAGTTTCAACAATTTAGCATACTAGAAAATAGATAAATCTAGCTATTATGTAAGATCTATAGGTTCTGAATGGATATGGACAGTCTTTATTTATCATACACCAAGTATCAAATACAAGGACATTTCAAATTAATCAATTTCACTTTCATGGATGATAGTTAAGAATAATTGATTTGCACCATGCTAATAACCCGACTTGGTAACTCATATCATAGTAATTTATTCATTTAGTTATAACTTCTCATTTTAAGCATGATAAGACATCATAAAAGGATTCTAACACCTTACTTGACAAAGAGAGTCTTCAAACCTCAACGCTCGAAGTAATCCAAAAGAAACACATAAAGCCAAAGCTTTCCCATGCAATCAACTTACAGCGGAAAACACTCACTAACCAAGCTATCAAACGAGTAAATGAGTCATTCTTTTCCAATGAGAAAGAAGGAGCAACCATGAAAACATCAATCTTGCCAATTGACAACGATCACAAGTAGTAAAAGCAACTCAACAGTCGAAAAGCAATAATTGTTTCAGAGAACCAAGAGAGATCTATTGAAAACCATAAACTATCATGAACCACAAACACAGGAGAAATTCATCAACCACCGCAGGACAAGAATTGCCAAATTCAGAAATCAAGAAAGAGAACAACTTTCTAAAGCAACTCACTCTTAACACCTGAAACTATGGTACCCGGGGTAACTACTCCTCTAACCACGTACTGCGAACAGTGGTGTAACCTGGTGAATCCCAGATTAACAACCACGACCTCCACTTCTTATCATCCGTTAACAACACGCTTCACCAAAATGCCCAATTGTGAATATACAGGATCATCTCATGACAATCATAGTATTAGTTCATATTAACAACACGAACGATAGTACAGAAGCAATTCAAGAACAGTTCAATATGATGAAACACACCACTAGAAAATACGGATACGATGGTTTACCCAAACCCCACCTACTGTGCACAGTGTGTCATTTTAATAACATAATTACCACGGACCTAAAGCCCGCTCTGATACCAACTGTAACACCCTGGCTATTCGGAAGCCAAGATGTCACCTAAATAATCTAACAATCTACACAATGCGGAAGAATATGAAATAAGTATATAAACTAATGTCAGCATTAAAATAAACAGGACATGGTGAAGGTATCCTTCCTTCACCTTTTAAGTTATTTAATACTGATCATCAATAAAGAAGGTTCACATGCAGTAGTAAATCAACATCATTGTGGAGAAGGTATCCTTCCTTCACCAATTATAATTTAATTATTACAGTTCATCATTAACGAATGAAAGATAGAACTAAAATTTAATCTTGAACATGAATTTGATGATGTGAACAAGTAGTGCGTGTCTACTCCCTCCCAAGTGAGCCAACATCGGGGGTTACCTAAAATAAACAAACAACGCAAGAGTGAGTCCACGACTCAGCAAGTACAGTGACAGAGATAGAACACAAATACAAACAGGGCATCACCATTTAAGAATACGAACGTTGCATCGAATGAGCACTTAAGAAATACATGAAATGAATGAATATAATCAAGGATGGACTGCACACATGCTTATACCGGTATAGCTAGTGACACACCCGTCGGTGTTCACTAAAGCCCGTATTTATCGAAATACGGGGATCCAGAATACCGTATGAAGAACGTTTCATACGGGTGTCCAAAACTGCCCACATTGGAATGGTAGGACTTCACTTGCCCATACTGGAATTGATGGGACTTTAGACTCCACTCCCGTGGAGCTTCCACTCCCGTGGATGGCACATGAAACAGGATGCACGAATTGAAGTATGAATTATGAAAGACATCAAATATATACTCATGTATATAACACATAAGAAAAGGACATAAACTTTGAATATTCTCGTGGATATCAGAAAAACGCAATATAGTCATCAAGCATGCATCATACTCCAAACGTATAAACATCAAAGTACTTGCCTTCCGCGAAGAGCTGCGGTAGCAGGCAACGAAGGTGCTCCCAAACCCTTAGCCTCGCCGCCTAAACAATTCAATAAACGAAATAAGAACCACACGTCTTAATACTCTACAATACTCTCTTGAATACCCAAGCAATAGCCGTAATCCTAAATCTGAAAAACAGACAGCACCCTGGAATCGGATCTGGACAGCCGCACGGTATTGGCCATAATTATTTACCTGGGACTCGAAACGAGGTGAGCCCAGCTCCTACATAAACTTAACGATCATACCTACAACACTCTAGTTGATGAGGTAACCCAAATCAGCCAAATTATTATACTAACAGGTAATTGAAATAGCAGTACCGAATCTGTCCGAACAGTTAAGACTGCAAGATTAAAACATCCATAACTTTTAATCTACAACTCCGAATTGAGCGTTCTTTAACAATCTGAAAAGTTTATGAAATTATCTACATTAACCTAGTTGGGATGAAACCCTGATTCGTCCATTAACATACCCCTATTTTAAAAGACAACTTAAAAGGTAATTCTCGTCAGAATTCTGGACAGAAGATATTAAATCTATCATAACTTTTGACTCGCTCGTCGGATGTTAGTGTTCTTGGCGGCCACCGAAATCTATGAACAAGACCTACAATACTCCAGGAGACGAACATCTCTAATTCGGCTTCTAAAACCACAAAACAGACCTCGCAACATACTGGACAGATTTAACTTTCTACTCGCAGCAAGTCGATCTAATCAAATACGATTCCAAATCACTTCTACCAACAACCAACCAATGAGGCTCGGCATCGTTACCCTTGCTGTAACCAGGGAGTAGGTGGAAGAACCTTAGTGACGATGATCTTCCTCCTTTTCCCCTCCTTTGGCCGAATCAACCAGCTGCCCACCTTGGATTCCTTGCGAACACCAACAGCGGGGAACCTCCGTAGGTTGGTTGGGGCAGCACCACAGCAGGAGGAGCAGCCACAAGGGAAGATGGGGTGGCTCCAAGGCAGGGCGCAATGGAGGAGAGGAGGGGAGGGGTGGCGGCCAAGAGGGAAAAAGGGGGAGGGTGTTCGGCCAGGGGAATAAAAAGGGGGGGAGCCGACTAGGGTTAGCACCAAGGGGGGGACGCATGGGCCTAGGCCCATGGCCGGCCAAGTGGCCTGGAAAGGCTAACCGGAGGCCCAAAACCCTAAACCACTCCGAAAACTGAAAGTTTTATGCTAGCCGAAATTCCCCGATTAAGTAAACTCTACCGATTAAATTGATTTAACCCGATTTTTTTTTTACTTCTCACACTTCCGGAGTATTACATCTTGTGTGCACTGTCACGGAGCTTAACCTATTACCTGAGTAGTCGATGTCTAGATTCCATAACTTACTAAGTTAGGCCCGTCCCATACCAGACATGTGGTCGTACAGTTGCATGTGGCTCAGTTCAATGGTGTACAAAGTTAAGTCCTTAATTGACCAAGGTGAGACTGCCAATTTATAACTAAGTAACCACATTCATATATCCCAAGCACGGAGCTCCACCATATCAGACAGTTTCGATTACTCGCCTCAGTCCAAATCTTTTCAATGAGTAATAGCAGACAATGCACACAGTTTTACACAAAATTCTATAATCACTTAGTCAAGTTTATATTTGCAACTCAAATGACATGAAGGACTCGTCGCATGCCTAAGCAGGCTATTCGTATCTAACCAACCCACGTTGGTGCTATGATAACACTAACTAAATAATTAACCAAGCTAGGGTGACAAAAGATCATGATATTACAATAGGCAAGGTGGATATAATCAAATGGCGTATAACTATTCCCAAAGTATTTAAATAAATACTTAAAGTAGAATTCAATAATTTGAATCAAAGTAATTTTAGAAAACTGGGTTCAACATGGTCAAAGGTACAACTTGCCTTGCTATAGCAATGATGGTCTTATTTTATCATCGATCTTCTATTTCTTTGACCATCAGTTCATTCGGACGATTCCAGGACTTCAACGTCTAACGAGAAAGAAAGCGCACAAATAAACAAAAATCAAAAAGACAAATCAAATAAACTCCAAATCAAAATAGAATGGTACTGGAAGGTAGATATTGAATTTAGAAACTTGAATGGGTTCAATCGGAGTTAGGACAGAGAAGAGCGGACTCTTCGAAGATTAAAATTCACATGAAATGATAAAATCCAGATTTCAAGATTTAGAGAATTGTTTTTCTAAAGGAAAAACAATTTACTGCATCAACAGGGAATTTTGACTGAAAAGAAAATAAAAGAATATGAACTGACATGTGGGACCTATTGATATTTATGAATTTCTAGAATTAAATAATTCCAGAAATAAGGTAGAGAGTGACATGTGGGCCACTGAGATAAAATGATTTTTCAAGAATTAAATTAATTCCAGAAAATAGATTAGGGGTTGACATGTGGGCCACTGGTCTATGGACCAGGTCCATAGAGATATGCTAGTCCACGGTAGACCAAGCTCATGAACAAGGTTGACCAAGGTTTGACTGGAATGCGGGGACCACATGTAAGTGAGAGATAAATAATTAGGGTTTTGAGTTGAGTGGATGACACGTCGGTCCACATGTAGGTGAGGGAATTTATTTCTGAGAATGACGAGTGGGAGCCAAATGTCATAGAGACAAAAGAGAGTTGATGATGCTTGGCCTTACACAATAGAGACAACCAACAGATACGTAACGCAACAGACAGAGGTGTTGTCGTTCATGGCACATGGGGCATAAGTTTTTCTTTGACACTCGAGATGGGAAGCAAAGATTAGAGAAAAGAATTAACAAGGATTAATACAATGAGGAATGAATCATCGAACTCAAGGAAACAACGAATCGAACAAAACTCACGTCATGGACAACGAACATGAATAGTGCACGAGGCATGGCGGTTATGGCGCATAGAGCCACGAGATTTGAGGCGAACCAACAGCGGCAAAGGGGCAAAACAGAAAGGTAACGACGAGGCGGAGATGGTGACGCGGTCCAGACATCGAGAAATGGCACCATGTGCCGGTGGCAACGCGAAGAACAGCGTGACAATGACCACAGTGCACACCACTTCAGGCGACATTCTGTGAAAAGGGAGGTGAGCACAACGTAGAACGCGGTGATGCGAACCCAAAAGTGGTGGAGTTGAAGGTAGGGGATCAATGGTTGCGGAGTAATTGGCTAGAGAAGGGAGATCAGCCTAAAGGCGAGAGAACACCCAATTCTCGGCGCACGGTGGATGAAACTTGAATCTAAAATTTTGGAAAAATAGGTCTCAACGAGGGCTACAACATGACGCAATAGGATTTTGGAAAAACTCGCTAAGGAAGCATGGGGCTTGACATATGTGTTTCAGTGTCATGGCTCGACATGGCCACTGATGAACCGGTGGTCTTCAGGAAAAGGGGAAGGAAGCATGACGTAGAATGCAGTAACGCGAACTCAATGCTGCAGACGGTTCGGCCGGGGGACATCGGATGGAGGTGCAACTCGTCGGAGAAGACCTTCGGTTGGAGCTCGGCCTTTTGTAGATTGCAATGAAATGGGGAAATTTTGGAGGAAATCAAATCAGGGGATTGTAAGAGGAGATCAAGAGCTTCGATATGATGTGGCCGGTTTCCTTTTATATGGACCGGAGGAAGAGATAAGAATTTTGGAAAGCTGAGATACGCACGGGAGCAAACTGTTCGGTTCTGAACTCTTGCTGGTCGGTTGGGGATGAAGATGAACAGTAGACGTATGTACTGTAGCAGCCACGTGGGAGAGGAGAGAGAAAAGATATTTTCGGAATTAAAGATAAGGCTGAAAATCAAGGTAAATAGCAAACAAACTCGAAAAAATCTCAGAAAATACCAAAAAAATTCTTGGAACAAAAGGAAGCCAAATAACACTAGTTTTTATTTAATTTATGTTTATATTAATCAAATTAAATATTATGAATTTAGAAAATTTCCAATTAAGCTTTATTAATTCAAATAAAATTTGGTGAAATTTTCTAAGGACCTAAACTACTCAATTTTTTTTTGAAAAGTTAAATTTTGGGATGTTGCAATAATTACTCAAACGAGTCTACCTCATCCCAACAATGCGCTACCCGCACCCCCTTTACTACATGATCACTCCATTTTATGAAATCGAGGAACGAAAAGATCATTTGGTTCAACCATGACCAATCACATACCTTGCCAGGGCACAACCAATTTTAACAACAGCGACAACCCGCCACGATTCTATATCTCATTAGGTTAAATTAACATTATTGAACTTGCGACATGAGCACATCGTACAACTAAGCACAACTAAGCATTTCTACAACACCCATGTTGGTGATACAAATATGTACAACTAATAATGACCATCTTAGGATGGCAAATGATTCATAGCATTCAAATAATCAATGGAAGCATAATGACAAATAGGTGATAAACTACTCCCAAAATCAGTTGATATAAAAGAAACATACAATTTAATATAAAACAAGATACTATTGAAAACGTAGGTTCAATATGATTAATGGATTACATCTTGCCATGGCTTTGCTTAGCTATCACACTTGCATCTTCAAAACTTGTTCCTACTCCTGCTCCTTGAAACAGATCGTCCAAACGAGTGAGAAAACAACAGAAGAAACACAAATAAATTCAAAAGAAAGTCGAATAATATCCTAAACAACAAAACCAACTCTAAAAGCAAGAGCACAATTTTTTTTAGGAATTTAGAAACTTGAATGGACTAAACCGGAGTTCAGGCAAAAAGAACGGATCGTCGGAAGATTTGCCGAAAAAGGAAAAAGATAGAGAGAAGAATATTCCATGGAATATTCCTTCAGCCCAAAAAGAAAAAGAAAATGATACTAACAAGAGGGGCCCACTCGTAAATAAAAAAAGAGAGAAAGAGAGAGGATGACAAGTGGGACCAGAGTGATAGAGAGAGAAAGAGACAAAGGGAGACGCTGATAGGAGGGACCCACATGGAAGAGAGGGGGAGAGAGAAAGCTACAAAGAAGGAAAATAGGGGGGCGGTGGTGGACAACAGCGAGGGAGCGGCGGGCGACGACAAAAATGGAACCCCAGAGGAAACGCGGTGGCGGCGTCGGTGGTGGAAGTGAAGCGCGGTCTTACGGTGGCGACAGCAGCTCGGCGGCACCCTAAGGAAATGGTGTGATCATCAAGACAAGAGAAGGTGTCATCATGTGTTGATGGATATCAAGTCGAAATCATGAAGCAAAGGAAATCATCATGCGCTGATAATTGTTAAGCTTCAAGAGATGCAAGGCTAAGGTATGACTAGCTAGGGCTTAGTGATTTGTTCCTAGTCTTTACCGATCTCGGTGTTGGTTGAGAGATCGGATTGCTAGAATAGGTTGTCGCATCATTAAGAGGGTCTTAATTAGTAACTTGAGTTAGTCATGTGTTGATGGCTCATTGTGTTTGCTCTAGCTCAACTTAACATGTTGCCTATATTTATAATGCGTTTGCAAATGGTTGTGGCTCATGGTTAATCCTTGTAGCATGTGACTTTAGTTTGCGAATGTGTTTTGCAAACGGTTTAAGTCCATGTACCTTATTCCTTGTATGCGATGATTCTAAAAGTTGGCAAATGTTTGGCAACTTGTTGAGAATCTAGCTTCGCTTTGTGTGTATACATGCATCAATTTGGCAAATATGTTTTTTGCAAATTGAGTTGAAGCAAATGTACAAAGTTCTGTTTTAGTCCTGTCGATCTGGCGTCCGATCGCCTCGTAGCGGTTCGACCTGTAGTAGTGTCTCGATCGCCATGCCATAAGCGGTCCGACCGATCTTCGCTTGTATCGCCGTAGAAGAAACGGTATTAATAAATGCGTGTATCGGAGTTTGAAGCGTACTACCGAAAGTGGTAGTACCAACTTTCTTTGTTTGGGCGTACGTGTTTTCCGTAGAGTGTTTTTTCTGGATTGCTCGCTGTTCGCCTGAGCTGGCCGATCGCCTCGCACGGTCGGGAAGTTGAAGCGGTCCGACCGGCCATTGGTTGGCGCCGCATCGACAGTGAGTCCAACGCTAGTTTTATAGCCGTTGGACTTTCATGGTCCGACCGCCATTAGTTGGCGTTCGACCGGTTTTGTCCAGATTCTCGAATCTTTCTCAACGGCTAGTTTTTGTGTGTGGGCTATAAATACCCATCTGGGAGCACTGGTTTGGCGACGGCGAGGGGAACACAACGGGATGGATGAGGCGATCGAAGGGCGACAGGAGTGGCAGGGCGACGGCGATCGTATGCGAGGAAGAAGAGTGGCAACGGCGATGCGCTACAAGGACGGGGAGGCTAGAGCGAGGTGGGGGCGGAAGAGGAAGGCGAGGGATGCAGGGTGACACACACAGGACAACAAGGGGATGCACCGATGAGGAGATCAACGATGGGCAGCGCGGCCAGAGATGAGAAAGATGGTGGCAACATCGACTCGGTGACCCTTCGGGGACGAAGAGGTAGGCACCGACAAGAACATGGCGAGGCAAAGTCAACGGTGGCGAGTTACGAACGATGAGGGATTCGATGGACGAAGAGCTCCGACGGCAGCGTCTTCTCAGCGAAAAATCGGTGCAACGGAGACACAAACCACGAGGGCAACTTGGGGCTTCGAGAGACGAGGACGACGTGAGGATTATGACACGGGAGGTGGGCTTAAATAGACATGCGAGCAGAGTATCCGGATGAGAGACAATAATGGTAGTGGGTTGGACATGGACTCAAAGCCATGCATGAGCAGGAAGAAGGTTGATGACGTGCCGTTGACAGCGGGGTCCACCGGTAGAGAGAGAAGGAGGGAGGGGGCTGGGCTATCACACGGGAAGGAAAGCGGGACCGAGTCGGGAAAGAAATGGGCTAGCGGGGAAAGAAGTTGGGACAGGGAAAGAGAAAAACGGCCCGGGAAGAAAAAGAATTTGGCCCAAAGGAAAATCTGGAAAAAGAAAGGATTTCTGAATTTAGAAAAAGGATTAAATAAAACCAAGCTCAAATAAATAGCAAATAAACTCAAAAAATTACCCAAAAATACTCTGGAACTCAAGGAACCCAAATAAAATGGTTTTGCATTTAATTGAAGTTTAAATAATTCACATTAAATGATTTTGATTTTTAAAAATTCAAATTAAGTTTTAACTTGTAGGGAGGTGCTGCCCGAACGGGAGACAGGCATGGAAGCGTGGTTCCCGACGGTGACATGAGAGGAGATAGGAAGTGGTGAAAGGGAATGGAGAGTACCATCATCGAAGGTCACGTGCGAGGTCGCACCGAAGTACAGCACCCATCTGCTGTTGTCGTCATGGAGCGACATGTTGTTGAGAGCCGACACTAGGCCAGAGTTGTCCCAGCTTGGAGGACTGCTGGAGTTGACAGTGGTCGTGGCCCGACAAGACCAGCGGTGGATGGTGCATGCTTGGCACCAGCCCAGGGCTATAGGGACCCATATTTACACATCTAAAACCCTTTGTGTATTTTGAACTAGTTCCATATCAGTAGCTAGCTCACACAGGAAACATCGATGAAGTTCCATCCATTTATCGATTTAACCAAAAAGATCTCAAAATAACAATAGTATGAATAAATGGACCTTATGGTCAACGTTGACTTAACACACGCAGGCTAAAGAAACAAATAAACTCTTGCGTGAAATAGAAAAACATGGAAAGGCCAATCAACATGCCTACAGCAATATAGTGGAGAATGCATCCTAATTCGCAAAGCCTTCAAAAGACTCCTCTTTGTAGAACTCTTGAGCGCTTTAATACTCTTCAACCGAGTAGCAAAGTTTAAAGCCATGAGTACATGAAGTACTCAACAAATCAAAGGAGCAGATGTGATTAATATTCATGCAAGGCTTGAACAAAGGAATAGTCGTATGTTTTTTTTGCGAAAAGCAATATTGATGGTAAATACAAGAAATAGATTGAAATGTATAATAGAAAAGAAAAAGTAAGTAAATAAATAATTGCTTTGAAATAACCAAGAAACCCCATTCACTTCCCAACCAAACAAACCGGTGAACATCCCATCCACCAAATGAACATCACATTCACCAAGTGAATCTCCCATTCAACCGACATATTTTTATAAAGAAACTCTACCTCTTGTGTGAAATCCCGAGCATTGTACATAACTAGGGACACAACTGCTCAAACAATTTTAACTCTCAGAGGTTGTACAAACTTTTCCCACAAGAGTGAATCAACTTATAAGGTCGGTTCACATATTTCCGTAAGTGACTAAGTGATTGTCACAAGGCCTTTACAAAGCTCCTCCCTAACCCAATTCTGTCCACTAAGGTTTCAACACTGAATGTCATCACGACCAAATAGGGGCCCCTCATGCACCATTGCGAGTATCCATCCCGGAACTCACGCTTCCAAAAATAGAATTAAGCTAAGACATTGCTAATTAGTTAGCCAGGTCCATCTCATACTTGACATGTGTTTATACGATATGACCCAGTTCAATGGTTCACAAGATTAAGTCCTTGACAAGTTACTCACGCGAGACTGCCTCATCCAAAACAATGTGCCTCACACACCCCCTTTACTGCACGATCACTCGCTTGAGCATAAATTATTTTATTCAACCAAACCAATGACAATCCCTGCCATGGCACAAAATTTTATAATAGCGGCATCGCACCACAATTGACACAACAGTGACATCACACCACAGTTGTACAAAAATAGCATCGCACCACAATTCCATATATCATTAAGTCAAATTATCAATATTGAACATGTGATCATGAGCCTGTCATAACAAAGCATGACTAAGTATCTCCATGATAAACCCCATGTTGGTGATACAAATATGTTCAACTAATATTGACCATCCTTTGGTGACAACTAATTCATGGCATTCAAATAATCAAGGGAGGCGTAGTGACAAATATGTGATTAACTATTTCCAAAACTGTTGATATAAAGATAGTATGCAATTTTATATAAACCAATATAATTTTGAAATAATAGGTTCAATATGATCAAAAGACTATGACTTACCTTGGCTTTGCTTAGTTACCACACTTGGATATTCAAAGCTTGCTTCTACAATAGGCGAAGCACAAATAAATCCAAAGAAAAACAAAAAAATCCAAAACTAGCAAAACTAACCCTAAAAGAAATAGCTCGATTTTATATGAATTTAGGAACTTGAATAGACTGAATCAGAATTCGAACGAAGGAAAACAGACTCTTGTAAGATTTACCAAAAAGGAAAAAGAGAGAGAAAATACTATTCTGGATTTTAGAATTTTCTTTCAAAAGGAAATTCCAAATTACTGTGTAAGCATGGCATCAGCAAGGAAAATGGATTTTGGGCTGGAATTAAATTTCTAAAGGAAAAGAAATTTAATTACACTGACATATAGGCCCAGGGTCTATAGACTAAGTCCACGGAGGAAAGCTCTGGACTACGGTGGACCGGGTGCACAAGGTGAGTGGATGGCAAGCGGGTCTCGCATATCATTGGGTTAGAGTTGTGGGGTGACACACAGACAACACATGGCCCTGACGAGGACTAACACGTGGGCAAGGATGCTGAGGTGGCATGCCACACGGTTGGTGAGAGAAGCAAAGGAGATGATCCGGTGGCGCTGGTGCATGGCGGCGGTGATAAACGGTGGCGAGGGACTTGCTAGCGATGGCAAAAACGGAACCCGGGGCGGAGAGGATGATTTGGGTGGCGGCAGCGCGGCAAGAATGGTGACAAGCCGGTGGTAATGTCGATGGTGGCGGAGCAGCGGCACGAGCTCGTGGCGACTACGGCAAAATAGAGATGTCCGAGGAGAAAGAAGGTGAGAATCGGCTTGGTAGCAACACGAGGACCATGGAGGGCGGCTCGAGATGACCAAAGATGGATGGAGGTGGCGGCACATTGACGAGCAGCGTCGGAGATGAAAGGCTGGTAGTGGCAACTTGGCTCGGCGACGGGAAGACCAAAAGGATGGTGTGGATCAGAGGAGAACAATGGGAAGCTCGATGTGACACACACACAAAGGCAAACAAACTCACTGGCGGTGAGATCAGGTGGAGAGCGGCACGGCCAGCTTTGGAGAAGAAAAGGGCAAAGGCGACTCGGCAACGGTCCGGGGACAAGGAGGTGGGAACCAGCTAGAATGCGATGAGGTGAGCTCAACAGAGGTGATGGCACAACTGGAGAAGCACAAATGGTGGTGCAAACCGGTGAGAATGAGCTTCGGTGGTTGGCGGCTTCTCGGCAGAAAAACAGAGGAACGACGATGCAATTGGTGACAACGTCTTGGGGCTTTGGGAGAGATGGACGAGGCGAGGATTTTGATGTGGAAGGGCATGCTTTTAAAGAGCGAGGAAGGGAGTATCAGAGACAAGGATGGGAGTGCAGTCGTGTTCATAACGGACTCGAAGCCATGCGCGAGAAGGACGACGATGATGTGGCAGTCGGTATAGATTACCGAGATGGGCCCACTCGGTAGTGAGAGGAGGGAAGGGAGGCGGGGTGGGCTACGTTGGCACAGGAAAAAATGGGTTGGGCCGGTGGCGCAAATGGATTGGGCAGAGGGAAAAGGATTGAACCCAAGAAAATCCAGATTTAAATTGATTTCTGATTTTCAAAAATTGAGATAACTAAAACTGAGCTCAAAGAAATAGCAAATAAACTCCAAAAATTCCTAGAAAATTCCAAAAAAAATACTCTAGGACTCAAGGAATCCAGATAAAACAACTTTCAATTTAATTAAAGATTAAATTAGTCACATTAAATTGTTTTAGTTTCTAAAAATTCATATTAAGCTTTTAACTTAAACAAGAAAATTCAAATGGTTATTTGTATTTTTAAATGATTCTAATGAACTCCAAATTTGGGATGTTACAAGGGCTGACCTTGGCCGGCCCATCACTGGCTTTGGCCAAACCACAGATTGACGCAAACCAATGTCTAGTTGGTGACACAAGGGGTGAACCAAGTGCTTGCGCGAAGAAGCGAATCAATCAGAATGGAGACAAGGAAAGGAGGAGAGGCGAAACTCAAGTGTACCACGGTAGTGGGGAGGTGCGTCATTGTACTACTTGTTGCTATAGCCAGTACCGCCCTTCTTACTTTTGTTCCTACGGTAGGAACAACCACGAGAGGTGCATTGTTGCTACGGTTTCCGTGGCAGGAAGGGTCACTGCAGGGAGCTGACTGAGTGGTGGTGCTAGAGTAAAGGGCCGTGGGGACTGTAAGTTGGGCGGTGTTGTCATAGCGGAGCTCCTCAAGAAGAAGCATGGAGTGAGTGCAGACAAAGGTGGGAAATGACGTCTTCTGGGAGATGATGGAGGCAACATTGGAGAAATGCGGATTGAGACCACGTAGGGTGTTGTGCCAATGCCGCAAAGAGTGTTGGCCGGGGCCCTTATCTTCTAGCAATAGGCAAAGATGGAGAGATCCCCTTGAACCAAATTATGAAATTCGGTGTGAAGGTAGATGGCCTTGTTCTCCATGTTATCCCGGAAGATCTCTTCGGCACTGGGCCATAGAGAATGGGCGGATTGCTTAGGCTCCATGATTATGTTGAGGATGTCATCGGAGATGGAGCCGTAGAGCCAGGTGAGGACTGTGAAGCCCTGCTGAGTCCAGGTGACATCATTGTGGTGTGGAGGTGTGCTATCGATGTGTTGAAGAAATGTGAACTTGCCGAGCATGGCGGTGAAGAACATCTGCCACTTAGTGTAGTTCGAGGTCTTGAGATCAAGCATGATTGGAATGTGCGTCTTGATACTCGTGACATTGACGGTGCTAGCCACCAGTGCCATGGCAGATGGTGAGGGGTTGGCTTCGGTGGCTAGGGTTGGAGAAAGTGCGAAATTGTAATGGCATTGTCATACGAATTTAGGTATTGTAATGTTAGGGAAAATATGATACTTATACTCAGGCTGTTGTTGTAGTGTAATATTCTGGGTTTATGTTGAATATTGTAATGCAATTGTCCCTTATCATGTTATGTGCACAAAAATCTAGTTGCTGAAAATTAAAGGCCTCTGATTACCACATACACACATAAGCGTATAACATCGTGGATACATACACACATAATGTATACAATAAACGGACTGTAGCACCCAGAGAAGCCCCCCAATAGTGTGACCACTCCCCCCGAGGGCAAACCGGGATGCGCGTGTGATCCGCTGGGCCAGGTCCAACTGAAGTTACACATAAGAGTTGTTGAGTCACAAACAGTAAAAATATCATTTCTGAAGCGAGCACAAGTTGTTAATGTTTTACAGAGTCATCACGCCATGAAGCTCTTTGTCGATCTAAGGAGTGTTGTAGCCTCTCCTGGTGTGTAACACGCTCCGAACGCTTCGATGGAGGACAAGTGAGTCTAACGCGTGCCTGTGGTACGTACCACTCCATGTACTCATGGTAAGTTTGCACGTAGTACGTCCACTACTCCTGTAGAACCTCGATGTGCGTCGTCTCCACCCACACCGTTGTCCATTGTTGTTGTACTGTTAGCCAGCTATCAGCATGTCATCCCAGCCTCGATTGCCTACACTAGAGAAGGATATATGTGAGGAGAACAGATGTACAAGGCAACGATTAATGTTTCTCACATGGAGTTGCACTCACGGGTGGGCAGGTCGCTCGAGCATCCTCTAGACGGGACAACACAGTGGAATTTTTTCACATGTGGGGGACAGGGGGAATCCAGAGAGGGACAATGCGAGGGGCCATGCGACAGGCGATGGGATGGCGGGAATTAGATTCCCTGCCACGGGCGCATGGCACAAGTGGCATCCGGGCTAGGGGCCTGCGGACGAGGCATATTCGTGCGCCTAGCACGGGGACGAGGCGTGTTCATGCCCCTAGGCCATTGAGCTCATTTACAATGTTGTTAAGTTTAGAATACATCTTGGTGATGTTTTCATGAGGCAACATTGTAAATATCTCATATTTAATTCTAAACCTATGCAATTTAGCCTCTTTGACCATGGATGTGCCCACATCGATTTCTGAGAGCGTGGTCCGTATCTCATGAGCGGTTTCTAAGTTGCTCACTTGATTGGACTCATCCACGTTCAAAGCTCCAAAACGAGCATTCATCGCTTGAGCGTGTGAGGTGGGAGTTTCGCTCCTCAAGATCCATGGTATGTGTAGGATCAAGTGGCGTAACGAAACCCTCACTTACAATTCTCCATATGCTTAGGCTCATGGCCATTAAATAGATAGACATCCTAATTATCTAATAAGCATAATTTGATCCATCAAAAAGAGGTGCCTTGCCTATTGACATACCCTTACTAGCAATCCTTTGTCTCTTGGACGATTAAGCCTAAAAATAAAGAGAGACCTTGCTCTGATACCACCTGTAGGATCAAAGATAACCGACTAGACGGGGGTGAATAGGAGGTTTTTAAAAAAACTAGTCCTCTAATTCACAATATTAATAAGAATGGTCTAATTAGATAATACTAGCACAAGTCAAGAGATAAAATCTAAGATCACTAAGACATCCCAAGGATATGTTAATACTAAGTACAATTCTAGTTAAGCAATTCTACACAAATAAGAGCTAGAAATGTAAATACGAAAATAGTAAAGATAAGATAGAAAACCACAATGAAGACAATCGATATTTTTCCTATGGTATCGAAGACTTGCCGGTCTTCATTAGTCCACGTTGAGGTAAGCCCAAACGAATTGAATCGGCTCCACAAATTGAGCTTAATGAACCTCAATTCCACTTGGGTTGCTCTTCCTCTACTCCGAAGATGGCGAGCAATGAACCACTCACTGGCCCGGTGTCGGGCCTCTTCACAACCTTTTTGATGAGATCACTAAACAAACTTCCTCCAAGCAGTCTAGGTGCTGGCAAGCACCAAGAGTAATAGATCACAACCCTTGCTTGAAGGTTATCAAGTGCCAAAAGATCAACAAATGATGTGAATGCACTTCCTTGCTCTCAACTACCTCAAAATGAGAAATATAAGCAAATGGGTAGTAGAGAGTGCACCAATGGATCAAATGTATTAAATGAGGTTAGGGTTTTTGGCTTGGTGCTGATGAGGGGGTATTTATAGCCCTCAACCATAAATTCGACCGTTTGAATCAAATCCCTAAAAAATTTAGCAGGTGCGGTACTACCGCCATTGATCGGCCAGTACTACCGCACCTACTATTCAACGGTCATATGATGTTCATTAAAGCTTCTGAGCTAGCCGTTACAGTCTGGTGCGGTACTACCGCACTCACATGGGCTGGTACTACCGCATGACAGTAGTACCACTTGGCTCAAATGGAACTACCGTTTTCCACGGGAGGAAAAATGCCCAAAAACACGCTCTTTGGAAATAACATCGCCAACTAGAAATCGGTCCTACACTTGATGCGATACTACCGCTTCTCAGATGCGATCATACCATTTTTACTGATCTTTTTCCAGATGCTATTATAAATGCAATGCATGTCTCTTAGTTGATCAATGTGGCACATCATAAGATTTTAAGCTACTAACCATAATCGCTCTTTATAGTACGACGTCTAGCCTATAAATTCGGTCTTTCCACCGAACACCGAGACTAGTAAAAACTACAAAAGGTCCTTAGACTACAAAATATCTTTGCCTTGTGCCATGTCAATCATTTATCGTCTTTGCATTACCATTTCCATGTTGTCATCCATAATCCGGTACTAAGCCTTTAAAATGTCTTAGCACACACGTTAGTCCCTTAACACATTGTTGCCATTAATTACCAAAATCATTTTTAGGGGCTTAGATGTTTTCAATCTCCACCTTTTTGGTAATTGATGGCAACCTAAGCAATATTAATGAAATGAAAGGTTTGAATATACACCAAGTTGCATATTCTTGTTTTCACTTTTAATTTGCAAATAATTCTTGAGATGAGTTCAAGAGAGATAAAGAATTAGTTGCTTTCAAAGTCAATCAATATAAACAAGACGCCCTTAAACATGTGCATATAGGTTCATGAAGTGATTTTCATGCACATGTGTGGATTTTCTAAATCTTGGCGGAGTTTCCTTTATTTCTTGAATTTAAGGAAACATGCAAAGATTAACCATATGAAGCATAAAGGGATAACACAACATGACAAATATACTTAACATAAACTTTGATAATGTAAGCAAAGATAACAATGTAGCATAACACTAGTGTCACGGAGCTTCATAAGTGCAATAACTTAACTATTACAATCTTAGTACATCCAAAAGAAGTCCAAATAGATAATATTATATAAGGTATCATAAAAGTCTTGACGGGCTTCATATTTCATTTCTCCTTTTGATGTCCCCTTGCTCCCCCTTGATCTCTCCCCCTTTGGCATCCAATACCAAAATGAGTCACTCCCAAGGAGAGGGATCACGACGGCGATGAAGGCAGTAATGAAGTGGAGAAGAAGGCACTATCGAAGAAGGAGCATGCTCGAGCGCACCCACACACTGAGCTAAGGAGGCCAATTGATAGTTCGTATCATGTTGTGCATCGCGGATCTCCATGACAACTTAATAAATCTGAGACAAAGAGATAGGATCCGCAGCCGGAGCATCCTCTTGTACTTGAGCGTGTCCTTCCTCCTCTTGAACACGAGCGGGGATAATAGGAGCACCTTCCCTTGGCTTATATGGCTTGTGAACTGCCGGACGTGCCCCTCGATAGTGAGTCTTCCTCATGATGAGAGTCATTATGTAAGGAGCAAAGTATATGTGTTTGACTCTATGATTTTTGGAAGAAGTTATCTCCCTGATGATTAGATCAACCACATCAAATTTTCTTTCATTTAAGATGCTATCAATGTATTCCAAGTGTGCCCTCGGACAGCATCAAGTTCCCACTTTTTGTAAAAAAGTTATGATTACGAAGGATCGGTTATGACGACTAGAAGGGGGTGAATAGGCGCAAATTAAATTTCCCCAACAAAAGTATTTCTTTTCTTAAACTCTAGTGCTATGAGGAACACACTAGGTTCAAGAACATCTAGAATACACCAAGAACAAAAAGAACAGAACAAGAAATTCAGAAACTTAGCCGCTAAGAAACATGAAGAACTCAAGATAAACTTAACCAAAATTGGTGAAACTTGAACCATAGTAAGATGAGGTCCTCAGGGTTGTGATTCCAAAAAGAATTGCAGAGTAAAACCCAATGGAGAGACCTTTCTTGCTCCAAGTTCACGTTGCACCAAAATCTGGAATTTTAGAAACTGAGCCGCTAAGAAATCTCAAGAACTCAAGATCTACTCAACCAAAATTGATGAAACTTGAAACATAGTAAGATGAGATCCTTAGGTTTATTATTACAAAAGTAATTGTAGAATAAAGCCAAAGAGAGAGACCTTTCTTGCTCAAAGTTCACATTGCATCAAAACAATAATTTTATAAACTTGGCTGTGAAGAAAACTCAATAACTCAAGATTTACTCATCCAAAATTGATGAAACTAGAAACATAGCAATATGAGGTCCTCAGGGTTATGATTCCAAAAGGAATTGTAGAATAAAGCCCAAGAGAGAGATCTTTCTTATTCAAAGTTCACGTTGTATCAAAATAGCAATTTCAGAAACTTGGCTGTGAATAAACCTCAATAACTAAGGACATATTAATCCAAAATTCATGAAACTTGAACCATGGCTAGGAATTGATCTTAGGGCTATGATTACAAAAGTAATAGCAAATATATGCCCAAAATATCAATATTTCATACAAATAGTTCAAGCTGCATTAAAAACAACCATTTCAGGTCAAGAACACGGTTAATGCAAACACAACTTGAGCAATAATGAGTTCTAATGGTTCTTGCAGGATTGGTACATGTTCTTGATGAACCCCTCAACCTCTTACATGTCCTAGATTCAATAGAACTACAACAAGTAGAAGGAGGGCAAGAGAAACCCAAGTTACAACAAAGAAAAGCTAAAAATTGCAAGAAATAAAATAAATTTCAGAACATGTATGAACTTAGAACTTTCATTGCTTTGAGAGGAAGGTTTACAAAACCACGCTTCCTGGTGGGCAAAGCTCAAAAGAGCACAAGGAAAACCCTAAATTCTTATCAAAGATTTGGTACATGAGGCATACTTCGACCCCTCTATTTATAGATCTATGGGAGCAATCTCAACCCTTGGATCACCTCAAGGACTAAGATTAGCTCTCTCCACTTATTCAGATTCACTTAGAGTTCAGCCAACTCTACCCCTTTCCTAGAATACACCTCTAGGCTAGCTACAATTACAACACATCACATAGCACGCATTACAAAGCGGCTATTACAAAATCTGAGCCCTCGGCTCTACACAACTCAACACACCTAGTTTATCTAGCCCTAAACTATCTCCAAGAGTGCTCCACAATATTCTCCATCTCGAAGATTCCCGGTAATATGCCAATTACATCAATGCCCTTATGTTGATTTTGGTCAACATAAGCCACCTGGAGCTACCATGTTGCTCCACCTTGACGGTCTTCACTCCTCGTTGACTTATCACGTCCACGCCTTGTGTCTCGAGCTTCGAACACCCTCAGAATGCCTCGTCGATACTTGGACACTGCCAAGTCACCCTGAGTCACCGCACGGACCCGTCTTGCGCCATCTTCATGAAGACTCCATCCTCATTACCGGACTTGATCCCCGATTATTTCTTCGACCACCATAATCGTTTTGGATGCCAAGCTCTCCAAGCTTGCTCCCGATCCCGCGTCGATGATCATCCAAACCATCAAGTCAACCTACAGTCAACAAAGACGAAGAAATCGTTTCCTTGGCACAAGTACGACGCACTTGACTATCATTAGTGAAACACATGCATCATAACAACCCATGTAACCTAGTTGAAAACCAAAAATCGAATTCGCGAACTTCAACAACTCTCAAACTTTCACTAACAAGTCCCAAATATTGTCAAATATTCATCACAACATGGAAAGGGCCTCCACATGGCCTCTCAATCACCCCCCTTGATGAATATGCTGACAACCCGCATCAAAATGCAAATGGAAGGTTTTAAAAGAAAAGAAGTTTGCAAATAGACTAACTTGGTCCAGAAATTAAGAAAGGAGATCATGACCAAGTTGCCAAAAATAAAAAGAAGCTCAACACTAGAGAATTTTTTTTTGTTCAAAAGCTCCAAAGGCATTAAGCTAAAAAATGATCAAATGAAGAAGATGATAAGCAAATGACCTAAACTTCATTTGAAAATCATTTTGATGCACATTTAAGCTCAATTTTTTTAATTTATCATTTTTAGCCTAATTAACATGTATTTTACCTACATTTCTCTCCTCCTTTGTCAATTTAGTTATCAAGAAACTAGTTAATACCAATGAGCGCAAAAGAGAGCATGTATGCATGAAATGCATGGGAATGCAAACTTAAAGAGCTTTGTATATTATTAAGCATGAATATGATGCTCAAAGTATTACACCAAGACACCTCAATTTAGAACTTGCTAAACTAGTTCATGACCAAATATATAGCATAAAGCAAAGACTAGCTAGCAAGATAAGAAATTTGCACAAATTAAGGTCAAGTTTTGCATGATTACACAAGTAGCAAGTTCTTAGCATGATTTCAACTAAAAAATACATAGCCATGTCCAAGATGCAAAGAAAAACCTAGAGTTCAACCTAGTCAACACTTTGGGCATGCTACAAGTTCATGAAAGAACTTAAATCTCATTTTATTTCATATTTTTGTGTGCAAGGTAGGATCGAACCACATCTTTTGCAAGGTGGGATTGAACCACATCTTTTGCAATTTTAATATTTTCTATTTTTTGGTGAGGTTGACCTCACATCTTTTCAATATTCATTTTCATTCATTTTTGTGAGGTTGGCCTCACATATTTTTAATATTCACATTTTTTTATGAGGTTGACCTCACATTTTTTCTCTGAGCAAATTTACACAAGGTTCAAACATAATTCAAAATAACTCAAGCCCAAGTTGCTCTAGGGACTCTAGTAGAAATTCAGATTATCTAAAGACATGGCATAAGTATTAAGAGTAAAAAAAAAAGCAAGTGAATATTACAATTTTCATCAAGTTTTCAATAAAGCTTATGTTGATATTTAAATTTTCGCAAGCATTGATCAACTAAATGGCACATATCTAGGCATGAACAAGCTAGCAAAGTATTTCATTATGATAGCAAGGTGTAAATGATATAAAGCAAGATTTTAATGTGAATAATAGACAAAGCTCCTTATCATCTAAATGGGTATATCACATATGCCTACATGATATGCATGATAAACAAAATAAAGATCCAAGCTCCCCCTCAACAATTGAATCAATTTTAGAGACATTTTGGTTTAGGTTGAGTTATGTCAAAATTAAGCACAAGAAAAACTCAAATGAACTTTGTATGAACCAAAGCTATAAACAAGAGAGAAGAAGCTTGGGAAACAAAGAAATGACAATCCAAAAAGCATAGACAAGATAAAGGGATCACTAAGGCACAGACTCACTCTCATCCATCCCATATGACTCTATGACAAGTTGATCATCTAAATACAAGGGAGTAAACAAGTTCCCTGTCTACCCAGGGGGCCCAACACCTGCTAGACCTATAAGAAGTGAGTGAACTCAACCTAGTGAGAAGAGAACAACTAATAAGCAACATCCTAAAGCCACAAGATGAGAGGAAGAAGTCTAAATTGCATAGAAAGATAACAACTCTGGTCTATGCAAGAAAGACTAATCCAAAAGCACACACAAGCATGGTGTAGAAAGAAAAACAAGAAGTAAATAAATATATGAAACAGAAAGTACATGATGCTCCCCCAAAGTATGCCAAAAGACACATAACCCCAAGCTTTCCCCGCAATGTCGTGAACCTCAAGCTATCTAAAGGCTTGGTGAAAATGTCAGTTAACTGATGGTCACTCTCAACAAACTGAAGCACTATATCAGTCTTCTCTACATGGTCTCTAAGGAAATGATACCGAATATCTATAAGTTTGGTCCTAGAGTGTTGCACTGGGTTCTTGGCAATGTTAATGGCAAAAGTGTTGTCATAGAAAAGTGGAACACTATCTATGGCTAACATAAAGTCCCACAAGGTCAAAACCATTCAAAGCACTTGACTACAGCAACTAGCGGCTGCAACGTACTCAGCCTCTGCAGTGGACTGTGCAACACCTGACTGCTTCCTAGAAGACCAGAAAACAAGAGAAGTGTCAATGAATTGGCAAGTGCCAAAAGTGCTCTTCCTATCTATCCTATAGCCAAACATCTCCCTTCCCAACCCGATGAACCTGAGTCAGTGAGAAGTAAACATCAGCGGCTTGGTACTAGGGTAAATAAGAGTAGCTCTAGGAACCCAGTACTGAGTCACATGACGAGCAGAAAAACTAGTCAAAGAAACAAAAGACTGACCTCTAGTGTCACTACGCAACTCACCTCTAACAAAGCCAAAAGATAGAGAACCAGAAATCAAACCTCTGCCTAGTCTGACCGCCATTGTAGGGCTAGTCTCTCTGCTCCTCCAACGCCTGACGGGCTAGTCAGGAGCAAAAGTAATATACTCATCACACCGTGGATAGCTATCTCAACTGGGAAAACGAGGTCTATCCTTAGAACGACGGAAACCCTAACCAAGAGCAACTCAAAGACCAAAACCAAAAGAAGCCTGAAAACCAAGTCCTCGACACTGCCCAAAACCAAAAGAGTCATAAGAGCCAACCACAACCCTAGACCTCGTGTCGGTCTTAGGAGCACTCCGAGTCTGGGGCTAATCCCGAATACTCCCAAGAGCACAAACATGGTCACGTTGCGTGACCTTGGCATGCCGAAAGCAGAACTCAAACAGATCTCCATCCTTCTGACAGAAGGTGCAATGATACTTCACCTTATGAGAGGTTAAAGCAGGAGGTGCTACCTTAATATCAGAAATCCCCTGGACAAAACCTGCAGCCTCAAACACGGTCTTCCTAGACTCGGGCGCAACCTTGATCACGCCTTTCTCTATAGCTCTAACAACTACAGGTGGATGTCTCCTCACATCCTCCAAATAGTCGTGTCCTAGACCCTGGTTGAACTTGCAAATATTGGATTTGTCCAAAATGAGGTTAAGCTTTTTCTTGCCTTCAACAAATTTTTCAAGAGTGCTCATGAGGTACTCACACTCCTAAAAAGGGGAAGCATAGGAAGAACAAGGGGAACATGAAGATGAAGAACCAGAAAGAGAAGATCGAATAGCACGTGCATATCTCTCTCTATGCACGACCGCCTCAAGCTTGAGGGCTTCGCAAGAGACACACAGGGTAATCCTAACCCTAGCCATCTTGAAGGCTACGGTGTTCCGATCTTCCGATAGGTTCGATTGATTTCGTCGTGGGGACGTTGACGCTTTAAGGCTTTCGACCAGCAGATCGTCGCCTCGCAATTCGCTACACCCGCACGACTGTCGTTATCGACCACGCTCGCACGCGATCAACCTTACCACGAGGGTTATGGTTCCTGCAAGCAATCGAAGCAACTTACAAGAACAAGGAAGATGCAATCTGATTTGTATTGCGAATATGAATGAAAATCAACAAAGTGGGGTTCCTCAAACCGTACAATGGCGAAACTGCAAGTGGCAGAATAATTCTAAGAAAAACCCAACCCTAAACTGTGGCGGCTGTTGTATATATATAGGGGGGCGTGAGGAGGTTGACCTAGGGTTGTGCGACCATGGGAAGAGGTATACACAGCCTAGGCTTCGACTCCGACACGCTTACAAGGCCCTATTAGGCCCAAAACGGTGTCGCAGCACCTAAAGACTGGTCGTAGAGCTTGAGACCTAGTCGTATCGCTGGCTGGTCTGGTCGTAGTGTTGGCGAACCTAGTCGAGGAGCTTGAGACACAGTCGTAGCGCCTGGTTGGAGTGCGGTCATAGCATTTGGCGAACCTAGTCGAGGATCTTGAGACACAGTCGAGCGTGGCGGAGGTGGTCGTAGGTGTGCGACACTGTCGTAGACACTGGGATCCATTATTCCTAAGTAACAAAAGATCACAATTATTAGGTAGTATACCATTCTGCATAGATAAATTATTAGCACCTAGAAACGAGCTCACCTCATAATTTAAGTGATGTGCACGAGCTCTTGTCATAGGACCTGGAGGATTTTGTGTAGTGTGTGTATCTGAAGGAGTTATGTCCTCATCATCCTCCCCCTCTTGAATTGGAGTCGTTGTCGACTCAAGCTCATCTGCTTCTCCCACATATGGCTTCAAATCTGCGAAGTTAAATGTGGGGCTAACCCCAAAATCTGCAGGTAGCTCCAGTTGATAGGCATTGTCATTTATCTTCTTAATTATCTTAAATGGTCTATCAGCTCTAGGCATCAATTTTGATTTTCTCAATTATGGAAACTAGTCCTTTCTCAAATGCACCCAAACTAAATCACCCGGTTCAAATTTTATTTCTTTCCTACCTTTACTTCCAGCAACCCTGTACTTTTCAGTCATACGCTCTATATTTTCTTTAGTTGTTTCATGCAACTTAAGAACAAATTCAGCACGCTTCTTAGCATCTTAAATTAATGTGTTCAGAGGTAGGCAAAGGTAGTAATCAATAGGAGCATGGGGGTTAAAACCATACACTACCTGAAACGGACTTACCTTGGTGGTAGAGTGTACCGACCTATTGTAAGCAAATTCAATGTGCGGTAAACACTCTTCCCACATCTTCAAATTCTTCTTTAAAATAGCCCGCAACATGGTGGATAACGTGCAGTTGACAACCTCCGTTTGTCCATCAGTTTGGGGATGGCATGTAGTAGTGTAACATCCCAATATTGGACTTGTGTTTCAAATGTAAGAAAATGAGTAGAAATTAAAAAAATTTCTTACATCATGTATTTCCTATTGTACCAAATAATTCTTGTACAATAATTATGAAAATACAAAGTCACAAGTCCTTTTGATCCAAATTTTGATCTTCCAAAAATAAAATCATGTCAAACATTGTGATCATCCTCTGGAAATATTTTTCCTAAGTTCTAAGGATGGTTTGTGACCCCTCTGAAAAATTTCACAATTTTTAGAAATTGTTTGAATATTATTAGAGGGCAGTCAAACCTGTTGACCTTCAATTAAACCCTAAATCATAACCTTGCGGAATTTTTGGAGAAAGATGCACTGCATAAAAACCTCTGAAAATTTTACACAAGGTTTATGTCCAGGTTAGAAAGCTCCTGTAAAAATTTCAGAATTTTTGGAGTTGTTTTGCTACTCCAAATAAATCCTCAAAGGTCTCTGTTCTAATTTAAAAACCAAATCTGGGTTGTACTGTTCATCGGGTCCGAGTTAGACTCGGGCTCGAGTCATATGATCTAGTCGAGTCAACTAAAGCGCACCCGACCCCCTTTATAAACCCGCACCGATTCTGATCGTTTGATCTGGATCTAACAACTCCGAGAGATTGGGCCGTTCGGACCGCCGCGAAGAGCCCACTCATTTGGATCGTTGGATCAAAATCTAACGGTCTAAAATAAGTGTGCTGATCGGGTCACCTGAAGGGCGCATCTAATCTCAGGCGTCCATTTTTGATCCTAGGGTTCCCGATCTCCTCCATTGATATTTAAAACCTAAAAGGCTGGGGCGATCTCAGCCGTCTACGATCAATCCAACGGCCCGAAATTGCCCAAGTGCGATTTGAGTCATCTCCTACCTCCAGACGTGTGTGAACAGTAGCTAGGGCATGGGGATGTCATTTCATGCTCCCTACAGCCGCCCCTAGCCAACATTAGCGTTGTGAGAGGTGCTTTCGGCCATACCATACCCAACACCATCATTTTCACCATTTTTGCTTTCGGCCGTATCTTGAGCTTTGCACCATGTCTCCCGAAAAGCTCTTGGTCCAAACCCTAATGCTTTCAAAGCTTTATAAGCACCCTCAATACCTCCTAGTCTCTTTTTACACTACCATTGAGCTCCATTTTCAATTTTGGAGCTTAACACCTCAAAACCGACAATCCACCATTGTTGACCCGTGGAGCTCCATTGGTGACTTGGTGTTCTAGTGGTTCTTCTTCATATTTCTCTACACCATTATTATCTTCTTGCTATTTTGAACATATCCCCTCACTCAATTTTGGATTTGATTCTCAGGAATTGTCCAATTTGGGGTTTGTTCAAATTCGGCCGATTTTGGTCATCTTCTTCCTCAGCTCAGGTGAGTGCTCCATTTTCAAATTATTCGCTCAGGTAGCTTCTGTGGACTATAATGAAGCTATATTGATGCTTTGGTACCACTCATTTTGCTCAGGGGGCACTTTTCCGACCTTCTTCCCCAACCCCGGCAAGCCTCCACCGTGGACAAGCTTCCCCGGCCATCTTTGAAGCTCCTCTCCATTAAGATAGCTTCTTATTAGTCCCTAGAGGCCTTAGCACACGCTTCTTTGGACTGTAGCGGAGCATTTTGCTATTTTCGTGCTTAGCAGTAAAAGCTCCCTTTTTCATTTTCCGGCTAGCCGGCGTTCTCGTCCCTCACCGCCGGCGAGGTTGCCACCATAATTAGGTCCGTGAGGTTATTGCGATTCCATTTCACTACTTGGTTGGCGCCACCGCGACCGGAGTCACCGGCGATAAGCCGTTGAATGCGCTCGGAACTTTGCCGGCGTAATCGCCCGTTTTCGTCATTTAATTAGGACATAGTTAATACCCAATCATTGATAATCATTTGGAGTATTAATGATGTTTTAAGCCGTGTCCATTGAGTCACTGTCAAGTGGGCCCGATTCTTTAAATCACCCGCTGGCACAATTCTGTGCTGTTCCGACATCATTAAGAGTTAATCATGGATTAATTAATGTGTCGGCGATTAAATGTCGCCGAAATTAACCTGGGTCAGCGACATGTGGGCGTAGGGTTAAAATCAAATCCGTAAGTCTTTAGTACGGTTTTAGAGTGCATTAATTGCCAATCTTTAGCGACATTAAATGCATCCTAAGCGCCATCGCCGGTGGGCCTCTATTGCTTTAATCACTACATGCAAATCATCAGGACACATTAACTCCTAATCATTAGATTCGGTAATAAATCCCTGTCCTAAAAACCTCCCTTAAGTCACTGACATGTGGGCCCCGTGCACCGTGTGCGTGGTTTAACAGCTCGTGTTTATGACTTAAAGTCACTGACACGTGGCCCCCACGTGTCAGCGTTTCTTTTTGAACTGCGATCGGCCACCGCCGTCCATTTTGCGATCTGTGGTCCAGATCAAGTGGGCCGTTAGGGTCACCCGATTTCCCCCATCATCGTGGACCGTCCGTTCTCAGATCTGCGGCTGAGATCGGTGTTTCGTTCGCGAGGTCCGAACCGCCCTCGTTCTTGGCCATCCGATCTTTGATCAACGACTGAGATCCTTTGGGCCGTTCGGGTCGATCTCGCGCACCCCTCGCGCGCGCCGTTTGATCCCAGATCAACGGTTATTATGCGTCCACGTCATAATCTTTTGATTAGGTTTGTCTGTAATTCGGGAAGCAATTGTTTAACAACTGAAAATGGTATAAAAACTTTAGAAATTCATAACTAAATCATTTTAAGACCTTTTTGGATGATTCCAACAGTAATAAATTTGTATTGAACTGAAGTTTTATTTAAAAATACTTTTAGTCATATTTCTATGCTAGAAAATCCCTCTGTTAGCATACTTTAATATGAAATAGGTTTTGAACATGTTTATGTTTCTAGACAATGTGATATGCTAGTTGTACAACTTAGAAAACTCATAAGTAAATCATTATAACTCCAAATTTAGTAAACTCAACTTTGCTGTGATTAGGATGACATATACTACCTACCATAAAAATTTTAGATTCTAGATCATTCTAGAAATTTTCGCCATAAACAGTACCAATAATCAATTTAGGGAATTAATAGGCTGAGAGAACTAATTTTAACTATAACTTTTTCATGCTAATTCCAAATGAAGTAATTCTTGTTTCTAAAATTGTCTAAAATCATACCCTTGCTGCTGGGTAAATTTCATAAGATTTGGATGTCTTTTGTTGTTGAGTTTGTTTTGGTGTTCTTCGTTTTTATTGGATTTTCTCGTTCTTCCGATAGGTTCCAACGATCGCGTTGATTCCGTGAGTGATCCTCTGCAGCAAATAAGTGATCTCCAGCAAGGCAAGCAGTGTAACATCATTTGATCATATTGCTCATACTACTTTTAAATTCTAATATCTTGTTTGCAAAACCTAAGTATGCATGCTTCTTGTGTCAAGATTTATTTTGTCGATTAGAGGTAGCTTATCCCATTGCATGGTTGCCCTTAAATTGTTTATCCCTTGCCACAAAACATAAGTTATTAATATCGCTGGTGAATTAGAGCCCGGTGATTTAATTATGCTCTTTTATTGTCTTTACGGTGTCATGCTTAGAATGTTTAGATACCGGTAGAATTGGGCGGTTATCGACCTAGTCGATAATCTTGATCACACAAACTCATTATGACTTGATGAATTCAGCCTTTGTGCTATGTTTATTTGTGAAAACAAAAGAATGAAAACCAAATGATTTGGACTTGGGCACAATGGTAAGATGATGTGATTCTTGGGTGTGACTGGAATGGTGTCCGAGTCAATTAAGGACCGAACATCTTGTGAGTACCTGTTATCCAGGCAATTTGTGCGTGCTAACCACATTAGAGGGAAATGGGACCTCTCTTGACTTAGTACTTTGGCGTGTGTTGGCTGCGAGTCGCAGGTGGGCGTGCGTGTGTTGTGTTGTGGTAAAATGAGGGGGGTTTATGTTTGGAGCATTGTAGTTGTCTGTAAAGCTTTACCCCAAGGGGTAGTTGTCTTTATGGCTTTACAATGTAAGCGTATGGGCTTCGGTCCATACGAGCGGCTCGTAGTTGATACACAATATTGGAAATGTCTCGTAGGACTTAGCCGTGCCGGCATACCTACGGAAGTGTGCTTCATCTAGTGGCAAAAAGGCGGTCTGAAGTGTGGGTACATTGGTACACCCCTGCAGGGTTTACAAACTATTCGAATAGCCTCGTCCTAGGTTATGGACACGCTTGGGTAAGCTTTTCAAGAGTTAGACTACAACCTTTTAATCTAAAACTTGAAATGGGTGGTACGAATGGGTAATTCGTGCTATTGTTGTGATGGCTATTGGGTTAGTCATCTCCAGGATGTCTTTAAGTTATTACTTATTGTATCGCTGTTATTTATGCAAATAAAATTCAGATTGTCAAAATTGCCTTCAACATATTATCTATTGCAAATAAAACTTGCTTGATGCTGAAAATTAACCTTGAGCCTCCTCCTTTGAATAAAGCCTGCATATAGTAGTAACTAGGTTTTGTTACCCGTAAGTCTTGCGAGTACAATGTTGTACTCATTTACTTTGCTTAACTGTTGCAGAGGAAGAAGGTTGATTCCCAAGGGATCAACTTTGGTGAGTTTTGCTACGGCATGGACGACTAGCTTGGCGGCCCGGTCGGTTGCCCTGTGGTTATGTGGCTAACCAGTTGGCTTTTGTCTTAGCCATCTTATAGCACTTTTGCTTCCGATGTTATTGATATTTGTTGTTGTTTGGCCAGTTGGCCCTGTTGTAATAACTTTAAATTATGTACGTCTTTTGCTAGACTTGTTATTGTGTGTTGTATGGAATTGATGCATGATTTTGTAACGAGGTGTGTATACTGCATTTCTGTGAAGTATACATATCTCGAGGCCTAGTTTATTTGATTTGTGGTGCTAGGGTCAACGGAAGGCTAAGCATTACAAGTTGAATAAATCGGGGTCCTCACAAGTAGAAAACAGCAGCTTTGTCCCAATTTGTTCCAAAGTGATCTCCAAAAGTGGCTCAAAAACTTCACGTCGCGATCCGAGACAATAGTATTGGACACTCCATGTAAGCGAATGATTTCTCGAAAAAATAAATCAGCTATGTTTCTGGCATCACCGCTCTTGTGACAAGGTATAAAATGTGCCAATTTAGAAAATCGATCCGCTACTACAAATATACTGTCTCTCCCCCCTCTTTGTTCTAGGCAATTCTAAAACAAAATCCATAGAAATATCCTCTCAAGGGGCGCTAGGAATAGGGAGAGGCATATAAAGTCCATGTGGATTGTGACGGGACTTAGCTTTGTTGCATGTAGTGCAGCGAGCCACATAGCGCTCAACATCGCGCCTTAGCTTTGGATGGCTGTAGTCTTTGCCTCATCCACCTCAATGCCCTGTGGTGTCACAACATAACCAAGAAACACAACTTGATTGATGCAAAAGGTGCACTTCTCGAGGTTACCAAACAAACGTGCATCTCTTAAGGCATTAAAAACAACACGTATATGATTCAAGTGTAGCTCATGTGACTTGCTATAAATCAAGATATCATCAAAATAAACCACCACAAATTTTCTAATGAAAAGACGTAAAACCTCGTTCATTAATCGCATGAAAGTACTAAGTGCATTAGTTAGACCAAAAGGCATCACTAACCACTCATATAGACCGAACTTAGTTTTAAAAGCAGTTTTTCATTCATCTCCCAGTTTCATTCTAATCTGGTGGTAACCACTTCGCAAGTCAATCTTTGTGAAAATAATAGATCCACTCAACTCATCAAGCATGTCGTCTAGCCTAGGAATAGGATGACGATACCTTATGGTAATATTATTAATGGCTCTACAATCAACACACATACGCTAAATTCCATCTTTCTTAGGAACCAAAAGAACATGAATAGCACAAGGACTAAGGCTTTCTCGTACATACCCACGGTCCAAAAGATCTTGGACTTGTCGCTGAATTTCCTTAATCTCCTCTGGGTTGGTCCTATATGCCGCACGGTTTGGCAAAGTCGCTCCTGGGATCAAAGCAATTTGATGCTCTATCCCTCGAATAGGTGGCAACCCTGGGCGTATCTCAGCTGGAAATACATCCACATACTCCTGCAAAAGGTTAGCAACAGCAGGAGGCAAAGAGCTAGATATATCCTCAAGTGAAAATAAAGCATCTTTGCATATCAAAGCATAGCATGGCAGCTCATTATCACAAATTTCAGCAAGCTCAGATTTAGTGGCAAGCATGACACACCCTTTCAATTTAATTCCCTCGGCCTTGGAACTAGGCGCCAATTTCTCCCCTTTAGGTGGGAAAACACGTTTCGCTACTTGCTGATTTTCAGAATCATGTTCAGTGGTGTTTCTTTCATTTCTAGTACGCTCTACTTCATCTTTCACAATTTCAGCGGGAGTCAAAGGCAACAGCTTAATCTTCTTACCCCTATGTGAGAACGAGTAGGTATTAGCTCTACCATGGTGCAAAACATCATTATCATATATCCAAGGCCTACCGAGCAACAACGAGCATGCTTGCATAGGCACTACATCAAAGTCGGTACTATCTTTGTAATTACCAACTGAAAATTGCACTCTCACAACTTTGTTTACCTTTAACTTACCACACAAATTGAACCATTGGATGTAGTAGGGGCGTGGGTGTGGTTGTGTGGTCAAGCCAAGCTTCTCGACCATCTCAGAGGTTGCAAGGTTATTGCAACTCCCTCCATCAATGATGACTCTACAGGCTCTCTCCTTCACGAGGAATCTGGAATGAAACAAGTTGTGCCGCTGATTTTGCTCCGCTCTCTCCACTTGTGCGCTCAGCACTCGCTGCGCAACAAGGCTCACATGAGTCCCTGTGTCAACAGCAGCTACTCGTTCTTCCACATCATCAGCATCACTGTCTGTCTCGTCTCCTCCACCTGTAATGTTAGCTGCAAGCACATACTCATCCTCGATATCACTAGCACTTACATAACCTCCATCTTCGGTGGCAAGGTATGCCCACGACTTGGGCGATCCTCATGACGTGGCCCATTCCTTGCAACGGTGGAAAATAATCCCGATCGACGACTGTGGAAGCAACCGAAGAAGAACTCTTGGCTGGGACCTGCACACTAGTAGATTTATTTACCTCGGGTGCATGTGATGGTGTCGGAGGTGCTGCTGAATGCGCCCTACTCGAGGAGGGGGCAGCAGACCGTGTAGCTAAAGGTGGGACTGTTTTAACGTGCCCTAATGTTGATCTTGGTGTAGACGTGCTCCCAAAATTGTTCCTTGGCCTCTGCTGTCGTCCCTGCAATTCCTTTTCTGCCAAACATGCAAGGTGGAATAATCTAGGAACACTATCATATTCTTTGTAATTAACTATGTCCTGAATTTCACGTGTTAGTCCTCCGTAAAAACGTGCCATAGCAGCCTCTTCGTCCTCAATAATATCACAACGCAACATACTAATTTGTAGCTCCTGATAATATTCTTCTACGGATCTATTACCTTGGTTTAAGCGTTGCAATTTCTTACGCAAGTCCCGTTTAAAAGAAGGTAGAATAAATATGTTACGCATAGCAACCTTTAAAGCATCCCAGGTAGTAGGCGCTAATCCATCATTGCATACTCTACTCCACCAAATGATGGCAAAGTTTTTAAATTCGCTTGTGGCTTGCCTAACTCTATGCACTTTAGGAACTAAGTGAGCATTAAATTTCTGTTCTACCGTCATCTCCCAATCTAGATATACTTCAGCATCATAAGCACCCGCAAAAGATGGTATAGTGAACTTGACTTTAGCATATGGATCATCATTATCACGTGCATTATGGTGTGGAAAGTTATTACCTCTCATACCTTGACGGTTGAAGTTCAATCGGTTCCTTTGTCGTGCACCTAAGACATCGTGGTGGCGCATCTCATTATCGTTGTCGATCTCATGGTCGTGGGCTGCACCTTGAGGATCCACACGACCATTGTTCGGCGGTTGATTGGCCAAACCATCAATACGTGCATTGAGTGTTGCAATACTAGCATTGAGCTATTGTAGTGTAGCATTTGTCTCCGCAAACTTCCTTTCGATGTCGTCATTAATAGCATGATGGTGCTCTTCCAACACCCTGGTGAGCTCTTCCCTCACAACACACTCTTGCGCATTCAATTCCTCACCTGCCATGGTTAGTTGTAGACAAAAGACAACACAAATATATTATCCCTACCAACTACTAGGTGGTGGAAGGTGGATTCACACACTCTCAAGCTTCTTACTAAGCTCTTATGAATTTCTTACCAAATTGCAGCAGGTGGTCTGATCGGAGAAGGTGGGTGTATGACTGCGGCGGAGGCGAATGCGAGGGTCAAAAGTACGTGGAGCTCGGACAGGCAATGTTTAGTAGCAAGGAGCAGCAATAATGAAATCAGATTAGCAAAGTTAAATCAAAGTCCACAGTACTCGTCACAGTTGCTGGCCCAAACACGCTCCTAGCACTAGCTCAAGCAAGCCGAAAGATATGGTAGATACAAACACAAAGGGACAAAGTTTGCAAAGCAACCGATATCTCTTGTGGGTGGTCGTGGAGCTCTGGTGGATTGTCGTAGACCAACTGAGGGTGGTCGTGAGCCAACTGAGGTGGTCTTTTTTTTATTCTCTTTTTCTTTTCTCCTCTTTTTTTGATTCTTTCTTCTTCTTCTTTTTTGACTGACGAAACCCAACCTAGGGTTCCTCTCTTTTTTTTTCTTTTTTTTTTGCGCAAGTGACCTCGGCTCACAACTCTTCAAAACCCTTTTCCGGGCCTGCGGATATATGTAGGTCACAAACTCTCTCTCTCTCTCTCTCTCTGAACTTTGGCTATCTCTGTTTCGGCTATGGGATTTCTTCTCGGTCTTTGTTGGGTCGGACACGATATGATGAGTGCGTGGGTGTCCGAGAGAAACCAGAAACAGATAGACTCCGAGTAGGATGTCGGGGCAGAAACGAGTAGATGGTCGAATCCGACTAGGTAGTCGAACACGAGGAGGTGGTCGGATGGGGGTGTTGGCTCGAGTAGGTGGTCGGATGGGGGTGTTGGCTCGAGTAGGTGGTCGGATGGGGGTGGTGTCACGAGTAAGTGGTCGGATGGGGGTGTTGGCTCGAGTAGGTGGTCGGATGGGGGTGGTGTTACGAGTAAGTGGTCGGATGGGGGTGGTGACTCAATCTCGGCTATAGCAGACAAACCCTAATTGCAACGGATGCAACCAAGGACAAGCCGAGATACACGATGACCAAAACAGCAAAGACTCGATGCTAGGAACTAGATCACGACGACTAGACTAGCAACAAAGACACCGACGATGGACTCGAACTCAACAACGCGAATACTGAAAACAAAATTGCGAAAGACACAACGTGGTTTTGACAGCGGAAAAACTAAGATCTAAAACTTTTTGTGGGGCAATTTTATGGACTCTAGGTGATGGAAACAACTAACAAAAGGAGATAAACGAGATTACCTAACGGGCAACCTTTGCTCTAATACCAACTGAAGGCTACGGTGTCCCGATCTTCCGATAGGTTCGATTGATTTCGTCGTGTGGACATTGACGCTTTAAGGCTTTCGACCAACAGATCGTCGCCTCGCAATTCGCTACACCCGCACGACTGTCGTTATCGACCACGCTCGCACGCGATCGACCTTACCACGAGGGTTATGGTTCCTGCAAGCAATCGAAGCAACTCACAAGAAAAGGAAGATGCAATCTGATTTGTATTGCGAATATGAATGAAGATCAACAAAGTGGGGTTCCTCAAACCGTACAATGGCGAAACTGCAAGTGGCAGAATAATTCTAAGAAAAACCCAACCCTAAACTGTGGCGGCTGTTGTATATATATAGGGGGGCGTGAGGAGGTTGACCTAGGGTTGTGCGTCCATGGGAAGAGGCATACACAACCTAGGCTTCGACCCCGACACGCTTACAAGGCCCTATTAGGCCCAAAACGGTGTCGCAACACCTAAAGACTGGTCGTAGAGCTTGAGACCTAGTCGTATCGCTGGCCGGTCTGGTCGTAGCGTTGGCGAACCTAGTCGAGGAGCTTGAGACCTGGTCGTAGCGCTGGCTGGTCTGGTCGTAGCGCTGGCGAACCTAGTCGAGGATCTTGAGACACAGTCGTAGCGCCGCGGATCGGGTCGTAGGGCTTGCGCACTGGTCGTGAGACTGGGGATCCATTATTCCTAAGTAACAAAATATCACAATTATTAGGTAGTATACCATTCTGCATAGATAAATTATCAGCACCTAGAAACGAGCTCACCTCATAATTTAAGTGACATGCACGAGCTCTTGTCATAGGACCTTGAGGATTTTGTGTAGTGCGTGTATCCGAAGGAGTGATGTCCTCATCACATCTAGGACTTAAATCTCTTCCTAAAGGTCTCATGCATTTCATAAATCTCCTTCTCCAATTCAGCACAGAAAATGCAAACATGTCGTGGCTTCTCTAGTAGGTCCTTGGTTAGCTTCACATATTTTTCATCCAAAACAATCAATTCAGATTTTAGTTTTTCACAATTGTTGCATGGTAAGCTTATAGGAGCCTTAGAAGCATATTGAGCCATTTTCTTATTATGATCACACATATCCTGAAGTTGCTTAGATACAGATTCAATTTCAACAGTCAACTTAGGACAATTAGCACAAGAAGTAATAGGCTCACTTAAGGCATCATATATCACAACAATTTTCTAGTCCGCATTCTTCAAATTATTTTTCAAGTTGGTACAGTTATCACAAGTTTCAGGAAGACCAAGGAGGAAGGTATATAGTTCTCTAATAGCATTGTCCTTAACCTCACATGAGGTGCAAATAGTAGTCTCAACAGCAACAACATCAACAATAGCAGAACAAGACTGACAAGGAGTATCTCTAGCTATCTCCAATTCAGCTAACAGACTAACATTCTCTACCTTAAGCAAATCCAGCTCAGAGGTCACACTATCATGAGAGGTCCTTAGTTTCTCCATATCTCCGAAACATCTCCAAACAAAGAAGAACATACATCACAATCATCACAGCAGGAAATAGATCTAAGAGAAGCAAGCTCCTGTGGCAGGCTCTCTACCTCCTTCTCCAGATCACCACACAAAGCCTTAGACCTAGCATAGAACTTTCCTAGCTTCAGAAATGCTTATTAAGCTGGTCGTAGGAAGGGCCTACCTCATCAGAGTCACTGTAGAGAGCGTCATCGCTAATGCCGTTCTCGTCAGCCATAAAGCACATCCCGGTGAAGTCGTCGTCGTCCTTGGTGTTCTTTTTGCGAATCATCCTTGCCATCATCGTCGCTCCAGCCCTCCATGTTGATGAGGACACGGTGAGGACGCGGTGGAAGAGCTTCTTCGCCTTGCAAAAATTGTGGTACTTCTTCTCCTTGCTTTGAACACGAGCTGGAGGCTTCTTATTGCAGTTCTTGTTAGTGTGGTCGTTCTTGCTCGTACCGCCGTAGTCATTCTTGCCCTTCTCCAGCTTGGGGCAATTTGCCTGAATGTGGTTGGGGCCACCACACTCGAAGTAGATCACCATACCTCCTCTCTTTCTCTCTCTAACCCTCTTGTATGCTTGTGAGAATTTTCTGGCTAAGAGGGCTAAGTCATTCTCTAAAAACCGCTCAAACTGATCATCACTCATCCCGCACAAAGCAGCCAAAGAAAAACCAGAAGAACTTTCAGAAGATGGTCTAAAAGTAGCTGTGGGATAGGTGACCAAAGCCATCGACTGTGCATTCATCTTGTGAGAGGCGACGTCGATCTCATGAGTCTTGAGGCGTGAGTATCGCGCGTCAAGACTCAAGGTTGACAAATCAGTCGTGTCCTTGATGGTGGTTAGTTTTATCTTCCAAACTCTAAGATCCAAAGCAGAAAGCATTTGACGAGCGTTATGCAAGTCTAGGTATGTGAGACCAACAGCTCGAAGGTTGCTCAATATCTTGCAAAATCTGCCGAAGCATTCATCCAAGGACTCACCAGCAAGCTTCTCAAATTTGTTGTATTCTCCCTTGTATTGGTCCTGTCGGACAGTCTTGATCTAGGTGGTGCCCTCATGGTATGCATCGAGGGTCACCCAGATGTTGTATGCCGATGAGAGGTGAGAGATCTGATCAAACTCATTTCAGCTAAGACCTTGAATGATGATATTCCTTGCCTTAGCATTAGCCTCAACATCCAGAGTATTTGCAATAGTGATGTTTTCATCGATAGGAACAACAAACCAAGTCTTATCCTTTTCGAAATCGAATAGCCTTGAGCCTGAATGTACGACTCCATCCTACTCTTCGAAAAGGGATAGTCGACCCCATCGAAGATAGGAGACTTGGTGGAATACCTGTCCATCACCATAGCTCAAAGATCGGTGAAGAGCTAGAAAGAGCAAAACCGAGCTCTCTTTATCCTTGCAAGCTGTTCAATGCGACAATGGTCGAGAGTTTGATAATACTACATGTTGTACTATCTTCCTTAGTCATGGCATTCACCTTCAGCTATCTTGCTCTTACACCTGCCAACAAAACGGGAAGGCCGAATGAGCTATTCGTACAATCAATGATGTTGTTCGTACCCTTCTTTTTCCTATGTCCATGCCTCCTTCTTTCTTGGTCGAGGGCTTATATATAGCTACCTACCTTCTCAATCGCCGTCCTACAAAGCCTATTCTCTCTCGTACACCACATGAGCTCCTGTTTGGTTCATCTCCTACATATGCTCATCTTTGGGTCTTTGGATGCTTATGTTATCCTAATACAACCTCTACCGCACCTCATAAGCTTTCCCCTCGGTCCACTTCTTGTGTGTTTCTTGGTTACCCATCAAACCACAAAGGCTATCGCTGCCTTGACATGTCTTCTCATCACTTTATTGTATCACATCATGTGGTCATCGATGAAGGTGTTTTTTTTCCTTTGCCAATTCCGCATCTTGCACCCCACCTTCCTCCTGGGATTTTCTTCTTGATTATGCCTTTGCCACCGCTGTCGCACCAACAAACCCCTTTGCCGCGGCAAACTGCCTGCCTATCATGCCTTCTGTCGTGGCATCTGATCTCTCTGTCGTGGTAGCGATCTGCCAGCTAGTGTCTCTACTGCACCCCCTGCCGCAGTGCCCGCTACAGTTCCTGCCACAACATCACCAGTGGCTAGCAGGCCTACCGCATCTCCCATCGCGATAGCCCCCACGATAGCTTCTACTATCTCTACCGATGGGCTTTATGCTCCAATTGATACTCTGGGAACTCACACCATGGTAATTCGCACACAAACTGGACACCTCTCTACATCTCTTTCAGAGCGCCATCTCAATTTTTCTATCATTGCCTCCTCCATTTCTCCTATTCCCAAATCCTATCAGACAGTCCTCAATGACTCGAACTTGCACAAGGTCATGCTTGATGAGTGTTAGGCCCTTGTGCGCAATAGGACTTGGTGTCTTGTTCCTTGTCCCGCCATGCCAATGTTGTTTATGGCAAATGGGTTTTTCGGCATAAATGTAATCCCGATGGTACTCTTGCTCAATATAAAGCACGATGAGTTGTTCAAGGTTTCACACAACAATCTAGGATTGATTTCACTGAAACTTTTAGACATATTAAACTGGCAACCATCTTTGTTGTTCTTACTCTTGCCGTTATTGCTAATTGGCATATTCATCAACTGGATGTTGAAAACACCTTTTTACATGGCAATCTTTCTTAGACTATCTATAGCCAGCAGCCTCTCGGCCGGACCATGTCTGTCGTCTCTCCAAATCTCCCTATGGTTACATGCACCACGTGCCTGGTATCAGTTGTTTGTCTCCTTCGTTGCCACCCTTGGGTTTGTTTACAAATCTAGGAGTCATGTTGCCTATCTTCTACTTTATGTAGGTGATATTGTTCTCACAGCGCCTGATGCCTCCTTTCTTTGCCATATCATGCACATGCTTGCTCATGAGTTTTCTATGACTGATCTTGGGCCATTGCATTATTTCTTGGGTATTTCTTTTTCTCGCAACTCCGGTGGCCTTTTCCTGTCCCAAAAATAGTATGCTCAAGACTTGTTCGAGAAAGCCGGTATGGAGCCATGTAATCCATGTGCCACTCTTATTGACACGAGGTCTAAACCTGATAATTCGGGTGTTCTAGTATCTAATGCTACGCATTACTGCAGTCTTGTTGATGCTTTGCAATATTTGACACTCACATGGTCGGATATCAGTTTTGCGGTTCAACAAGTTTGCCTCTTCATGCATGATCCTCGTGAGCAACATCTCCATCTTGTCAAACGTATCCTGCAGTATCTCAAAGGGACGCTTGACTATGGTCTTCAACTGCGTGCTGCCTTCAGATTGCAACTCACGACATATTCGGATGTGGATTGGGTCGGTTGCCCTAACACACGTCGCTCTACTTTGGGCTTTTGTGTGTTCCTTGGTGACAGTTTGGTATCTTAGTCTTCTAAACGGCAAATGACAGTCTCTCGGTCTAGCGCCGAAGCAGAATATCGAGCGATGGCTAATCTGGTTCTTTGAATCTTCTTGGTTTTGTCAACTTCTTGGTGAGCTTCATCATCCACTTTAAATGCGAATCGTGGTCTACCGTGATATTGTTAGCACGGTTTTTCTCTTGTCCAACTCCAACCCTGCTCAGCATCGTCGAACCAAGCATGTTGAGATCGACATTCATTTTGTCCGTGACAAAGTGTGTCTTGGTAGCACTCACATGCTTCATATTCCATGAGTTCTCAATTTGCTAACATCTTCACGAAGGGCCTTCCAGCTTCACTGTTTTTGGAGTTTCGCAGCAGTCTCAATGTTCTCCACGCTGATACTGAGGGGATCTATGACAGGAAAGCAATTGGCTCATTGTGTGGTCGCATCCGTGCCGTCCCGAATGAGCTACAGTACCCGATCACAATTTCTATTGCCTGTGTATCATACCCGGATTGTGTGTATGTCGGGACCCAAAATACACACCGACCCTCTGTATACCGCACTAGTCCAGATCACGCTAGTGCACACAGTGGCAACATCGATGAAATATCATTTCTATATGTAAAGATGACTAATAAATAGGCAAATAACAATAAATATCATAGTAAAGACCTTAAGGTCAAGCTTACAATTAATGCCTCGTAGGCGAATAGCTCAAGAAGTCTGCAATGAACGAAACGGAATAACCGGTGAAGCCCATCCATATGCCCACAGCAATCAATGGGTGCGCGACCTAGTTCTTCTCGATCCTTGAGGTAGACCTTGTTGACCGACGATTCCTCCATTTCTCAGAGGTTTGGGCGCAAGTTTTACAACAAGCGTGAGTACACAACCGTACTGCAAGTCATACCACAAAATGCAATGTATAGATGCAAAGCTTATTCCAAAGGAAATGACTTCTGTGGTTATTTTGCAGAAATGCAACATTTGCAATTGAATATGAATAATAGATTGAAAGCATAATTCAAAACAAATAGAAAATATTAATTTAACAGTTGTTTTCACAAAGACACATAGCCTAATCAAATTCTTTCACACGACCATATGACTTAAATCACACACTGTCCCTTCCCAAAGGTTTTATGAAAATCTACCCTCGTGTGAAATCCCGAGCATGTCCATGATCATGACGCTGCTATTCGAATAGATTGTTTAACACTCTGCAGAGGTTGTACACTTTACCCACAAGATGCAATCAACTAGATCAGAGCTGATCACAACAAAACTTTTCAGAAACTTCATCTCAAACATTGACATTCCTAGTGTGCTTACAAACCACTATACCAGCTCACATAGAATTGGTATAACACACACCGCTGGACAGGGATGCGACGAATCGTCCCGCGATGTAACCACCAAGTAGTCACACCTCCACCCTGGCACATAGCCCAACCTATCCACCTGAACATCAATGCCGAGAATCCATAACTTACTAAGTTAGGCCGTCCCATACCAGGCATGTGGTCGTACATGCCTGGTATGGGACGGGCCACTAGTCTATGGACCACGTCCATGGAGATATGCTAGTCCACGGTGGACCAAGCTCATAGACAAGGGTTTGACCAAGGTTGACTGACATACGGGACCCGCATGTAAGTGAGAGAAATAATCTAGGGCTTTAATTAGGTGGATGACATGTGGGGTCTACATGTAATTGACAGGAGATAGATATATATTCTCTTGTATGACAGATGGGGCCCATTGTCATAGAGAGCAATGGCAACAGGGAGGAAACAACAGAAGAAAACGAATAGAGGAACGAAGCAAACAGCATGAACAGACATGAATAGTGAATGGATTAGTAGGCTGATTATTGCTCATGGAAGTACCGATGAACGGAGGCAAACCAGCGGTGGCGAAGGGGCAAAACGGAATGGAAACGACGAGCCGGAGATGATGACGCGGTCCGGACGTCGAGATTTTGCTCCATGCGACGGCAGCGACGCGAATAACGCCGACGACGGCGGCTCACGCGCGCGTAACACTTCCGTGATGCTCGCGAAAAGGGAGGTGAGCACGGCGTAGAACGCGCGACGCGAACTCAACGGTGGTGGAGTTGAAGGAGGATCAACGGTTGCGGAGTAATTGGCCGGAGAAGGACGACGGGCAAGAGGCGAGAGAACGCCGATTCTCGCGACGGAGGATGAAACTTGAATTTACAAGAGGGAAAATAGGTATCAACGAGGGCACAAGATGACGCGATCGTATTTTGGAAAAACTCACCGAGGAAGCGAGGAACGCGATGAACACGTTTCGCTTTAGGACTTGACATGGCCGACGGTGCTCGGTGATCTTCGCGAAGAGGAAGGAACCATGACGAGAACGCGACGACACGGCTAACACCGCAGACGTTCCAGTTGGGGGACGTCGGATGAAGGCCCGATTCACGGAGAAGAACTTGGTTGGAGCTCGATTTTTGGAGATTGCGGCGAAAATAGATCAGTTTGAGGAAACCAATTCGTGGGATTGGAAGAGGAGATCAAGACGGACGCGTGAGCGCAAACCATTCGCTTTTATATACACCGTAGAGGAAGATATGGAATTTTGAATGTTTGAGTTGCAACCGTATACGTTCTGGACTGCTGTTCGGTTCTGGAGCGAGCTGAAGATGAACAGTACATCGCGAGTACTGTAGCATGTGGGCAGGAGAGAGAAAATACTGATTTTCAGAATTAAAATAAAAGGCCAAAAATCAAGGAGATCAAATAAATAGCAAATAAATCCGAAAAAATCTCAAAAAATACCCAAAAATTCCTTGAAAGACAAGGAAGCCAAATAACACAAGTTTTTATTTAATTAATGTTTATATTAGTCAAATTAAATATTTTTAATTTAGGAAAATTCCAGATTAAGCTTTATTAATTCAAATAAAATTGGTGAAATTTTCCATGGACCTAAACTACTCAAAAGATTTTTGAAAAGCCAAATTTTAGGACGTTACAAACCTCCCCCCTTAAAGGAATCTCGTCCCCGAGATTCAGGCTGGCTATAGAATAGGATAACGAACTCAGCCTTCGGGTTCACTTCTTGCTTTCAAATTGCTTTGACTTTGACAGAATCGCTCTTCTGACCACTTATAGAACAACGCATTGCTTCTTGTTAAACTTCTCGCTTCGCTGAAAACTTGACAAACTGGCTCTTGGCTGGAAGGCATCTTGAAACTTGATTGCTTCTACCGGGGCTGCTTGATCGGTGCTTGAGGGCACTTTTGGAGTGGAGGAAATCTTGCTGCTGACTGGCAACTCGGGTTGACAAACTATCTCTTCTTCCGCGCTTCGGAATATGAGCTAACTGACACATTTTTGTCGCCTCTGACATACACTTCTTAGCACAGAACTCCAATAGGTATTCTGAAGATAGACATGGCTGCGAAGGTGATAATCTGTATAATCTGCGTAGCTTTTCTTCTTGAACACTGCTACTTGAATTCCATTTAAGATTAAGAATCCTTGGTCTTCTGCTTCATGATTAATGCAATATCCACATACTTTGTAATTTGATCTGCTCCTAGCTGAGCAATGACTTGCACAATCAACCATCGTGAACTTCGAGAGGATGACAATCGCGATCGGGTCGACATCCGGGTTGTAGGAGACTCGCACACAACACTTACTTGCTCGACTTGGTACTATGAGTTAAGGCATAACTCATTAATCTTTTTTCAATCGTCCATTGATTCGGGCGATACACAAATCGAATCAAATGACTATCCAAGCATCATATAGACTTTGTCGCTAATACAGATAAGCCGATCCTTGGTCTGACACTAACTTTTCTGACACGTCGTGCAAATTGACCATCTCTGTAGATCTAACACTGCACCCATGCTGACAAATACCATATCATCGTATACAACCTCATGTCGTATACCACTGCTAGGCGATCTCAAACTAGGTGACATTGACAGAATGAAGCAACAAATTTCTGTCAAATGATCAACAATCACCCTTCAAGAAATTATATCCCGATTGGGTCCTAGGAAATCCCATATCTGAGTTTTCAGGGATAGAAGTACTCTGACTCGCCTCCAACATTTTGGCTGACTTTCTGACATACCAAACACATGGTACCCATTCTGTGATATTTTGCTTTATTTTGGATCATCACAATTCAACTTTGAGATCTTTGTACACCTTGGTACTTTCAGGGAAAATGGAATGCTTACACTCAAATGTTGGTTTAAACATCAACTACTTGAGTTTCTTCTCATTAGATGTGCAGATATGCTCATTGATTTGTGCATCATTCTGTTCGCCTTCAACGGGTTCTCATGCTTTCCTTTGCTTTACGTGAGGACGAATTTTCTTGACAAAAATGTCATCTCACTATCTGGTCAACACTGAATTCTAGCATCGGTTCGAACCCTGGGGTTCAACAAATATCCTCTTGAAACTGACTCAAGACTCAACTTCTGACTCTCACAAGTAACTTTAGTGATGATCAATGATTCTTACAGAGCTCTTACGTTTCAAAGTATCCGCCATTTGTCTCGTCCGCCTCGAGGAACGGATTTCAACTTCGTAGTTTTTAATCCAATAACCGTCTTTGTTTCTTCATGACAGCAAACTTTGAATTACGACTAGGATAATTCACTGCTTGAAACTTTAGTTATTAAGAAGTGCGGGCGAAACTTCTTAACACACTGATTCTTGGATGTTCCGTGATAAAAGCTATCAAGGTTCTTTCTGGTATCTAGCAATACAAACACTGGAGTTGTGATTAATCTCTTCTGAAATTCGTACAAACTCAGTTCACTTCTAGCGATCTGGGCGACTTCTCTTCTTACAACAGGTGAGGGGTCTTGGCTAACTTGAAACGACTGTCTCACTGATCTTCGACTGACACTGTCTCAAAATGATCATTTCACGGTATTCAATCGACATCGCTAAGCCGATGGGATTGATTTGACACGCTTTTTCTCGATAAAGTCATCCGATCTACTCTATCATTTATGCGAACTCTTTTAACAACTTTTGTCATAGTTCATCTCTGATGTAATTCCTTCTGAAAGTGGTCGATCCTGGTACCAAGTCGAGACAAACTTAACCGAATACGGTTGCATGTTGCATAGATCACTTGCAATGACAATTGCATATTCTCTTGCGGATACGGACATTATTCCATGGTTAAATCCTTCAACTATTTACTGTTATTTCATAGCTTTGTACAAGACTGAGTTGGAATTCAACATCACATTCCATGTTACAGCTCCACGGCCTTCAATCAACATGACTCGACGCCTTGTTACTCGACTTGCAAAGGCATATGCTGAGAAAGGTATCCAATGATTTAATATCCAATATTTCCTTTTTCTTCGTAACTTGCATACAAAGATGTCCATTTTTTTTTTTGCTCTCAAATAGAGGAGAGGTTACAATGATTCTATGACTTTCTTGGTAACATCACCGTTCATACGTCTCTTCTTTGACTGCTTCGTTGGACACACGGATCCTGCTGCATTACCACCTGCTCTGAGAGTTAAAATCTTGACTGAACTAACTTCTGGCATTCTTGCATATTGGAGTGAGTGACTGGTTCTTCTGAGGACACTGGCTAATGTAGTGACCTTTTCCATGATAGTTGTAGTATAGACATGTTGAACCTTACGATTTTTCTAATGAGACTATGGCAGAACGACTATTCTGGTGTTCTTTAACTTTCAAGAAGGATAGTCGCTTTGTAGGGTATCTCTTGGCATAGTGGTCTTGCTTACCACACTCGAAACAACCCCCTGACGATACTAGCTTGTTTCTCTTTTGAGGTGGGCTGCTGAGGTCAATATTCTGCTCTTGTGATCCTTCAGCTGACATATCTTGTACTGACAATGGTTTGCCTTCTTTTGCTAATGTTCTGACAGTAGCTCAAAATTTTTTCTCACTGACGTTGCGTTGTAGAAGTCAACACAGAATACATAGGGCACTGGCTTGGACAATGATCATCGCTTTCACACAAGAAACATGTGATTTTGCTTATTGGACATTCACCAATGAATGGTTTCTTCAGAATGGAACAACTAATATTGTGCTCATCGGTGCTATAGCCTATTTCTCCACAACGGGTACATGCACAATCTTCTGACTTATCTGGTTGGCAGCATTTCAACTGACAACGACTAGATTTGGTGTAGGATATCGAAATAGCAGTTTCTCTTGATTACTTATGCTTGATATTGCATCTTTGTTGGCACAAGCGATGGTGAACTCGCCCAAGTGATGGTGTGCTCGTCCGATGGGCGGCGTAAAATTTTTCCACCAATCTAATGCAACTCTTTCTAATTGATGAGCAAGATAGAAAACTTTCTCATTATCGTTGCATTGCACAACGATTAGCTTCTTCGATGGTGCGAATCCAAGGTTACGCATCCTGAGTGTGGTTCATCCTTCAAAGATAGGCGGGTTGGTCCTAAGAACTTTGCAAGCTTGAGGCGAGGGTGCGTCGTTGGGATGGCAACGAGTTGTGCATCATTGCAAATGGTAATATCGTCGATGGTCTGCATCGTCACTTGCATGATCGATCCTGGCGGTAGGAAGCGGCTCGGGTTACGATGTGTCCTCGCACCGGAGATAGTAGCTGGTTATTATGCGCTCCGAATCGACATCGCGCGACGATATCGATGGCATGCTTGATTATTTCGATTCATCAAATTGACTAAGGTAGCGGTGGTCTAGTTCTGCTGGGTCATCTTGTTGTTCATGTTCTGCATCATCGCTTTCATGAGTTGAGTTTGAGCTACCAAGAATTGTTCCATGATTGGATCTGCTACTCGTAATCGACAACTATCCATTGGGATTGACAACATCTGAGCTGGCATAGACTGTCTCAGGATTACTGACATGGCTGGCTTCACTGGGGTTCTCCATCTGCTGGCTGACCAGGGCTCATAGATGCGAGGGAAAGCACAAGGTAAGGGAAGAGAATCTACTAAGGGAGCAGGTTTAACCCAAAGAACACCAAGGAACACACAAATAGCCGGATAGCTATTAAGAAGCACAAAACTCACAGCCAAACTACACCGAAGAAGGGAAACAAAGATCTAATCATCTAGTCGATTAAACTCTAACTTAACTGGGCGACTTGGTTCAACACATGGGAGGAACCTATGCTGATTTATCCTATATGGTTGGTCTGAAGAAAACTCGATCTGATCACGGTCTTCGTCAAACGTTGACTGCTTGCGATCCTTGCAGACGAATCTTGGAGAAGGCAGGGGCGACGTACAACTTCTTCTTAGTCTTGAATTCTTGTGACGAGCTTATCTTGAACACTTGGGGAGATGTCGATACGTTGTTGTTGGTTGCATGGTCCTCAAACAGTTGCTCAAAACAGCGCTTGGGCATCCACCAAGACATTTGACACGGATAACGATGACTATAGAAGTTATGAGAGAGAGAGTCAATTTAATACTCCAAATGGTGAGGACGAATATAGATGAGAAAGGAATAGAGTGGAAGAGTATAGAAGCTAGACAAGATGAGAATAGCACATCATTAAGATTTTCCAATTGTAAAATAAGTTTTGAAGTTTTCCTTACAAACAGCCATTCTAACTAAGGTCACGACCTACAGTCGATATGGCTCTGATAGCACCTCTGTCGGGACCCAAAAATACAATTCTGGACCCTCTGTGTATACTGCACTAGTCCAAGATCACGCTAGTGCACACAGTGGCAACATCGATGAAATATCATTTCTATATGTAAAGATGACTAATAAATAGGCAAATAACAATAAATATCAGAGTAAAGACCTTAAGGTCAAGCTTACAATTAATACCTCAGAAGGCGAATAGCTCAAGAAGGCGCAAATGAACGAAACGGAATAACTTCAGTGAAGCCCATCCATATGCCCACAGGCAATCGGCTGGGGTGCGCGACCTAGTTCTTCTCGATCCTTGAGGTAGACCTTGTTGACCGACGATTCTTCCATTTCTGTAGGTTTGGGTGCAAGTTTTACAACAAGCGTGAGTACACAACCGTACTCGCAAGTCATACCACAGAATGCAATGTATAGATGCAGGCTTATTCCAAAGGAAATAGCTTCTGTGGTTATTTTGCAGAAATGCAACATTTGCAATTGAATATGAATAATAGATTGAAAGCATAATTCAAAACAAATAGACAATATTAATTTAACAGTTGTTTTCACAAAGACACATAGCCTAGTCAAATTCTTTCACACAGCCATATGACTTAAATCACACAGCTGTCCCTTCCCAAAGGTTTTATGAAAATCTACCCCTCGTGTGAAATCCCCGAGCATGTCCATGACCGCGGACGCGACTATTGGAATAGATTGTTTAACACTCTGCAGAGGTTGTACACTTTACCCACAAGATGCAATCAACTGGATCAGAGCTGATCACAACAAAACTTTTCAGAAACATCATCTCAAACATTGACATTCCTAGTGTGCTTACAAACCGCTATACCAGCTCACATAGAATTGGTATAACACACACCATTGGACGGGGATCGACAGATCGTCATGATGTAACCACCAAGTAGTCACACCTCCACCCTGGCACATAGCCCAACCTATCCACCTGAACATCAATGCCGAGAATCCATAACTTACTAAGTTAGGCCCGTCCCATACCAGGCATGTGGTCGTACATGCCTGGTATGGGACGGGCCACTAGTCTATGGACCACGTCCATGGAGATATGCTAGTCCACGGTGGACCAAGCTCATAGACAAGGGTTTGACCAAGGTTGACTGACATACGGGACCCGCATGTAAGTGAGAGAAATAATCTAGGGCTTTAATTAGGTGGATGACATGTGGGGTCTACATGTAATTGACAGGAGATAGATATATATTCTCTTGTATGACAGATGGGGCCCATTGTCATAGAGAGCAATGGCAACAGGGAGGAAACAACAGAAGAAAACGAATAGAGGAACGAAGCAACAGCATGAACAGACATGAATAGTGAATGGATTAGTAGGCTGATTCTTGCTCATGGAAGTACCGATGAACGGAGGCAAACCAGCGGTGGCGAAGGGGCAAAACGGAATGGAAACGACGAGCCGGAGATGATGACGCGGTCCGGACGTCGAGATTTTGCTCCATGCGACGGCAGCGACGCGAATAACGCCGACGACGGCGGCCTCACGGGCGCGTAACACTTCCGGTGATGCTCTGCGAAAAGGGAGGTGAGCACGGCGTAGAACGCGGCGACGCGAACTCAACGGTGGTGGAGTTGAAGGGAGGGGATCAACGGTTGCGGAGTAATTGGCCGGAGAAGGACGACGGGCAAGAGGCGAGAGAACGCTCGATTCCCGGCGCACGGTGGATGAAACTTGAATTTACAAGAGGGGAAAAATAGGTATCAACGAGGGGCACAAGATGACACGATCGGATTTTGGAAAAACTCACCGAGGAAGCGAGGAACGCGATGAACACGTTTCGGCTTTAGGACTTGACATGGCCGGCGGTGCTCGGTGATCTTCGCGAAGAGGAAGGAACCATGGCGTAGAACGCGACGATACGAAGCTAACACGCAGACGGTTCGGTAGGGGCGTCGGATGAAGCGCAGATTCGCGGAGAAGAACTTCGGTTGGAGCTCAGGTTTTTGGAGATTGCGACGAAAATAGATCGGTTTGGAGGAAACCAATTCAGGGGATTGGAAGAGGAGATCAAGACGGACGCGTGAGCGCAAACCATTCGCTTTTATATACACCGTAGAGGTAGATATGGAATTTTGAATGTTTGAGTTGCAACCGTATACGTTCTGGACTGCTGTTCGGTTCTGGAGCGAGCTGAAGATGAACAGTACATCGCGAGTACTGTAGCATGTGGGCAGGAGAGAGAAAATACTGATTTTCGGAATTAAAATAAAAGGCCAAAAATCAAGGAGATCAAATAAATAGCAAATAAATCCGAAAAAATCTCAAAAATACCCAAAAATTCCTTGAAAGACAAGGAAGCCAAATAACACAAGTTTTTATTTAATTAATGTTTATATTAGTCAAATTAAATATTTTTAATTTAGAAAATTCAGTTAAGCTTTATTAATTCAAATAAAATTGGTGAAATTTTCCATGGACCTAAACTACTCAAAAGATTTTTAAAAAGCCAAATTTTGGGACGTTACAAACCTCCCCCCCTTAAAGGAATCTCGTCCCTGAGATTCAGGCTGGCTATAGAATAGGATAACGAACTCAGCCTTCGGGTTCACTTCTTGCTTTCAAATTGCTTTGACTTTGACAGAATCGCTCTTCTGACCACTTATAGAACAACGCATTGCTTCTTGCTAAACTTCTCGCTTCGCTGAAAACTTGACAAACTGGCTCTTGGCTGGAAGGCATCTTGAAACTTGATTGCTTCTATCGGGGCTGCTTGATCGGTGCTTGAGGGCACTTTTGGAGTGGAGGAAATCTTGCTGCTGACTGGCAACTCGGGTTGACAAACTATCTCTTCTTCCGCGCTTCGGAATATGAGCTAACTGACACATTTTTGTCGCCTCTGTCATACACTTCTTAGCACAGAACTCCAATAGGTATTCTGAAGATAGACATGGCTGCGAAGGTGATAATCTGTATAATCTGCGTAGCTTTTCTTCTTGAACACTGCTACTTGAATTCCATTTAAGATTAAGAATCCTTGGTCTTCTGCTTCATGATTAATGCAATATCCACATACTTTGTAATTTGATCTGCTCCTAGCTGAGCAATGACTTGCACAATCAACCACTGTGAACTTCAGAGGGTGACAACTGCGACTGGCTGACATCTGGGTTGTAGCGAGACTCTGCACACAACACTTACTTGCTCGACTTGGTACTATGAGTTAAGGCATAACTCATTAATCTTTTTTCAATCTGTCCGCTGATTCGGGCGATACACAAAACTGAACTGAAATGACTATCCAAGCATCATATAGACTTTGTCGCTAATACAGGATAAGCTGGGATCCTTGGTCTGACACTAACTTTTCTGACACGTCGTGCAAATTGACCATCTCTGTAGATCTAACATTGCACCCATGCTGACAAATACCATATCTGTCGTATACAACCTCTGTCGTATACCACTCTGCTAGGCAGTGTCCAAACTAGGTGACATTGACAGGAATGAAGCAACAAATTTCTGTCAAATGATCAACAATCACCCTTCAAGAAATTATATCCCGATTGGGTCCTAGGAAATCCCATATCTGAGTTTTCAGGGATAGAAGTACTCTGACTGGCCTCCAACATTTTGGCTGACTTTCTGACATACCAAACACATGGTACCCATTCTGTGATATTTTGCTTTATTTTGGATCATCACAATTCAACTTTGAGATCTTTGTACACCTTGGTACTTTCAGGGAAAATGGAATGCTTACACTCAAATGTTGGTTTAAACATCAACTACTTGAGTTTCTTCTCATTAGATGTGCAGATATGCTCATTGATTTGTGCATCATTCTGTTCGCCTTCAACGGGTTCTCATGCTTTCCTTTGCTTTACGTGAGGACGAATTTTCTTGACAAAAATGTCATCTCACTATCTGGTCAACACTGAATTCTAGCATCGGTTCGAACCCTGGGGTTCAACAAATATCCTCTTGAAACTGACTCAAGACTCAACTTCTGACTCTCACAAGTAACTTTAGTCGATCGATCAATGATTCTTACATGAGCTCTTCCGCTTCAAAGTATCCGTCATTGCATCGTCCGGCGGCTTTGAGGAACGGATTTCAACTCGTGTAGTTTTTAATCCAATAACCGTCTTTGTTTCTTCATGACAAACTTTGAATTACGACTAGGATAATTCATCGCTTGAAACTTTAGTTATTAAGAAGTGCAGTGAAACTTCTTAACACACTGATTCTTGGATGTTCCGTGATAAAAGCTATCAAGGTTCTTTCGGTATCTAGCAATACAAACACGGAGTTGTGATTAATCTCTTCAAATTGCACAAACTCAGTTCACTTCTAGCGATCTGGGCGACTTCTCTTCTTACAACAGGTGAGGGGTCTTGGCTAACTTGAAACGACTGTCTCACTGATCTTCGACTGACACTGTCTCAAAATGACTGTTTCACTGGTATTCAACTGACACTGCTAAGCTGATGGGATTGATTTGACACTGCCTTTTTCTGATAAAGTCATCTGATCTACTCTATCATTTATGCGAACTCTTTTAACAACTTTTGTCATAGTTCATCTCTGATGTAATTCCTTCTGAAAGTGGCTGATCCTGGGTACCAAGTCAGAGACAAACTTAACTTCGAATACGGTTGCATGTTGCATAGATCACTTGCAATGACAATTGCATATTCTCTTGCGGATACGGACATTATTCCATGGTTAAATCCTTCAACTATTTACTGTTATTTCATAGCTTTGTACAAGACTGAGTTGGAATTCAACATCACATTCCATGTTACAGCTCCACGGCCTTCAATCAACATGACTCGACGCCTTGTTACTCGACTTGCAAAGGCATATGCTGAGAAAGGTATCCAATGATTTAATATCCAATATTTCCTTTTTCTTCGTAACTTGCATACAAAGATGTCCATTTTTTTTTTGCTCTCAAATAGAGGAGAGGTTACAATGATTCTATGACTTTCTTGGTAACATCACCGTTCATACGTCTCTTCTTTGACTGCTTCGTTGGACACACGGATCCTGCTGCATTACCACCTGCTCTGAGAGTTAAAATCTTGACTGAACTAACTTCTGGCATTCTTGCATATTGGAGTGAGTGACTGGTTCTTCTGAGGACACTGGCTAATGTAGTGACCTTTTCCATGATAGTTGTAGTATAGACATGTTGAACCTTACGATTTTTCTAATGAGACTATGGCAGAACGACTATTCTGGTGTTCTTTAACTTTCAAGAAGGATAGTCGCTTTGTAGGGTATCTCTTGGCATAGTGGTCTTGTTACCACACTCAAACAACCCCGACGATACTAGCTTGTTTCTCTTTTGAGGTGGGTCGAGGTCAATATTCGCTCTTGTGATCCTTGGTGACATATCTTGTACTGACAATGGTTTGCCTTCTTTTGCTAATGTTCTGACAGTAGCTCAAAATTTTTTCTCACTGACGTTGCGTTGTAGAAGTCAACACAGAATACATAGGGCACTGGCTTGGACAATGATCATCGCTTTCACACAAGAAACATGTGATTTTGCTTATTGGACATTCACCAACAGAATGGTTTCCTTCGCAACTGGAACAACTAATATTGTGCTCATCGGTGCTATAGCCTATTTCTCCACAACGGGTACATGCACAATCTTCTGACTTATCTGGTTGGCAGCATTTCAACTGACAACGACTAGATTTGGTGTAGGATATCGAAATAGCAGGTTTCTCTTGATTACTTATGCTTGATATTGCATGCTGTTGGCACAAAGCGATGGTGAACTCTGCCCAAGTGATGGTGTGCTCGTCCTGATGGGCGGCGCAAAATTTTTTCCACCAATCTAATGCAACTCTTTCTAATTGATGAGCAGCATAGAAAACTTTCTCATTATCGTTGCATTGCACTGTGATTAGCTTCTCTTCGATGGTGCGAATCCAAGGTTCTCGCATCCTTGAGTGTGGTTCATCCTTCAAAGATAGGCGGGTTGGTCCTCAAGAACTTTGCAAGCTTGAACTGAGGGTGCGTCGTTGGGATGGCAACGAGTTGTGCATCATTGCAAATGGTAATATCGTCTGATGGCTGCATCGTCACTTGCATGATCTGATCCTGGGCGGTAGGGAACTGGCTCGGGTTCTGATGTGTCACTCACCGCACGGAGATAGTAGCCGGTTATTGTGCGCTCTCGCATCGACATCGCGATTTATACGATGGCATGCTTGATTATTCTGATTCATCAAATTGACTAAGGTAGCGGTGGTCTGGTTCTGCTGGGTCATCCTGTGGTTCATGTTCTGCATCATCGCTTTCATGAGTTGAGTCTGAGCTACCAAGAATTGTTTCATGACTGGATCTGCTACTCCTGGTACTGACAACTATCCACTGGGATTGACAACATCTGAGCTGGCATAGACTGTCTCAGGATTACTGACATGGCTGGCTTCACTGGCGTTCTCCATCTGCTGGCTGACCAGGGCTCATAGATGCGAGGGAAAGCACAAGGTAAGGGAAGAGAATCTACTAAGGGAGCAGGTTTAACCCAAAGAACACCAAGGAACACACAAATAGCCGGATAGCTATTAAGAAGCACAAAACTCACAGCCAAACTACACCGAAGAAGGGAAACAAAGATCTAATCATCTAGTCGATTAAACTCTAACTTAACTGGGCGACTTGGTTCAACACATGGGAGGAACCTATGCTGATTTATCCTATATGGTTGGTCTGAAGAAAACTCGATCTGATCACGGTCTTCGTCAAACGTTGACTGCTTGCGATCCTTGCAGACGAATCTTGGAGAAGGCAGGGGCGACGTACAACTTCTTCTTAGTCTTGAATTCTTGTGACGAGCTTATCTTGAACACTTGGGGAGATGTCGATACGTTGTTGTTGGTTGCATGGTCCTCAAACAGTTGCTCAAAACAGCGCTTGGGCATCCACCAAGACATTTGACACGGATAACGATGACTATAGAAGTTATGAGAGGAGAGAGTCCAATTTAATACTCCAAATGGTGAGGACGAATATAGATGAGAAAGGAATAGAGTGGAAGAGTATAGAAGCTAGACAAGATGAGAATAGCACATCATTAAGATTTTCCAATTGTAAAATAAGTTTTGAAGTTTTCCTTACAAACAGCCATTCTAACTAAGGTCACGACCTACAGTCGATATGGCTCTGATAGCACCTCTGTCGGGACCCAAAAATACAATTCTGGACCCTCTGTGTATACTGCACTAGTCCAAGATCACGCTAGTGCACACAGTGGCAACATCGATGAAATATCATTTCTATATGTAAAGATGACTAATAAATAGGCAAATAACAATAAATATCAGAGTAAAGACCTTAAGGTCAAGCTTACAATTAATACCTCAGAAGGCGAATAGCTCAAGAAGCTGCAGCGGAACGAAACGGAATAACTTCAGTGAAGCCCATCCATATGCCCACAGGCAATCGGCTGGGGTGCGCGACCTAGTTCTTCTCGATCCTTGAGGTAGACCTTGTTGACCGACGATTCTTCCATTTCTGTAGGTTTGGGTGCAAGTTTTACAACAAGCGTGAGTACACAACCGTACTCGCAAGTCATACCACGAATGCAATGTATAGATGCGAGCTTATTCCAAAGGAAATAGCTTCGTGGTTATTTTGCGAAATGCAACATTTGCAATTGAATATGAATAATAGATTGAAAGCATAATTCAAAACAAATAGACAATATTAATTTAATGATTGTTTTCACAAAGACACATAGCCTAGTCAAATTCTTTCACACACCATATGACTTAAATCACACAATTGTCCCTTCCCAAAGGTTTTATGAAAATCTACCCTCGTGTGAAATCCCGAGCATGTCCATGACATGACGCGACTATTGGAATAGATTGTTTAACACTCTGCAGAGGTTGTACACTTTACCCACAAGATGCAATCAACTGGATCAGAGCTGATCACAACAAAACTTTTCAGAAACATCATCTCAAACATTGACATTCCTAGTGTGCTTACAAACCGCTATACCACCACATAGAATTGGTATAACACACACCGCCGACGGTGGATGCGACGAATCGCCCCGCGATGTAACCACCAAGTAGTCACACCTCCACCCTGGCACATAGCCCAACCTATCCACCTGAACATCAATGCCGAGAATCCATAACTTACTAAGTTAGGCCCGTCCCATACCAGGCATGTGGTCGTACAGTAAGGCTCACTTCAATGGCGCACAAAGTTAAGTCCTTAATTGACCAAGGCAAGACTTCTATTTTCTAACTAGATCACAAAGATTATCATTCTCATGCACACAACTTCCACCATATCACACAGTATCCACCACTTGCCCCAGTCCAAATCCTTTCCCACCCTGTTGGTTAAGTGCAACATATGATATCCACAAAGCAATAGCACACAGTACACACAATTTTATCACCTAGTTCCATAATCACTTAGTCAAATTTATAATTGCAACTCAGGTGATGATGATGACTCGTTGCATGGCTAAGCAATCTACTCGTACTAAACAACCCACGTTGGTAATACCATAGCACCAACTAAATATGAACCAGACTAGGGTGACAAAAGATTATAACATACAATAGACAAAGTGGATATAACAAATTGGATTAATAGCTAAACCCAAAAGCGTTTAAATAATCACTTAAAGTAAATGCAATAATTTGAATCAAAGTAATTTTAAAAACTGGGATTCAATATGATCAAAGGTATAACTTGCCTTGCTATAGAAATGATGATCTTATTTTATCTTCAATCTTCTACTTGCTTGATCTTCAGCTCCTTCGGACGATTCCAAGACTTCGGCGTCTAACGAGAAAGAAAGCGCAAAACAAACTAAATTCAAAAAGACAAATCAAATAAACTCCAAATTGAAATTGAATGGTATTGGAAGATAAATAATGAAGTTAGATGAATTTAGAAACTTGAATGGGTTCAATCGGAATTCGGATGAAGAAGATATGGCTCTCGGAAGATTGGAATTCACATGAAATGGTGAAAAAGCTCTACGGAATATTCTCAGAATATTCTATTCCGAAAATATTAGAAAAAGAATGAGTGTATGATAGGTGGGACCGACTGGTATTTATGGATTTCTAGAATTAAAATAATTCCAGAAATAAGGTAGAGAGAGTGACATGTGGGATCAATAAGATAAATGACTTTTCAAGAATTAAATTAATTTCCAAAAATAGGATTAGGGGTTAACATGTGGGCCACTGGTCTATGGACCAGGTCCATAGAGATATGCTAGTCCACGGTGGACCAAGCTCATATACAAGGGTTTGACCAAGGTTGACTGACATACGGGACCCGTATGTAAGTGAGAGAAATAATCCAGGGCTTTAATTAGGTGGATGACATGTGGGGTCTACATGTAATTGACAGGAGATAGATATATATTCTCTTGTATGACAGATGGGGCTCATTGTCATAGAGAGCAATGGCAACAGGGAGGAAACAACAGAAGAAAACGAATAGAGGAACGAAGCAACAGCATGATCAGACATGAATAGTGAATGGATTAGTAGGCTGATTCTTGCTCATGGAAGTACCGATGAACGGAGGCAAACCAGCGGTGGCGAAGGGGCAAAACGGAAAGGAAACGACGAGCCGGAGATGATGACGCGGTCCGGACGTCGAGATTTTGCTCCATGCGACGGCAGCGACGCGAATAACGCCGACGACGGCGGCCTCACGGGCGCGTAACACTTCCGGTGATGCTCTGCGAAAAGGGAGGTGAGCATGACGTAGAACGCGGCGACGCGAACTCAACGGTGGTGGAGTTGAAGGGAGGGGATCAACGGTTGCGGAGTAATTGGCCGGAGAAGGACGACGGGCAAGAGGCGAGAGAACGCTCGATTCTCGGCGCACGGTGGATGAAACTTGAATTTACAAGAGGGAAAAAATAGGTATCGACGAGGGGCACAAGATGACGCGATCGGATTTTAGAAAAACTCACCGAGGAAGCGAGGAACGCGATGAACACGTTTCGGCTTTAGGGCTTGACATGGCCGACGGTGCTCCGGTGATCTTCGGGCGAAGAGGAAGGAACCATGGCGTAGAATGCGACGATACGAAGCTAACACCGCAGACGGTTCGGCCGGGGGACGTCGGATGAAGGCGCAGTTCGCCGGAGAAGAACTTCGGTTGGAGCTCAATTTTTTGGAGATTGCGACGAAAATAAATCGGTTTGGAGGAAACCAATTCAGGGGATTGGAAGAGGAGATCAAGACGGACGCGTGAGCGCAAACCGTTCGCTTTTATATACACCGTAGAGGAAGATATGGAATTTTGAAGGTTTGAGTTGCAACCGTATACGTTCTGGACTGCTGTTCGGTTCTGGAGCGAGCTGGAAGATGAACAGTACATCGTGAGTACTGTAGCATATGGGCAGGAGAGAGAATATGCTGATTTTCGGAATTAAAATAAAATATCAAAAATCAAGGAGATCAAATAAATAGCAAATATATCCGAAAAAAATTTCAGAAAATACCCAAAAATTCCTTGAAAGACAAGGAAGCCAAATAACACAAGTTTTTATTTAATTAATGTTTATATTAGTCAAATTAAATATTTTTAATTTAGAAAAATTCCAGATTAAGCTTTATTAATTCAAATAACATTGGTGAAATTTTCCAGAGACCTAAACTACTCAAAAGATTTTTGAAAAGCCAAATTTTAGAACGTTACAGTGTAGTCCTTGGAGTACAAGTCAAGTCACAATCTGTTGAGATCCTGTAAATCATATCTTGTACGTGTACTATATATACTCAAGACAATACAATGTTTTTGGCGTGTCCGGTACCGATCTTTCTTTCATTCGGTATAGGCTTATAGCTTAAAACGATGTTACCAGTTTGTCAATATATCCAAGAGTAATTAAACATAGCCGCCCACCAAAAAAAAAAACATCGTAATGTCGAAGGCAAAGTAAGTGAACAATGAGCATCGCTACCACGTGCTTCTCCTCTGAAAAAAAAGGAATGGCATGTGGATTACAATTGCAATAACTGGGAGGTGCTCCGGATATAAATTTCATGATGGCACCAAAAACAAAACCAGAAAAAGAAGACATCAACAAATGCATCGAGAGAGGCCTTGAATAAGTACAGCAAACAAAGTACTGCTCCATTGAAGGAGCAGAGGCAACACATACATGATACATGTAGCAGTGGTGGTAGTAATTTACAACAGAACTTACACAAGTGACAAGTCTGGATAGGAGTGGTTGAGGACTACTACTTTATAGGGAAAATTGGCTCAGTAACATCATGTTCAAACACTGTAAAATAACATTCTATTTGTGAGGCACTGTAAAATAACATCGCGAAGATAAGAAATTCTGCCGAATGACATCGTCGTCACATTCCGTCTGTTAGTTTATCGTTCGTCGATTATTTCCGTTTGCCTAATTTTTAAATATAGAAAATGAGCTCAATAAATTATGAATTTTTTTGTGGAGCATCCCGATATAGTATACTTGCTTGTGTATTTTTTAAAAAAAATTGCATCTATTCTTTTTCTCTCTAAAACTTATTAAAATATATTGTTTTAGGACTTTTCTAATATATAAAATGAGGTCCAATCATTATGATTTTTCTTCAGACTCCTTACATAGTGGATTTGATTGTGTAATTTTTTCAGAATTTTTCAAAAATTAATTAATACAATTTCATAATATTTAGACCTTATTGTCTATATTGAACAACTTACACAGTGGATATTATAAAATGAGGTCTAAATATTATAGAATTGTATTAATTAATTTTTTTAAAAAAAAATAAAAAAAATTTACACAATCAAGTCCAATTTGTAAGGAGCCTGATTTTTTATTATAATGTTTGGACCAAATTTTCTATATTAGAAAAGTTCTACTAACAGTATACTTTAATGAATTTTTTTAAAAAAAATCAGAAGGGATGCAATTTTGAAAAAAAAAATACACAAGTAATTACACTATATCAGATGCTCCACAAAAAAATCATAATTTTTTGAGCTCATTTTCTATATTTAAAAATTAGACAAACGGAAGTAAACTGACGAAACAGTAAACTAACGGGCGGAACGTGACAGCAATATCATTGGGTAGAATTTCTTATTTTCGTAATGCTATTTTGTAGTACCTCACAGACGGAATATTATTCCTCTGAATACGTCTAAACGTGATGTTACTAAATTAATTTTCCCTACTTTATATCAGGGTAGGTAGGTCGTGCAAACCACATGAATGTTTTGTATGTGAAAAAAAATTTACTAGTATGGTATAAAAGAATTCCTGTGGTAAGTTTTAATAGCCTGGACAAAGTGTTAGCTCTGCCTTCAATCTTGGCTGCTCAAACTGGCGAAAAACACCTTCACAAGGCACGCGTGCGTACGTTTCGCCCTCAACTTTCAATCCACGTTTCCGGAAAAACTAGCAGTAGTAGACTGGCAGCTAGCTTTCACTTAGCTTGACCAGCTAGCGATCAGATGCATGTGCCAAAGCCAAGTCTGCTCGCAGTCGCAGACACAATAGATTCCTTGCCGAATTTGCCGTGTCCAGTGACCGTCGTCCAGCCTAGTGACGTTACTAGACTCGCTGTTTATACATAGATGTACTTCACATAGGCCATAGGCCTGGACCTGGTGGCCTTCCGTGGGAGCAAGTCGCTCCACTGTACTACTACTAGACTGCCGAGACAAGGGAAGTGTTTCTACTTTTACTACTTGTTACCGTTGTGTAATCCATGGTAGGCGTAAAATAAAAACACACAACTTGCGAGCTGTGACCTTTGCAAAACACCGGGGGCGATTCGAGCAGGAGCTTCATTACACTTCAGCTTATCCTCCACGGCGGCGATGAAACCCTCCTCCCCTAGCCCCAACCAACCTCGAGCAGTTGTGTCCGTTTTGCAGAAGGATGGAGAAAAGGATTTGTGGGCCTGTGCCGAAGCCCACAAGACCTAACTTCCTCACGTCCATCCCACGTCACCACCTCTGCGCCTGATGTATCCCATTCCAAAATTTCCCCATTCAAAAATTCAAAATTCCAATCGATTGAGGATTTGAGGAGAGGAACGCACCCGAGGGGTGAGAGCCGAGGCGGCTGGCAGCGGCGCTGCGACGTGGAGGGAGCTGGGCGAGGGGCCGCCGGTAGCCGGAGGAGGCCGAGCTGGTAGCTGGAGGAGGCCGGGAGTGGCCGTCGCCCGCCGGTAGCCAGAGCCCGGAGGAGCGGAGGAGGTGAGGGAGCCTGGAGGCCGAGAGCCCGAGAGCCACTGACGCCAAGGCCCAAGGAGGGAGCTGGCCTGGGGGCGGGGGAGTGGCCACCAACGCCAGTAACCTGAGCCCGGAGGAGTGGACGAGGCGGCGGAGCCCGAAGGCCAGGAGCCCAGGAGCCGCCGATGCCGAGGCCGAGGTCCTGAGGCGAGGCGAGGAGGAAGGCCGGGACTGGGAGCCACCAAGGTCTCGAGGAGGAGGGGCGGAGGAGGCGAGGCAAGGACGCCGGGGAGGGAGGCTCTGGCGGGCTGGCTGCTGTCGCTCTGCTGAGGTGGAGGGACTAGGGCGTCAGGGAACCGTGGAGGTGGGCTGCTGATCTAATCTGCTCTGTTTGTGCTAGTATAAACTCATTATTACTCGATTAGCAAATTTTTTTGTTAGAATATAGTGTGATATATACTCAGATAGCAATTTGTTTGTAGGTTTGTGATAATAAAGAAACAAACTTTGCGTAATTATTTCACAAACAATTTAATTAGTACTCCTCCAACCGATGATAGCTCAATTCAATCAAAGAAACCTTGACTAGAATTTAATCCGGATGAAATTTTTGCCAACCCGGTGTATCACATACCAATACAAGATTTTGCCAATGAAAATAGAGATAAAATGAGGAGGGTATATTTGTTGAATGGTACAGAAATTAGACATGACTTTCCAAAGACATTGGATGGCAAAATGTAAAGATCCTTTCAAGAATTATAGTTTAATAACTTCAATTGGTTAGAATATAGTGAAAAAGATGCTAGTTTTTGTTTCTATTGTTTTCTTTTTAAGAAACCGACACAACCTTACACATTTGGTAATAGTGTATTTACTCTCGTTGGAAGACAACTATAGATGCTTTTAATAAATATGTTGTAGTCCAAATAGTTTTTACAACATCGTAAGGGGTAAGTGTGATGACTTCAAGAATCAACAGTCAAGTGTATCTAGTAAAATGGATACTTACACTAAGAAGGCTAAAATTGTACACAAAATTTGTTTGATTGCATCTTTAGATTGTGCAAGATATCTCATAGCACAAGGTGAAGCTTTTTGTGGACATGATGAATCCTTCACTTCCATCAACAAAGGCGATTTCAAAGAGTTGTTGGATTGATACAAGGATAAGAAAGAGGAAGTAAAGAATGCATTTGATACAGCATCCGAGCATGCAGTTATGATTTCTACAAATATTTAAAAGGAGTTTTCCAAAGCTTACGCACAAGACGTCACAAAAGTGATTAAGGGTGATACGGGATATGAAAGAACGCTCGAAAGATACAAGGGACAATGGGTGGGAGCCATTGTTCGACCAAGTCAAAAGTTTTTGTGAGACATATGAGATTGATGTGCTAAATATGAATGTTGTCATTGGAGTTATGGGTAAATTTGTACATCGGAAGCATACAGTGACTCAACATCATTATTACAAAGTTGACATTTTCAATGCTGCTCTTGATGCAACTACGAAAGAGATGAATCATCGGTTCAATGAAGTTTTCTCGGAGTTATTGGTATGCATGTCTTGTCTTAATCCAAACGATTTATTTTTTAAGTTTAATGTTGATAAGCTTGTTCGACTTACTCAGATTTATGGTAATGACTACATGGTAGCTGGCCGATTCTTAGTAAGAAATCAGTTTCAGACCTTCATTCTCAATATTATGAGAATTGGGGGATTTCATGGATGTCGTGATATTTCAAAACTTGCGAAATTTATGGTTGAAACAACAAAAATGATAGAACTTTTCCATTGGTATATTTTCTCATCGAGCTAACATTGATCTTTCCCATGGCAACAAAATATGTTGAGAGGATATTTTCGGCAATAAATATTATCAAAATATATTTGTGCAACAAGGTAGCGGATGAGTAGCTCAATGACTTGATGGTGTGCTACACCAAGCGAGACATATTTAGATTCATTGATAATGATAGAATCATAAGATGCTTCTAAGGAATGAAATCAAGCGAAATGAATTTGCCTCGTAAAAGTAGTGATTCAAGCTAGCGTCTTAGCGGTATGGTTCGTTTATTTTGAATGTCCATGGTCATTTAAGTACAATTTGCTATTGTATCACTAATTTTGTTAATTTTGAGGTACATATCGTTACCCACTAAAACCATATTTATATGTTTTAGAGGTGCACTTTCGATTAGCGAGGTACCTTCATTGTATCTCTTTTTTTTTTCTTTGCTTTGCTTTTACATCGAGGTACCTTCCCCTAATATAAATCCTTTCTACCCCAGCAAGACGTCCTCTCCTCTAAGCATCGTTCTACCTCTAATCGTCGTCGTCGGTCTTCTTTTCACAGTGTTTATCTAGTTAACAACGATTACATATTGTGAAAAAAAATTAGAACCTAACAGTATATGTGAAGAAAGAGTTATTTAATTGCATATTGTGAGTAAGGACGTTATTCGATGACATATAATCAGTTTACTCCTAAAACAAGGATCCTCAAAATTAGTCTAGCTTGGCCTCGCCAGCTTCATGCTTTGTAAGTTTTATCAATCTCATTTATACACAGAACATAGTCTACACTTTGGAGTAGTACTAGCATTCAAGGATAGGGGTGAATCATATTAATACGTAGTCATCAGTGCTGCAGACTAAGCCAATTGGTGGTTGCATCATTCCAGCTTAGAGATCAACAGTGCTTGCAAATCGCTCCAGCTCCAGCTATGCTAATACTACTAATATTTTGTTTACTAAATACTGCTTTCCATCTTAAAGAGGTACTAGTGTGTCATGTGCTGGAATTATTATTCCTGTGCATAAACAGTACCATAGGTACCGTAGTATCGGGATTAGGAAGGGATTATCTTCCTCGATAAGGTCTTGTTTGGTTTGATCCAAATCCCTGCTTATCCACATGTATAGACCGGGATTTTAGTTCAAATTTTCGGTCCATATACATGGATCTCGGCCGGGAATGGACTTCCCAAACAAACCTTAAGAATATCTATTTCTTTAGATATTTGATTAGTTTCCTTATATAGGGATTAGTTAATTGGAAATATTATTTATTAGTTAGGAAGGTTATTTATTAGTTAGGAAGGTCATAATTTAAATTGATTTTATCCATAATTGTTAGAAAAACCCTCTATATAAGGCATATTGTAATTGTTGGCATTAAGCAATAATATGAATTAGTCTCAAGGCTCTCAAGTCCCTCCTCCTAATCTAGATCATTTCTACTCTAGCAAGACGCCCTCTCCTCTAAGCGTCATTCTACCTCTAACCGTCGACGTCGGTCTCCTTTGCACGGTGTTTATCTAGTTAACAATGACGGCATATTGTGAAGAAAAATTGAAACCTAACGGTATATTGTGGAGAAAGAGTTATCCGATGGCATATTGTGAATTAGGAAGATATTCGATGACATATAATCATTTTTTTCCGAAAACAAGGAAAGACTAGGCCCTATAAAAAGGGAAATTTGCCAAAATGACACAACTTAGTATTGGCTTCTACAAAATGTCATTAAATTAATTGCAATTGATATTTTGCCCCTCCTTACATTGTCTCCTCGTTAATTTGCCCTTTTGGAATATTTAAATCATTTTTTGTCCTAATGACCATGGCCCACGTGTGCATGGACGCTTTTGCCCTCCCTAGTCAAGAATTATGTTCAAGGCCGACGTGGTGGACCCAGAGGGGCGCCTCATGGCGTGGAGGAAGGACGACGAGCAGCCCTACGGGGTCACCCGTGATCCGCGCACCAGCCCGCGTCTCGGGGCTCTCACTCGTCGGGTTTGGCCTCTCCAGCAAGCTCGGTCGCGGTCTCCTACACCTCGACCGCTCGGTCGGCCGCTCGCTCTCCCGCAACAACTTCTCTCGTGACCTCCCCATCGATCTCACCCGCTTCCTGGACCTCTAGTCACTGGACCTCAGCTCAAGCGCCTTCTCGAGCACCATCACCGGCAACACCTCCTCCATACGCTAGATCCAAATCAAATGGTGGGCCATGGTTCTTATTCGGGGACGTCGATGCGGTGGGAGGTGGCGGTCGACGAGGATGAAGAAGGTCACTTCCACTCGCTATTGCCTTCTCCTTCGCCGCTGTGCACGGCCTCGCTGCCGCCCCTCCACAACACCAATCGTTGCCTCTGCTCAACGGTAGCTCCTCGCTGCTTTTGCCTCCATGGCTCGGGAAGAATGAAGAAGCACAAGCTGGCCCGCTAGATTCATAGCTTGCCCATGGCACCTTCGCCTACGTCGAGCCCGCGCACGCCGCCGCTAGCCCGCCACCTCCATTGAGCCCGCTGCGTGATATCTTGTAGTGCACCGCACTCTCTTTCCTTTTTTTTTTAATTTCAATGGTGGGACTTTGGGACGGATTTCCCCCTCTTTCCCAACTGACGATGGGGATTATGCCCTGACTGGTTGGGATTTTGGTCCGGGACAGCTAACTGGAGGGGGTGGGAGCGAGCGAGAGAGGCAGCTGATCGGGGGGGGGGGCAAAAGTGTCCATGCACATGTGGTTCACGACCATTAGGACGAAAATTGATTTTAATATTCCAAAAGGGCAACTTAGCGATTAGACAATATAAAGTGTGGCAAAATATCAATTACAATTAATTTAATGGCATTTTGTAGAAGCCAATACTAAGGTGTGGCAGTTAGGCAAATTTCTCCTATAAAAAAAAAGATAAGAATAAGGGATTGTCTATTCATAAGTTGGCTGAAATTTTCTTAAATTTAAGTCACTTGTTGTGATCATTGGATCAATATCCAATCATATGACATCCATTGGATCAATATCCAATCATATAATAATCATATGACACACCAATCTCTACACAAATCTAATAGTCACAACAAGTGACTTAAACTTAAGAAAAAATTTCAGACAACTTAAAACTAGCAAAATCGTAAGAATAATACCAATAATATTGGTTCCAAAGTGAAATAACATGCAGAAAACTACCTATCTAGAACGATACCTAAAAACATTTTATGGGCAAAGCTAGCCGTTAAAGTGTCAATTCTCATTCCAACCCTTCTCAAACGTAGGCAAAAAATAAAAATAAACACTCTGCGGATGTATGGATTGATTTCAGGCAGGCAAGCAGCGGGGAACAACAATTGATTTCGTAGACGTTTGCGATTTCTGATATACCTAACTAGCTATAAAGCATCTAGTGAGAAGCTTTTGGCTGATTTAGCAACTTTTTGATTCGTAAGAGCAAAAGTAGCTTCCGTTCGTACGAAACTATAAAAATAGCACCGTGACAGGTTAGGCAAGTGCCGTATGTCACCTTCAACGCGCTCGGACCGCGGCAGGACGAAGGCACTGAGTGGTGCCGCGGCAGCAAATATGTTGCGCACCCAGATCGCCGCGGGTTCCTTCCGCGCTCCAGAAATGCTGCAGGCACCTGCCATGTTATGCAAAAGCTACATGCCACCCGTGTATTAAGTGCATGGGTTTGGTTTTTTTTGTCCGTTAGTGATGAGTGGTTTTGGAAGGTTTTTGTCCTCTAGCGATTAGTGTATGCATGTGTGGATATTAGCGAGCAAGAGCTCTTTCGCGGATTGAGAGCACAATATGTGGCTAGCGTTGAAAACGGACGGAAATTTTCCCGGTCCGAACCGTCCATTTTTCTACATTTGACCCGTCCGTTTCCGTATTTTCGGAAATATCCGGAATCGGTTCTAATTCGGGACTAAGTCGCTTAACGCGGATGGATGTAGAAACGGCGTTTTCGTCCGTTTTGCGAATTCGTATTTGGTCGGAATATTTCCGTATTTTACCGAAATTTACCCGGATTCTAGGCGGCCCAATCTTTGTCCCCGGTCCCCAACTCCTAGAGGCCCAACACTAGCCCATCTAAGAAAACCTAGGTCTCCACTCTCCACTTCTAGACCCCAAGTGCCCCCTAAATGATGAGGTATGCCGTATGCGTTGTACATTGTAGCAACCTTATATTTACAACATTTAACAATAAATTATGACCAAACTATATGCGGGAAGATGGCGGTGAAAGTGATCCGACGAGATGGATGATGCTTTGAGTCATGATGGACTGATGAACATCCGAAAATATGCCATGTTATTATGTGATGTCTTGTGCTATGTTCATGCCACTCATTTTAATTTGTTAGATGTCATCCGAACTAAGTGTCACGATTGTTCTTGTGTTAGTGTGTGTGATGAAATCCTAAACTATTTTCATTTGCGTTTGAATATCCGAATTCGTGCTTTACTGCTTTTCATCGTCAAAGATGTGTGTGATTGTGATTGTGAGTATAAAGATGTGCGGTATTCCGGCTTGTTCCGGCTTTCATCCGCTTCCGTTGAGTTTCCGCCGTATTGGTTCGTTTCGCACCCGCATATCCCGATTCCGCTGAACCCGCATTTTCCAACCCGATCCCGTTTCCGCCAACAAATATAGAAACGGAAGTAGAAATGGGGTTTTTCCGTCCGTTTCCGTTCGTTTTCATCGCTATATGTGGCTACGTGTAGCGGTTTTGCATCAGCGTAGCCGTATCCGGCCGGTTCGGATCTGCGCAGCAGCTAGATCCTACGGTTCGATCCGCAGAGGCAGCGCGTCGCGCGCCCGGGTGAGCGGTAGGATGCAGCCGCGGTACGGGAGCACGGTAGGGGATATGTGATGCTTGTCTAACCTACCGCGATGTCATTTTTACCATTTTTAACGTGTGGGGCTACATATGCTAAATCGTTTCAAAAAACGGTCAAATGAACCAAAAAAACTCTCTTGTGAAAGAAGCTATGGATTATTAACTGTTGTAGAATCAATTACAAATCGTAAAAAGTGGTAAAGATATAAAAGCCTGAATATAACAGGTTTAACATTGACCTAAAATTATTTGAAACGGAAGGTTCAACTTTGAAACTATAGTTGAATCTTAAGTAAAGCCATAGAGGCCTCTGCCAGTGGACGTATTCAACCATTTACCGCGTTTGTTTTGGTTTGAACTCGAAATTGATATTTCAAAATTGATATATTTTGCAATACATGAATTTAACATTCGTAGCAAACTAGACAATTAAACCAATCCATTTATTTCATCACCAGGGTCCATTTATTTCACGGTCAGTGCCAGAACGACGCGAAACCACACTTAGGTCGGTCTCAGTGGGAGTTTCATTAGAGTTTCATTCTCATTAAATGTGTTGCCACATAGGCATTTTAGATGACATGACAGTGTATTTAAGAAGAGATAGGAGAAATGGGTTTCATCTAGATGAAACTCTCTTGGCACGAATACCAACTCCCTCTGAGTCATGAAATTAAATGCCTATGAAACTGTAGAATGAAACTCTCCATTGAGAGTGGGTATTTCATTCGAGTTTCATTTCATTTCATATGACATGACAGTCTTGGAAACAACGCCATAAACTCTCCACTGAAACTGACCTTAGCTTGCACAATTCATTACCATTGAATAACTTCGTATATTCATTATACATCACCAATATCTCACATGCGAATTCGGACACGCCACAATGAATAGTGTATTGCAAATACGCCTAAATGATGTACTTATTCAGTTATTCCGTAGCATGTCGTAGATTTTCTATAAAAAAAATCTACCAAGTTCCAAACACAGCAATGGCTCCAAAGTCCAAACAGAGTCCCGATGAGCCCACGTGCCGACGCGCATCAGGCGGCGTTAACGAAGGCGACCATCCTGCCGAGCATTTCCTTGGCCTTGTCGCAGTCCGGCGTGAAGAGGTAGAAGACGTGCCCTCCTCCGTATCCAGCAGCTCCACCACGTGCTCGCCACTCGCCGCGGCCACCGCCTCCGCGTACGCGCGGCCGCGCCACCTCAGGAAGTCGCCCTCCGCGGTGCACACCATGACCCGCTCGCACGCCAGCGTCTCCAGCCCGGCGCGCCGGGCGCCATGGGGTTCATCCGCGGGTCGTCCATACCGCTGGTGCCTGGGCACGCGAAGAACCACAGCCGCGCGCCCATGGCGCGGCCCGCGGGGTCGCGCGTTTCCTCGCCCACGGCCTCGGAGCCCCAGAACCAGGGGTGGATCAGCACGGCGCCCTTGAGCCGCGGGGCGTCCGGCTGGATGGCGAGGTGGTGGCAGATGTTGGCGCCGGCGCTGTCCCCGGCCACGAAGACGCGGCCCAGGTCGCCGTGCACGGCGACCCAGGGGTCGGCGGCCGAGAGCACCCACCTGAGGGCGGCGAAGCAATCGTCGTAGGCGGCCGGGAGAGGGTGCTCCGGGGCGAGGCGGTACTCGACGGAGATGCAGACGGCGGGGCAGGCGGCGGCGAGGTTGTTGAGGAAGCGGTGGCAGTTGGGGGACGCGGCGGACTCGGCCACGAAGCCGCCGCCGTGGACGTAGACGACGACGGGGAGCTTGGCGTCGGCGGAGGCAGCGGCGGCAGGGGGCAGGTAGAGGCGGGCGGAGTAGTCGCCGAGGTGGACGTCCTTGGAGTCGACGCCGGTGGCGGCGTCAAGGCCGGGCTCGACGGGCGGGGGCACGAGGGGGCGCTCGACGCGGCCGCTCTTGTAGACGCGGAGGAGCGGGCCGAACTCGTGGACCACCTTGTCGTCGGCCTCGCCGGCGGGAGCGGGGGCGGTGTTCGACGCCATGTTGCCTCACTACACTGCTGCCACCTACTCCTGTGTTCGCTGCACTGCTGCTGCCTACTCTTGTCTTCGCTGTGGTGAGCAGTAACTGGCGAGGTAGTACATTTTTTGGGGGTCTCCGGACGACATCGGCAGCGTGCGACTGGCGTGGCGTGAATGCGTGATGGCGTGGCAGAGTTATGTACGTGAGCCCTCCTCTCCTCCGCTACTAGATGGCCGGCTGGACTCTTGGGGGGTTCGCGTGGAACGGGAGCACCGGAGCGGAGGTCACCGGCAAGTGGGACCATGGGGTGAACCCACACTCGTGAGGATCATTGCATTAACCGAACAGCCGGGCAGATGAGCCAACACGTTTGTCAGCCGGCCGAATCAACTGCAGTGACAAACGATCATCAAACCGACACGTACGGCACGGGCGCGTGAAATTACGCGAGCGATTCGGCCGGATCCAGCGGCGGCCACCCGACGTGCACTCCATTGCATTTTATGTTTCTACTGTGTACTCTTTTTACATTTTCACAACACAAACACGGAGCCTTGTGCTAAAATGATACGTGTGTCTTTTAAGGAAATAGTAAAGCTAACATATACATCTGAAATAGTAAAAACGACATCTCTACTATGCTAAAATACAGTGGTAGGTCACGTGTTATGATCTCAGGTCTCGCGGCGGGCACGCCCCGCTGCACCATACCGCGAATTGGGTTGTCGGGACCCGAAAATACATCTCAGGAACCCTATGTGTATTCTGAACTAGTCCCAGATCAGTAGCTAGCTCACACAGGGAAACAATGATGAAATATCATCCATTTATTCAATTTAACTAAAAAGATCTCAAAGTAACAAATAATAATAATAACTGGACCTTATGGTCAACGTTTACTTAACTTGCTACGCAGGGCTAAAGAAACAAATAAACTCTTGCAGCGGAACAAAACTCTTCAAATGGTCAATCAACATGCCCACAGGCAATCGAGTGGAGAAACACATCCTAATCCGCAAAACCTTCATGGTCTTCCTGGTAGAACTCGGAGTTCCTTGGGTTTTCTGTGGAGATTTAAACAACGCAGGGCGCAAAGCCATGAGTACTTTGAATGTACTCAGCAAGCCGTGGGGAAATATATGCAAATAGTATTCATACAGGGCTTGAACAAAGGTTAGTTGTATGACTCTTTTGCAGAAAGCAGCATTTACGATAAATACAATAAATAGATTGAAATGCGTAATTTGAAAACAATAATAAGTAATTAAACACTTTCTTTGAAACAACTAGTGAACTTCCCATCCACTTCCCAACTAAACCAACGATAAGTGAATTATCCATTCACAAATCGACACAACCCACCAAGTGAATGACCTATTTACCAAACGAACATTATATTCATCAAGTGAACTTCCCATCCACACTCCGACACATTTTTGAGGAAACTCTATCTCCCGTGTGAAATCCCCAAGCACGTCCATAACCGCGGACACGGCTATTCGAATAGTTTTACACTCTGCAGAGGTTGTACAGTTTGACCCACAAGAGATAGATCAACTTATAATGTCCGTTTAACACACTTCCGAGGTGTGCGACTAAGTGATCATCACAAGGCTTTTACAAAGCTCCTTCTTAACCCGCCCGCGCGCTAAGATTTCAACATTGAATGTCTTTCCGACCAGACAGGGCCCCCTCTTGCGCCACCGTGATAATACGTTTTCCACGACTCACACTTCAAATGACAGAACCGAAATTAATACATTGCTAATTATTCAGTCAGATCCGTCCCATACCAGACATATGGTTGTACGGTTAAGGCCCAGTTCAATGGCGCACAAGATTAAGTCTTTGACAAGTTACTCAGGCGAGACTACCACAAACCCACAACATATTCAATCCACATCCCCACTATCCACCAACCACTCGCCCGAGCGAAAATCATTTCGTTTAACCAAAACCAATGACATACCCTGTCGTGGCCCCCAAATTTTAACAAGAATGGCTAACCACCACGATTCCATAAATCATTAAGTCAAAATTAATTATTAAGACACATGTGATGACAAACCCATCGTAACTAAGCAAGACTAAGCATATGTACGATACCCATGTTGGCAATACAAATATGTCCAACTAAAATTACCCATGATAAGGTGACAAAGGATTCATGGCATTCAAATAATCAATGTAGGCATAATGACAATAGACAATAACTATACCCAAAACCATTGATATAAATATAGCATGCAATTGTATAAAATAATATACTTTTGAAATCATAGGTTCAATATGATCAAAGGACCACGACTTACCTTGGAATAAATCCAGTGATTGATCTTGATCTTGGTATGCTACTCCTTGCTCAAAGCTTCCCGAAGTATCGACGTCTACTCGCAAACAAGCAAATAAACCAAATAAATAAATAACAGAGAGAAAAAAAACTCCAAAAATTAAATAAAAATCTCATATAAATAGATCTCAAATTTAGATGAATTTAGGAATTTGAATGGACTCAATCGGAGTTCGGATGCAAAAGATATGGGCTTTGGAAGATTGAAATCTAAAGAAAAACCCTAAATTGGATTTTCAGATTATCCCGAATTATTTGCCTATTGGAAATTCCGGAATATGACGTCGGCTGACGTCAGCAAGGCTGTTCGGACGGGACAAAAAATCATCCGACAGGTGGGACCCACCTGGAAGTGAGAGGGTGCACCGTGGACTGGGTTTAGAGATCCATGGCTCGGGTGGAATTTTGAGTCTGCCACATGGCTGATGACCAGGAGCTGACGAGGATGACACCTGGATGACACACACGCACAAAAGATGAGGTGGCGCTCGGTGGAAGGGTGACGTGGCTCGGGGCAAACAAGGAGAAACAAGCAGGGCAGCCATGGCCGGCGACTGGAGCTCGTTGGCGATGGCGAACCTGGACGGGGCAGCTCTAATGAAGAACAAAAACGGGATGCCAGAGAAGAGAGGATGCCAAAGGAGGTGGTTCTGTGGCAAGGGCGGCAAGGGCTCGCCGGCAGTGGCGACTTGAGCGGCAGGGAGCTTCTCGGACCACGGCGACTTCGATGATTGGATGGTGCCCGAAGAGAGGTGAGGTGAGCACCGGGACGGCGAGATGACAAGGATCACCGAGAGCACCTCAAGGAGACCGGAGGAGGACCGGGGCGGTTGCGCGACGGTGGTGACCGGAGTTGAAGGAGAAGCATGGCGACGGGGTACTCCGGTGACAAAGAAACCAAGAGGAGGCAGGGGATTAGATGAGAATAGCATTGTGCACGAGGTAACGCGCTCAAAGGGCACAAGGCTCACCGGCGGTGTAGATCGGAGCGGAGGACCGGCGATCGGTTGTCGGACAAAAACGAAAACGACGAAGCGATGATTCTCGGCCGAAGATGGTGGAGGCACGACGAAGCCCACGTCAATGCGAATCTAACGGAGGTGGAGTCACGACCGGAGGTTGTCTGACGGCGATGAATTCTGGCGGCGAAGGCTTCGGTGACCGGCTCGGTTCTTCGGCGGATTGCGGCGCAAAGAGAATGAGACCGGGGACAAGATGTTAGGGTTTTGGAAGAGGATGGTAGGGCGAAACTTTTGACGCGATGGGGAGGCTTTATATAGTGCCGGAGGGAGGAGTTCGAACGAAGGCCGGCGGCGCAATCGTTTGGGACTTGGACGCCGAGAGTCCAGGAGGAAAACGGAGAAGAAGGCAACGTGGCCGTCAAGGCGGGGCCACCGTCAGAGGGAGAAGGGAGGGTGCGAAGGTGACGGGCCGGGACTTAGGGATTGAGCCCGAAACAATTTCTGAGATTTTAATATTAGTTTTTCTTTTTAGAAAATAGCAGAAAACACAAATGGCAAATAGAAAATAGCAAATGCACTCGGAAAAATTCTAGAAAAATCTAGAAAATATGTCCAAGCACATAAAATCCAAATAAAATAGTTTTGATAATAGTTGATGTTGGCATTAATCATATTAAATTGTTTTTGAACTATGAAAATTCATATTAAGCTTTAACTTTTGCCAAAAAATTCAAATGGTTCGTTTTCTTTTAAAACTTCAAAAACAGACCAAATTTTTTGGATGTTACAGGTTACCCTTTCTAGTGGAGTGCTTGCTAGTATGTCCGTTTTCAGCGCTCTTGCCACCGCTAATAATGTTGTGCTCGGTGCTCCCAGACCATGGCAGTGTGCAAGGCAGGCATGCCTATGCTGGGCCTCAGCCATGGGCTACAGGTATGTTGTATGCCCTGTTCTATTCGCCCTTTCGGCCTTGTGCAGTTGGGCTTTCTTCTCCTGACATAGTTCTGGGCTTCTAGATGGCCAGGCTCTCTGGTTACAAGGAGTTGGTTCACGTTCACACTTCCAGGGTTAGGATGGCGTATACACGCTTTGTTGATTGCTGTATAGATTGGTGTGTAATGTACACGCTTGCTTTGGGTATTTATCTTTACTGTTATATAAAAGGATTTAGTGATGACGGTAAGTCTGTCATCTACCACCTCCCCTCCCCATTTTTTGAGTTAGTATGATTTTTTGTGATGGATATATGTATACATGTATAAGTTATTTGAAGGATCTTTTGTGGATAATTAAATTATATGTGCCTGTGGCTTATAAGATCTTCTGTGGATAATTAAATTATCTGGGCATATGGCTTATGATAAGATTATATGTAGCTTATTAATTATATGCAAATTATGTATGAAACTTTTATTTGTAGAATAACTACCTTATGGATATTTGTTTTCTAAGTTAATAACTTATATTATGTTTATTTAAAAACAGTTGCAACACACGAGCACTCAGCTAGTAGATGGAACACAAGGGTTGGTGCGCCTAGTGAGTACGTGAAGCATTGAACTCAGTTTGTTAATATGTGGGTGCCATCCTCGACTTGTCTGCCGATCAGAAGCCGTGCATCGACATCAAACGTGTTGTTGCAAAAGGGAAATGGCCAGAGACAAACAATCCTCCTAGTTTGTAGCACAGCACAGGTAGACTTAACAGGAAACAAACACGTTGTTTTCTTTACTTTCCAGCTGAAACTCAGTCTGAAAGAATTGCAAGTGCAAAAAAAGGGGGGGCCGCATTGCGAGTAAGTTTTTGTTTGTTAATACTTGTACAACAGTACAAGTCCATTTATAGTTTTATACAGTTGTGAAAAGAGAAGAAAAAACAGTAGTGTGTGACTTACTGACTTTGAACTGAAATAGTGCAAGTATGGAACAAGCCCAACAAGGAGATGTTCAGCAGGGTCACGCTCTGTGCATGGCACTTGTTAAGAATCACGTATTATTTAATAAACACGGTATTCAGAGCTCTTCTGATCTGGATCGGCCAATGCCATGTCGAATCCAAGGGACCCCGCCTTTGTTTCTTAAAATTGTATGTCGATTCTCAACATTACCAACTCTGATTTAGTGATTTAGAAGTGCTAGCTGCTTCAAGATAAATAAGAGTTTAACCAGTGAAAATGACTAATCTTGTTGGCGCGCTGTGGTGACAAAAAATTTTCTTTCAGATAAAGGGGTCAATTGCATCAATGAGCCAAATGCAACTACACAAATGTACTGCAATACTGCATTATTGAGTTTGGTGCATGTAGCCATAAAAAGGCACGATGTACTTTTAAGATCCAATTGTGGATCAATCATTCTTTAAAACATTAACATTGAGTGTAATGTTTACACAGGTCAGTTATGGGGTAATACCAGTGTTAGGTCCACTTTGCGAATTCTTGTCTCTAACGTTGTCAGTTGCTCATCTTTCCAGCCATTTCTCTTTTGCATTTATACCACATCATTTGAAAGCACAGGTTAAGGAATGCCATAGTTGCATGACATAACAGTATATTCCTAGTAATATCAATGCATAATTAATATGATGGATAATAATGAATCTATTACCACAGCAGTATTGGTACTTCTGTAGAGATGAGCAAAGCATTAGCCGAAATTTGTATGTTGGGCTGTGCTGTGCGAACACCCCAAATATCCTCCTAACAAAAACTCTTTCAAGTGGACTGGTCAGCTGATTGCCCTGGACCTGGTCAAGTACATATCAGTTCCAGCTTCAGCAGACTAAGTGTAAGGTTGTTTAGCCATGGAGTCTCTTTCCCACGGGAACAAGCCAGATTTCTCATAATTTTTTTTAAAAAAATAATCAATTTTTTTATTCTGAAAGACAATAATATACCCTTTTTTTTTACAGAAATAATCATCTGTCACCTTACCGTTAGGCTACTTGGGACTAATCGCTCCACCATTGGGCGACTTACCCAAGTCACCCAACGGTGAAGCTACACGCGTAGTAATCGCTCAGTGGTTGAGCCACTTGGGTGAGTCGGCCAATGGTTGAGCGACTAGTCTCAAGTCGCCCAACCATTGGGCGACTTGATAGCAAGTACAGCCACCGTGTCGTTGAACCATTGGAGCGTCTTGCTGTCAAGTCGTCCAATGATTGAGTGACAAGACGGTTGTATAGAAAGGCGCACTCACGGCCATTTCTCTCAGGAGAGAACGAGAGAAACTCGAGAGAGGAGTGTAACAGTCCCAAATTAGGGTTTGTGTTTTAAATATATAAAAGTATTAAAATTTAAAACTTTTTGGTTGTGTCTCTTGATCATGCTCCTGGTGTTCCAAAAACTTGTGCACAATTTCAAATTCTTGCTATTTGTATTTAATGTTGTGTTGAAAATTCAATTTTTAAACTTGAACATTTCAATTCTTTTAAATTCCAGAAAAATGTAAGAACACAAATTTCTAAAAATAATTTATTCAAATACTAGATTATTTATCCTGAGTTTTAATTATTTTTACCAAATTTTTAGAAGTCATTTTGCCTCCACCAAAATTCAAATCAAACCTCAAATGCAGATTTGAAAATAATTTAATTATAACAAATTCTAATATACAAAATGTTTAAAATTATTTTTCCTAAGTACCTTGTGAACCTCAGAGTGCCCACAAAAATTTTCAGAATTTTTCGAATTTTATTTCTATTTCAATCGGCTAGGTCAAACTTGTCTATTTTCGGTCAAATGCTAAAACTCTAAATTCCAAAACCTAGCCCGAGAACTGTTCCTCCGACCGAACCCATTCGCCACTTAAGTCCGACTGAACCACCTCGCCGAACCGCTCCCTCTCCCCCCTCGCTGACTGCCCGGCCCCACCCGTCAGGAGCCCTTCTCCACGCGCGCGTGATCCAGGCGCCGGCTCGCCTGTGCTTGTCGCTCACAAGGGCAAGACACCGCCGCCGCCACGCATGCGTGCACGCTCGCCGGTCACCTCGCCGCCCTTGCTACCTCCACCTCGCGACCTCGCCTCCTTCTTCTAAAGCGTTGAGAGCTCACCTACTCAGTTTCTTTCTCCTTCTCGGTCATCCTCTCCACCAAGCACTGGAGCCCATGAGCAACGCCGCGCGCTCGAGTGTTCCGCCGCTCAGCGAGCTCCAACCTCGCCCAACAACGTCACGGCGTGTGAGGACCCCAATTTATTTGGTTTGTAATGCTTAACCAACCACCTGGTCCTAGCATCACAAATCAAATAAAGCGATCCTCGAGATATGTATACTTCCACAGAAAGATACACACCTCGGTACAAAATTAGACATCAACTCCATTCCACACATAGAGTCCAAACACAACACTACCAAACGGAAGATAAACAAATAGAAGAGGTTATTACAGACACAGGCCGACCGGCCCAAAAGATACACAAATAACAAGAACGACAGCGGAAGCAAAAGTGCCATAAGATGGCTATAAACAAAGCCAATCAGTGTGCCTTCAACCCACAAGGCATCTGACCGGACCGCCAAGCCTAGTCGTCACCCACGAAGCGACAGCACAGCTCACAGAAGTGAGGCCCCTGAGGCTCACCTTCTTCCTCTGCAACAAAAACATTAAGCAAAGCACCTGAGTACAAAGATTGTCTTTGTACCCGCAAGACTGACGTGTGAACTAGCAGACCTGTTCATAAGCTACATGCAGGCTTACTTAGTGGAGGCCATATGTTTCATTTGCATAAAGCCGATTTTCATTTGCAATAAGGTAATACAGTTTTAAAGGCAAGTTTGCAATTCATTTTTAAGATTGAAATAAAAGAAGGATAATAATAACAAAAGCGAAAGATAAACAACCTAGAAGTGACTATCCCAATAGTCACCACAACAATAGCACGAATCCCAGATTCGTACCACCCATCAAGTTTTAATTTAAATGTTGTAGTCTAACTCTTGAAAAGCTTACCCAAGCGTGTCCATCACCTAGGACGAGGCTATTCGAATAGTTTTTAACCTGCGGGTGTACCAATGTACCCACACTTGATCGCTTTAAGCCAAAGCACACTTAGAAGGTATCTTTGCACACTAAGTCCTACGAGACTTTTTCCAATATTATGTATTAACTACGAGCCGCTCGTATGGATAGAAACCCATACGCTTACATGGTAAAACCGAAAAGACAACTACCCACTCGGGATAAAGCTTTTGGACAACTACCATGCTCCCACCTCCATCCCTCCCGCGACCTCCTGCGACCGGAGCCAATACACGCCAAAGTACTAGGTCAAGAGAGGTCCCATATACTCTAGTGTGGTTAGCACGCGAAATGCCCTGGATAAAAATTCACTCACAAGATGTTCGGTCCTTAATTGACCCGGCACCTTTCGATCCACACCCAATAGATCACACCAATCTTACCATTGTGCCCGTCTAAATCATTTTGTTTTCATTTTTAGTTTTGCAATTAAACATAGCAGAAATGCTGAAATATAAAGTTATAGAAAGTTTTGTGTGATCAAGGTTACCGACTAAGTCGATAACCGCCCATTTCTACCGATACTAAGCATGTCTAAGCAATTTGACTCGGATCTACTAAGTGACAAGAGATCATCCAGCGACCTCTAATCACAGCAAATAACCTAGGCTCAGGTAGTAGAGATCAATATTTTGTCTACAGGATATGCAGCTACGGCTTTAACTAATCAATTTAACACAAATTAAGCGATGCATACATACAGTTGAAACAAAATATTAGACTTTAAAATACTGGGATAAACATGATCAAACTGCTTGCCTGGCTGCTGTTGCTCAATTTGTTGCGGAGGGTCGCTCTCGGGGTTGCCGCAAATATCGAATCCTAACGATTGAACAAAACAGCGAATAAGAACGAATAACACCGGCAAAAATCAAAGATCACAAACCAACACCAATTTATACACAAAGGCTAGACTATCACAAAAGGAATAACAAAATAGCAGCTACAGAGATGATTCAAATAGACATGCTTTCATGATAGATCTATCCACTCACTTGATTTACCAAGATAACCACAAAATCAATCCTCTTATATGTTTTAATCTTTCTACAGACTTTGATGGTGATTGTGTGCACATCTATTATTTAATCATCAAGTTAACACATCAAAAACAACTAGCTACTCCAAAACAACCATTATTAGTTGAGAGCACAGAACCTACAAGAAGGTATTAACAACAATAACTAGTCAAGTATCCAACTATGAGATGCTAAACAAAATCCTAATTGAATTTAGGCTAGAATAAAATTCAGCTACTAACACACCTAAGTATCACATCATCATAAGAAAGGTTATCACAATTCAGATGCTACTACACCAAATCTTAATGTACTGATAAAGCAAAAGTACAGAGACAATAAAATGAACAGCTAACTATCCCTTATGATCAAACATGGCAACAGGAGTTTTGAAATCTAGAATTACTAACTAACATAATCCCTTGCCAAACGCTACTTCCTAAGGAAATCTTCAAGTCTAACAAGACCTAATTAGCAAGTATGAACCAATTTTCAGTTTACTGACAACAGCTAAAACTGACAACAGAGAAAAGCTACAGGGAAACTTGCACTAAAATACCTTCAAACCTCAATTACTAACTTTGATCATGCATGAGAGTGAACTAATGAACAATCATAAACATGATAAGCGACTAATCGCAAACCCTCAGGAGGTGGGTCCCACCGCACCACAACAAAGACAGGGAACACAAGGAAGAAGCAGAGGCTCGGACTGGATTCGACGCCGATGAAGGAGTGGCGGCGCTGGCCGTCGCGACGGCCAAATGGGTCGCCGGGGCCACTGAAGCTAAGGGTGGTCGCGGCACGGAGATGCACCGAGGTGGCGCGCGACGAGCATGGCGGCGGCAGTTGGGGTGACAAGGTGCGGCGCACCAGAGAGGTAGACAATGAAAATTAGCGCGTGCATGGGCATCGTGAGTTACCAGAACTCACCGGTGTGCTTGGCGGCGACGAGAGGCACCGGAGTGGCTCGGCGACGAGAGCGCGGCGCGCAAGGCGATCAACGGTGCGAGGGCACGGGGTGAACGAGAGGGCGAGTGAGAGAGTGGAGAAGAAAGGTGGAGTCGGTGATGCTCACCAAGCAAGGAATCGAGTTGGAGCTCACCAGAGAAGACCCGACGGCGGAAAGGGCGGTTTCGGCCGGACTTGGAGAAGAAAGTCCACGCGCAGCTCCACAGACGATGAAACCCGAAATTCCTTGAGGGGTTTACTTCCCAGGGATGTGGAACACGCCGTGACGCGGTCTGCCGTGCTCGGAGATCACCGGAGCAGCAGTAACGCTCGGAGGCGTCGCAGCGGCGCTCACGGCTCCTGGAGCTCAGTGGAGAAGAAAGGCAATGGAGACGAAAACGAGGTAGGGAAAACCCTCGTGGGCTTTTGTAGGGGCAGGCGGAGGCAGCGAGGTGAGGCGGTGGGCGGTGAAAAGACCGGTGAGGCGAGGTGGCAGCGTGCATGCAGGCGGCGAGCCAGAGGCGCGCGGGCGCTGCGCTGGAGTTGGCGAAGTGACGTGGCGGAAATGACCTGACAGGGATGGCCCACAAGTCAGCGAAAGAAACGGAGCGGCGCGAGCCAGAGTTGGGTGCGGCGCAAACCAGTGGTTCGACTCGATCGGAAAGATGCTGACCGTTCGATCGCTAATGGACGGCTGAGATCAGTGTATGCATTCGGACAGGTCGGTTGCGCACGCGACGTGGATCGTTCGATCTTCATCGGACGGTCACGATTGATTAGATTCGCGCGGTGCGATTAGTTGGCGCGACCGAGCCATTTAGGTGCGGTCGGGTTTGAGTCGGGCTCGGGTCCGAGCCCGACAAACAGTGAATACTGATTTGAAGTTTTAAAAGGCTGAGAGAGTTTGGAGAATTTTTAGAGGTAGCTCCTGAGCTCCAAAAATTTCGAAATTTTTATGGTAGTTACTTGAGACAGAGATCAACATTGCATAAATTTTTCAGAACTTTTTATGCAATGAAAAGTTCTGCAGAAAATTCACAAGCATGCTGACCTAGTATTTGACCAGATTTTCAACTAGTTTGACTTGGCCATTTGAAATAGCAAATAAAATCTAAAAATTGTGAAATAATTCAGGGAGGTAGATAGGATGATCCAGATGATAGGAAAAATAATTTCAGAGGATGATCACAAGTTTGAAAGCTAAGAATCTGATAACAACAATTTCCAATCACAAGAATTAAATTCTAAAAATTGGAAATTGCTAGGGAAAATTGTAGAAACTTTCAAATGATTTGAAGAGACAACAAAAGTTTTTATTTCTCCTCAAAATTTTACATTTGAAATACAAACCCTAAGTTACGGCTGTTACACGGCGCGCCCCTCGCCTAAAGAAGCAAAACCCCTCAACCAATTTCGGTTTTGGTCCACCGAGGAGCTGCGCGCGCTTCTTCTTCTTCACTCCGCCGAAACCGCCTCCACCGCCGCGTCTCCTTCCGCGAGCCCAAGCTCGATTCTCTCCATCAGAGCATCCTTGTACCTTCCTATTCTCACCCGATCACTCACTCGTGTTGTCTTGCTCCACCGGATCACTCCACGGTGAACCACCCCGCGCGGGCAGCCGCTCGCCGCCCACTCCGCAACTCCGTCGTCGCCGAGCACACCGGTGAGTTCACTGAGTCACGCTGATGCTCATGCGCGCGCTAATTCCCTCTCCCTTCCTCTCTGGCGCCGTCGCCTCGTCACCTCCACGGCCGCCGCGAGCCGTCGCCGCCGCCACAAAGGCCTGCGCCGCACCACCGCCACCCCTAGCTTCCATTCACTCCGGGCAACCCATTTTGGTCATCTCCACCACCCCCGCACCACTCCCCTCGCCGGCGACAACCTCAGCTCCGTTTCGGCCAGAGCCCAGCTCGAGCCCTCCCCTGTCTGTCTCTCTGATCTCTCTCTCACTCTCTATGACAGTGGGACCCACTCATATAATCCCAACTCTGAATTGCTAACCAACCTTGTAAATGTCATTCAGATCACACTAATTGGATTTACAAAGTTAAGGATGAATTTGAGGGTAGCACTTTCAGTTCTGAGCTGTGTTGTTTTGTCTTTGGTTGATCTAAAAGAAAAGAAGTCTGTAGGTGTTCAAATCTGACAATGGGTTAGTGGCATTCTAATGCAAGCAGTTAGAAAGTTTGTTGATTCAGCTAGCTTAGTTGGGGATAAACTGTTTAGATCAATCATACTTGTGCTTAGCAATTCGAAAATTGAATTTAGGAGAGGTAAAGTTGGCAGCTTCTTCTCTCTGAAAAATGTTCTGCTGGTTTGTCCTGATAGGGGATGTTTAGTGCTTAATGCTGTGTCTAGATATTAAATCACTAAAAGACCTCATTTAACACATGGAAATTTGAATTTGTGGGAAGGCTTGGTAACAAACACTTTTGCTCTGAATTTCTCTCCAGAATCAGGAATAGAATTAAGCTGTTGTCAGTTTTTGTCAATCCTTATGCTTGTGCTTGCGAGTTGGTTGTAGATAGCTTTAGGTCATCCGCTTATAATATGGCAATCGGCTATCTTTGGCTAAGTCTAGTAGTTAGTAATCCTTGTGTTCTTTTAGCCCTTGAGCACTTAACCAACAGTAACAATAAGTCTTTATGATATATAGTACCTAGTGTTAAAACATTAAGATTAGCAATCTTTATTATGGTCTTTAGCTTAAAGTCTTAAGATTATGCTTCCATTTGAAAATCCAAGATAGATTGTTTACCTCATGAAATTGGTTAAACTTCACAATTACAAAACTAATTTAAATAATCTCGAATCAACTAATTTGTTGTTCCTAAATTCATATCTATCTTACGTGTTTTTGATTTTTGAATCTTTGTTGGCTCGTGTTTATTATTGTTTTCGCTACGGCGCTTTTATCGCTAGATGACGTCGATATCGAGAGTGATCCTCGCAACAAGTTGAATATCTCACACTAAGCAAAGGCAAGCGTTTGATCATATCCAGTTCATTCCCATTATTTTCAAGTCTAATATTTTGTTTAACTTGTATGTATGCATGCTTTTGTGTCAAAGTAATTTTGTCGATTAGAGGTAGTTAATCCCATTGCACTGTTGTTCTGAAATTGTTCACCTGCCACTACCTTAGGAATATTATTCTCATCGTGAATTAGAGCCGGTGAATGATTTAGGCCTTTTATTTTCTTTACGATATGATGCTTAGCAATGCTTAGATACCTGGTAGAATTGGGCGGTTATCGACTTAGTTGGTAACCTTGATCACATAAAAATTATGATATCTTTATATTTCAGCCTCTGTGCTATGATTACTTGTGAAAACTGAAAACAAAATGATTTGGACTTGGGCACAATGGTAAGATGGTGTGCTTTTGGGTGTGACTGGAATGGTGCCCGAGTCAACAAGGACCGAACATCTTGTTACACTAAACCAAGCATTTTGCGTGCTAACCACACTAGAGTATATGGGACCTCTCTTGACTTAGTACTTTGGCGTGTATTGGCTCCGGGTCGCAGGAGGTCGCAGGAGGGATGGTGTTGGGAGCATGGTAGTTGTCCGAAAAGCTTTATCCTGAGTGGGTAGTTGTCTTTTCGGCTTTACCATGTAAGCGTATGGATTTCTATCCATACGAGCGGCTCGTAGTTAATACACAATATTGGAAAGCGTCTCGTAGGACTTAGCCGTACAAAGCATACCTTGAAGTGTGCTTTGGCTTAAAGGCGGTCTGAAGTGTGGGTACATTGGTACACCCCTGCAGGGTTAAAAACTATTCGAATAGCCTCGTCCTAGGTTATGGACACGCTTGGCAAGGTCTTCCAAGAGTTAGACTACAACATTTTAATTAAAACTTGATGGGTTGGTATGAACGGGTGTTTATACTATTGTTGTGATGGCCATTGGGTTGGTCATCTTCAGGATGTCGTTTATGTCACTACTTACTGTATCGCTGTTATTTATGCAAATAAAATTCGAATTGTCAAAACTGCCTTCAAAACTATTACATTATTGCAAAAGAAAACTGACTTTATGCTAAAGATAAGTCCAGAGCCCCCTCCACTTAAATAAAGCTTGCATGTAGTTAAATTATAGTTCTGTTACCCTTACACGTCGGTCTTGCAGTACAAAAACAATTTTTGTCTTGAGATGCTTTGCTTAATGTTTTGTTGCGGAGGAAGAAGGTGAGCCCCAAGGGCTTCCCTTTGTGAGATGTCTTTGTGGGTTTGACGACTAGCTTGGCGGCCGGTTGGTTGCCTTGTGGGTAAAGGCACACTAATTGGCTCTTTTATTTATCGCCATCTTATGGCTTTTGCTTCCGCTGTGTAGTTTATTATTTATCTTGTAAGTTCATTCTGTTGTATTTTTGATGTTTTGATTTTGTAACCTCTCGTGTATGGAATTGACGCATAATTTTGTAACGGGGTGTGTATACTGCATTTCTGGGAAGTATACATATCCTGAGGCTTGGTTTATTTGAATTGTGATGCTAGGGTCAATGGAACGCTAAGCATTACAAGTCGAATAAATCGGGGTCCTCACAAAGTTGGTATCAGAGCTGTGCTGACCGTAGAAACCCCTAGCTTGGTCGTCATTTGGATATTTTGAAAAACTTATTTTCAAAACGTCAAATGGGTTGTGAAAACTTAAGTAAGTTCTCAGATTTTACTCCTTACCTATCTTAGCTTGCTCATCTCGTCTTATTCTTGTTGAGTTTTCGAAAAGGTTGTTCTCCTCTCTTCTCATTTCAAAGTTAGTTGGTTATCGGTTAAATTCGGTTTGGGGAATAATGAGAGTTAAAAATATGAAATGTTGGTTGTTATTTAGTGAAGATTTGAAGCACTTGGAGTTGAAGCACTCATGTCGGAGCTCGGATCCAAAATCTGGACAACAAGCACAAGTTTCGGACTGCGAGCTCTTAGTTCGTCGTTAGGGTTAAAAATGAGATGTTAAATCAACTAAAACTCATGGGATTAAAAGGGTAAGATGTGATATTAGAAGGCTAGTGCCCAATCTACCCTTATATGGTTTTTGCCATGCCTTTTAGATGCGTTAGAACGTGAGTTGTGTTCCAAAATTCTATCATCCTAAACGATTGCTCGTTCATTCAATACGAGTTAGTCATACCGGGAAGCAAATCTTTTGCTTTGTGATTTTGCACTGATCTTATGCTTTCATACAAACATTTGGAGTTCATTTATTGTTATGTGTTTGCAATCGGGTTAGGGTAATGTCAATTTCCCCTAGACGATGCCTTATTGCGATATTAGAATTAAATTAGGGTTTATTCGTAGAATGTATCTACACCCTAATGGTATTACTTAGGATATAGACGCTAGATTTTGTAATCGTTTGCTCTCCTTGTTCCAAGTAGTTGCACATCGCCTACGGACGACATGTATAGCAACTATGTCTGTAATACTCCAGAGTAAAAATCGGGAGAAAACCAAATATTTTAAATAAAAAGTATTAATTAGAATTTGATCTGGGAGAAGGATCTATTGGGAAACCGTTACTTAAACAGTTATTGGAGGGCTTAGCAGCAAATTTTGGACAGCGTGGGCCAAGGCCTCAGGCCCATGGGCATTTGGCCCATTGGTGGGAGGGAGGAGGCCGGCCTTAAGGGGGCCAAACCCTAGGATGCCCCCTCCCCTCCCCCTTTGGCCGCCCCACTTCCCCCATTGGCCGCCGCCCCTCCCCATCTCCCCTTGGCTGCCTCCTTGCTCCCTTGCGCCCCCACCATGCCCCCTGCTGCCGGCGAGGATCGTCCACCCTGCTGCCCTGCTGTTGGAGGAGGAAGGCGAGGCTCTTCGCGGGGCTGTTGTTCAAGAAGGAGAAGGAGGGGAGGGACAAGGAGAGGATCGTCTTCGAGGCTAGATCATCGTCGTCCCGCGGGTCTTCAAGGGTAACGAAGTGTTTCCCCCCGCTGTTTGATGAGTTTTAGTTGCGAATCCGATTAGTTGCGTTAGATCGTCTTGCTGCCGGTAAACGTTCAGTTCTGTCCAGGAAGTTGTGCGACGGTTTTCGCGACCTTAGAGGCAGAATCAGAGGATCCCATCTCCTAGAGTTTTGTAGGTTTTGTTCTTAGCTTTCATTGGCCACCGAGTTCACTCGATTCCGAGGTCTGAGTCAAAAGTTATGGTCGATTTAGTTTCTGCTGCCAGAAATCTGACGAGAATAAACTGTCTGGATATTTCCTAAAATATGATAGGAAATTGGAAGAATCTGAAAGTTCACCCAACTAGGTTATTGTAGATAATTCGATAACCTTTTCAGATTGTTAAAGAACGATCAATTCGGAGTTATATCTCAAAAGTTATGGTCATCTGAATATTGCTGTTGGACTGCTGTCCAGAGACGGTTTTCTGTCAGTAAGTCGGTGTTCTGCAGTGTTAAAGATTGTCGTTTTGCGTAGGTTGAAGGTAGAATTGGGTCTGGGCCTCTCCTAGAAAGTTGTAGATATCGTAGTTACCTTTCATTGCCGACAAGAATCAGGTCATTCGGACTTCGGTAGCCAAAGTTATGAATTTCTTAGTATTTCGGTGTTTCTGGAGAGAAGCAGAATTACTAGTGTTGGTTAACCTGATAGAAGCGCATATTTAGAGGGTTTCCAGAGGGTCTTACCATAACGAAAAACGAGGCTAATCCTCTTAGCTTTCAGGAAAACTAAAGATCACTAAATTCGGACGAACGTAGAAAGTTATGATAGTTTTAGTGCGCTGTCCAGAAAGGGTGACGTGAAATCGATGTTTTGTTAATCAGCTTAAAAGTGATTTTAGAAGGCCGAATCAGGGAAGCTCACCAACTAGGTTTAGATGGGAAATTTGATTGCCTTTCAATGAAGTCCAAGAACACTTAATTTGGACCACCGTACGGAAAGATATGAATTTTAGAACTTGACTGTTCACAGAAGGTACAGAACAGCAATTAGGAATTTGGAGTCGGGTTTGGGTTGCGAGCTATTGCTAGTTGTGTTTGTTTTTAGAATTCATGTGGTTCGTTACTGTGGTCTTAGTCTATGTTCTTGATTGAATTTAGGTGGGGAAGAGTACCGAGGCGGCACCGACTTCACGTTCCCGTTCTCACGTGGTTAAGGCAAGTGCATTGTTTGATTCGTGATTGTGTTTGATTGGTCATGATTCTGTGTTTCTCGATATGTGGTAGCATAGTGAGATTGTTGGCTTGATGTTGATTTAAGATTGGTGGATGCGTCATATATGTCCGTGCTCCATTGTTATATGTTGTTCTTGTCTTGTGGTAATTTGATGATGATTAAGCGATGAGCATGTGCATATTGAGATCATATTGAGGCTTGGTCATGTGGTGACCAAGTATGTTTCTTGAGATTCCCGCCATGAAGGTGGCGGGCCGAGATCCCCACACTCGTGGAGTGTGGGTTGAGGTCCCCATTACTTGCGGAGTAATGGGCAATTGGTCCCTGTGCGTGCGCGCACAGGCATGGGTATGCGGCGACGGTTGCATACTCTGCATTACCGGTGTAATGCACACAGAAAGATAAAGAGAATGGATCCTTGAGCATTGCATCTGCATGTGAAATGTTTTGTGGTTGATCTTCTATATATTGATGCTGATGTTATGACTTCTATTTCTGTACTTGCTGAGTCTGTGGACTCACTCTTGCTTTTGTGGTTATTTTAGGTACCCGAGCCAAGAACGACATGCATGGGGGGAAGTAGACTGCTAGTCACACACATGCCACATGAACTAAATAAAGTTGAATGATCTTCAGATCGTAATTGTTTTTAGTAAATGGGCGAGATGCTCAAAGGTTTATTATATCTTGTGTCTTGAGGTGATTTAAGTGTAATAATGATGAGTAGTGGAACTTTATACTTCACTGGATTGCTAGAAATGTAGCATATCTTTGATTATCTTTTGATGTCTCTAGATGGTAGTTTGGTTAATTTATGATTCATTTGAATGTTGGAACCTCCGTGTAATTAACTTTACAAGGGAGGTTCTGCCGAAATTTATTAAGTTTGCTTTGATTAGAATTATTAGGGTATGTTTGGTAGCATTCCAGGCTCATGTTGGGCTGGGGTGTTACAGTTGGTATCAGAGCGGGCGGTAGGTCCGTGGTGATTGGATTTACAACCTAGGCAACTTAAATTGCTAAAATTTTGTAATGGTTAATGAACTTGTAAACTGACACCTTTGGTGCATGAGGATGGGATGGGTCAAGCATTGCATTTACGCATCTGTCGAGTTGTATTAATGATTCTGTTTGAGATGATATGTTATATCTATAGTATAATACTATAGTTATTATGTGTGGGGTAACCCATGTTGAGAGGTGGAGGTAGTGGTTGTGGTCCTGGGCTATACGAGTTACACCACCGTTCGTGGTATAGGAATAGCGAAGTATCCACATGAGAGATCGTAGTACAAAGCGTTAGAAGTAGTATGCTTAAAAGAGTTGTTCTCTTCCTCGAATTTGAATTTGGTCAACTCTTATCCAGTTGAGATTGATGAGTTTCTCTTGGGTTATTTATTCTTGTGGTTGATGGGTTGCTTTGAGAAAAAAAAATTGGTGTGTTTTCTTTGGCTTAATTTGTCCTGTAAAGCAATCATTATTTTCCCAACTGACGAGTTATTCTTGCGGCTGGTGAACCGAGTTGATTGTCAAGTTTGACCTTTATTTTGGAGTTTGTCCTTCTCATTGGAAAGCATGACCCATTTATCCGGTTGATGTTCTTGGATAATGAAAGTTTCCTTTTGCAAGTCCTGTAGTACGTGGAAGTTTTGATTCAATATATTTCTTTTGGGTATCTTGAGTGTTGAAGTTGAAAAGTTCTTTTATAAAAGAAAACGCCAAACCCTTTAGCGATGTCATCTCGTGGTTAAGTGGGAGGTTATAATCGGAGAAGTTAGTGAATATGATATGAGTTATCAAGTTGGGACTGTAGTGTGTTGTATAATCGATCCTAACTAAGATCCCTGGAAGGAAAGTTGATTAATTTGATGGTGTCATGTAGTAGTTCTTGTTGAACTGTGATTAGGTGTACGACTATACCTAATTGGAATCAATAGAGTTATTAACCACTGTGGAACATTAACGGAGTGGTTGATCCCTGGAGTTGTTTAGTTTGCTAAACTAGTTAGATTATTTGATCTTAATGGAATTCCGAAAAGTGACCCCGTGACCAAACCCACCTAGGTTGCCACAGTCTTTCGTTCCGACTTCCGAACTACCGGGAATCTCGGGATGAGATTCTGTTTAAGGGGGGTAGATTTGTAACAGTCCCAAATTAGGGTTTGTGTTTTAAATATATAAAAGTATTAAAATTTAAAACTTTTTGGTTGTGTCTCTTGATCATGCTCCTGGTGTTCCAAAAACTTGTGCACAATTTCAAATTCTTGCTATTTGTATTTAATGTTGTGTTGAAAATTCAATTTTTAAACTTGAACATTTCAATTCTTTTAAATTCCAGAAAAATGTAAGAACAAAAATTTCTAAAAATAATTTATTCAAATACTAGATTATTTATCCTGAGTTTTAATTATTTTTACCAAATTTTCAGAAGTCATTTTGCCTCCACTAAAATTCAAATCAAACCTCAAATGAATATTTGAAAATAATTTAATTCTAACAAATTCTAATATACAAAATGTTTAAAATTATTTTTCCTAAGTACCTTGTGAACCTCAGAGTGCCCACAAAAATTTTCAGAATTTTTTGAATTTTATTTCTATTTCAATCGGCTAGGTCAAACTTGTCTATTTTCGGTCAAATGCTAAAACTCTAAATTCCAAAACCTAGCCCGAGAACTGTTCCTCCGACCGAACCCATTCGCCACTTAAGTCCGACTGAACCACCTCGCCGAACCGCTCCCTCTCCCCTCGATCGCCTGCCCCCACCCGTCAGAGCCCTTCTCCACGCGCGCGCATCGCCGCCGGCTTCGCCATGCGCTGCTCGCTGCGCGCAAGACACACGCGCCTCGCCGCATGCGTGCCACGCCTGCTCGCCGGTCACCTCGCCGCCCTTGCTACCTCCACCTCGCGACCTCCGCCTCCTTCTTCTAAAGCCGTTGAGAGCTCACCTACTCGATTTCTTTCTCCTTCTCGGTCATCCTCTCCACCAAGCACCTGGAGCCCGTGAGCAACGCCGCGCCGCCTCCGAGTGTTCCGGCCGCTCCGACGAGCTCCAACCTCGCCCAACCGCGTCACGGCGCGCCCCTCGCCTAAAGAAGCAAAACCCCTCAACCAATTTCGGTTTTGGTCCACCGAGGAGCTGCGCGCGCTTCTTCTTCTTCAGCTCCGGCCGAAACCGCCTCCACCGCCGCCGCGTCTCCTTCCGCGAGCCCAAGCTCGATTCTCTCCATCAGGAGCATCCTTGTACCTTCCTATTCCTCACTCGATCACTCACTCATGTTGTCTTGCTCCACAGGGATCCCTCCACGGTGAACCACCCCGTGCCGCCGCTGGCTTCCGTCGCCGGCCCACTCCGGCAACTCTCCGTCGTCGCCGAGCACACCGGTGAGTTCACTGAGTCACGCTGATGCTCATGCGCGCGCTAATTCCCTCTCCCTTCCTCTCTGGCGCCGTCGCCCCTCGTCACCTCCACGGCCGGCCGCCGCGAGCTGTCGCCGCGCCGCCACAGTGCCGCTCAAGCCGCACCACTGCCACCCCTAGCTTCCATTCACTCCGGGCAACCCATTTTGGTCATCTCCACCACCCCCGCACCACTCCCCTCGCCGGCGACAACCTCAGCTCCGTTTCGGCCAGAGCCCAGCTCGAGCCCTCCCCGTCTCTCTCGATCTCTCTCTCTCTCTCTATGACAAGTGGGACCCACTCATATAATCCCAACTCGATTGCTAACCAACCTTGTAAATGTCATTCAGATCACACTAATTGGATTTACAAAGTTAAGGATGAATTTGAGGGTAGCACTTTCAGTTCTGAGCTGTGTTGTTTTGTCTTTGGTTGATCTAAAAGAAAAGAAGTCTGTAGGTGTTTGAATCTGACAATGGGTTAGTGGCATTCTAATGCAAGCAGTTAGAAAGTTTGTTGATTCAGCTAGCTTAGTTGGGGATAAACTGTTTAGATCAATCATACTTGTGCTTAGCAATTCGAAAATTGAATTTAGGAGAGGTAAAGTTGGCAGCTTCTTCTCTCTGAAAAATGTTCTGCTGGTTTGTCCTGATAGGGGATGTTTAGTGCTTAATGCTGTGTCTAGATATTAAATCACTAAAAGACCTCATTTAACACATGGAAATTTGAATTTGTGGGAAGGCTTGGTAACAAACACTTTTGCTCTGAATTTCTCTCCAGAATCAGGAATAGAATTAAGCTGTTGTCAGTTTTTGTCAATCCTTATGCTTGTGCTTGCAGAGTTGGTTGTAGATAGCTTTTAGGTCATCTGAAGCTTATAATATGGCAATCGGCTATCTTTGGCTAAGTCTAGTAGTTAGTAATCCTTGTGTTCTTTTAGCCCTTGAGCACTTAACCAACAGTAACAATAAGTCTTTATGATATATAGTACCTAGTGTTAAAACATTAAGATTAGCAATCTTTATTATGGTCTTTAGCTTAAAGTCTTAAGATTATGCTTCCATTTGAAAATCCAAGATAGATTGTTTACCTCATGAAATTGGTTAAACTTCACAATTACAAAACTAATTTAAATAATCTCCGAATCAACTAATTTGTTGTTCCTAAATTCATATCTATCTTCGTGTTTTTGATTTTTGAATCTTGTTGGCGTTACAGTATTTATTTATTGCTTTTGCTTTGGCGGTTTTATCGCTAGATGACGTCGATATCGAGAGTGATCCTCTGCAACAAGTTGAATATCTCACACTAAGCAAAGGCAAGCGTTTGATCATATCCAGTTCATTCCCATTATTTTCAAGTCTAATATTTTGTTTAACTTGTATGTATGCATGCTTTTGTGTCAAAGTAATTTTGTCGATTAGAGGTAGTTAATCCCATTGCACTGTTGCCCTGAAATTGTTCACCCCTGCCACTACCTTAGGAATATTATTCTCACTGGTGAATTAGAGCCCGGTGAATGATTTAGGGCCTTTTATTTTCTTTACGATATGATGCTTAGCAATGCTTAGATACCGGTAGAATTGGGCGGTTATCGACTTAGTTGGTAACCTTGATCACATAAAAATTATGATATCTTTACATTTCAGCCTCTGTGCTATGATTACTTGTGAAAACTAAAAACTAAAAACAAAATGATTTCGACTTGGGCACAATGGTAAGATGGTGTGCTTTTGGGTGTGACTGGAATGGTGCCCGAGTCAACAAGGACCGAACATCTTGTTACACTAAACCAAGCATTTTGCGTGCTAACCACACTAGAGTATATGAGACCTCTCTTGACTTAGTACTTTGGCGTGTATTGGCTCCGGGTCGCAGGAGGTCGCAGGAGGGATGGTGTTGGGAGCATGGTAGTTGTCCGAAAAGCTTTATCCTGAGTGGGTAGTTGTCTTTTCGGCTTTACCATGTAAGCGTATGGATTTCTATCCATACGAGCGGCTCGTAGTTAATACACAATATTGGAAAGCGTCTCGTAGGACTTAGCCGTGCCAGCATACCTTCGGAAGTGTGCTTTGGCTTAAAGGCGGTCTGAAGTGTGGGTACATTGGTACACCCCTGCAGGGTTAAAAACTATTCGAATAGCCTCGTCCTAGGTTATGGACACGCTTGGCAAGGTCTTCCAAGAGTTAGACTACAACATTTTAATTAAAACTTGATGGGTTGGTATGAACGGGTGTTTATACTATTGTTGTGATGGCCATTGGGTTGGTCATCTTCAGGATGTCGTTTATGTCACTACTTACTGTATCGCTGTTATTTATGCAAATAAAATTCGAATTGTCAAAACTGCCTTCAAAACTATTACATTATTGCAAAAGAAAACTGGCTTTATGCTAAAGATAAGTCCAGAGCCCCATCCACTTAAATAAAGCTTGCATGTAGTTAAATTATTGTTCTATTACCCTTACACGTCGGTCTTGCAGTACAAAAACAATTTTTGTCTTGAGATGCTTTGCTTAATGTTTTGTTGCAGAGGAAGAAGGTGAGCCCCAAGGGCTTCCCTTTTGTGAGATGTGTTGTGGGTTTGACGACTAGCTTGGCGGCCCGGTTGGTTGCCTTGTGGGTAAAGGCACACTAATTGGCTCTTTTTTTTATCGCCATCTTATGGCTTTTGCTTCCGCTGTGTAGTTTATTATTTATCTTGTAAGTTCATTCTGTTGTATTTTTGAAGTTTTGATTTTGTAACCTCTCGTGTATGGAATTGACGCATAATTTTGTAACGGGGTGTGTATACTGCATTTCTGGGAAGTATACATATCCTGAGGCTTGGTTTATTTGAATTGTGATGCTAGGGTCAATGGAAGGCTAAGCATTACAAGTCGAATAAACCAGGGTCCTCACAAGGAGAAAATGAGAGGAAGAGAAGGAAAGGGAAGTAGTAAAGAGGGGGGAGAAGGGGAGGAGAATAGATAACGACGGGGGAAGAAGCAGAGGAGCCCGGGAGAGGGGGAGTAGGAGGGGAGAGGAGCTCGGGAAGGGAGAGGAGGCGAGGGAAGCTCGCTGATAAGGAGCGAAGATCTTCGCGTGAAGGTATGAAAGATCTAGACCCGTCATTATGTGTTAATGGAGTTTTGGTGATTAATGATAAATCTAATTGGAAGACTAACACTTCTTATTGATATACATATTGTGTAGTCTTATTTGGATATAAAGGTGAAAATCATGAAGGCATGCAAAGTGATTAAGTGATTAATGACAATGCACTTGTGAGACTAACACTCTTATTGTTATATCATGTTTAGTCTCACTTGGATATAAAAGCAAAAATCCAAACAGTATGTATTCTTTAATGACAAATATATTTGTGAGACTAACAATCTTATTGTTTATCTATTGCCTAGTCTCGTTTGGATATAAAGATGAAAAATACAAGAGGTATGCATTCTACATCTTATTATATCTTGTTGCATTCCTCGGATCCAAAATATAGGTTAAACTCCACCAAAAGGTTAACTTGGATATGTGCATATGTTTCCATTACACATTTGTGTATGCACACATTTAGGAGGAGTTCATTCTATATTTTGTGGTTTCATTAGTATTGATCCATATTCTCTTTCCACATATATTAAGGATCTTTACTTTGAAACATATCCTTGAATATATTTAACTTGTGTAGTTAATATATTCACATGAGTATATGAGAACATATGAGACTTGTGTAGTTCATATATGCTCATATATCCTTGAATATATCTAACTTGTGTAGTTAATATATTCATATGAGTATATACAACTTGTGTAGTTTGTATACACTCATACTTGGTATATATATAATTTGTGTAGTTCATATATACTTGTATGTGAGCATATGAGACTTGTGTAGTTCATATATGCTCATATATCCTTGAATATATTTAACTTGTGTAGTTAATATATTCATATGAGTATATACAACTTGTGTAGTTTGTATACACTCATATTTGGTATATATAACTTATGAGTTTATATATACTCTTATGTAAGCATATAAGACTTGTGTAGTTTGTATATGCTCACATATCTTAACATTCAATTACTTGCTATTGAAGTGGTTATCATCAATTACCAAAGAGGAAAGATTGTGGTATCTTGTCTCACCATTATTGATTAATGGTTTGATGTGGTAATTTATGATAATCATATTAATGGAACTAACGGTTTTCTATGGTTGGTGAAATAGGTTATGTTCCATGTAATTGAAGACTTTGGATGATGTCATGAGTTGATCATCATTAAGTCAAGTGTTTGAAGAAAAAGAATATCGTCATGTGTTGATGATATCAAGAGAAGAACATCATCATGGGTTGATGATATTGAAGTGAAGAACTTGGAGTAAAGGATGCATCGTGAGTTGATGCATGTCAAGTTCAAGAAGATGAGATGATCATGAGTTGATCATCAAGACAAGAAGAATCCATCATGTGTTGATGGAGGTCAAGTGAAGAGTGCATCATAAGTTGATGTATGTCAAGACTTGAAGCAAGGATATGCGTCATCAAGCTTCAAGTGGTTGCGCAAGGAAAAGGTATGACTAGCTAGGGCTAAGGATGTGTTCCTAGTCTTTTACCGGTCTCGGTGTTTGGTTGGAGACCGGATTGCTAGTATAGGTTGCCGTACTATTAAGAGGGGTCTTAATTAGTAACTTGAGTTAGTCCTGTGTTGATAGCTCATTGTGTTTGTTCTACCTCAACTTAACATGTTGCCTATATTTGCGAATGCGTTTTGCAAATAGTTGAGGCCCATGGTTATTCCTTGTTGCATGTGACTTTAGTTTGCAAATGCGTTTTGCAAACGGTTTAAGTTCATGTACCTTATTCCTTGTGGCGTTGATTCTAAAAGTTGGCAAATATGTTTTGCAACTTGTTGAGAATTTAGCCTTTATCTCTTGTGTACATGTTGCATCAATTGGCAAATAGGTTTTGCAAATTGAGTTGAGGCAAATCTACAAAGTCTGTTTTCAGTCTTGCTGACTGCTGGCGGTCTGATCGCCTCTGGTAGCGGTCTGACCGCCATGGGTTGGGCGGTCTGACCGATTTCAGTTTGTACCGGCCGTAAGAAACGGTACTACCGGGGTGCGGTAGTACCGGGAATTTGAAGCGGTACTACGGAGTGCGTAGTACCGATATTTGTATGGCGGTATGTGTTTTCCGTAAGAGTTGTTTTTCTCGATTGCTCGTTGCTCGTTGAGCCGCTCGACCGCCCTCGGCGGTCCGACGGTAGTGAGCGGTCTGACCGGCCATTGGTTGGCGGTCAGACCGATTGTGAGTCCAACGACTAGTTTTATAGCCGTTGGCGCTTGGGCGGTCCGACCGGCCATTAGTTGGCGGTCAGACCGATTTTGTCTAGAGACTCTGGAATCTTTCCCCAACGGCTAGTTTTTGTGTGTGGGCTATAAATACCCACCTTGGCTGTGTGAGGAAAAGCGTTGCTTAGGTTGCTGGTGCCATACACATTCTATTGAGCTAAGGGCAAGCCCTCTACTCCCATTTCTGCATGTGTTGCACTTAGTGAGGTTTGAGAGGCAAATCCTATTGCATGTGTTGCATTAGGTGGTGGATTTTGTATCCATTGAGCTTTGGCACTTGATTGGTTCAAGTGAAAGTTGAGTCTGGTTACTCTTGGTGTTTGCCGACACCTAGACGGCGTGGGGCGTGGGCGTCGGTGATCTTCTCAAGTGAAGCTTGTGAGAAGACCCAGCGATTTGTGAGTGGCTTGGTGCTCGCCATCTCCGGAGCGGAGTAAGAGCAACCCTAGTGGATCGAGGTGATAAGTTCAAGTTGGAGTCGGTTCAAGCGGTTGAACTCACTTAGAGGTGTTGGTTCGGTTGGAACCGGTCCAAGTTGTTTGGACTTACCTCGGAGGTGTTGCCTCGCATTTTGGAGCCGATCCAAAAGGTTGAACTTACCTCAACGTGGATTATGGGAGACCGGCAAGTCTCTGACCACCACGGTAAAACATCATTGTGTCCCGTGCGCTTCTTGTGATTAACTTTCATATGCTTTACTTTGTGCAATTTACATTCATTGAATAATTGCTTATTCATTTGTATGATTGCTATCGTGTATGTGCTTGATTGATCATATCATTACTTGATAGCCTACAAGTCTTTGCTAAATTGCTCTATTTATTATTGACTTGTATAGTTGGTGCACTTAGTTGAACCTAGTTGATTTAGGCTTTAATTGTGCAAAACCGTATTGTAATAAGCTTCCGCATTAGAAATCGGTTTTAGCGCATAGAAGTTTTAAACGCCTATTCACCCCCTCTAGTCGGCCTCCTCGATCTTACAAGTGGTATCAGAGCTTGGTCTCTCATTTATTAGACTTAACCGTCTAGAGAGTAAAGGATGGCGACTAGAGATTTTATGCACCTAGGTGAAGCACCACAATTTAATGACACAAATTATGCACATTGGAAAATCCGCATGTCATGCTATTTCAAGGCCATGGGCCTAAATATATGGCGGATTGTAGATGTTGGCTTTTCTCCTCCATTGGATAATCTTGATCCAACAATTGAGGAAGAGAAATGCTTACATCTCGACGCTCAAGCAATTAACGCTTTATTTAGTGCTTTGAGTGTAGATGTGTTTGATGCCATATGCGATCACAAAAACGTTCATGAGATGTGGACACATCTTCAAGAATATTATGAAAGGTCCACTTCCACAAGTAATGATCGCATAGAAGAATGGACATCGGGAGAAGAATGCTCAACTTCTAGCTCCGACAATGATGACATATCAACTCCATCAACATCGCCTCATTGCTTTGTGGCTAAAGGTAAAAATGAGGTAAATAATTATGAGCCTTCATATGATGAATTGATGGAGATGCTAGAAGAATTAAATGAATATATTGGAAAAGAAAAGAAGAGATTAAAGGTTTTAGAAAAGGAGCATATCTCACTTCAAGATAATTATGATATGCTAAAAGAAGAACATGAATCTATTCTTCTAAAAGAAGCCACTAGCTCTAGTGTGGATATTGGTATTACATGTAATTTAATAGATGATGTGCCATGCATAGCTCCTATTTCTTGCAATTCATCTAAAAATGATATATCCACATCTTGTGATGATTTAATTGATATGCCTTGTTGCTCTAGTGAAAATACTTCTATTTCCTCTATGCTTGTTGAAACTAATCTTGTAGAGGAAAACAAAAAGCTTAAGGCCCAAGTCGCAAGTTTGAAAAATGACTTGGATAGAAGCCACAAAGGGAAGGCCACTCTTGATGATATCTTGAGCAAGCAACGAAGCTCAAATGATAAGAGTGGAATCGGCTTCACTCCCATGAAGAAAAGGGAGAATAGCAAGATGAGACACAATCAAAGACACAACAAGAACATCAAGTGCTTTGATTGTCATCAAAAGGGTCACCTCTCCACCAAATGCCCAAACAAGGAAAATTATAAGAGAGGACTTGGCTACATCGCCAAGAAGAAGGTGAAGAGCATCCCTGATGAGGACATCACTCTTTCGGATACAAGCACTACACAAAAGCCTACAGATCCAGTTGCTAAACTACAAGGTCCTATGACAAGAGCTCGTGCGCGTCACTTAAATTATGAGGTGAGCTCGTTTCTAGGTGCTAATAATTTATCTATGCAGAATGGTATACTACCTAATAATTGTGATGATCTGTTGTTACTTAGGAATAATGGATCCCAAGGTCTCACGACTGGTCTACCACCCCTACGACCATCCCGCCAATGATACGACCTAGGTCTCAAGCCCCTCGACAAGGTTCGCCAGCCTTGCGACCAGTCCTGCCAGCGCTACGACCAGGTCTCAAGCCCCTCGATAAGGTTCGCCACACACGACGATCAGGACCGGCCGGCGCTACGACTAGGTCTCAAGTTCTACGACCAGTCTTTAGGTCTTTGCGACACCGCTTTGGGCCTAATAGGGCCTTGTAAGCGTGTCGGGTCAAAGTCTAGGTTGTGTACGCCTCTCCCCATGGTCGCACAACCCTAGGTCAACTCCTCACGTTCCCCTATAAATATACAACGGCCGCCACGGTGTAGGGTTGGGTTTTCTTAGATTATTCGCCACTTTGCGGTTTCACCGTTTATCGGTTTGAGAACCCACATTGTGAACTTCATTCATATTCGCAATACAATTCAGATTGCATCTTCTTTGTTCTTGTGAGTTGCTTGATTGCTTGCGGGACAATAACCTTCGTGGTAAGGTCGATCGCGCGCGGCGTGGTCGATAACGGCGATCGTGCGGGTGTAGCGAATTGCAAGGTGACGATCTGCTGGTCGAAAGCCTCAAAGCGCCAACGTCCTCACGACGAAATCAATCGAACCTATCGGAAGATCGGGCGCCGAGACTCATCATTTGGTATCGAGCGAAGGTTGCGTTAGGTAATCTCGTTTATCCCTTTGTTAGTTGTTTCCATCACCTAGAGTCCGAAAATTGCCCTACAAAAGTTTTAGATCTTAGTCTTTCCATTGTCCAAACCACGTTGTGCCTTTCGCAATTTTGTTTTCGTATTCGCGTTTTGAGTTCGAGTCCATCGTCGGTGTCTTTGTTGCTGGTCTAGTCGTCGTGATCTAGTTTCTAGCATCGAGTCTTTCTTTGTTTTGGTCATCGTGTATCTCGGCTTGTCCTTTGTTGCATCCGTTGCAATTAGGGTTTGTCTGCTATAGCCGAGAATTGAGTCACCCCATCCGACCACTTACTCGTGACACCACCCCATCCGACCACTTACTCGAGCTAACATTCCCATCCGACCACCTACTCGGATTCGACAACCCGATCGGATTCGACCACCTACATCGAGTTCGACCACCTCGTCGGATTGACCACCGCTTTCAGTATTCGCCCGGCAAGTCTATCTGTTTCTGGTTGCTCTCGGACACCCACACACTCATCATATCGTGTCGACCCAACAAGGCACCGAGAAGAAATCCCATAGCCGAAACAGAGATAGCCAAAGTTCAGAGAGAGAGAGAGAGTTGTGAGTCAAGGTCACTTGCGCAAAAAAAAGAGGAATCCTAGGTTGGGTTTCGTCAGTCAAAAAAAAAGAAGAAGAAGAAAGAATCAAAAAAAAAAGAAAAGAAAAAGAGAATCAAAAAGAAAAAGAGACCACCTCAGTTGGCTCACGACCACCCTCAGTTGGCCTACTACAACCCACCAGAGCTCCACGACCACCCTCAGTTGGTCTACGACAACCCACCAGAGCTCCACGACCACCCACAGAGATAACGGTTGCTTTGCAATTTTGTTCCTTTGTGTTTGTATCTACCCTATCTTTCGGCTTGCTTTAGCTAGTGCTAGGAGCGCGTTTGGACCAGCAACTGTGACGAGTACTGTGAACTTTGACTTAACTTTGCTAATCTGATTTCATTATTGCTATTCCTTGCTACTAAACATTGCTTGTCCGAGCTCCACGTACTTTTGGCCTCGATTTGGATCCTCGCATTCGCCTCCGCCTGCCACACATCCCACCCTCTCCGATCGGACCACTGCTGCAATTTGGTAAGAAATTCATAAGAGCTTGGTAAGGCGCTTGAGAGTGTGTGATTCCACCTTCCACCACCTAGTAGTTGGTAGGGATAATACATTTGTGTTGTCTTTTGTCTCCTACTAACAATGGCGGTGAGGAATTGAATGCGCAAGATTGTGTTGTGAGGAAGAGCTTACAAGGGTGTTGGATGAGCACCGTCATGCTATTAATGACGACATCGAAAGAAAGTTTGCGAGACAAATGCTACACTACAACAGCTCAATGCTAGCATTGCAACACTCAATGCACGTATTGATGGTATGGCCAATCAACCGCCGAACACCGGTCGTGTGGATCCTCAAGGTGATCCAAGACCATGAGATCGACAACGATAATGAGATGCGCAACCGCGATGCCCTTGATGCACGACAACGGAACCGATTGAACTTCAACCGTCAAGGTATGAGAGGTAATGACTTTCCGCAACATAATGCACGTGATAATGATGATCCATATGCTAAAGTCAAGTTCACTATACCATCTTTTTGGGTGCTTATGATCTTTGAAGTATATTTAGATTGGGAGATGACGGTAGAACAGAAATTTAATGCTCACTTAGTTCCCAAGTGCATAGAGTTAGGCAAGCTACAAGTGAATTTAAAAATTTTGCCATCATCCGTGGAGTAGAGTATGCAATGATGGATTAGCGCCTACTACCTAGGATGCTTTAAAGGTTGCTATGCGTAACAGATTTATTCCACCCTCTTTTAAAAGGGATTTGCGTAAGAAATTGCAGCGCTTAAACCAAGGCAATAGATCTGTAGAAGAATGTTATCAGGAGCTACAAATTAGTATGTTGCGTTGTGATATTATTGAGGATGAAGAGGCTGCTATGACACGTTTTTATGGAGGACTAATACGTGAAATTCAAGACATAGTTGACTACAAAGAATATGATAGTGTTCCTAGATTGTTCCACCTTGCTTGTTTGGCAGAAAAAGAATTGCAGGGTCGACAGCAGAGGCCAAGGAACAATTTTGGAAGCACGTCTACACCACGATCAACATCAGGGCACGTTAAAACAGTCCAACCTTCAGCTACGCGGTCTGCTGCCCCCTCCTCGAGTAGGGCGCGTTCAGCAGCACCTCCGACACCAACGCATGCACCCGAGGTAAACAAATCTACTAGTTGCAGGCCCCAGCCAAGAGTTCTTTTTCGGTTGCTTCCACAGGTCGTACGACTGCGATTATTTGCCATCGTTGCAAGGGAATGGGCCATGTCATGAGGGATCGCCCAAGTCGGCGAGCCTACCTTGCCACGAGAAGACGGAGGTTATGTAAGTGCTAGTGATATTGAGGATGAGTATGTGCTTGCAGCTAACATTGCAGTGGAGGAGACAGAGGCAGACGGTGATCTTGATGATGTGGAAGAACAAGTAGGCTGCATCGACACGGGGACTCATGTGAGCCTTGTTGCACAATGAGTGTTGAGCGCACAAGTGGAGAGAGCGGAGCAAAATCAGCGGCACAACTTATTTCAATCCAGTTCCTCGTGAAGGAGAGAGCACAGTAGAGTCATCATTGATGGAGGAGTTGCAACAACCTTGCAAGCTCCGAGATGGTCGAGAAGCTTGGCTTGATCACACAACCACACCCAAGTCCCTACTACATCCAATGGTTCAATTCGTGTGGTAAGTTAAAGGTAAACAAAGTTGTGAGAGTGCCATTTTCAATTGGTAATTACAAAGATAGTACCGACTTTGATGTAGTGCCTATGCAAGCATGCTCGTTGTTGCTCGGTAGGCCTTGGATATATGATAATGATGTTTTGCACCATGGTAGAGCTAATACCTACTGTTCTCACATAAGGGTAAGAAGATTAAGTTGTTGCCTTTAACTCCATTGAAATTGTGAAAGATGAAGTAGAGCGTGCTAGAAATGAAAGAAACACCACTTGAACATGATTACGAAAATCAGCAAGTAGCGAAATGTGTTTTCCACCTAAAAGGGAGAAAGTGGCGCCTAGTTCTAAGGCCGAGGAATTAAATTGAAGGGATGTGTTATGCTTGCCACTAAATCTGAGCTTCTGAAATTTGTGATAATGAACTGCCATGCTATGCTTTGATATGCAAAGATGCTTTATTTTCACTTGAGGATATATCTAGCTCTTTGCCTCTGCTGTTGCTAACCTTTGCAGGAGTATGTGGATGTATTTCTAAGCGAGATACCCCGGACTGCCACCTATTCGAGGATAGAGCATCAAATTAATTTGATTCCGGAGCGACTTTGCCAAACCGTCTTGCATATAGGACCAATCCAGAGGAGACTAAGGAAATTCAGCGACAAGTCCAAGATCTTTTGGACCGTGGAGTACGTCACGGGAAAGTCTTAGTCCTTGTCTTTGTTCTGTTCTTTTGGTTCCTAAGAAAGATGGAACTTGGCGTATGTGTGTTGATTGTAGAGCCATTAATAATATTACCATAAGGTATCGTCATCCTATTCCTAGGCTAGACGACATGCTTGATGAGTTGAGTGGCTCTATTATTTTCACCAAGATTGACTTGCGAAGTGGTTACCACAGATTAGAATGAAACCGGAGATGAATGGAAAAGCGCTTTTAAAACTAAGTTCGGACTATATGAGTGGTTAGTGATGCCTTTTGGTCTAACTAATGCACCTAGTACTTTTATGCGATTAATGAACGAGGTTTTACGTCTTTTCATTGGGAAATTTGTGGTGGTTTATTTTGATGATATCTTGATTTATAGCAAGTCACATGAGTTACACTTGAATCATATACGTGCTGTTTTTAATGCCTTGAGAGATGCACGTTTGTTTGGTAACCTTGAGAAGTGCACCTTTGCACCGATCGAGTTGCGTTTCTTGGTTATGTTGTGACACCACGGGAATTGAGGTGGATGGAGCAAAGACTGCGACCATCCAAAGCTGGGCGACGCCACTACCGTGTCACAGTGCGGAGCTTCCATGGACTTCTTTGGATTCTATCGACGTTTTGTGCGGGATTTCAGCACCATTCTTTGCACCATTGAATGAATTGACCAAGAAAGGAGTGCCTTTCCAATGGGGACCTACGCAAGAGAGGGCATTCCACTTATTGAAAGAGAAGCTCACCCAAGCACCCCTACTCCAACTCCCGATTTTGGTAAGACTTTTGAGATTGAATGTGATGCTAGCGGGATTGGGATAGGTGGTGTATTGATTCAAGAAGGTAAACCATTGCATATTTCAGTTGAGAAACTAAATGGGCCTAGTCTGAATTATTCTACCTATGACAAAGAACTCGTATGCTTTAGTTCGTGTGCTTCAAACTTGGCAACATTATCTATGGCCCAAAGAATTTGTTATACATTCAGATCATGAATCGCTAAAACATATTAGAAGCCAAGCTAACCTAAATAAACGACATGCTAAGTGGGTAGAATTCATTGAGTCGTTTCCATATGTCATAAAGCATAAGAAAGGTAAGGACAATGTGATTCTGATGCGCTTTCTAGACGTTATACCATGTTATCTCAACTTGACCATAAGATTTTTGGTTTAGAGGCCATTAAGGAGTTATATGCTACTGATTTGGACTTTAAAGAAGTGCTTGAGCTTTGTAAAGGAGGAGAACATGAAATAAATATGTGATAATTGATGATTTAATCTATCGTGCTAACAAGCTATGCATTCCAGCTAGCTCGTTCATCTTTTGTTGTTGCGGAGGCGCATGGAGGAGGTTTGATGGCGCATTTTGGAGCAAAGAAGACAGAAGATGTGCTGGCGCCCACTTCTTTTGGCCAAAGATGAGGCGCGATGTTGAGCGCTACGTGGCTCGTTGCACTACATGCAACAAAGCTAAGTCCCGTCTCAATCCACATGGACTTTATATGCCTCTCCTATTCCTAGCGCCCCTTGGGAGGATATTTCTATGGATTTTGTTTTAGGATTGCCCGGGACAAAGAGGGGAGAGATGTATATTTGTAGTAGTGGATCGATTTTCTAAAATGGCACATTTTATACCTTGTCACAAGAGCGATGATGCTACGAACATAGCTGATTCATTTTTCGAGAAATCATTCGCTTACATGGAGTGCCCAATACTATTGTCTCGGATCGTGACACGAAGTTTTGAGCCACTTTTGGAGATCACTTTGGAACAAATTGGGGACAAAGCTGCTGTTTTCTACTACGTGCCATCCCCAAAGCGATGGACAAGCGGAGGTTGTCAACCGCACGTTATCCACCATGTTGCGGGCTGTTTTAAAGAAGAATTTGAAGATGTGGGAAGAGTGTTTACCACACATTGAGTTTGCTTACAATAGGTGGTACACTCCACCATCAAGGTAAGTCCGTTTCGAGTAGTGTATGGTTTTAACCCCGTGCTCCTATTGATTTACTACCTTTGCCTACCTCTGAACACATTAATTTAGATGCTAAGAAGCGTGCTGAATTTGTTCTTAAGTTGCATGAAACAACTAAAGAAAATATAGAGCGTATGACTGAAAAGTATAGGGTTGCTGGAAGTAAAGGTAGGAAAGAAATAACATTTGCACTGGGTGATTTAGTTTGGGTGCATTTGAGGAAAGACAGGTTTCCAGAGTTAAGAAAATCAAAATTGATGCCTAGAGCTGATGGACCATTTAAGATAATTAAGAAGATAAATGACAATGCCTATCAATTGGAGCTACCTGCAGATTTTGGGGTTAGCCCTACATTTAACATTTCAGATTTGAAGCCATACGTGGGAGAAGCAGATGAGCTTGAGTCGAGGACGACTCCAATTCAAGAGGGGGAGGATGATGAGGACATCACTCTTTCGGATACACGCACTACACAAAAGCCTACAGATCCAGTTGCTAAACTACAAGGTCCTATGACAAGAGCTCGTGCGCGTCACTTAAATTATGAGGTGAGCTCGTTTCTAGGTGCTAATAATTTATCTATGCAGAATGGTATACTACCTAATAATTGTGATGATCTGTTGTTACTTAGGAATAATGGATCCCCAAGGTCTACGACGAGGTCTACGACCCCACGACCGGTCCTACCAATGATACGACTGGTCTCAAGCCCTCGACAAGGTTCACACCTTACGACCCGATCCGCGGCGCACGACTGTGTCTCAAGCCCCTCGACAAGGTTCGCGGCGCACACGACCGGACCGACCAGCGCTACTACTAGGTCTCAAGTTCTACGACCAGTCTTTAGGTGCTGCGACACCGTTTTGGGCCTAATAGGGCCTTGTAAGCGTGTCGGGGTCAAAGCCTAGGTTGTGTACGCCTCTCCCATGGTCGCACAACCTAGGTCAACTCCCTCACGTTCCCCTATAAATATACAACAGCGCCACGGTGTAGGGTTGGGTTTTTCTTAGATTATTCTGCCACTTTGCAGTTTCATCGTTTATCGGTTTGACGAACCCCACATTGTGAACTTCATTCATATTCGCAATACAATTCAGATTGCATCTTCTTTGTTCTTGTGAGTTGCTTCGATTGCTTGCAGGGACAATAACCTTCGTGGTAAGGTCGATCGCGTGCGAGCGTGGTCGATAACGACAGTCGTGTGGGTGTAGCAAATTGTGAGGTGACGATCTGCTGGTCGAAAGCCTCCAAGCGTCAACGTCCTCACGACGAAATCAATCGAACCTATCGGAAGATCGGGCCGCCGTAGACTCATCAATCCCAAAGCAAAAAGGGAAGATATACACGAATATCAAATGCTTTGGATGTTATGAGAAGGGACACATTGCCTCGGTGTGTCCAAATCAAAAGGATGTCAAGTCAAGACATTCAATGAAGAGGCAAGATGGCAATGAGCAAGATAAGAAGACATCAAGGGGAAGCAAAAGCCCTACTTGCTACAATTGCCGGGAGAAAGGATATTTTAGTAAGGAATGTCCTAAAGGTATCTCTCCTAAGCTTATTATTTATCATAATGATTATTTGCTTAGGAATGATAGAAATGGCAATGTGTTTGCTAGGAATGTTAGTTTACATAAAACTAATGCTAGGGCCATTTGGGTGCCCAAATCTATTGTGACTAACATTCATGGACCCAACCAAGTATTGGGTACCAAAAATGCGCTTAAATGATTAATAGGTACTTGGAGAGGCATTGGAGACTTGGTGTAATACTCCGGAAGTGTGAGAAGTCAAGAATCGGGTTAATTAAATTTAATCGGTAGAGAATTATTTAATCGGGGAAGAGTTTATTTTCAGAATTCGTCAAATCAAGTTTAGAGAGGGGCTTTTCCGCTTGTTCTCATCCACTTGGGCCTGGGCCTTGGCCCATCTAGCCTAGTTTTGGCCGGCCAAAGGGGGAGGTGCCACCCTCCCAAACCCTAGCCGCCCCTCCTCCCCCTTTCCCTCCTCCCACTTGCAGCGCCCCTTCCCCTTCCTTGGCCGACTCCTCCCTCTCCCTTGCGCCTCCCTCCGCCTGTGCTGCTCCTCGCGACTCCTTCGTCTAGGCTATTGCCCTTGCAAGAAGGAGAAAGAGAGGAAGAGAAGAAGGAGAAGAAGGAGAAGGAGGAGAAGAAGATCTTGTGTGGGATTGGTTCAGCAAATTCTAGCGGTTCTACAAGGGAGGTGAAGCCTCAGGTTTAGGAGTATCATCTTTGCCGGCTAACGCGTCGCATCGTGGAAGGCAAGTAAATGTAGCGGTTGTGCTACGGTTTAACCCGTTGTTCTTACTACTTGCACTATGCACGATTGACGTAATGTTAAACGATATGCCATGGTTACATGTTTTCTAAGTATGAATGTGGTAGCAAGATATTAATCAATTGCTATGTTTGGATGAGTTTGGGTAGTATTGTGGTAATTTGCTTAATGAGCCAAATGCGAATATGAAAATAAACTCAAGGTGGACATGTTGATAATTCCTTGTGGTTACATTCATGATGATCATGTTGTGGTCTATGTGGTAGAATTCCCTTTAGATCGATGATTTTGATCTTGGTGAATCGAGTGGGGTTATGTGGTAATGGTTTTATGACACAATGGTATTGTGCTTAATGAGACACATGTGGATTATGAGGAAGTATTCATGATGAGTATGTTGTTGACATTCGTGGTTAAATTCTTGTGGTTTATGATAATCATATCATTCATGACATGTCATAACATTTGCATTGTGGATGTCGCCGCTTATAGCCGCGATCGCCGTGCAGTACAACATCGTGCATTGCAGAGCACGATGTACACTTTTACCTTCTTGGGTAAAGGTGCGATGGAGCATAGCATGCATATGCATTACATTGTGGAAAGATCATTTGCATACTTATGCAATATATTGAGGTGAAGTTATTTTGCAAACAAACGCAACTTCATAGTTGCAATGTGGAAATTGACTCATGAGAGTCTCTTGTGGTATGAGTAATGTGGTTGTGGTGGTGGAATGGGGTTCATCCCTTGTGGTATGGTAGAGGTTGTGATTGTGGCATGAGATTCTTCTCTCTTGTGGTAATTGTTGATAGCAGTTGTGGATCACGAGAAATAGTAAAGTTATGAGGTAAAACATGTTAATACTTTATTGTCATTGGTAGTGGTAGTGGTGAATAATATGAAGCAGTTGATCAAGATTCAATTGTTGATATTTTACTATCATTGGTAGTAAATATGGTTGAGGCTATAATTGTGATCATTATGGGAATTGGATATTGATGCTTAATATCTTTGTAGTTAAATTAGCTTGTAAATGAATGTGGATTCACATTATGGATGTGGACATATGGATACTTTAATGATGTTGTATATTTGTTTGTAGTCCGAATAGCTGTTAAGCAGTTTGCTTCTTTGAGATTTTTATCTCACCCTTGTTCCCCTACTGGTGATTGTTGAGCATTCATGGGATGGGTAGAGCGGCACCACAATAATGCACTTGGTACATCAACTCATGTTGTAATAAAGTCGATGAAATTCTAGCCAAATGCTTAACTATTTGTGGATGATTATGTTATTTAATAAGGATGGACTTGTGAACCATTCTTTGATTAATCTGCTAGAGGTTGTTTAATTATTGAACTTGTTACCGTTATCTTTATTCCCTTAGTTGTTTATGCTTCCGCTTAATGCTTCTTGTCTAGAGTTGTTGCCGAAATAATTTATCTTGAAATTATTGGCTAGCTGTAGAGTGGTTTAGTAGCATTCCAGGGTAATGTGGGTCCTGGGGTGTTACACTTGGCTTATTCATGAAGAGGTGTATACCACCATATGTCAAAATTGGAGCCAAGTATGAGGATAATCAAATCATATCATGAGCCAATGCTATCTCGGTAACAAGTATTTACATTGAAGTATCTTGACCCTTTACCTTGTGTAGGTTGCATTTCATGAAAATCTTATAAAAGGGTTGTTCTTACTCTTATGCTAAATCTTGATTATTCAAATCTTGAGCAAGATTGTAGTGGCACATTATGGGGGAGTGCTAAATCATTTACATGTATATCACGTCCCAAAGTGTGCCCAAATTAATTAAGTGCTAGTATTGATTTTCAAAATTGAACCATTTAGCCAAAAGTCAAAAATTTGAAATTATTAGTATATCATTTGTAAAATTAGTTGCAAAATGTATACAAATGCATTTCAAAGGTTTTCCAAAGGTTTTGGTTCAAGAAAAACCTATTTTAAAAGAAAATGAGTTTCTATCCAAAATTCTAGATCATAGAATCTTGTTTTTAACCTAAACTAGATTTTTGTGTAAAATCTATTCTAAAAGGAATTTGACTATCGTCCCAAAAGGAAAATCCTAGAGTTGGTTATACTAAACATTTTTGGTATTCATATAATTTCCAAAAGACCAACTCATCAAAAGATATTCGATTTTGAAACTCATCCAAAATACTAGTTTGACCATAAAGGTCACTTTCTAGCACTTAAGTGAGTTTTGCCAATTGAGCCTAAATTATTCACTTGAATAGGTCCATGATGGTATTTATGACTCATACATGCAATTGGATGCTATAGATTTAATCAAATGCTCAATTTGACTCTTTTGTGAAAAGGTTTGAAAATGCGATTTCATTTCCAAAATCAAAAGCTTAATTCATAAAAACTATTTGAAAGTTGGATTTATAAAGTCTAAATAAGTTGGAAATGCTCTAAATTTATTTATTTAGATGTTTGTGTGAAAATTTGGAGCAATGTACAACAATCCCATCTTTTCTCCAAATTTGAATCAAACTGTTTATGTTCTTGATTTCGGTCTTGGCCTCTGTCGACGCCGTTACCCCACCGATCGACCATTGTCACGATCGACCGCCTTTGCCGTCGGTCGGACCGGACTTGGAGAGGTTTGGCTGTTTTGTCCAACTTGTTGATTTCCAATTCTTTGCTACTTCTTTTGCTCCTCAAGTCAAGATGTATATTGCTATTCTTACAAGCTACTCAATACTATTTCTCCTTGATTGCGAATGCAATTATTCAAATGGTATTCTTTCAAGTGGTAGCTCCTTTTGATCATCTTTGACCTCGGCATGAGAATCATATTTATTTGTACAAGTGATATCATCTTGTCCTTACAAGTGGTATTCTCAATTGATATCATCGTACTCCTTCACGTTGTATCTTTCAAGTGGTATCTCTTGTATCCATCTACAAGTGGTATCTATTCTATACCATGCCAATAAATTCTTTGCTTACCAAGCTCTCCCCGATACCTAATCACTTCTTATCCATGTGGTCTCTCCGATACCTCATTATTCTTGATATTGTTTTTCAAGAGGTATCTTATCAAGTGGTATCATCTTCTGTCAAGTGGTTTTTTCTCTCTATCTCTTCTCTCTATGCTTTCATTGAAGATCTTAAAAAGATAAGTTCAAGCACCTTAAGATTGCAAGACCTGTTGACGCATGTTTTCCACAAGTGGTATAAACATATGGATTTACAAGTATTATCTACAAGCAAAATTTACAAGTGGCGTCGTCGACTTATAGTATCCACAAATGGAGTTTAAAGAATATCTTTCAACAAGTGGTATCTACTAGAATTGTTCAAGGATTACCTTACAAGTGGATACACATAAAGAAAATGAGGGAGAATGCTTTTGTGTGTCAAAAGCTAAGAAGGAGATATTTGGACAAAGAATGTTTTTGTGTGTCAAAAGCAAAGATAAGTGGAAGAAGAAATCCTTTGTGTGTCAAAGGAAAGGAACCTTTGTGTAAGGGGGAGTTTTCCTAAAATGTTTTGAAAAAGCTGTATTGAAAACCGTTTTGAATTTCAAATTGGGTAAACTATTATATGGGAAAACTAAATTGAAAAAACTCCTTTGGCTTCAGTTATGCTCTTTGGTGTTTATGCCAAAAGGAGAAAGTTTATTTGATCAATTTATTTGGATTCTCTCTTATGAGTTCACCCTATCTTGTGTTTAGACCAAAAGTGGGAGAATGCTTTTGGAAAATATAAAAGGAAAATTTTTAGGGAGAATGTTCTCACCTTATATCTTGCGTAGATCATAAAAGGGAAGAATATTTCAATGATCAAAATCATATGAATTCTATTGCAAAGCTCATAGTCATGCAAAGACTCTCTTTTGGATTAAGATTTGTTTTGGATTTTTGGTGTTTAATGCCAAAAGGGGGAGAATTTGTATGAGCTACATTTGGATGTTCTTATTTGATATCTCTTGTGATGCCAAAAAGGGAGAATTCTTATTTCTAGCTTAGTGCAAAAAGGAGAGAATTCTCTAAGCTTTGTGCATACATATAGTCAAATATGCTTTCTTTCTTATCATATGTTGACTTATATCCAAATGTTGCTATTAATGATGGATTTGTCATCAATCACCAAAAAGGGGGAGATTGAAAGATCTAGACCCGTCATTATGTGTTAATGGAGTTTTGGTGATTAATGATAAATCTAATTGGAAGACTAACACTTCTTATTGATATACATATTGTGTAGTCTTATTTGGATATAAAGGTGAAAATCATGAAGGCATGCAAAGTGATTAAGTGATTAATGACAAATGCACTTGTGAGACTAACACTCTTATTGTTATATCATGTTTAGTCTCAGCTTGGATATAAAAGCAAAAATCCAAACAGGTATGTATTCTTTAATGACAAATATATTTTTGAGACTAACAATCTTATTGTTTATCTATTGCCTAGTCTCGTTTGGATATAAAGATGAAAAATACAAGAGGTATGCATTCTACATCTTATTATATCTTGTTGCATTCCTCGGATCCAAAATATAGGTTAAACTCCACCAAAAAGGTTAACTTGGATATGTGCATATGTTTCCATTACACATTTGTGTATGCACACATTTAGGGGGAGTTCATTCTATATTTTGTGGTTTCATTAGTATTGATCCATATTCTCTTTCCACATATATTAAGGATCTTTACTTTGAAACATATCCTTGAATATATTTAACTTGTGTAGTTAATATATTCACATGAGTATATGAGAACATATGAGACTTGTGTAGTTCATATATGCTCATATATCCTTGAATATATCTAACTTGTGTAGTTAATATATTCATATGAGTATATACAACTTGTGTAGTTTGTATACACTCATACTTGGTATATATATAACTTGTGTAGTTCATATATACTTGTATGTGAGCATATGAGACTTGTGTAGTTCATATATGCTCATATATCCTTGAATATATTTAACTTGTGTAGTTAATATATTCATATGAGTATATACAACTTGTATAGTTTGTATACACTCATATTTGGTATATATAACTTGCGTAGTTTATATATACTCTTATGTAAGCATATAAGACTTGTGTAGTTTGTATATGCTCACATATCTTAACATTCAATTACTTGCTATTGATGTGGTTATCATCAATTACCAAAGAGGGAAAGATTGTGGTATCTTGTCCCACCATTATTGATTAATGGTTTGATGTGGTAATTTATGATAATCATATTGTGGAACTAACGGTTTTCTATGAGTTGGTGAAATAGGTTATGTTCCATGTAATTGAAGACTTTGGATGATGTCATGAGTTGATCATCATTAAGTCAAGTGTTTGAAGAAAAAGAATATCGTCATGTGTTGATGATATCAAGAGAAGAACATCATCATGGGCCGATGATATTGAAGTGAAGAACTTGGAGTAAAGGATGCATCGTGAGTTGATGCATGTCAAGTTCAAGAAGATGAGATGATCATGAGTTGATCATCAAGACAAGAAGAATCCATCATGTGTTGATGGAGGTCAAGTGAAGAGTGCATCATAAGTTGATGTATGTCAAGACTTGAAGCAAGGATATCGTCATCAAGCTTCAAGTGGTTGCGCAAGGAAAAGGTATGACTAGCTAGGGCTAAGGATGTGTTCCTAGTCTTTTACGGTCTCGGTGTTTGGTTGGAGACCGGATTGCTAGTATAGGTTGTCGTACTATTAAGAGGGTCTTAATTAGTAACTTGAGTTAGTCATGTGTTGATAGCTCATTGTGTTTGCTCTACCTCAACTTAACATGTTGCCTATATTTGCGAATGCGTTTTGCAAATAGTTGAGGCCCATGGTTATTCCTTGTTGCATGTGACTTTAGTTTGCAAATGCGTTTTGCAAACGGTTTAAGTTCATGTACCTTATTCCTTGTGGCGTTGATTCTAAAAGTTGGCAAATGTGTTTTGTAACTTGTTGAGAATCTAGCCTTTATCTCTTGTGTACATGTTGCATCAATTGGCAAATAGGTTTTGCAAATTGAGTTGAGGCAAATGTACAAAGTCTGCTTTCGATCTTCTTCGATCGGATCGCGCCTCCGCGATCGGCTCAGTAGTGTGTCCGACCGCCATGGGTTGGGCGGTCGACCGATTTCGATTTGTACCGCCAGAGAAACGGTACTACGAGGTGCGGTAGTACAGGAATTTGAAGCGGTACTACCGAGCGCGGTAGTACCGATATTTGTATGGCGGTATGTGTTTTCCGGAAGAGTTGTTTTTCGGATTGCTCATTACTCGTTGAGCGGTCCGACCGGCCCCTCGCGATCGGATCGGTGAGCGGTCCGACCGCCATTGGTTGGCGGTCGATCGATTGTGAGTCCAACGGCTAGTTTTATAGCCGTTGAGCGCTTAGCGTCCGACCGCCATTAGTTGGCGGTCAGACCGATTTTGTCCAGAGACTCTGGAATCTTTCCCCAACGGCTAGTTTTTGTGTGTGGGCTATAAATACCCACCTTGGCTGTGTGAGGAAAAGCGTTGCTTAGGTTGCTGGTGCCATACACATTCTATTGAGCTAAGAGCAAGCCCTCTACTCCCATTTGTGCATGTGTTGCACTTAGTGAGGTTTGAGAGGCAAATCCTATTTCATGTGTTGCATTAGGTGGTGGATTTTGTATCCATTGAGCTTTGGCACTTGATTGGTTCAAGTGAAAGTTGAGTCTTGTTACTCTTGGTGTTTGCCGACACCTAGACGGCGTGGAGGCGTGGTGCGTCGGTGATCTTCTCAAGTGAAGCTTGTGAGAAGACCCGGGCGATTTGTGAGTGGCTTGGTGCTCGCCATCTCCGGAGCGGAGTAAGAGCAACCCTAGTGGATAGAGGTGATAAGTTCAAGTTGGAGTTGGTTCAAGCGGTTGAACTCACTTAGAGGTGTTGGTTCGGTTGGAACCAGTCCAAGTTGTTTGGACTTACCTCGGAGGTGTTGCCTCGCGTTTTGGAGCCGATCCAAAAGGTTGAACTTACCTCAACGTGGATTATGGGAGACCGGCAAGTCTCCACCACCACGTAAAACATCATTGTGTCCGTGTGCTTCTTGTGATTAGCTTTCATATGCTTTACTTTGTGCAATTTACATTCATTGAATAATTGCTTATTCATTTGTATGATTGCTATCGTGTATGTGCTTGATTGATCATATCATTAGTTGATAGCCTACAAGTCTTTGCTAAATTGCTCTATTTATTATTGACTTGTATAGTTGGTGCACTTAGTTGAACCTAGTTGATTTAGGCTTTAATTGTGCAAAACCGTATTGTAATAAGCTTCTGCATTAGAAATCGGTTTTAGCGCATAGAAGTTTTAAAACACCTATTCACCCCCCCTCTAGTCGGCCTCCTCGATCTTACAAGGTAATAGTCTCATCCATTCTTGTTCTTATTGGTTTAGCACGTATTTCATAAATGTACTATGATAATAGTTGAAATATTTGAAATATTTGCAGTGGGAAATCAGTCATATCGAAGCCCACAAGATTAAAAGTGCATTACGGTATTGGTACGATTCGTGAAGGTCCATACGGTGTTGACCTGAGTGGTTTCCGGCAGTACACCCAGATATGGAGAATGCTTGAATCAGAGATGTCCTACATCGGCTGACATGCAGCTTCTCCTTAGACCCCGAGATATGCGGTGTTGTCCTACATGAGCTTTGGAGTCGGTCTGCCACACACATTCGATGGGAGTTGAGCAGACTGATGCATACGGTTGCATGGAAGGGCTTTGTGGAATGTTGCCGACGCCGTGGATACAAGTGTGTTCTACTCGTGCAACCAAGTCCGAAGGGAATCTAAGGAGGCCATGCCGACGGCTCTCGTCCGGTTGGTGGGAGCAGTTCGGGCGCGCAATGCGTGCTACATGCATGAAGAGGGCGCGGTGGCCGATGTTACGGAGGCTTAGGAGGACGCGGTGCTTAATGTTGCGGAGGCAGAAGAGGAATATCGCACGCTCAGCCTACTACACAGGCGGATGCAAGGGAGGATGTTGACAGCATAGTACGTCAGATGGAGATCGATGACTCGACAGCTTGGGCGGAGGAGAAAGCTTTATAAGAGGATGACGATGACTCTTCCGATGAGGATGAAGGTTTCATCCTGCAGGAATGGAATATGGTGGGTGTTGAGGGTCTTTCGGTGCACGACGAGCATGAATCACCGTGGGAGTACCATGGTATGGAGGTTCGGTTTCATGCAATATTTGCTGACAAGGGATCACTGCAGGATGCCATTAAGCTGTGGGCCTTGTCCATCTAGCAAACGTTTCGGGTCCTCAAATCTAGCCAGGAGCAGTACACTATGGTCTACGAGCAGGCTGGATGTCCTTGGCGTGTGCACGCACGTAGACCCAAGTGCGAGACTAACTAGATCGTCTCCAAGGTGGAGGCACACTCTTGCCTACTTAGTAGTGTTTTGCCGAAGCATCGCAACCTAATGTCCACCTTCATAGCCAATCTCATGTACGGAGAGATAGTGAAGAAGAACGACCTAGAGGCCAAGCACATCATGGTGCCTATCGAGCAGAAATTCAAGTATAAGATTAGCTACACGAAGGCATGGCATGCAAAGGAGAAGGCTTTGGAAAGGAGGTTCGGTTTTTTCGAGGCGGCTTACAACAACCTTCCTCATATGATCCAAGTATTGCAGGATAAGTACCCGGGTACATACATTCCTGTGAAGGACAAGCCATCCAAAAGACCGCTAGGTTTCTTGGTATTGCAAAGGGCCTTCTTAGCCTTCAGTCTCTACATCGATGCATTCAGACACATATTGCCAGTGATCTCTGTGGACGGCATATTTCTAACTAAAAAAATACAAGAGCATGATCTTGACAACAATTGTCATTGATGGCAACAATCAGATTCTGCCCTTAGCCATCGCTTTCATCGAAAATGAGAATTTCGACAGCTGGTTGTGGTTTCTTTGACATCTAAAGGAGGGATTAGTTGGGGTACATTCTGATGTCTGCATAATATATGATCGCCACCCCGAGATGATGAAGGTAATTAGAAAACTTCAAGAACACTCCGATGAGCCATTCCCTTGGCCAGACATGAGGAACAGGTGGTGCATTTGCCATCCGGGGGCCAACTTCTTCAAGCAGTTCAAGCAGCAACCATTAATGAAGCTATTCAAGAGGCTACCTATGCAAAACCAGCAACACAAATTTGATGTGTTGTGGGAGATGTTGGAGGAGCACACCAGTAAGCACGTCGTCGAGAGGAACAAGCGTCCACTCATTCCAAGGGCAGAGCAACCCGAATGCCTCCCACTACTACAAGAGCTTGACCCTCCCCATTTGACATGGAGGACCTCGAGGGAGATCGAGTGCTTCTCCCATTGGATTGAGGTCGAGCCATTGGAGAAGTGGTCCTTGTTGCATGACACGGATTGTGCAAGGTACGACATTATGACCACTAACCTTGCCGAGGTATACAACTGGGTTACTAGGGGCATCCATTCTTAGCCTCTTGTCACCATCGTGGAAGGTGTTCTGTACAATATAATCGGATATTTTAGGGAAAGGCATGCAAACGCGGTAATTCATGTAGCCAACCCACACACACTGTACTTCTCGAAGATTACAGCGTACATGCAAGCCAAGACCGAGAAAGGTCGCCGCATTACGATCTTCGTGATGGGCAATAAGAAACATCGTTTGATGTGCTCCTTTGGGACAAAGCCGGTTTGGGACAGCTCGCTTTCTTATTACCCATGCGGTATGCCTTGGAGATCATGTGAATGAACGTAGTCGCACATGCAACAAGTCAAAGCTCCTTCACAAGCTATGCTCTCATGTCATCGCTGCGTGTAGAACCATCAACATGGACCCATTGAACTTCATGTCGGAGTACTTCATGAAGGAAAGGGTGCAAGCGTGTGCGAGCTAAGATGCGTGGTGAGGACTTGGATATTGCAAAGAGGACTTGGATTCCAAATCTAGACTGTTGAAGGCTAGGAAGGGCGTCGCAGAGTCGTCGTATCAGAAACGATATCGACAAAGGGGAAGCTGGAACGGCGGGTAGACATTGCGGCCACTGCCGCCAAGAAGGCTACACTGTGATAACTTGCAAGGCGCTTGCTGACCCGTAGGAACACCGACGTGAAGTGCAGCACCGCTTCTTGTTGTGTGCGTAGTGGTACTAAGATTAGAAATGCTAGTATGTTGTAACTTGTACTTTAGTAAGTACCTTGCTTGTTGTACGCACTGTGGAACTAATTGTATCATAATTGCAAATTTTAACTTCATTTGAAGTGTCAATCTGTCATCATGACCACTCTCTGTAAAATAGGACGTGACCACTCTCTACAAAGCACGACGTGACCTCGCTCTACAACGCACGATGTGATCTCGCTCTGCAAAGCTGGACGTGACCACTCTCTGCAAAGCAGGACGTGACCCGACGAGTCAGCTTTGTGTAACAACGTGACCCAACGAGTCTCCTCATGGCCGCTGCCTTGCGGACGTGAATTTCCTTCAACCGAATTACAATTTAGCCACGTTCGCAGCGCCGGCTCGGCATATAAGTACTACCCCTTCCACACCGGGTTCTCTTGCATCCAGACTTCAACACAATCTTGCTCAGATGGAGAAGCACTGGGAGGGGATCCTTGAACTCGCAAGGGAGTATGCGGCCTAGGAGGAACAAAGCGAGTGTGCCAGGAGGCCACCTCCCCGCAATGACGCCACCCCCATAGTAGCAGCCCCTACCAGAACATCCCAACCGAGCATTCGCCGCAACACCCGCCCGAGGGGGAGACGCTGCCCCTCTGTTGGTGCAGGGACTGATACAAGTTTTTCAAGTCCAAGCAGCGGCTCAGCCTGGGCATGCATTACTAGGGTTGCGCGAACTACTCCTACGACTATCCCAACCGCCGTTGGGACACGAGTCGTTATTGGCAGCAGGTAAGGATAGGTTACAATATATTTCTCTACCATTTCTCTTTCAAAGTACGCACTAACAACCTTTTCTGTCTATCCGTAGTCTTTGGATCCGCTATGTGGCTACCGCAAGTGGATCGACCAAGAGATCCACCCAAGCGACCAGTGGCGTCTCGACTACGAGGAGTGGGATGCCAAAAGAGCCCACGAGATCCGGAAGGAGGAACGCCGCAACAAATAGAAAAATGAGCGTATCCGTCGGGAGACGAAAGCTCATCTCGAGGCGTACAGGAGCAGGGAGCGTGAGGCTCGCGAGAGGGAGCGCGAAAAAAGAGAAAAATGACGGCCAAGGCCAAAGAGGCCGGCGAGGAATCAAATCCGAGCTAGCAAGGAAGGGAAAATAGCCCTAGTCAACGCAGTAGCATGACCCTCTTTGTCCATATGTCCTATATATTTCTAATTCTCTAAAGGCATGCGTGTACCGTCCTTGGTTCGTTAGCCTGCGTGCCATGTAACCCCCTTGTTGGATCAACTGTCGTGTTATTATCGTTTCGTCATTTCTCCAAAGTTCTTCATCGTGTCTGAATTTCCTAGCGTATCGTAATATCACTTACATTCGTACTTACGAATCGTTCTCACAAAATTCTTCAAAAATTTAGTGCACCACAACAACATACGACGATCACAAAATGTTATTGTGAGTCTTAACAGATTTCGTACCATTGAGATTCTACAAAAAATCACAAACGGACCAACCAACCTTGTCATCACCACCCTTTTATTTCCAAAAAAAAAACAACCTATAAACATAATTAGCTAAATGAATAACCTACAAAATTTGACATTTATTCCTACACAGTTATTTCCATCGGATTAGTAAAAAAGTAATGTAATTATTTTAAATTGCCGAATGGTTGAGCGCTTTGGGACTAGTCGCTCCACAATTGGGTGACTGACCCAAGTCGCTCATTCACCGGGCGACTACTACGCATGTAGCTTCACCGTTGGGCGACTTGGGTAAGTCGCCCAATGGTAGAGCGACTAGTCCCAAGTTGCCCAGCGGTTGGGTAACAGAGGATTATTTTGTAAAATAAAAAAAGACAGGTATATTACTGTATTTTGAAATAAAAAATTAATTATTTTAAAAAACAATTCAGATTTCTCAACATCACCGAGTGACAAGACCGGAAGACCTGGCAAGCCAGCACTGAAGGCATTAGAAAATATGATCAAGAGGCTTCGGCAGGCCTGCTCTTCTTTCACGCGCTTTATTTCAGTGTGCTGCAAAGCAGGATGATAATAGTGCCGGAGATAGAATAAACATGATTAGATTCTGCAATATACAAAACATCTAGGACTTGCGTTGCGTTGTCATAAGAGAATCATATGCAAATACAAGCCCATACCATCTCCATGCATGACTAGATTCAGCAGGACAGCGTATCTTTTGAGCAAAGTATTTCAATTCGTCCACGACTATCGGCCAAACATCTGATACCTGCTTCATCAAGGTTAAAAATAATCAGTGGAATGCTTCTGTCATGGTCAAACATAACATCGTATGTTACTGTAGCAGCACAAATATTAGGCAGATTTGTTATTTAGGAATTTATCTATTGGGTGTTTGGTATTATCTATTAGTTAGGCAAGTTATTATTAGATTAGATTGTTAGAGATAAGTTTCCTTATAGATTATTTCTTAGGGGTCAAATCAGGTTGTCCTTATAAAAGGGATAGCATATATCCATTATCAATCTAAGCAATGAGATTACAGTAGTCTAAATCCCAATTCCCTTTGTCTCCCCAATCTATAGTCTTCCCTCTCCTTTAGCAGCCGACGCCACCCGGCTATCCTCCCGGTGATGTTTACCCCTATAGTTTAAGGATTATAATATTTGGTATCAGAGCCACTCACTATAGCTTCTGGTGCCGCACTATCCCTCTTAGAGAAGTTGAAGCTAACAGCGAAGAGCAGAAGGTCTTACTCGACAATATGACTGTTGTCTATTGGAGCTTCGTTGATCCTCATCCAAGTGACGCAACGTCGTCATCGTACCCTCTCATCAATATAGGACCACCAAGAACTTCAACTGTGGCAATCACCGCAGCTTGAGGACGAGCTGCCTCATCGTAAGGGGTGTAATTTCATGGTCAAACATAGCATCGTGTGTTACTGTAGCAGCACAGATATTAGGCAGGATTTGTTATTTAGGAATCTATCTATTAGGTGTTTGGTATTATCTATTAGTTAGGCAAATTATTATTAGATTAAATTGTTAGAGATAAGTTTCCTTATAGATTATTCTTTAGGAGTCAAGTCGGGTCATCCCTATAAAAGAGATAGCATGTATCCATTATCAATCTAAGCAATGAGAATACAATAGTTTAAGTTCTAATCCCATTCGTCTCCCTAATCTATAGTCTTTCATCTCCCCTATCAGCCGATGTCACCAAACTATCCTCCTAGTGATGTTTACCCCTATGATCTAAGGATTATATCAGGTTCACTATTAAGGCAATAGCATGACAAGTGCGTAAATGCAGTCTATATCGCAATGATATCTTAATGGACTAACCTAGAGTTGACAATTAATTTAGAAACATACAAAATAATCTTACTTAGTATCAGAACACAATATGTCAAAGTGTACCTTGTTCAGTGGATCTATCAAGAAGCAAGAAGCAAAGAGCCATCACAACTGATGGCAAAAAATTGTTGTTCTTTTTCACATGATCTTGAAGGTACAGTATAATGACAGCTAGTGTCTCATTTGCACGGGACTTTACTCTGCTCGATCACTTTATTCCCCGCTCAGATAGGATCTTTCCTTACTGGCTCTGTGTGCTCCCTAGTTGGTTCAGCGTGAGTCAGAGTCCATTTTTCAGACTGTGTATAGTATTTGCCGTTTTTCATTTGGAGTTCAAAACTAATTCAATTAGTAAAGTATTTGCAAAATTCTCTAACCTCCAACCTCTTTCACAATTCTGGGATTCAAATTAAATTTGAATCTCTTCTAAATTCAAATTTCTCCTCTTCCTGGGCTGGCTCAACTCCCCTTGGCCCAGTTCCCCCTCCCTTTCCGCCCAGCCCCCTTGACCTCACCTGCCCCTCTTCTCTCCTGGGCGGCACACCGTCAGCCAGCTGTGGCCGAGACTTGGTCAGCTCTGCGCCGCCCTCGGCCCTCTGCCGCCACCGCCCCGCCTCATCGCCGTGCGTGATGCCAACGACGCCAAGACGCATGAGGCGCCATCCCCGCGCCACCGCTCCGCCGGTGCTCGACCCATCCCGCGCCGCATCTTCGACCGCAGCTCGCGCCAAGCCTCCTCGGTTGGACCTACCCTCCACCTTCGGCTATAAGAGCCTGACATCCCCTCTTGACCCCTCCCTTCATTCCCTCTTCTCCAGAAGTCCCCAAAGAATCGCCGCACTGAGCCGCTCTCGCCGCACCGCCTCCGGTGAGCTCCTCGCTCGGCAACCCCATCACCGGATGCCCGCGACACAAGGATGTCATCCCCTCCTCCCTCGTCTTCCCACCGCGAGACAAGCCGGCAAAGATGGCCCTTCTCCTCCCGCCCAAGAGCCGCCATCGACCGCCTCGGGCCGCCTCGACCTCCCAACCGGCCCACACCTCCTCGTGGTCGCGCACAGGCTCGGCGCACGCCTCCCCTCCTCCATGCCACTCCACCACTGGTGCCGCGCACAGCCAGCGTGCCCGCCACGCCTTTGGCCGCACTGCCGCACTGAGCCCTCTCGCGCGCCGCCGCCTCCCATGGGATCCCCACCTCTCGGGAGCCCATCTCACCCACTCACCGGCCGCCCCGTACCTCCTCCCACCGGCGCCGCCACCGCTCCCTGCCGCCCGCCCCTCCCTTTGTTCTCTTCTCTCTGTGAACCGAAGAGGAATCGAATAGGGAATGGGCTTTGCTTTGTGGCACCCACCTGCCATTGGCTTTAACCGCCCTCCTTGACCGCCAAGTGGGCTTGGCCACAATAGCCCCTCTGGTGCACCCATGAACCCCCTACGCGTGGACTTGGTCCATGAACTATTGGGTGCACCAACCCTCTGTCCCCTGTTGATTTAATTCAAACCTGAACTTCAGAAGACCCTTTCTCCCTCGTCATAACTCCAAAAATAGTGAAGTTTGTTTCTAAAAATTTATAAATTCAAGATCTTGCCAATAGCATAAGTCTTGTTTAATTCGGAGTTTATTTGTTATTTCTTTAGTATTTATTTGTTCTATTTGCTTATTTGTGCCTTTTTCTAGTACATTCGTCCGATTAGGATTCAAAGACACGGAGGATCTCCACTTCGATCAAGCACAAGATTATCAAGACTCTCTTACCTATAATCCCGGTGAGTCAATACTTTGACCATATTGAGCCTGCATTTTATGCAAATTATATTATTTTAAAATAGCAAATTACATGCTTTAATTCTTTAATCAAATGTATGTTAAAACTTAAGGTAGTTAAATACCCATTTGATGATTAATTAATTATAATACCATCCCTTGTTAATTGAATCCATTATTCCTTGTCACCCTAGTAACTATGTGGTAATACTAGTTATAGGTTGTACTTAAGCGACATGCTAGTCTTCCTTAAGTACCAGGGTATTAAATACCCCAACCATCATCTCTTCAAATATGAAAATGGTTTGGGCAGTCATTGTGGGTAAATGACAGAAATGGTTGTGATAATTTGGTTTTACTTCCCTAAACCCTAATAATTGCTGTTACTGTCTGGGCGGATGGTGAGGTGGATGGTATAACAATGGGTGCTAATGTAGCCCAAGGAATGCTATTTTGTGGTTGGTATATGGAACGAACCATCTAGACGATCCTAATGACTTAATCTTGTCATGACCTCCCGTGTAAAACAAGTACGACCACAAGTTTACAAAAATTGCGACTTGGCTTAGTAAATTTATCAAACCCTGAAAGTCATCTCACTGGAGGGATAAAAAGGCGCAAGCTTAGGATACGTCTCGCTTAATGGGATACCGAGTCAAGGGTGAAGTTGCCAGTCGCTGAAGTGTAGCCATGCTATGCCCGAGATGAACATTCGCGCAACATATGGGCGTAACCCCATATGGGTGAAATGACGTAAGTAGCAAGATATTTAGAAATGTTATTGTGACAACCTCTCGACTACACGACTAAGGAATCATGTAGGGCAACGAGTTAATTGTCTCTTGTGGGTAGAGTGTATAATCTCTGCAGAGAAATAAACTATTTAAACAGCCGTGCCTACGGTCAAAGGCAGACATGGAAACTTAACTTGAGTTAGTTCTATTTCAAAAATCATTGTTTGTGGTATGGAAATCAGGTCGGGCTCACCTAGCCCTGAGATTAGATTTTCCCTGGGTCGTCGGACTTAGTGATGTTAATAAATGGGGATAGCCCCAATCAAATTAAGCATAAAGGTGGAGGTAGCCTCTACTGATTATAAATATTGCACAATTACTCTCTTTACCAAAAATGCAATTTGGTTAAAATGCTAAGTGATAGGAATTTATAATTACTGTAATTGAAAACCTTGCTTTAAGCAAATAAAAGAACTCGAGCCATCCTTGTTTAGCCTTGCATGTATTTTATTGCATTGTGTATTGGCTCGCGAGCAGGGAAGTTGTGCTCATTCTCGCTCTTTCCCCAAAAACCCTTAGAAGCAGGAAATCCTAGAGATTACGACTACTACAAGGATGCAGAAGATGGAGGCCCAGGAGAGGATGAAGCGTAGTATAGTCTTTAGTTGTTCTAGTCTTGCCTTAGTCTAGCTGACTCTGTCGGTGCTTGCGTGCATCCTATTTTACCCAAGTCTTTGGGTAATATCAGACACACACGGGTTTCCCCAGTCGCTTGCCTGTGGAGATATGTGCTCTCACCCCTTTTGCTTCCGTTGTCGTTTCTGCTACTTTTGTAATGTAATCAATTTGTCCTGTTCGGCCCTTATTGTAAAACCTGACCCGATGCGGTCTATGTAAACTCTAATGTGTTAAATTAATGATTGGTATGGTTTTACGCCATGTATGAATTGATTCAGTGATGTATTCTGTGAGTGCTAGCTACTGATCTAGGGAATGGCACAATGTTTTCACAGAGGATTATGGATTACGAAATTCGGGTCTAACAGAGCTGGTATCAGAGCATACGACTATAGGAGCCTTAGCTAGACTGGTTGAGCCTAAGGACTTGAGTCTTATTTTCAAAAACTAAGAAAAGTTTTGAGCAAAATATAGTGTATTTATTGCTCTTACTCATCCTCTTAGTTCTTTACTTACCTCCTTTTGTGAGTCCACTCGTTGCTAGCTCTCTCTTTTGTTTTAAAATTTTAGATGGTCGTATCGTCGTCAGATGGCACGTGGGATTTGTTCTCTCACGGTGAGTACGACAACGAGTTTTGTCGGTATCCCCGCAAACTCAAGCAGACCTTGGTTCGCCGCTAGCCCATCTTCAAAGGCAGTAAGCCTGTGTTCTAGATCGAGAGTCTCATTCCATGAAGATTGAGTTCATCGCTCACACCTTCGTAATCGAGCACCTAGAAGCCTCTATTTTGATGCAATTCAGATGTAGCTCATTTCCTCTCGGCTTATGCATGCGGATGCACGAGGGCGACTGCTAGGATCTCCGTTCGCTTCTATCCGTCACTTTAGGAAGGATTGCGCTACCCGACATCTTCGATGTCGGGTTGATGACCCACGCTGTCCCACTAGGTGCAGCTCACTCGTGCCTTGACGGCTTCCTCATCATCGCCGTGTATGAGATTGGACAACTCTGGATGCTTCTCACCAGCAGCTACAACCATTTCGACACCCTACGCAACCGGCTGATTAGATGGGATGCAGCCCTCTCTAGGGTAAAGTAGGAGAGAGACACTACCGTCGTAGAGTTGGCACACCTCAAGGAAGCTACTGCAATCTCTGCCCCAGTTCCTCCGCCAGCCGTCGCCTCCAGCGACCAGATGCTTGATCAACCACTCTGACTCAGAAGAGCCCACACCAGGATGATTGCGCACAAGAGCGTGCGATGCCCTAGTCCGTCGACCGTCATCAACATCGAAGACTCCAGTTCAGGATGCAACCTTTCTCATTCTCGCTCTTGTTCCCGGTTGCTCGACTTGACGCAACGTTCTCATTCCGCTCTCGCAAATTGCACCACCGTAGTGGTCGCCCGTTGGAGTAGTTAGGCTAGTCTAGGTTAACTAGCAGTGCTTGCTAGGCAGTCTTTTGGTCTGCAAGCACCTTTTCTTCTTTTACCCCAGTCAGTAGACGTTGTGTTTTTATCTTGTGTCGTGGCTTAGCATGGCCTATATGCTGTGCCTCAGGAGTCATGTAACACCTAACTCCCTTAATATAATGTAGCCACTTTAGGCTTTGTATTGTACTTGATTCTTTCTCCTCGTTGGTTTGAAGTTCTGCTGTTGTGCTCTAGAGGGCCAGTAAACCCTCATATATCTCCTCTAATTCTAAGCTGAGTTGTTCCCTCAGATGGCACCAAAGAGGGCAGCAGCCCAAGGAAGTGGTGCTAATCTCAAAGGATGCTTCTGTCTTCCTCCCTCGTTCTCTCTCGTCTAGTGCGCTTTTTCCTCTCACCTATCGTGCTTTCTTCCTCTCATCTATGAAGCGTGTGAAGAATTGTTGAAGATTGTTCAAATGGGTAAGTCGCATGGAAGCCATTCTTGTTGGGATTAACTAGTGTGTTTGGATGCCAAGCTAGATAGTTTTGGGAAAATCTTGATAGGACTGATTTTGGGAATTGAAAATTTTAAGAACTGCCAATGTTATAAGTTCTTATGAATACTAGAGTATGATGATGGATAAGTCATGATTATGAGTGGTTTTAAAAAATATAGCAGATTGGTGGATTATATAGATTATGGAGAAAGAAAATAATCGTGGAAGACAATTTTGATTGATCATGAAGGATATAGGAACCTAAAGTACCGATTTGATTATTAGGAGAAATTGGATTTTCATTGAATCTTAAGTTGATTATGATATTGGTTGGAAACTTGGAATTGAGATATGTGTGCATTAAAGGTAGAAAGTGGAATGCAAAAAAAAAAATAGCATTTTTCTTATCGATTCATGATACTAACTTTGGTAGAGTTGATTAAATCTTAGTCGGATTGTAGAAATACATGATTATTGGGCCATAGAAAGATAATTGTTGAAGATTGGATTATATGGTTAGCAATTTATGATGTTGATTTTGGTGGATTAGGTTGAATCAAGAAAATATAGAATTAATTGGGTATGTTGGTAACATTGGATTCAATTGGATATGATTGAATATAGAAGTTGGGATTTAAAAGGAAATTCGGTCAGATTATAGAGATATGTCTAGATCGGATTATAGTAATACCTGATTGGTGAAAATATTGGATTGTAGGAATACGTGATTTTGGAGAGTGATTATAGGATTATACAATTGTTGATTGTTGGAGGTTGAATCCTAGGAATAAGCTACTGTTGAAGATTTTAGTGATTGGATTTTCATTGCTGAGAATCGGATATTCAAAATACATGATTATTAACTATTGAATTGTTGATATTGAAGTACGATTCTTATATTGATGGATATCTTACTGGTATTAAAGTTAGACTAACTAATTGTCAGATAGATAGTGATAAAATAATTTGGCGAATTAAATTTGAAATTGTGGATTACAAGTAGTCATTCGAAAAGATCTATAATGAAGATATTGGATTTATTTAATGACATTCTGGAGGATTGCAATTGATAACTATGCTTGAGGAATTAAGTGAACGATGTCGTGGATTTAGTCAAGGATTTTGGAGAAAGCAAATTGCGCGATTATAATCTTTGAAGAATTTCATTCCAAAAAGGGATAGAATGAAATTTAGCATGATCTTGGAGTTTATCGGATTGGAAGATGCGATTTTTGCTACTAGATTTTGTGGATTTGTGTAGAGAATAAATAATGCAATCAAAGTGGTGAATCTATTGGATTATTTAAAGTCTATGCGTAAGAAAGAATTGGGAATTTTGTTGTTGTATCGATAGGATGTGAGATTAATTAAATGCTTGAATTTCTTTGTCGGTGTTTTAGAACCGATCTTACGTAAAGATTGTTTGATTCGGGGGATCTCTACAATTGATCACGCAGACGAAAGAGACACGGGGATTTTTATACAGGTTCGGGCCTTCTCCGGTGAGAATAACAATCCTACTCCTGTGTGTATTGTATTGGGTATTCTGATTACAATCAGCGAAGAGCCTTGTGCTAATGCTACTACTGACTGTCCCTCAAAAAAGCCTCTCCCCCACTATCTTTAAAAGATACCTATTTATACTATGTTGTTGGGGCGGTTGTCGTTCCAGACCAATTAGGTGCTCATTATTGCGTAATAATAAGAGTAATTACCGGGGTAGTAACCCCCCCCCCCCACGTTGTTCAACGGTTACCAATCAGAGATAGTGGGGAATTGTCTGTAGTTATTTCGGGTATAACTACGTAATTTGACTACTCAGATCCTCACTAGTAAATGGGCCTTCTGACGGGTGGACCCAGCTAATTGTGAGGATGTCAGAAGGCTAATCGTAGCAAAACTTACGATTAGGGGGTAGTCGTAGAAAGAGCTTACGACTGGTACTGGTCGTAGAATAGACTTACGACCTGACGTAATCGTAGCAGGACTTACGATTACACCATAGTCGTAGAAATACTTACGACTAGGGGAGTGGTCGTAGAAGAGCTTACGACCGCCTTACTCCTCTCTTATAACATTAAGGGGTATACCATGTGACGTCATTTACATGATTATGGAATAATAAAATGAGGATTATCGTATCCTTGTCATCTAGCCCCCCAACTTCAAGTGAAAATAACTTACTTGGTTGAGGAGTCATAGATGATCTTATGATCACTAGGAGGTTGTAGAAAAAACGTTGAAGGAAAAACTCTTCAACACGTATTTCTCTTGACCAGAAATATGCTTTGGTCGAGGTAATTTGTTGGAAATCTCACGATTATAAGGTAGTCGTAGAAAATCTTACGACTTTAGAGTAATCGTGGCCTTATGATCGAAGCAAATCTTTTCGATCAAGCATTTCTTTTGATCCGAAGGTCAAGAAGGTAATTTCACTTGAGGTGTGAAAAGGGTTTGGTACTTTCAAGCGCGATTAAAGACCTGCCCATTGGAGCAATTCTGCGGTGGAAACCGTTGGGCTTCCACGGCATTTCGCTTCAAGCACGGTTATAAAGCGATCGGGGACGGACTTAGGTTCTTACCTTTCTCTAATTCACCTCGATCGCTCATTGCTTTCATCTCTTCCGCCGCAAAGGATCTGTGCATCTTCTTGAGATTTCCCAAATCCAACTCTCCCCGTCTTTCGGAGAAAATGGCTAGGGCTGTCTCCGAGTGGGCTGAGTCGGAAATGGACGACGCAAAGATGAAGGCCCTAGTCGCCGCCGAGAAAATCCCCGAGGGATTACTCGTGAAGTGGATTGCGGTGAATGGACAACATTGGCCATCGGGGGAGGAAGATCAGATTCCGGTTTTCCAGGCGTACTGTGAGTGTGGCCTCCGATTGCCTGCTCATCCCTTCCTCACCCTCGTGCTCGAGCAGTTCGGGGTGGAATTAGTGAACCTTGGTCCTAATTCCATCACAATGCTGAGCGTGTTCGTGTATTTGTGCGAGGCTTACCTGGGGATTCCGACAGACCTCGAGCTTTTCCAGTACTACTATGAAATGGCTCGACAGGTCGGAATCGTCGGGAGTTGTAGTCTGAAGCTCCACGACGGTAAGTCGAAGGAGTATATTCAGATGTTCACCCGGTCGTCGTGGCTAAGGTGGAAGAAGAGGTGGTTTTACTGGGAGGTTACCAAGGAAGACAACCTCTCATTTGTCGGGAAAGCCGTCGAGAGGTCCTCTTCCTGGGATTCGACTCCCGGTAATCTCGACCGGATAGCCCCCTACATTCAAGCCGTCAAAGACTTGAAGTCGGAGGGGCTCACCGGATGGCACGTGGTGAAGGACTTCATCACGCGCCGTATTAATCCCATGAAGAAACGAGTTCCTCCTATGTGGAGGTACTCAGGGAAGGACGACCCAACTAGGGATTACAAGGACGGTAAGTAGAAAAACTTACTTTTCTGGCTTTGTCCTTGGTTAATCCCGATTTAGTCTGCTAATCGTGTTGTTTGAGTGTACAGATCTTCCACAGGGGGAGATTGACGCTCGCGTCAGGCTCATCTGTGAGAAGAGTCCGTCCAACATAGCAGCTCCACAAATTCTTGTGGTTTTGACCGAAGAAGAGAAGGTGGAGCGCCTAAAGGTAATCGAAAAGAAACGACTTCGTCTTTAGGCACTTATTGTCGCAAAACGATTTACGACTAAAGGATTCGTCATAGAAAATCTTATGACTGGGTACTGGTCGTAGAAAGACTTACGACCGGAAGTAATCGTAGCGGTGACTTACGATTATATCATAGTCGTAGAAATACTTACGATTTGTGAACCGTCGTAGAAGAACTTACGACCATTTTCTTTTCTCGTTCTTCAACGTAGTAGGCGTAGAAGACCGCCAAGACGACGAGGAAGTCGATTTGGTGGTCATTGGGGTGACTGCGCAGGTGGAGCCTGCAAAATCCCCTCCAGCCAAGAAGCGTTGCCTTGTAAAGGTCGGCGACAAAGGTGGCTCGAGCTCGGCTCCTTCTGCCCCTTTTGCTAAATTCGCTGCAGCAAAGAAGAAAGCAGAGGGAGCCACCTTTGCCCTCAAGCGCACAGCCCCCAAGGTCAAGGTATCCTTCTATTACGACAACAAGTCATTTGCAGTTTCTGCTTTTCGTGGCTTCATAAGGCAGCTAGAAAAGGAGAACTGGAAGAACTTCATGTCTTTTGTGAAGGAAACTGCTGCTCTAGTGGGATCTGGGGCCGAGGGGAGCAGCGCTCTTAAGGTGGCCGAGACAGATCTCGGCCACCCGGGAAGTCGGGAGGAGGAGACTCCCGTTATCCCGAGTGAATCTCGACCAGCGATGGTTGAGAAGAAGTCGAAGAAACCTTCCGTCGGGAAGGTTGCTCCCAAGTTTCGAGTCAGGTCCAACGCGCAGAGGTATGTAAAAATCATAAGTGTAAGAACTGCATTTACTCTTTGTTTTTTACGAGTTGATTTACTTTTGCATTTTGTGATCTTAGCCCAACGTCTTCAGCCCCCAGGGATGCTCCTATGGAGAAGCCCGCTGTCACCTCTTCAGGTGGCGAGGGTTTGACTGTGGCAGTAGCTGAAGGCCCAGCTACTATTCCCACAGCGGAGGAAGTCGTTGCTACCGATGTTGCTACGACCACCGAGGTTGTCGAAGTTGCTACGACCACCGAGACTGTCGTAGAGACTGAAGAGGAGGCGACAGAGGCCGTGAGGGAAACACCGGAAGCCGGTGGCGGTGGGAGTTCCGACCACCACGCCGGTAAGGAGGTTGTTGAGGACCTTCCTTCCGGCCCTCCAGGTGGTGTTCCCGTCACCGAGTCAGAGGAAGAAGAATATTTTAACTTTTGCTCGATTTCTTTAGCCCGATTCTATCAGAGGATCTTACGCCACCGATCTCGCGACCGAGTTCCTCACCCCACAAAGATTCCCAATTGCAAGGATGTCTTTGACAATGAACGTCTAGAGGGGGTCTGGTGGAAATGAATCGAGGAGATGGATGGGCTGAAGGATCCATCACGAATAATGTCCATGTTTGCTTGGTCAAACATGATTGTAAGTATTCCTCGATACTCATGTATGGTTTTACTCCTGTCTCTTATCGTTTTTCTCCCCTGCAGAGAGCCGTAGAGCAAGTCGCTATGATTTGCGAGTATAATCGGCAACTTGTCAAGTTACGACAAGAGAAGGCAAGATCGCGAGCAAGCAGAGAGGTGGTGAATGGCGGTTCTCGTAATCGCTTTACAAAATGATTACTTACTCGAGACTCTTAGGCGATTGTCGAGAAAACTTACGACTTGGTACTAGTCGTAGAAAGACTTACGATCAGACATAATCGTAGAAAACTAATGATTATCCATTAGTCGTAGAAATACTTACGACCATTTCTCTGTATTCATGTCTTCTCTTAACCTTCAGTTTAAGAGTGATGAAAAGACCTTAGCCGATTCACTTGACTTCGAGAAAGCCGAGACGTAAAAGCTAAGAGATAAGGCCGCTGATCTTCTGAAGAAGCTTCAGGAGGCTAACTCTGCAACTCAGCAGTTGCAGGAAAAAATAAACAGTACGTGGAGTTACGACTGCTTTTGATCTTGATCTCCGCCTTCTTAACCTCTCATTCGTTTGCAGAAAAAGAAGTTGAAAATAAGGCCCTTCAGGCTGAGGTGGGAGCTCTTCGGGTCGATGTCCAGGAGAAGTCCTCGGTTGTCCGCGAGATCTCCCGCATCGCGAAGGAGGAAGACCAAGAAATTGAGACGTTAGGTTCTCAATTAGCGGGTAAGTAGAACTTTACCTGCTGTTGATTCGTTTTATCCTCTCGTAGAATTGTTTCATCTAATCAATTCCTACTCTTTCCAGAGCGATAAATTGAAATAAAACAACTCCACGAGGCTTCGACTTATTCCCAGGAGGAGATGAAGTCGATGAAGATCAATCTTCAAGACAACATTTCACTTCTGAACAATGTACTCGATGGGCTTTGTGCTAGGAGGGTCGCTCCTCGCGACGACACAATGGCTGCTCATACGAGTGCCATTGGGGAACAAGTCAGTACCTTGCAAGAGTTGGTGTCTACTCTGAAGACCAACCAGAATGATTCGATAAGGGAAGCGGTCAAAGGAGCTGTGAGCTTTGTTTTAGCAAAACTCAAGGCCCGTGACCCTAACCTTAATCCACATTCTGTTGAAGCCGACTTCGACTGCACCGAATCTGAAGCAGAAAGGCTAATCGAAGAGATTCAGTCGGTTGGCGAGAAGGTCGCGGAGGAGATGCAGATAGAATCTCCTTTATCAGAGTAGTCTGTAATATGAACTCGTAAAGACAAGTCTTTTTTGGTGATGTATAAATATATGATCCTTTCTTCTTTCCTGCAAATTATCTCGTAGAGTAGTTAGTAACTCGTAAGATAATAAAAAAGGAAGAAATAATCAGACCAGATATGAGCGATTCCTCCTTTCTCCTTCTTTTTCCCTGCGAATCATCTTGTAGAGTAGTTAGTAACTCGTAAGATGATAACTCGGAAAAAACTAAGACTAAGAAATGAAGTCATGTTTATAACTTTATCCTAGCCCCCGACTATTTACTTAGTTTATTGGGAATAAACTAAGAAAATAGTAAATAAAGGGTTTCTGAAAACAGAGAGGTTTGTTCGACTTATAGTTCTCGAGTATCGACTATCTTGCACTAGTCGAAAGAGTGGAAACAGATCAACGCTAGGAAGTTCCCTCTAGTGGGCAGGACCACGTGCAGAGAAAAAAGGCTTCGACTAGGTGATGTTACCAACTCCAACTAGATTAATAAAATCAATAACGACAACTTGAGTAAAACAAATTAAGAGTGTCTCTCCTGGTTTCGGGGAAACCAGAACAGGAGCACTCGTAAGATACCTCTTGACTTCCTCAAAGGCTAGGTTAGCCTCTTCTGACCACTCAAAACCCTCATGTTTCCTTAGAAGTTTGAAGAAAGGCAGTCCTTTTTCTCCCAGATGTGCGATGAAACGGCTTAATGCCGCCATGCATCCTGTGAGTTTCTGGACTTCTTTTTCGTGGTTGGGGGGCACATCTGAGTGATGGCTTTTATCTTATCAGGATTTGCTTCGATTCCTCGTGCAGAGACCAAGAATCCAAACAGTTTTCCTGAAGATACCCCGAACACACACTTCTCGGGGTTAAGCTTCAAGTGGTGTTTTCTGAGGTTATTGAAAGTCTCTTGTAAGTCTGTGATATGATTGAGCCGTTTGCTGCTTTTTACGACTAGATCATCAATGTAGGCTTCCAAGTTTCAGCCTAGTTGAGGAGCAAAGTCGTTTGCATCAAGCATTGAAGGAAGCCCCGACATTTTTAAGCGAATGGCATTTTGACATAGCAAAATATTCCAAGCGGTGTAATAAATGCGTCTTCTCTCATCTTCTCGACACATACCGACCGTGGTAACGAGTATGCATCTAGAAAACTCAACATCTCACATCCTGCAGTAGAGTCAACCAGCTGATCGATACGAGGTAAAGGGAAATCATCTTTTGGACAAGCTTTATTAAGATCAGTAAAGTCTACGCACATACGCCACTTGCCGTTCGACTTTCTAACCATTACAGGGTTGGCCAACCACTCCGGGTGGTTAACTTCTCTTATGAAGCCTGCTTTAAGCAACTTGTCCAATTCTGACCTAATAGCATCTCGTCGATTAGGGGAAAATCTCCGTAACTTCTGTTTTACGGGTACTTTGTCAGGCCGTAAGGCTAGCCTGTGCTCAATCACTTCCCTGGGGACTCCGGGCATGTCAGATGCTTGCCACGTGAAGACATCTGCGTTTGCCCGGAGGAAAGTGATGAAGACGTGTTCCTATTTGGGGTCGAAAGAATCCCCAATGCGAACAGTCTTCGAGGGCTCCCCCGCGTCCAGAGGAACCTCTTTGACCTGGTCATTCGGCTTTGGTGCAGCTTTAGGCTTCGACTTGCTAGTCGAAGGCTGACTTTCATCTCGAGTTGGTAGTTGTCCAACCATCTCGAGGGAGCGACGGTCGCAGGAGTGCGCCATCTTCTTGTCACAATATATTATGATTACTCCTTTGGGACCTGGCATCTTAAGACATTGATACCCATAATGAGTAGCTATTAAGAACCTTGCCAAAGTAGGTCGTCCGAGTATGGCATTATATGTCGTATTGAAATCGACCACATCAAAAGAGACTTTCTCTGTCCTGAAATTGCTTGGTGAGCCAAACGTTAAAGCAAGAGAAACTTGGCCAATTGGTTTGGCCGAGGACCCCAGTACGATTCCATGGAATGAATATCGTACCGGCCTTACCTTTGTCCTGGGTACCTGCATCTCGTCTAGGGTACTCGTAAACAGTATGTTTAACGAGCTTCCACCATCAACTAAGACTCGATTCATTCGACAGTTGTTGATAGTGGGTTCGACCACGATTGGGAACCGACCGGGTCTGGTCGAAGGGATCGGGCAATCACCTTTCTCGAAAGCAAGGGTGATTTTCGACCACTTCGGTAGCTTATTGACGAGAGGTGAGTCGATTGTATTTACCTCACGCTCGACAGCTTTTAGCTGTCGTCGTGACTCATATGCCGATGATCCTCCATAGATGTGATCGATGGTGTGCTGCAGATCCTAGAACGGCATCTCCTCCTCGTCATCTGACTCCTTCCGTTCACTTGTTTGGCCTACCTGTTCAAGAGTAGGAAGTGGCCCTTTGCCAGAGTAGTAGTCTTCAAGTTTTCGTAGAAAAACTCGACAGTTACGAAGGTCATGCCCTTCTTTTTTGTGAAAAGGACACCACCTGGGTTTGTCATTCCTTCGATCTTGGCGCTTACCTTTGCCTCGATCGGGGTTCTGCTTGGGGTTGCGCGGCTCTTTGTAAGCACGCCAGACCTCCTTAGAACCGTGGTGGAGATTTGTGTCTCTTTGCCTTGTTCTTGGATTTCCTGGCATTTTTATCCTTTTTCTTACCGCTTTCGCCCGCCTCTTGAGGGATATTGTCTTCACGATCAATAGTATTGTTCCACTTGACTGCTTCAGCAGCAGTCGTGTATCTATCGGCCATCTCAAAGAGTTCGGCGACGGTGGCAGGAGGATGTAAAGCAATGTATTCTGTTATCCTTCTGCTACGGACTCCCTGCTTGAAAGCCCTGATCACGGATGAGTCAGAAACTTTCGAAATAGAATTTCGAACCTGACTGAAGCGCTTGAGGAATTGTCACAGTGTTTCATGATTGTTCTGTCTTATCCGGTGCAGGTCATCCTCTTTTCCAGGGCGATTGTAAGTGCCTTGGAAGTTTGCCAGCAAAAGGTCGCAGAGGCACTACCACGAGTAGATCGATTCGAATGGCTGGTTCAAAAGCCATGATCGAGCCGATCCTTCGAGTACAGCCAGAAGGTAATTCGCCATGACATGCTCTCCTCCTCCTGCTGCTCGAATAGCTGTAGTGTAGATCTAGAGGAATTCGATGGGATTTTGGGTTCCATTGAACTTCTCCATGTTCGCTGGTTGAAAACGAGGCGGCCAACGAACTGCTTGAAGATCGGGTGAAAACGCCCAAGATCCCGAGATAACTTCTTGCCTTCTTCTTTGTAAAAAAGAAGGATTAACATCACCGAGTGATCGTACTCGACGATATCCAGTTACGTTTGGGCTGGACCTGTGATAAGTCTCAGCTTTACGAGGGGAATACTCCTCGTATTCTGCTTGCCGCCGTGCATTCCGTCCCGGAAGTGGTGAAAGATCACCTCTCCTGGGGGCTTGTTGGTCTCCAGATGTCCAACGAGCCTTCCTCAGGTCGGGAGAACGACGTGAGCGAGGGTCATGTCATCTCCCATGTGCTGAGTTATCCGAACGGCTGACAGAAGACGGAGTGCTACGACTTCCTGGTTGTGGTCGACGAAGACGCTCGAGTTTGGCCATCGTGTTATGAAGCCTTTGTGCGATCTCCTCTGTAAAGAGATCATACCCTGGTGCTCGAGTGAGTCATTGATGTGTTGGAGCTCTTGAGCTTCCTCCGACTGGAAATAAGCGCGCTCGGGAAGGTTTTTCTGAGCTGCTATTTTCCTCCGTCGGGTTGTCTCAGAATAGCCTATATCAGATCCTTGAGTTGGTTTTAATGGAGTGCGAGAATGTTGAGGATGTCCTGCACGTTCATTAAATTGTTCGTCTCGTTCGTTAGTGGTGGTGCCCTTGCCATTGCCACGAGGGGGTGTAGAGTGTGCCTGTCGGGGAGCATCGTCAACCCTTCCTCTGGGAGAATTATTCTTATCAGAGGGAAGGATGAAGACCTCCGTGGTTGACCTCCACTTGCGCTCAAGGCCTCCTCGCTTGAGGAGTAGTCGAGCGACACCATCTGGCGACTTGGAGTAAACCCTCCAGGTAGGGGAACTCCGGGTTATAACTGTCTCCGTCTGCAGGTGGATCCTGCGTCGGGATGATTGGACTTGGAGGAACAACGTGCTTGATCCTCTTCTCTGCGGAATCACCAGGAGAAAGAGGACCATTAGATGTCAATGGAGCTCCGGAATGATGGCTTCCAGAACCTGTCTTGACAAGTCATACTGCCTTGGGGGAACTCGAACACTTAGAGAAAAAACTCTCGTTGTGTTGCGAATCTGTCCCGAGGCAGCCCTGTTGGTGGTCGTGTTGACCCTTGCCTCCTGAGGAAGGTGGTTCCTCAGTTGGGCGTACTATTGCGGGGGATGAGGATCCCTCCTGGACTCTGGCGGTGGTGCAGTCTCCGAGATCTGATAGAAGATCTCCAGAGGCGGCAATTTCGTCAGAGGATTCGATACTCGGCTCGTAATCGAAGCCGCATCCATGTCGATATCTGCGTAATCGGCCAAGTCGAACCAATTCTCCTCGTTCCATTCTCCTGCCATGCTAGCATCAAAGAGAAAAGAAAGAACTGTTGATAAGGAATTACCAGAAGATCCCCACGGACGACGCCAACTGTCGGTGTTTTAGAACCGATCTTATGTAAAGATTGTTTGATTCGGGGGGTCTCCACAATTGATCACGCAGACGAAAGAGACACGGTGATTTTTATCCAGGTTCGGGCCTTCTCCGGGGAGAATAACAACCCTACTCTTGTGTGTATTGTATTGGGTATTCTGATTATAATCAACAAAGAGCCTTGTGCTAATGCTACTACTAACTGTCCCTCAAAAAAGCCTCTCCCCTACTATCTCTAAAAGATATCTATTTATACTATGCTGTTAGGGCGGTTGTCGTTCCAGGCCAATTTGGCGTTCATTATTGCGTAATAATGAGAGTAATTACTGGGGTAGTAACCCCCCCACGTTGTTCAACAGTTACCAATCAGAGATAGTGGGGAATTGTGTGTAGTTATTTCGGGTATAACTACGTAATTTGACTGCTCAGATCCTCACTAGTAAATGGGCCTTCTGACGGGTGGACCCAGCTAATTGTGAGGATGTCGTAGCAGGGCTAATCGTAGCAGAACTTACGATTAGGGGGTAGTCGTAGAAAGAGCTTACGACTGGTACTGGTCGTAGAAAAGACTTACGACCTGACGTAATTGTAACAGCCCTAAGTTAGGTTCTATGTTTCAAATGTAAAATTATGAGGAGAAATAAAAACTTTTGGTGCCTCATGAAATCATTTGAAAGTTTCTACATTTTTCCCTAGCAATTTCCATTTTCTATAATTGTATTCTAGTGAATGGAAGGGGTTGTCAATAAAATTCTTGACCTCAAACTTGTGTTCATCCTCTGCAAATATTTTTCCTATCATATTGACCATCCTAGTTACCTCCCTGAGAAATTTCATAATTTTTAGATTTTGTTTGCTATTTCAAATGGCCAAGTCAAACCAGTTTAGAAATCTGGTCAAACCTCTGGACAGCAGCTTGTGAATTTTCTTGGGGGAAATTTGGTGCATGAAAATTTCTGGAAAAATTACACAAGGTTGTCCTCTGTCCCAGGAAGCTCCCATAAAAAGTTCGGAATTTTTGGAGCTCTGGAGCCATCTCTAAAAATTCCTCAAACCTTCTCTGTCTCTTTAATTCAAATCTGGAATTACTGTTCCTCGGGCTCGGACCTGACCTCTGGCTCGAGTCCGACCGAGTCGCTTGGCTCAGCCGCACCGCCTAGTTGCACCGCGCGCGCCCGATCGTTGCCAACCGTCCGATGCAAATCGAACGATCCACGTTCGCCCATGCAATCGACCGGTCCGAATGCATACAGAGATCTCGACCGTCCGTTTTAGATCCAACGGTCAGTATTCTCTTGATCGAGTCGGACCAGCTGTTCGCGCGCCGGCTGCGGCTCGCGCGCCGCTGCTATCACTAACGAGTGGGCCCTACCGCCGTCCGCCTCGTCTTCTCGCCTCTCACCGAGCTCACGGCGCGCCGCGCATGTGTGCCACGACGCTCGTCGCTGCCACGTCGTGGACGCGTGTCCCCCTCCGGAGGATCGCCAGGAGTCCATCTACCCCCTGTGGTCATCCATTCTCCCTCGCATTCATTCTCGCGACTTCTCCGTCCATCTTTTAGCTTCGGCCGGAGAAAAATCCGAGCGCAGCGCCACCGCCTCGTTGCCGCTCGTGCTTCCGCAACCCCGCCTCCGACTTCCTTGTTCAATGTCGCCTCCATTTTGCCCAGCCCGGATCATTGGCGTGCTCTGGGTCGTCGGGGCGACTTCTTCGTCTCCAACTCGGTTCTTTGCGGCCCGCGAGCTTCGTTTGTGTTCGGTGAGTCTCTTACCTCAACGTCTGATCCCTTAGGATCGCACTGATCCACTGAATCTAATGGTGGCTTCATTTTCATCTTTGGTGCATCGTTGTGGACGTGCGACCGATTCTTCTCTGAGCTCGGTGTTTCGCCGCCGTGGTGATTCCGGCCATCTCGGACCTCCTTCGTCGTCATCATCTTGTGCTTATTGTTCCTGGGATCAAGGCGGAGCTGAGGCGCACCTTCCGGAGTCTTCTAGAAGCCTGTAGTGTCCTCGCCGTGGGAGCCGCACCTTCTTCTCCGCCTCCGTTCGCCGCCAGCTCGCCGCCGGCATCCTCGAGGGTCCGCGTCGCCGTCATCGAGTTCGCGAGGTCTTAGCGAACCTGAAGGTATAACCCACTCGCCCAGAGGCCCTCCGGTTCGCTAGATCCGCTGTGCGGCTGCGCCGCCATCCTCGTGAACGTCGGTGAGCCGCCGGCGACATTAGGGTATAAACTCCGTTATTAGCTTAACCCAGTTTCTTTTTGTGCTTATGACATGTGGACCCCTCCTGGTTTTAGTGTGTTTAGAAACTTTAACCCAGCCGTTTAAATCTTCTGAGTCTCTGGCATGTGGGCCCTCTTGGCCTGTTAAGTTGTTGCGTAAAATAGCGTAAGGCGTTTTCTTTTGATAGCAGGCGTATTTCTCTATACGTTTTATTTAGATTTGCGCTTCGATGGCGAAGGCGTATTCTCGAATACGCCTTCGACGTCACTTCGCGCGAGCCGTTGTCTGGTCAGCATGTGTGTTATTGTCGATGGTCGTGTCTAGCTGGTTGTCGGTAGAGAAAGTATTGAATGCTTTAATATTTCTAAAATGTATTTTCTGTTACACTCTTAATTCAATTGAACTTAGAAAATGCATAACTAATTCAATTTTTCTCCAAATCGCATGAAACCAGTTCTGTTATTTTTCATTTTAGAGTTACTATTTACTAAAATTAGTTTCAACCATGTCTCTGTTAGCAAAAATCTGGTTATTGATTAATTGGTGTATTATGTATTTTCCAAATTAGAAAATTCATATCTCTTTCATTAATTGTCCAAATCCAGTAAAACCAATTTTGTAAATTTTCATTTTTAGTGTACTAATTATCAGGTTAGGTTTTAGATACTATTTCTGTTCATGAAAATTTGTTAAGTAATTAACTAGTGCTTTATTGTGTATTTTAGCGTAGAAAATTATTAGAAAATTCATCACTACCTTAATAAGTTATTCTCTATTTCTAAAATGTGTTAGACCTTGCTTCGGCTGCTGTGTGAGTTTTGGTATGTTTTGTTGTTGTTGCATGTTTGAGTTTTGTCGGTGTTATTTGTTCTTATTTGTTGCTTTTGCTCGATCGATAGATTGCGGCGATTACTCTCGTATTCTAGAGTGATCCTCGAAGACATTGAGCGACGACGCCACCTGCAAGGTTTGATCATGTTAATCCCAGTATTTTAAAGTCTAATATTTTGTTTCAGCTGCATGTATGCATTGCTTAATTTGTGTTAAATTGATTAGTTAAATCCGTAGCTGCATATCCTGTAGGTAAAACATTGATCTCTACTACCTGAGCCTAGGTTACTTGCCGTGATTAGAGTTCGTTGGATGAACTCTTATCACTTAGTAGATTCTGAGTTCGATTGCTTAGCCATGCTTAGCTTCCGGTAGATTTGGGCGATCATCGACTTAGTCGATGATCTTGATCACATAAATTAATTATTGTTCTTATGTTTCGGCTTATGTTATGTTAATTACAAAATTAAAACTGAAAACAAAAATGATTTAGACAGCGCGCACAATGGTAAGATGGTGTGATTTTTGGGTGTGATTTGGAATGGTGCCCGGTCAATTAAGGACCGAACATCTTGTGAGTACCGTTATCGGACATTTCGTGCTAACCACACTAGAGTATATGGGACCTCTCTTGACCTAGTACTTTGGCGTGCTACTAGCTCCGGTCGCAGGAGGTCGCGGGAGGATGGTGTTGGGAGCATGGTAGTTGTCCGAAAAGCTTTACCCGCAAAGGTAGTTGTTTTTCGGCTTTACCATGTAAGCGTATGGATTTCTATCCATAGAGCGGCTCGTAGTTAATACACAATATTGGAAAAAGTCTCGTAGGACTTAGCCGTACAAAGATACCTTCTGAAGTGTGTTTTGGCTTCAAGGCGATGCAAGTGTGGGTACTGATGGTACACCCTGCAGGTTAAAACTATTCGAATAGCCTCGTCTAGGTGATGGACACGCTTGGGTAAGCTTTTCAAGAGTTAGACTACAACCTTTTAAATTAAAACTTGTAGGTGGTACGAACTGGGATTCGTGCTATGTTGTGGTGACTATTGGGATAGTCACTTCCAGTGGTTACTTGTATCTATCTTTATTTATGATTATTTCAACAGTAAAAATGAATTGCAAACTTGCCTTCAAACTGTATTACATTATTGCAAATAAAGTTGGCTTTATGCAAATGAGACATATGGCCTCCACCAAATAAGCCTGCATGTAGCATATGTATAGGTCTGCTAGTCCACACGTCAGTCTTGCGAGTACAAAAACAATTTTTGTACTCAGTTGCTTTGCTTAATGTTTTTGTTGCAGAGGAAGAAGGTGAGCCCCAAGGGCCTCACTTCTGTGAGTTGTGCTGCCGCTTCGTGTACGACGACTAGGCTTGGCGGTCCGGTCAGATGCCTTGTGGGTAAAGGCACGCTGATTGGCTTTGTTTATAGCCATCTTATGGCACTTTTGCTTCCGCTGTCGTTCTTCTGGTATTTATGTATCTTTTGGCCGGTCGGCCATTGTGTGTAATAACTCTACTGTTGTTACTTTCTACTTAGTAGTGTGATGTTTGGACTCTATGTTTGGAATGGAGTTGATGCATAATTTTGTAGTGAGATGTGTATACTGCTTTCTGGGAAGTATACATATCTCGAGAATCAGTTTATTTGATTTGTGATGCTAGGACCAGGTGCTTGGTTAAGGATTACAAGCCAAATAAATTGGGGTCCTCACAAAGTTGGTATCAGAGCCATTCTGACCGTAGTAACCCAAGCATAGTCGTCCTTAGGATATTTTGGAAAGGCTTATTTTCAAAGTATAAAAAGGATTATGAAAACCTAGGCAGATTCTCAGATTTTACTCCTGATCTATCTTAGCTTTCCACTCTCACCTTACTCTAATTTGAGTTTTGAAACTTGGTTTCTCTCTTTCCTTTCAAAAGATAGTTACTTATCCGGTGGGATTAGTTTTGGGAGAACCATGAGGGATTAATCTAACTAAAACTTGTGGGAACATAAGGGTAAAATGTGTTGTAAGTCTGCTAAGTGTCTAAATTTGGTCAGTTGGCTTTGTGACTTGAAGTGTTGCATTTATTTCGTGCTGTGTTTAAAGCTGTTTCGGTGATTTATCGATTTTTGCTCTCAGTCTATCACTAACCTATCTTAGTGAAACAGATGGCCGGAGAACGCGTGGCGATCATCAGTGGTCATGATGAGGAGCTTCCTCCTCCGACCATGGTCGAGGTTCTCGCTCGATCGAGCGAAACCGCATGGATCGACGCGCATTTTGGAGGTTATTCTAGGAATACCTCCACTCTGCCGGTGCCTCGAATCGGAGGTGGCGGACACGCACTCGCGGGGACTTGCAGAGTTCCTCCGCACGCAGCCGCCGACCTTCTCCCGCCTCGAGGATCCTCGATGCGGATGATTGGTCGCGCATGGTTGAGCGAAGCTCAACATCGCTCGATGCCGAGCCCGGAGAAGGCACTTTTCGCGTCCCACCAGCTTGAGGGCGCAGCACTCTCATGGTGGGAGAACTACCTCGCAATGCAGCCCGCGGGCCATGTGGTCTCGTGGGAGGAGTTCAGGTCTGCTTTTCGTCGGGCCCACATCCCCGATGGCCTGATGAAGCTGAAGAAGAAAGAATTTCTCGCGCTCAAACAGGGGTGCAAGTCTGTGACGGAGTACCTGTACGAGTTTAATCATTTGGCTCGTTATGCTCCGGGGGAGGTGGCCTCTGATGAGGCTAAGCAGGAGAAGTTTATGGATGGCTTGTCCCAGGAGCTGCAGGACAGGCTGTCTATTGTGGACTTCCCCGACTTTCAGGCCTTGGTTGATAAGGTCATTGTTGCTGAGCACAAGGCAAAGGCGCTGGGTGAGTCCCGCAAGCGCAAATGGGAGGCCCATCGATCTGCACAGGCCAGCCTCATTCGTCCTCGGGCTGGGCCAGCACCAGGGGCTCGTTCTTTTACTCCACCAGCACCGAGGCCATCAGCACCAGCTCCTCGTTCAACGTAGGCCGTGTTTCAGCCACGTGCGCCTGCGATCCAGCAGCAGGGTGGCCTCCGCAATCCGGCGGCCGAGGTTACTTGTTTTCGCTGCCACAACAAGGGCCACTACGCCAACGCTTGCCCTCAGAGTGTTGCAGCAGCCCCTCGTCCTAATGGAGGACGCGGGCAGGGGAGTGGTCACCCACGACCGTAAGATCATCGAAGGCCCGAGTGCGGCAATGGTCGAGTCAACCATCTTTCAGCTGAGGAGGCTCAGGAGGCGCCAGATGTCGTGATGGGTACACTTCTTGTCAATTATCGTCCTGCTGCAGCATTATTTGATTCTGGAGCATCGCATTCTTTTATTTCAAGATCATTTGCTGCTGCTAGTGGTCTTCACTGTGTTCCTTTGGGAGTTCCTTTGCTCATTCGCTCTCGGTCGGAAATGAGAGCCGATTTAGAATCTGGGATGTTCCTATTGAAGTCAAAGGAGTGGGATTCTTGGCAAATCTCATCCTGCTCAACTCGGCAAGTCTGGATGTAATCCTTGGCATGGATTGGTTGTCCCAACACTTGGGACAGATCGATTGTGCCAAGAAGATGGTTTTCCTCACCAACCTTTCCGGCGAACAGGTTGGCTTTTCCCGCATGTTGCAAGGGTCACAACTTTGTGCACTTGTAGCAAAGCCGCTTTGAAGATTCGGGAGGTTCCCACCGTTTGTGATTTTGAGGATGTTTTTCCGATGATTTACAGGATGCCTCGGTGCGAGACCTTGAGTTTGTCATTGAGTTGCTGCCGTCGCTTCTATCTCGAAGCGCCGATCGGATGCCTCCCAATGAGCTAGAAGAATTGAAGAAGCAGCTTGGTGAGCTCCAAGCAAAGGGTTTCATCCGTCCCGTTCATCTCCTTGGGGTTGTCAGGTGATCTTTGTGAAGAAGAAGGACAAGACTTTGCGCATGTGTGTTGATTACCGTTAGCTCAATGAGGTGGCGGTGAAGAACAAATATCCCTCGCCCCGCATTGATGATCTTTTGACCGCTTGTCCGGAGCTCGGGTGTTCTCCAAGATTGATCTGAGATTGGGATATCATCAAGTCCGGATCAGGGCTGAGGATATTCTGAAGACGGCTTTCACTACTCGTTATGGTCTTTACGAGTACACCGTCATGTCTTTCGGCTTAACCAATGCTCCAGCTTTATTCATGAACCTTATGAATTCAGTATTCATGGAGTATTTGGATAAATTTGTGGTGGTCTTCATTGATGATATTCTTATCTACTCTAAGAATGAAGAAGAGCATGCTGAGCATCTGAAGATTGTTTTGGGCAAATTGCGGGAGCATCAGCTGTATGCGAAATTCAGCAAATGTGAGTTCTGGTTGAAGGAACTGGCATTCTTGGGCCATGTTCTTTCACCGAGGCGTAGTTTGTAGATCCAGCAAGGTCAGCGATGTTCTATCTTGGGGTCAGCCCAAGTCAGTCACGGATGTGCGGAGTTTTCTCGGTTTAGCGGGCTACTACCACCGCTTTATCGAGAACTTCTCCAAGATCGCAAAGCCGATGACTGAATTGCTCAAGAAGGATAAGAAGTTTGTATGGTCCTCTGCTTGTGATGCGAGTTTTCAAGAACTCAAACAGCGATTGACTTCAGCTCCAGTTCTTACTCTTCCTGATGTCCACAAGAGCTTCGATATCTATTGTGATGCCTCTCGTCAGGGACTCGGCTGTGTTCTTATGCAGGAAGGCAAAGCTGTGGCCTATGCATCAAGGTAGCTGAGGCCTCATGAGCTCAACTATCCTACCCATGATTTAGAGTTGGCTGCTGTGGTGCATGCACTCAAGATTTGGCGGCATTATCGATCGAGAATCGTGAGGTGTATTCGATCACAAGAGCTTGAAATACCTGTTCACCCAGCCAGATCTGAACCTCAGGCAAAGGAGATGGCTGGAATTGATCAAAGATTATGACATGGGTATTCAGTATCACCCTGGCAAGGCCAATATGGTTGCTGATGCACTTAGCCGAAAGGTGTACTGCAATACTTTGATGCTCCAGGAGCAGCAACCGCACTTCTTGCAGAATTTCAGCGTCTCAACTTGGGTTTGGTTGAGCATGGTTCCCTCGCTGCCTTAGTTGTGCAACCAACCTTGGTGGATCAAATCAAGTCAGCACAGGAATCAGATGTTGGTGTGGGTAAAATCAAGCAGAACATCAAGAATGGATCAGCCAAGTGCTTCACAGAAGATGAGCATTGTGTTGTGTGGTTTGGGCAGCGTCTCGTGGTTCCAAAGGTTCCGGAATTGCGGGATTTGATTCTCCATGAGGCCCATGATTCGCCTTTGTCCATCCATCCCGGGGCCACCAAAATGTACCAAGATCTGCGTCAGAGATTCTGGTGGACTCGCATGAACCGCGAGATTGCCAGGTTCGTTGCCAGATGCGACGTATGTTGTCGTGTCAAGGCCGAGCATCAGCGTCCAGCGGGTCTTCTTCAGCCCTTACCTATACCAGAGTGGAAATGGGATTTTGTGGGCATGGATTTCATCACTGGTATGCCCCGTACTTCTTCGGGGAAGGATGCTATCTGGGTGGTTATTGACCGGTTGACAAAGGTAGCACACTTTTTGCCAGTACGTACCACCCTCAGTGTCAGTAAATTGGCGGATCTCTATATCTCCCGCATCGTGAGCTTACATGGTGTGCCACGAACGATTGTGTCACATCGTGGTTCTCTCTTCACCTCTCGGCTTTGGCACAGTCTGCAGGAGGCCATGGGGACCTGTCTTTCTTTCAGCTCAGCCTATCATCCTCAGACTGATGGTCAGACGGAGCGCGTTAACCAGGTGCTTGAAGATATGCTCCGTGCTTGTGTTCTTTCCTATGGGAAGAATTGGGAGAAGTGCCTACCGCTTGCCGAGTTCTCCTACAACAACAGCTTCCAGGCTAGTCTCGGTATGGCACCATTTGAGGCTTTGTATGGAAGACGATGTAGAACCCCATTGAACTGGTCAGAAACTAGGGAAAGATAGTTCTTTGGTCCAGATTCAATCAATGAGGCGGAAAGTCAAGTGCAGTTGATTCGTGAGCACTTGCGCGTAGCTCACCGAGCAAAAGGCTATGCGGTCGGCGTCGTCGTGAGCTGAGTTTCCAGCCCAACGACTTTGTGTATCTCAAAGTCTCACCTTTGAAGGGACATCGTCGTTTCGGTGTCAAGGACAAACTGGCTCCTCGATATGTCGGGCCGTATCGCATCATCAAGAAAGTGGGAGATGTTGCATACAAGTTAGAATTGCCAGCTACACTCGAAGGAGTGCATGATGTTTTCCATGTATCGCAATTGAAGAAGTGCCTCCGTGTTCCGGTTGAGGAAACGCCATTGGAAAATATCGATGTGCAGGAAGATCTTTCTTATCGTGAGCGCCCCATTCGTATCCTCGAAGAATCTGAACGCAGAACAAGGAACCGTGTGATCAAGTTTCTTAAAGTTCAGTGGTCGAATCACTCCGAGGATGAAGCCACTTGGGAGCGGGAAGATTGTCTCGTGCTGCACTACAGTCCCTCTTCTCCAGTGATCGTAATCTCGGGCGAGATTCCTGTAAGGGGGGGAGATTTGTAACAGCCCTAAGTTAGGGTCTATGTTTCAAATGTAAAATTATCAGGAGAAATAAAAACTTTTGGTGCCTCATGAAATCATTTGAAAGTTTCTACATTTTTCCCTAGCAATTTCCATTTTCTATAATTGTATTCTAGTGAATGGAAGGGGTTGTCAACAAAATTCTTGACATCAAACTTGTGTTCATCCTCTGCAAATATTTTTCCTATCATCTTGACCATCCTAGTTACCTCCCTGAGAAATTTCACAATTTTTAGATTTTGTTTGCTATTTCAAATGGCCAAGTCAAACCAGTTTAGAAATCTGGTCAAACCTCTGGACAGCAGCTTGTGAATTTTCTTGGGGGAAATCTGGTGCATGAAAATTTCTGGAAAAATTACACAAGGTTTTCCTCTGTCCCAGGAAGCTCCCATAAAAATTTCGGAATTTTTGGAGCTATGGAGCCATCTCTAAAAATTCCTCAAACCTTCTCTGTCTCTTTAATTCAAATCTGGAATTACTGTTCCTCGGGCTCGGACCTGACCTCTGGCTCGAGTCCGACCGAGTCGCTTGGCTCAGCCGCACCGCCTAGTTGCACCGCGCGGGCCCGATCGTTGCCAACCGTCCGATGCAAATCGAACGATCCACGTTCGCGCATGCAATCGACCGGTCCGAATGCATACAGAGATCTCGACCGTTCGTTTTAGATCCAACGGTCAGTATTCTCTTGATCGAGTCGGACCAACTGTTCGCCGCACTTGACTCTGGCTCGCGTCGCTTCGCTGCTATCACTGACGAGTGGGCCCTACCTGTCAGGTCCGCCCTCGTCTTCTCCGCGTCTCACCGGAGCTCACGGCCGCTCGCGCATGTGTGCCACGACGCTCGTCGCTGCCACGTCGTGGACGCGTGTCCCCTCGAAGGATCACCAGAGTCCATCTACCCCGTGGTCATCCATTCTCCCTCGCATTCATTCGCGACTTCTCCGTCCATCTTTTAGCCGGTAGGAGAAAAACCCGAGCGCAGCGCCACCGCCTCGTTGCCGCTCGTGCTTCCGCAACCCCGCCTCCGACTTCCTTGTTCAATGCCGCCTCCATTTTGCCCAGCCCGGATCATTGGCGTGCTCTGGGTCGTCGGGGCGACTTCTTCGTCTCCAACTCCGGTTGCTGCGGCCCTGCGAGCTCGTTTGTGTTCCAGTGAGTCTCTTACCTCAACGTCTGATCCCTTAGGATCGCACTGATCCACTGAATCTAATGGTGGCTTCATTTTCATCTTTGGTGCATCGTTGAGGACGTGAGACCGATTCTTCTCCGAGCTCGGTGTTTAACCGCCATGGTGATTCCGGCCGTCTCGGACCTCCTTCGTCGTCATCATCTTGTGCTTATTGTTCCTGGGATCAAGGCGGAGCTGAGGCGCACCTTCCGAGTCTTCTAGAAGCTCGTAGCGTCCTCGCCGTGGGAGCGCACCTTCTTCTCCGCCTCCGTTCGCCGCCGCCGCGCGGCATCCTCGAGTCGCGTCGCCGTCATCGAGTTCGCGAGGTCTTAGCGAACTGAAGGTATAACCCACTCGCCTGAGGCTCTCGGTTCGCTAGATCCGCTGTGCGGCTGCGCCGCCATCCTCGTGAACGTCGGTGAGCCGCCGGCGACATTAGGGTATAAACTCTGTTATTAGCTTAACCCAGTTTCTTTTTGTGCTTATGACATGTGGACCCCTCCTGGTTTTAGTGTGTTTAGAAACTTTAACCCAGCCGTTTAAATCTTCTGAGTCTCTGCCATGTGGGCCCTCTCGACCGGTTAAGTTGTTGCGTAAAATAGCGTAAGGCGTTTTCTTTTGATAGCAGGCGTATTTCTCTATACGTTTTATTTAGATTTGCGCTTTCAGTAAGCCCAAGACGTATTCTCAGAATACGCCTTCGACGTCGCTTTCGCGCGGTCGTATCTCGTCATACGCCTTGCCCCCCATTGTCGATGGTGTGGCTAGCTGGTTGTCGGTAGAGAAAGTATTGAATGCTTTAATATTTCTAAAATGTATTTTCTGTTACACTATTAATTCAATTGAACTTAGAAAATGCATAACTAATTCAATTTTTCTCCAAATCGCATGAAACCAGTTCTGTTATTTTTCATTTTAGAGTTACTATTTACTAAAATTAGTTTCAACCATGTCTCTGTTAGCAAAACTCTGGTTATTGATTAATTGGTGTATTATGTATTTTCCAAATTAGAAAATTCATATCTCTTTCATTAATTGTCCAAATCCAGTAAAACCAATTTTGTAAATTTTCATTTTTAGTGTACTAATTATCAGGTTAGGTTTTAGATACTGTTTCTGTTCATGAAAATTTGTTAAGTAATTAACTAGTGCTTTAATGTGTATTTTAGCGTAGAAAATTATTAGAAAATTCATCACTACCTTAATAAGTTATTCTCTGTTTCTAAAATGTGTTAGACCTTGCTTAGGCTGCTGTGTGAGTTTTGGTATGTTTTGTTGTTGTTGCATGTTTGAGTTTTGTCGGTGTTATTTGTTCTTATTTGTTGCTTTTGCTCGATCGATAGATTGCGACGATTCTGGTATTCTCGAGAGTGATCCTCAGCAGCACATTGAGCAGCAGCCGCCAGGCAAGCAATTTGATCATGTTAATCCCAGTATTTTAAAGTCTAATATTTTGTTTCAGCTGTATGTATGCATTGCTTAATTTGTGTTAAATTGATTAGTTAAATCCGTAGCTACATATCCTGTAGGTAAAACATTGATCTCTACTACCTGAGCCTAGGTTACTTGCTGTGATTAGAGTTCGTTGGATGAACTCTTATCACTTAGTAGATTACGAGTTCAGTTGCTTAGCCATGCTTAGCTTCCGGTAGATTTGGGCGATCATCGACTTAGTCGATGATCTTGATCACATAAATTTATTATTGTTCTTATGTTTCGGCTTATGTTATGTTAATTACAAAATTAAAACTGAAAACAAAAATGATTTAGACGCGGGCACAATGGTAAGATGGTGTGATTTTTGGGTGTGACTGGAATGGTGCCCGGGTCAATTAAGGACCGAACATCTTGTGAGTACCTGTTATCCAGACATTTCGGCGTGCTAACCACACTAGAGTATATGGGACCTCTCTTGACCTAGTACTTTGGCGTGTACTGGCTCCGGGTCGCAGGAGGTCGCAGGAGGGATGGTGTTGGGAGCATGGTAGTTGTCCGGAAAGCTTTACCCCGCAAAGGTAGTTGTTTTTTCGGCTTTACCATGTAAGCGTATGGATTTCTATCCATAGAGCGGCTCGTAGTTAATACACAATATTGGAAAAAGTCTCGTAGGACTTAGCCGTGCCAACATACCTTGAAGTGTGTTTTGGCTTCAAGGCGATGCGAAGTGTGGGTGCGATGGTACACCTGCGCAGGTTAAAACTATTCGAATAGCCTCGCCCTAGGTGATGGACACGCTTGGGTAAGCTTTTCAAGAGTTAGACTACAACCTTTTAAATTAAAACTTGTAGGTGGTACGAACTGGGATTAGTGCTATGTTGTGGTGACTATTGGGATAGTCACTTCCAGGTGGTTACTTGTATCTATCTTTATTTCGCAGTTATTTCAACAGTAAAAATGAATTGCAAACTTGCCTTCAAACTGTATTACATTATTGCAAATAAAGTTGGCTTTATGCAAATGAGACATATGGCCTCCACCAAATAAGCCTGCATGTAGCATATGTATAGGTCTGCTAGTCCACACGTCAGTCTTGCGAGTACAAAAACAATTTTTGTACTCAGTTGCTTTGCTTAATGTTTTTGTTGCAGAGGAAGAAGGTGAGCCCCAAGGGCCTCACTTACGTGAGTTGTCTTTGCCGCCGTACGGCGACTAGGCTTGGCGGTCGGTCGGATGCCTTGTGGGTAAAGGCACGCGATTGGCTTTGTTTATAGCCATCTTATGGCACTTTGCTTCATTGTCGTTCTTCTGGTATTTATGTATCTTTTGGCCGGTCGGCCATTGTGTGTAATAACTCTACTGTTGTTACTTTCTACTTAGTAGTGTGATGTTTGGACTCTATGTTTGGAATGGAGTTGATGCATAATTTTGTAGTGAGATGTGTATACTGCTTTCTGGGAAGTATACATATCTCGAGAATCAGTTTATTTGATTTGTGATGCTAGGACCAGGTGCTTGGTTAAGGATTACAAGCCAAATAAATTGGGGTCCTCACAGTAATCGTAGCAGAACTTACGATTACACCATAGTCGTAGAAATACTTACGACTAGGGTAGTGGTCGTAGAAGAGCTTACGACCGCCTTACTCCTCCCTTATAACATTAAGGGGTATACCATGTGACGTCATTTACATGATTATAGAATAATAAAATGAGGATTATCATATCCTTGTCATTCTTTTAATTAATTGACTCTATATTATGCTGGAATAGTGGATTACAATAACAGTGAAGATTGGATCCAGCAATTTGAAAGACAAAATTGATAGCTTTTTAGTTGGCATTCCAGTACGTGGTTGAGAACCAGCAGTTTGCATTAGTTTACCAAATTGGAGCTACCACTGCAGCTACCCAATTCCAATCCCAACCCCTACTCCAATCGTAACTTTGCGTTCCAATGGAAATGGTCTCCCGCGCTCTTCGCTCCACTAGACAGCCTGCAGCAAACAACCCCGTAGCTAACCTTTACTCTTCAGCTATGGAGAAAAAGGGCACTTCGCCAATAGATGCCCCAGAAGGAGCTTCGCCTTACACTTGTGCAGAAGACAACAAAGCGAACCCTGCCACCCATCAACTTAAAGGATTACCGAGAAGAAGTTGTCACATTAAAAACAATAATGTTGCTACACCCGAAGAACCCCTGAAGGTTATCACTCGCTTCCACTGCGGAATACCGGACATATCGCTAATAAATGCCCCCCCAAAGAAAGCAAGGCCAAGAGATCAATTGTTTCCATTACGACAACATGGGACCTTTCATGCATAGATGTCCCTGACGGAATCTTGAAGAATCAGTAAGGAATCCTATGGTATGGGAAACGTCTCTTTGTTCCCCACCAGAATGAACTCAATGAGTTGATACCCAAAAAAAAACTCACAGCTCTGCATACACCCTGCACCCAGGCAGCACCAAGATGTATCAAGACTTGAAGATTCTATATTGGTGGCCACAAATGAAAAAGAGATATCGTCGAGTATGTAGCTTGTTGTGATGTGTGTCAGCGAATCAAAGTTGAATACCAGAACCAGCAGGATTGCTACAACCGCTACAGATCCCTAAGTGGAAATGGGAAGAAATTGGAATGGATTTCATTACAGGTTTGCCTCGAACCAAGTCTGGATGTGACTTCGTATGGGTTATAGTTGACATATTAACTAAAGTCGCACACTTTGTCCCTGTGAAGACCACCTACAAGGGAGACAAGTTAGCCGAGTTGTATATGGCTCGTATTTTATATTTACATGGAGTACCCAAGAGAATAGTCTTGGATCGAGGTTCTCAATTTACCCCGCATTTCCGGGCTAGTTTGCATGACGTGCTCAAAACCTACCTGGATTTCAGTACAACGTACCATCCTCAGAACGATGGTCAAATAGAAAGAACAAATCAGATTCTAGAAGACATGCTTGAAGCTTGTGCTTTGGAATTCACCGTAGACTGGGAGAAATGTCTACCGTATGCCGAGTTTGCATACAATAACAGTTTTCAGTTAAGTCTAAAAATGTCCCCTTTTGACGCGCTGTCAGACCCGGGAATTAATACTCCCGAATCCTCTGTCCATTTCTGAACTAGTCCCATGATCAGTAGCTAGTTCACACAGTAAACAAATATGGTGGCAAAATCATATCACAACTTTATTAATAATCAACAGGGTTTATTACAAGAAAGGCTTACAGCCAACAATAAAGAAAATAGCGAAAGACGAAGAAGAAGTAGTAGGGCCCAGTTAATCTGCCACAGACAATCGATTGGGAAGCGGCCTAGTCGTCGAGGTCCACATCGGTAGCAAAGTCTTTCTCCTATGAAATTTTGTTTGCATAAAGCAAGTATGAGCACAACTTCCGTGCTCGCAAGTTACACCCGCCAAATAACAGAATGACATGCATATATGGATGTAACAAAGGATGGCTTATTGGTTGATTTGCATAAAGCAGCATTTTCTTTAAATACTTGTACTAAGTTTCAAAGCAGTTATTTTATAACCAAATCATGTTATAAATTCTCAATTTTATAGTTAGATAACATTCACACATGAATGGTGAAGGATACCCTCCTATCACATAGCTTCCTGCCCAATTCCCATCTGGATAAACCAGTTTTGAAAAGATCCTTTTCAAATAAAACCAGAGTCTAACTTTGAGTAGTTTTGCTAGCATGTCTGTAATCGTGGACATGGCTATTCGAATAGTTTTACACTCTGCAGAGGTTGTACAGCTTTACCCACAAGAGATAATCAACTTGTACTGTCCGCACCACACACTTCCGTAGGTGTGCGACTAAGTGATTATCATGAGGCCTTTACAATGTCCTATCTTAATGTATTTATGCCCGCTAAGGTTTCGCTACCATTGAAATAACCATCCTCCGGGAGCCCCCTCTTGCGCCAGGTGGGACTACTGTCTGTCCGACACCCACACCAACAATATAGCACAAATGACACTAAGAAATCATAAATTATTTAGCCAAATCTGTCCCACACCAGACTTGTGGTAGTACGGTAAGGCGTAGCATCATGCGCTCGAAGACCGGTCCTTAACTGACTTGGGCAACTTCCCAGTTAACCACAGGCCTTAATCCTAACAGTTAAGCCCGTGCATGAACATGCACCCACCAAACATCCATTATGCCCAAGTCCAAACCCGTTTTCATTTTATTTTTTGAGTAAAAGCATTTTATAAACCTTCTATGGTAAAACAATACCATAGACCAAATTTAAATCAAATTTGGAAGATTTGGCTAAACTTTCCCAAATACAAGATTTGATCTAAGCATTGGCTAAGCATAAGGTTAATTTTAGTGTCATTTTACCTAATGGTGACAAGGTATTCACGTTTAATATTCAAATTGGCCATACAAGGAAAATTAGAATAACTAGGCAATTAAAACATGGAATTAAAATAATTGTATAAACATATGCATGCAGTAATAATTTAAAATAGAATATAAATAATTTGAAATAATGGGATCAATATGATCATGGGTATAACTTGCCTTCGTTGACGAGGTGATGTTGTTTTCCTTAATAGATCACCTGGTACTGAGGTGGTGATGTTTTCCTTAACAGGTCACCTAGCACTCACAAGTACTTTCTTCAGGTAGTCCAAGCGTACAATCACGATGATCATACAGTCAAAATCAATCCTCTTATGAGCTCTTCAAACGGCGTCGAAATCTGACTCTCTGAAGTCGTCGAAATCTAATCGCGAAATAAGCTAAATTCAAATAAAATTAAAATAAACTGCAAATCAAATAATTTTGGTTTAGTTTGCTAGGTCTTGAATTTAGATAAATTTAGAAATTTGAATGGACTCAATCGGAGTTCGGATGCAAAAGTTATGGGCTTTGGAAGTTTCAAATTACATGAAATAAGGAAATTAGGGTTTTTCTGAATTTTGTGAATTATTTTTCTAAAGAAAAAAGGCGTTATTGCGCAATGATGACATCAGCCCTCAGGAAAATGATTTTCGGCCGAATTATTTTAAAACCGAAAATCGCTGAGTCGCTGACATGTGGGCCCATGGTCAATGGACCACGCCCACGGTTGGTCAAGGGTCCACGATGGACTCGGCTCACAACAACAGTGGAGGGGGTGTGTGCTGGCGCACGTGTAACATCCCAACTTTGGACTTGTGTTTAAAAAGTAAGAAAATGAGTAGAAATTAAAACTTTTTCTTACATCATGTATTTCCTGTATGTTCTAAACAATTCCTATACAAGAATTATGGAAATACAAAGTCACAAGTCTTTTGATCCAAAATATTGTCTTCCAAAAACATTCATATCAAATCTTGTGAACATCCTTCGGAAATATTTTTCCTAGCTTCTTGGGATGGCATGTGACCCCTCTGAAAAATTTCACAATTTTCAGAAATTATTTGAATATTTTTAGAGTGTAGTCAAACCTGTTTGACTTTCAGTCAAACCTTAAAACAGAGTCTTGCAGAATTTTTGGAGAAAAATACACAGCATAAAAACCTCTGAAAATTTTACACAAGGTTAATATCTGAGTTAGCAAGCTCCAGTAAATATTTTAGAAATTTGGAAGTTGTTTTGCTATCTCAAATAAATCCTTAAAGTCCCAGCTCAGTTTAAAACCCAAAATCTGTTTTCAATGTTCGTTGGGTGCGAGTCAGACTCGGACTCTAGTCACTTTTCTTGGTCCAGTCAACTAACTGCACCGGGCCTCCTTTTATAGCGCGCATTCAATCTTGATCTTTGGATCCTAATCGCTCGGACCATGTTCGCGTGAACATTCGGACCCCGCGAATGCGCTAATCCATTTGAACCGTTAGATCTTGATCCAACCGTCTAGATTATCTGAGAACGTTCGGACCTCCGGAGGACACATTTAATCGTGACCGTTCATTTCCGATCCAAGGGCTCGCGATCTCCTCTTTTGATTTAAACCTCAACAGCGTGGGGCGATCTCAACCGTTCATTTTCAATCCAACGGCTCCCGGTAGCCCCAGCTTTTCTCTGGTCATCTTCAACCTCGAGCCGTGCATGAACAGGGGGGCGGCATGGCTTGGGTCGAATCGTGCTCCCCGGCAACGTCTCCCTGGTCGGCATTAAGTGCTTGCAGGTACTTTCGGCCGAGAGGCATACCCTACTCCTACATCTCCATCATCTTTCTTTTCGGTCCATGGTTGTGTCATGGACTTAGCTCACCTGTGGAGCTCATTTCGCCAAAACCCTAGTTTCTAAGCTATATAAGGCTCCCCAAACCCCTCCTAGTAATCTTTTACACCTCCCTGAGCTCCTCCTTGCTTGTGGAGCTCAAAACACTCCAAAATAGCAAAACCACCATTGTTGACCCGTGGAGCTCGATTGTGGGTCTTGGTGCTCCAGTGGTTCTCCTTCAAATCTCTTTACACCCTTTTAAGCTCCTTACTACCCTAATCATTTTCCCTCACTCAATTTTGGGATTCATTCACAGGGTTTCTCAAATTCGGGGTTTGTTCAAATTCGGCCAAATTTGCCCGTTTTCTTCCTCAGCTCCGGTGAGTGCTCCATCTCTCAATTTTTTGCTCATGAAGCTTCTATGGGCTATAATGTAGCTATTTTGACCACCAGTGGTGTTCATTTTGGCTCAGGTCTCTAATTTCATATCTTCTTCCTCGGGTCCGGCAAGCTCCACCGTGGTCAGACCTTCTCCGGCCATCTTTGAAGCTCTTCATGACCAAGGTAACTTCTATTTAGTCCCTAGATGCTTGGCACACGCTTCTTTGGACTGCTGCGGAGCATTTGAGCTAATTTCGTTTTCGGCCGATTTGGTCACCATCGCTATCTTCTGGCTAGCCGGTGTTCTAAGCCGTTGCCGCCGGCGAGGTCACCACCATTGGGACCGCAAGTCTATTGTGAACCCATTTTGGTACTTAGTGGGCGCCGCCGTGGCCGGAGCCGCCGGCGACGAGCCCATCTTTGCCGCTCGGTTTTTGCCGGATGAAACTCCCATTCTGCCGTTGTCGTTAAGACACAATTAATGGCCTAATCATTGTTAATTATTAGGGGAGTTAATATGTCTTAATCTGGTTCGCTGTGCCACTGACATGTGGATCCGCTCGTTAAACCCCTCCCGGCGCATTTAAACTCACGTGGGTGAGCGCGTAACGCTTTGTTAAGCGTGGACCGTCGATCTTGTGATCAACGGCCCAGATCTTTGGGGCTTTCGGACCTCCCCGGTTTCCTAATCGCTCTGGATCGTCCATCTTGCGATGAACGGCTGAGATTCGTATGCTGTTCGGACTCCCCGAAAGGAAGTGCGCTCTGAGTCGCTCATCTCCAGATCTTCGGCTGTGGATGGCCGAGGCATTCGCCCTGTCCGAATGTTTCCATCCACGTGGGCCGTTGGATCTAGATCCAACGGTGGGCTCCTTTTGGAATCGCGCGCGTGCGCTATTCCCAACGCGCGTGGGCCGTTAGATTTTGCATCTAAGGTCCATAGCCGTCCACGTCTTTTTAGTTCTGATAAGTTTGTTTATATTTCAGTAAGCATTTATTTATCAACTGAAAATTGTATTAAGACTTTAGAAACTCATAACTAATTCATTTTAAATCTTTTTAGATGATTCCAACTGCACTCAATTCATATTTCACTATAGTTTAATTTAAAAATACATTTAGCCATATTTTTACAGCAGAAAATGTTATAAGCATTATTAATTTGTTTCTGCCATTATTTAATGTTCTTGAAATTCAAGGAAAACTTGGAAAATGCATAACTAAATTGCTTTAATTCCTTTTTAGTTGATTCTAGTTGGGATAAATTCATGTTTAACTAAAGTTTAATCTAAAAATGCATTTATATAAGTTTCGGTAACAGAAAGTTTTACAAACACTAATAACTTGATATCAGCCATTTTAAGAATATTCCAGAAAATGAATTAAACCTTGGAAAATGCATATATTTGTTTGAATATTTCCAAAATGAGCAAACTTAGGCTTGTAAAATTCATCTGTTAGTATACTTTCAGATGAAATAGGTGTTGATCATGATTTCATTACTGGAAAATGTTATGTGCTAGATTTACAACTTAGAAAAATCATAAGTAAATCTTTATAACTCCAAATTTAGTAAACTCAACCTTGCTGACATTAGGATGTTATAACCTACCTGTCATAAAAATTTCAGACCTTAGATCATTCTAGAAATTTTTGCCATGAACAGTAACAGTAATTAATTTAGTGAATTAATAGGCTGAGAGAGTGTATTTTAGCTATAACTTTTGCATACTAAATCCAAATTGCATGATTCTTGTTCCTAAAATTGTCTAAAATCATCCCCTTGCTGTTGTGTGAATTTCATAAGATTTGGATGCTATTTTCTGTTGAAATCTATTTGGTGTTCTTCGTTCTTATTGGTTTATCGTCTTTTCGCGTTAGGTTCCGAAGATAATATTGATATTGATTCTGAGCCACAGCCATCAGACCCTGCACTCCAGCAAGGCAAGCAGATGTAGCATCATTTGATCATGTTGTTCCTACTATTTTCAAATTCTAATATATTGCTTGCAAATTCTATGTATGCATTGCTATGTTGTTTTAACTATTGTCGATAGTTGACCCAGTAGATGCATTATCAGTAGGCAAATGTTTATCCTCTACTACTGAGCCTATGTTTATCTTGCTGTGACTTTGGGTTCGTGGGATGGACCCTTGTCACTTAGTAGTTTACGAGTTTGTTGCTTAGCCATGCTTAGCTATCGGTAGAAATGGGCGGTTATCGACTTGTCGATAACCTTGATCACACAAACTTATTATGATCTCTATATTTCAGCTTTGTGCTATGTTTAAATTGCAAAACTAAAACTGAAAACAAAACAATTTGGACTTGGGCACATTGGTAAGATGGTGTGATTTTTGGGTGTGACTGGAATGGTGCCCGAGTCAGCAAGGACCGAACATCTTGTTACACTAAACCAAGCATTCTTGGGTGCTAATCACACTAGAGGGTATGGGACCTCTCTTGACTTAGTACTTTGGCGTGTGCTGGCTACGAGTCGCAAGAGGGCGTGTGTGTGTTGCGTTGTGGTAAAATGAGGTGGTTGTGTGTGGGAGCATTGTAGTTGTCCAAAAAGCTTTACCCCGAGGGTAGTTGTCTTTTCGGCTTTACAATGTAAGCGTATGGGTTTCTATACATATGAGCAACTCGTAGTTGATTCACAATATTGGAAATGTCTAGTAGTACTTAGCCGTGCCGGCATACCTTTGGAAGTGTGTTAATCTTGTGGCTTAAAGGCAGTCTGAAGTGTGGGTACATTGGTACACCCCTGTAGGGTTCAAACTATTCGAATAGCCTCGTCCTAGGTTATGGACACGCTTGGGGAGGTCTTTCAAGAGTTAGACTACAACATTTTAAATTAAAACTTGATGGGTGGTATGAATCAGGGATTCATGCTATGTGTAGTGGCTATTGGGTTAGTCACTTCTAGGTAGTTACTTGATAATTATTATTACTCGCTGTTATTTCAATGCTTAAAAACTGATTTGTTAAATTGCTTTCAATCTATTACATTATTGCAAATGAAAATTGCTTTATGCGTCCAAATAACCATATAACCAATTCCCTTTGACACAGCTTTCATGTAGCTATGTATAGGCTTGTTACTCGTAAGTCTTACGAGTACATTATTGTACTCATCTGCATTGCTTGTTGTGTGCAGAGGAAGAAGGTGAGCCCGAAGGGCCTCACTTTTGTGAGTTGTGCTGTGGCAGTGTGTGGGGCGATTAGCTTGGCGGCCCGGTCGATTGCCCTGTGGTGTTATGTGGCTAACCGGTCGTCTTTTGGTTTAAGCCATCTTATGGCACCTTTTGCTTCCGCTGATATTTAATACTTGTCATTTGGCCGGTTGGCTGTTTTGTAATAATTTATATTATGTATGTCTTTTGCTAGACTTGTTATATTATGTTGTATGGAATTGATTGTGAGGACCCCGATTTATTCAACTTGTAATGCTTAGCCTTCCGTTGACCCTAGCACCACAATCAAATAAACCAAGCCTCGAGATATGTATACTTCCCAGAAATGCAGTATACACACCCCGTTATAAAAACCATGCATCAATTCCATACAACACATAATAACAAGTCTAGCAAAAGACGTACATAATATAAAGTTATTACAACAGGGCCAACTGGCCAAACAACAACAAGTATCAATAACAGCGGAAGCAAAAGTGCCATAAGATGGCTAAGACAAAAGCCAACCGGTTAGCCACATAACCACAGGGCAACCGACGAGCCACTGCTAGTCGTCCCTACCGTGACAAAACTCACCAAAGTTGATCCCTTGGGGATCAATATTCTTCCTCTGCAACAATTAAGCAAAGCAAATGAGTACAAAAACGTACTCGCAAGACTTACGGGTAACAAACCTAGTTACTACTACATGCAGGCTTTAATCAAAGGAGAAGACTCAAGGTTAATTTTTAGCATAAAGCAAGTTTTATTTGTAATAGATAATAGATTGAAAGTTGTTTTAACAATCTGAATTTTATTTGCACAAATAACAACGATACAATAAGTAACAACAACAACCTGGAGATGACTAACCCAATAGCCATCACAACAATAGCACGAATTACCCATTCGTACCACCCATGTCAAGTTTTAATTAAGCAGATTGTAGTCTAACTATTGAAAAGCTTACCCAAGCGTGTCCATAACCTAGGACGAGGCTATTCGAATAGTTTGTAAACCCTGCAGGGGTGTACCAATGTACCCACACTTCATACCGCCTTTTTGCCAAGCTATTAAGCACACTTCCTTTGGTATGCCGGCACGGCTAAGTCCTACGAGATATTTCCAATGGAAAATGCTAATCAAGAGCCACACGTATGGGGGTTAACCCTTAGTGATCTGCCGACGAAATATGGATAACAAGGACCCATACGTGGAGTAGGATACACCGGCCGAAGCGGGTGCTCCCCTCCCCACAAACATGTCCATGTTGCATATAGTTAAATATGCAACCCACCACGCGACTCATTAATTAACAGCCCCAAAGTACTTAGTCAAGAGAGGTCCCATTTCCCTCTAATGTGGTTAGCACACACAAATTGCTTGGATAACAGATACTCACAAGATGTTCGGTCCTTAATTGACCTGGGCACCATTCCATTCACACCCAAACTCACACCATCTTACCATTGTGCCCAAGTTCAAATCATTTTGCTTTCATTTTTAGTTTTTACAATTAAATATAGCACCAAGGCTGAAATCATGAAGTCATAATAAGTTTGTGTGATCAAGGTTATCGACTAAGTCGATAACCGCCCAATTCTACCGGTAACTAAGCATTGCTAAGCATCATATCGCAAAGACGATAAAAGACTATAAATCATCCACCGGGCTCTAATTCACCAGTGAGGATAATAACCTAGGGTAGTGGCGGGGATGAATAATTTCAAGGCAACGATGCAATAGGACTAGCTACCTCTTAATCGACACAAAGAAATTAACTTTGACACAAAGAAGCATGCATACTTAGATTTTGCAAACAAGATATTAGACTTTAAAAGTAATAGGGGCAATATGATCAAATGATGTTACACTGCTTGCCTTGCTGGAGATCACTTATTTGCTGCAGAGGATCACTCATGGAATCAATGCGAACGTTGGAACCTATCGAAAGAACGAGAAATTCCAATAAAAACGAAGAACACCAAAACAAACTCAACAACAAAAGACATCCAAATCTTATGAAATATACCCAACAGCAAGGGTATAATTTTATATAATTTTAGAAACAAGAATTACTTCATTGGGAATTAGCATGAAAAACTTATAGTCAAAATTAGTTCTCTCAGCCTATTAATTCCCTAAATTAATTACTGGTACTATTCATGGTGAAAATTTCTAGAATGATTTAGAACCTAAAATTTTTATGGTAGGTAGTATATGTTATCCTAATCACAGCATAGTTGAGTTTACTAAATTTGGAGTTATAATAATTTAATTATGATTTTTCTAAGTTGTACAACTAGCACAATTCAATTTTCAGAAGTAAAACCATGAGGAAAACCTATTTCATATTGAAGTATGTTAACAAAGGGATTTTCCAGCAATAGGTTTACAAATTTTTAGATGTACAGGGAATTACTTGTGTCTCTTACAAGATTAACAGAATTTCTAAATGCTGAAAATAGGGTCAAAGTCATTAATTAATATTTTTGGTGCTATCCTGGGCCTACAATCATTTTTATATTAAAGTTTGGTAAATAACAAATTTATCAAAGTTGAAATCACCCATTTTGGATATTTACAGGAAAAGATATTCATTATATAATATTTAATTCAATTTCTGGAAAAGCCAACAATAGCTGAAATCAAGTTTTTAGTGTATACAGAATTTTCTAGCACAGAAATATGACTAAAAGCATTTTTAAATAAAACTTCAGTTCAATACAAATTTATTACAGTTGGAATCATCCAAAAAGGGTTTAAAATGATTTAGTTATGAATTTCTAAATTTTTTATACTATTTTCAGTTGTTAAACAATTGCTTCCCGAATTACAGACAAACCCAATCAAAAGATTATGACGTGGACGAATAATAACCGTTGATCTGGAATCAAACGGCGCGCGCGAGGGGTGCGCGAGATCGACCCGAACGGCCCAAAGGATCTCAGTCGTTGATCAAAGATCTGATGGCCAAGAACGAGGGCGGTTCGGACCTCACGAACGAAACACCGATCTCAGCCGCAGATCTGAGAACAGATGGTCCACGATGATGGGGGATTCGGGTGACCCGAACGGCCCACTTGATCTGGGCCACAGATCGTAAAATGGACGGCGGCCTTTGATCGAAGTTCAAAATGAAGCGTTGACATGTGGGGCTGCATGTCAGTGACTTCATGTCACAAATGCGGGTTTTAACACACGTGCACAGTGCACGGGCCCACCTATCAGCGACTGAAAGAGGCGGCTTAGGACCAAATTAATTCCACTAATGATTGGCATTAAAAGAACCTAAAAGTGACACTAATGACTTCTGAATTTTGATTTTAACCCTTCGGGCCCACCCGTTAGTGACCCAGGGTTAATTTCCGACAGCAATTAAACGACGACACACTTAATTAACCAATAATTAAGCATTGATGGTGTCCGGAGCACACGGGATTGCGCCAGCAGGGTGAATTAAGGACATGGGCCCACTGGCAGTGACACAAGGCGCGATTAAGACACCATTAATACCTAATGTTTAACACTGATTGGGCATTAGTGCTGTCCAAAATTTCTGACGAAAACGGGAGTTTCGCTGGCAACTCCCGAGCGTGTTCCACGGCTCATCGCCGGCGACTCCGGTCGCGATGGTGCCAACCAAGTAGTGAAATGGAATCGCAATAACCTTACGGACCTAGTGGTGGCAATCTCGCCGGCGATGAGGGCTCTAATCGCCGGCTAGCCGGAAAATGAAAAAGGGAGCTTTTACTGCTAAGCACAAAAATAGCAAAATACTCCGCTGCAGTCCAAAGAAGCATGTGCCAAGGCCTCTAGGGACTAATAAGAAGCTACCTTAATGGAGAGAAGCTTCAAAGATGGCCGGAGTAGCTTATCCACGGTGGAGGCTTGCCAGACTTGAAGAAGAAAGGTGAAAATTTGTACCCTGAGCAAAATGAGTGGTACCAAAGCATCAACATAGCTTCATTATAGCCTATAGAAGCTACATGAGCAAATAATTTAAAAATGGAGCACTCACCTGAGCTGAGGAAGAAGATGACCAAAATCGGTCGAATTTGAACAAACCCTAAATTGGACAATTCCTGAGAATCAAACCCAAAATTAAGTGAGGGGATATGTTCAAGATAGTGAGGAGATAAACATGGTGTAAAGAAACGTGAAGGAGAACCACTGGAACACCAAATTCACCAATGGAGCTCCACGGGTCAACAATGGTGGATTGTCGGTTTTGAGGTGTTAAGCTCCAAAATTTAAAATGGAGCTCAATGGTAGTGTAAAGAGAGACCAGGAGGTATTGAGGGTGCTTATAAAGCTTGAAGACATTAGGGTTTGACAAAAATGCTTTTCGGGAGACAATGCGCAAGGCACAAGGCACGGCCGAAAGTGAAAAAGGTAGTAGATGGTAGGATAGGGCATGGCATGGCCGAAAGCACCTGTGACAACTCCCAAGTGTCGGCTAGGGCGGCTGTAGGGAGCATGAAATGACATAGCCATGCCTCTCCTACTGTTCACCCACGACTTGAGGTTGAAGATGATACGAAAATCACTCGGATGATTGTCAGCCGTTGGATTAAACATGGACAGCTGAGGTCGCAACGCTCTCGCGCTTTTAAAGCAACAGAGAGAATCGTGCGCCTTTGGATCAAAATCGGACAACCCGATTTAATGCGCACTGTAGCGACCCGAACGGCACATCTAATATGCATCGTTGGATTTTGATTGAACAGCCATGATTGATGGTGAGTTCGGAACGGCCCGATCGGCACAATCATCCTGGATCGTCGGATTTCGATCAAAAGGCCTAGATTGATGGGCCCTTCGCTACGTCCGGAACAGCCCAATCGTTTAGGCCCGTTAGATCAAGATCCAACAGTTGAAAATGGACGCGGGTTATAAAGAGGGTCTGGTGCTTTTAGTTGACTCGACCAGATCAAAAGACTCGAACTCGAGTCTGACTCGGACCCGAGAAACAGTACAAACCAGATTTGGTTTTTAAATTAGAACAGAGACCTTTGAGGATTTATTTGGGATAGCAAAACAACTCCAAAAATTCCGAAATTTTTATAGGAACTTCCTAACCTGGACATAAACCTTGTGTAAAATTTTCAGAGGTTTTTATGCAGTGAATTTTTCTCCAAAAATTCCGCAAGGTTCTGATTTAGGGTTTGATTGAAGGTCAACAGGTTTGAGTGCCCTCTAATAATATTCAAACAATTTCTAAAAATTGTGAAATTTTTCAGAGGGGTCACAAACCATCCTTAGGACTTAGGAAAAATATTTCCAAAGAATGATCACAATGTTTGACATGATTTTATTTTTTGGAAGATCAAAATTTGGATTAAAAGGACTTGTGACTTTGTATTTCCATAATTCCTTATACAAGAATTGTTTGGTACAACAGGAAATACATGATGTAAGAAAAAGTTTTAATTTTAACTCATTTTCTTACATTTGAAACACAAGTCCAAAATTGGGATGTTACATTGATGCATGCTTTTGTATGATGTATGTGTGCTGTAATTTCTGGGAAGCACATGTCCATCGAGACATGGTGTATTTTGTTTGTGATACTAGAGCAATGGAAGGCTAAGTATTACAAGCTAAATAAACCGGGGTCTCACAAAGTTGGTATCAGAGCCATACTGACCGTAGAAACCCCTAGCTCGGTCGTCCCTAGTATATTTTGAAAACTTACTTTCTAAAATATCAAATGTTTCATGAAAATCTTAAGTAAGTTCTCAGATTTTGCTTCTTATCTATCTTAGCTTGCTTATCTCACCTTATTCTGGATGGAACTTAAAATGCTGATTTTCCTCTCATCTTCTTTTAAAAGATAGTTGTTTAATCGATTAAATCGGTTTTGGGAAAACCATGAGAGCTTTAAATTGAAGTGGGGCTGTCCATTGGTGAAGATTAGGAATATCCAGAGAAGGGGAATTCGGCCAGGGACTTGAAGAAGAAATCTGGACAGCAAGCAAGGAGAATTTGGACAGCAAGCTAGTAGATGGTATATAGTGCTGAAAATGGGAGGTTAATTCAACTAAAATTTATGGGGATAAAAGGATAAGAAGTGATATGAGTTAGCTTAGTGTCTAACCTTTCTTTAGGTAATTTTCACCTTGTTTCCTGGCTGTTTCGAACCAAGGTTGATGTGCTGAAAATTGCCTTCCTAAAAACTGATTACTCGTTCTACCATACGAGTTAGTCATACTAGGAAGTTGAAGTTTATTTTTGTGATCTTGCTGCGATTTTTGCTGGTCCTCAAGCTGTTAGAGTTTATTTTGTAGAGTGTTTAATTGTATTTCTTTGTCTCCTGTTCCGGAGTTGTTGCTGACCTATCTTTGTGGAACAAGATGGCAAGAATAACCCGCAGCAGTCAGCCGGCTGGTCCTGATGAGGAGCTCCCGCCTCCTCCGACCATGGCTGAGGTTCTTGCTCAGATCGAGCGGAACCGCATGGATCAGACTCGGATTCTGGAGGTCATCGCGAGGAACACCTCCACTCCCTCCGGTGCCTCGGGATCTGGAGGTGGTGGCCACCAGTCTCGGGGTGGGCTTTCGGAGTTCCTCCGTACGCAGCCACCTACTTTCTCCCGGTCCGAGGATCCCCTTGACGCGGATGATTGGCTGCGTCTAGTTGAGCGAAAGCTCAACATCGCTCAGTGCCAAGAGCAGGAGCGGGCACTCTTTGCATCCCATCAACTTGAGGGTGCAACGCTCTCTTGGTGGGAGAACTTTCTCGCCATGCAGCCCGCGAGCCATGTGGTCTCGTGGGAGGAGTTCAGGTTTGCTTTCCGTCGGGCCCACATCCCCGATGGCCTGATGAAGCTAAAGAAGGAGTTCCTTGCGGTCAAACAGGGGCGCAAGTCTGTGTCGGAGTACTTATACGAGTTTAATCACTTAGCTCGTTATGCTCCGGGTGAGGTGGCCACTGATGAGGCCAAGCAGGAGAAGTTCATGGAGGGCTTGTCTGAGGAGCTGCAGGACAAGCTCTCTATTGTTGACTTTGCTGACTTCCAAGCCTTGGTTGACAAGGCCATCGTCGCCGAGCACAAGGCGAAGGCGCTGGGTGAGTCTCGCAAGCGCAAGTGGGAGGTCCACCGGTCTGCACAGGCCAGCCTCTCCCGTCCCCGTGTTGGGCCTGCACCAGGGGCCCGTTCTTTGGCTTCACCACCGCCGAGGCCGTCGGCACCAGCCCCACGTCCCCTGCAGGTCGTGTTTCTGCCACGTGCACCTGCGACCCAGCAGCAGGGTGGCCTCCACAATCCGGCTGCCGAGGTTACCTGTTTCGCCTGCAACAAGAAGGGCCACTACGCCAACAGTTGCCCTCAGAGGACTAGAGCGGCCCCTCGTCCTAATGGAGGACGCGGGCAAGGGAATGGTCACCCACCTGACCAAAAGGTGGTCCAGAAGACTCAGGGTGTGGGAAGTGACCGAGTCAACCACATCCCGGCTGAGGAGGCTCAGGAGGCACCCGACGTTGTGTTGGGTACGCTTCTTGTCAATTATCGTCCTACTGCAGTATTATTTGATTCAGGAGCATCACATTCTTTTATTTCGAGATCATTTGCTGCTGCTTGTGACCTTCACTTTGTTCCTTTGGGGATTCCTTTGCTTATTCGCTCTTCGGGTTCGGAAATGAGAGCTGATCAGGAATGCCGGGACGTTCCCATTGATATTGAAGGAGTGGGATTATTGGCGGACCTCATCCTACTCGACTCGGCGCGCTTGGATGTGATTCTTGGCGTGGATTGGTTGTCCCGACACTTGGGGCAAATCGATTGTGCCAGGAAGATGGTCTACCTCACCAGCCCCTCAAGCGAGCAGGTTGGGATTTCACCGCAACTGCAAGGGCCACATCTTTGTGCCCTTGAAGCTAAGTCAGCCTTGGAGATTTAGGATGTGCCCTCAGTATGTGACTTTGTGGATGTCTTTCCAGAAGATTTGCCTGGGATGCCTCCAGTTCGAGACCTGGAGTTTGTTATTGAGTTGCTGCCTGGTACCACCCCTATTTCTAAGGCGCCGTACCGAATGCCTCCTAATGAGTTGGAGGAGCTGAAGAAGCAGTTAGGTGAGCTTCAAGCAAAGGGCTTTATCTGACCTAGTTCATCTCCTTGGGGTTGTCCTATTATTTTTGTGAAGAAGAAGGACAAGACTCTGCGTATGTGTGTTGATTACCGTCCACTTAATGAGGTGACGGTGAAAAACAAGTATCCTTTGCCTCGCATTGATGATCTCTTTGACCAATTGACTGGAGCCCGTGTGTTCTCCAAGATTGACTTGAGGTTGGGGTATCATCAAGTCCGGATCAGGGCTGAGGATATTCCAAAGACAGCTTTCACTACTCGTTATGGTCTTTACGAGTACACCGTCATGTCTTTTGGCTTAACCAATGCTCCCGCTTTATTCATGAATCTTATGAACTCGGTGTTCATGGAGTATTTGGATAAGTTTGTGGTGGTATTCATTGATGACGTTCTTATCTACTCCAAGAATGAAGAGGAGAGTGCTGAGCATCTGCAGATTGTATTGGGAAAGCTGCGTGAGCACCAGCTGTATGCCAAGTTCAGCAAGTGTGAGTTCTGGTTGAAGGAGGTGGCATTCTTGGGCCATGTTCTTTCAGCAGGAGGCGTAGCTGTGGATCCTAACAAGGTCAGCGATGTTTTATCTCGGGGTCAGCCCAAGTCAGTCACCGATGTGCGGAGTTTTCTTGGTTTAGCAGGTTATTACCGTCGCTTTATCGAGAACTTCTCCAAGATTGCGAAGCCGATGACTGAATTGCTCAAGAAAGATAAGAAATTTCTGTGGTCCTCTGCTTGTGATGAGAGTTTTTAGGAACTCAAGAAGCGCTTGACTTCGGCTCCAGTGCTTGTTCTCCCCGATGTCTACAAGAGTTTTGATATCTATTGTTATGCCTCTCGTCAGGGACTCGGTTGTGTTCTTATGCAAGAAGGCAAGGTAGTGGCCTATGCATCAAGGCAATTGAGGCTTCACAAACTCAACTATCCTACCCATGACTTGGAGTTAGCTGCAGTGGTTCATGCACTCAAGATTTGGCGGCATTACCTGATCAGTAACCGTTGTGAGGTGTATTCTGATCACAAGAGCTTGAAATATTTGTTCACCCAGCCAGATCTGAACCTCAGGCAAAGGAGGTGGTTGGAATTGATCAAAGATTATGATATGGGTATTCAGTATCATCCGGGCAATGCCAATGTGGTTGCGAATGCACTTAGTCGAAAGGTGTATTGCAATACTTTAATGCTCCAAGAGCAACAGCCGGCCCTTCTTGAAGAATTTCAGCGGCTCAATTTGGGTTTGATTGAGCACGGTTCTCTTGCTACCTTGGTTGTGCAACCAACCTTGGTGGACCAAATCAAGGCGGCACAACAGACAAATGTTGGTGTGAGTCAAATCAAGCAAAATATCAAGGATGGGACAGCCAAGTGTTTCTCAGAGGATGAGCATGGTGTTGTGTGGTTTGGGCAGCGCCTTGTGGTTCCAAAGGTCGTGGAATTGCGGGGGCAAATGGTCGGAACCGAATGAGGGGGCAAATGGTCGGAACCGGGGCGGCGGAACGTGGGGAAGTTAATGCACACGAAACCGCGAAGAATCCGGGAGGGATACGCAGGATTGAGGAGCTTCATGTGGGCGGAAATGGCGGCGACTCGGCGTGGCTCCGCGGGGAAGAAGGGGAGGAGGAAGAAGGCTCGTGACCGTTGATTTTTTATCCGACGGCTGGGAGCGGCGCGAGGTGGCGTGGGGAGATGAATGGTCGTTCGATTCAAATCGGACGGTCCAAATTGAGTGGGACGTTCGGACCGCCCGGAGAGGTCTTCAAGATCAGGCCGTCAAATTTTGATCCTACGGTCGAAGAGGTTTGGAGTGTAACGTGTGGGAGGACGGGCCAAACGGGCCGCACGCGCGAAAAAACAGGAATGGGCCCAAGAGGTTTCGGCCCAAAGGATTTTAGGGGTTTTAAATTGGCTTTCCAATTTCAGAAATGGAGTTAAATTAAAATAGCTTTAGAAAATAGAAAATTAATTCCAAAAATTATTAGAAAATTCAAAGAAATTCTCTTATTTATTTTGGACTTAATAAAATTATTTCCAACTCAAATTTGGCTATTAGTTTTGCAGAATAAATTGTTTTGGCTTTAACATAATTAGGAAAAAGCTTTTAAAAACTCAGAAAATTCTTGAAATTAATTAAGTTTTTATTTTTCAGGTCAAACCAACTAAAACTTCAAGAACTTCAAATAAATTTTAAATTTTGACTTTTAAAACTTCAGAAATTCAAATAAAGCAATCAAACTCTTTTGAATTTTTCAGAAATTCCAACAAAATCATAACTTTATTAACTTTATTTTGGTAACAGTACTTTGGGATGTTACAAACTACCCCCCTTAAAAGGAATCTCGACCCCGAGATTCGGAGTGGCTAGAAAGAAAACTGGGAATACAAGGTTTTCAACTGGAGTTGTTGTCGTTCACATCCTGCTCATCATCTAACAGAACATGAGCTGCGACATTGTACAGACGTCCTTGTCTAGAATTCTGCGGCTTCCTGTTTGCTTGCATGGTGTTGACTTTTGGAACTTCAGTGTTGGCTGGATTCGCTGCCTACTGTTTCTTGGGACATTTATTGCCAAAATGCCCAACCTCATGGCAGTTGAAGCACGTGATGCCTGCAACATATGATGGGTCCTTTTGTACCTGGTGTCGGGACCCAAAATTATGATTCTGGAACCTCTGTATAATGCATTAGTCCAGGATCACGTTAGTGCACAGAGTGTCAACATAGGTGAATATCAATCCACACAAACGATAAATAAGGTAAACGATTAGTTTGAATAATAAATAAGTGTTTTGACCTTATGGTCGAGTTTACACTTATTGAACCACGCAGGGCTAACAGAGAATAAAATAGCAACAGAACAGAAATAACTTCAGCGTAGATCCCATCAATTCACCACAGGCAACCGACTAGGATCCAGACCTTAACGATTAGCAACCTTCGGCGAACTCCTCCTCGAAAGCAAGCGTAGACTCCTCCTCTTCTGTAGGTTTTGGCGCAAGTTTTACAACAAGCGTGAGTACACAACCGTACTCGCAAATCATACGACAGAATGCAATGTATAGATGCAGGCTTATTCCAAAAGAAAATGCTTATGTGGTTTCTTTGCATAAAGCAATATTTGCAGTTGAATATGAATAATAAGTTGAAAGCATAATTCAAAAAAAATAGACAATATTAATTTAACATTTGTTTTCACACAGACACAAAGCTAAACAGATTATTTCACATAGCCACATGACTTAGATCACATAGCTCCCATCCCAAACATTTTATGAAAACTACCCCTCGTGTGAAATCCCCCAGCATGTCCATGACCGCGGACGAGGCTATTCGAATAGATTTATTTAACACTCTGTAGAGGTTGTACCCACACGATACAACTAGTGTTGCAAGCACTGATCATAACAAAACGGTTCAGAAACTTCATCTTAACATTGACACTCCCGATGTACTTACAAACCGCTATGCCAACCCAAACGAAGCGCTTTGGCATAACACACACCGCTGGACAGGGACACGGCGAACCGCCCCGTGATGCGACTACCTTGTAGTACACACCTCCACCCATAGCCTAACCTACCACCTCAGTAATCAATTCCAAGAATCCATAACCTACTAAGTTAGGCCTATCCCATCAGGCATGTGGTCGTACAGTAAGGCTCAGTTCAATGGTGCACAAAGTTAAGTCCTTAATTGACCAAGGCAAGACTTCCATTCTCTAACTATGCCATAAAGATCATTATTCCCATGCACAAAGCTTCCACCATATCACACAGTATCCACCACTTGCCTTAGTCTAAATCCTTTCCCACCCAGTTGGTTTTAGTGCATCATATGCCATACACATAGTAATAGCACACAGTACACACAGTTTTACACAAAGTTCCATAGTCACTTAGTCAACTTTAATATTTGCAACTCCAATGAGATGTGAGACTTGTAGCATGGCTAAGCAATTGTACTCGCATCTAACCAACCCACGTTGGTGCTACAATAATACCAACTAATCAACCAATCTAGGGTGACAAGGAAATATGACATACAAGGCCAAGGTGTAATAACAAATTGGATAATAACTATGCCCAAAAGCATTTAAATAAATAATTAAAGTAGAATGCAATACTTTGAAATAAAGTAATTTGAAAACTGGGTTCAAGATGATCAAAAGTATGACTTACCTTGGAAAAGGTCTAAGTACTGGTCTTGATCTTGAGGTGCTCCTTCTTCTCCAAAATTCTTCGACGTATCGACGTCTACTCACAAACAAGATAAATAAATAAAACAAATAAATAACATAGGCAAAACAAACTCCAAAAATTAAATAAAAATCTCAGATAAATAGAGCTCGAATTTAGATAAATTTTGGAATTTGAATGGGCTCAATCGGAGTTCGGATACAAAAGTTATGGGCTCTGGAAATTTAAATCTAAAAGAAACCCTAATTTTGGATTTACTGGAATTCCAAATTATTTCTTAACAGAAAAATCGGATTATTGCGCAAGCACAACGTCAGCACAGGGATTTCGGGAATTAAAAGAAATTAAAAGAAAACACTGACATGTGGGACCCACATGCTAGTGAGATGGCTCACGGTAGACCAAGTCTACCGAGCCAATTAGATCTGAAGTCCGTGGATCGTGCCACGCGGGCGCACGCGTGTCTGCTGACACGGCGCCACGCATGCAACACGTCGGTGGCGGGTTGTGCCGGCGCTGACACGGCAGACCCAACGGCGGCGGCAGCTCGGGAACCAAGGGTCCCGGCGAAAAGCGGTTTCTCGTCGGCGGTGGGTGGTACCGGCGTGTAGACGGTGCAACGGCGATCACGATGAGGTGCTCACTGGTGCTCGGGAGTGACGGAAGTGGCCGGCGGCGAGCGTTGAGCGGCGTAGAGGCTTCGGGCTCAACGGAATCGGGGCTACGGCGACGCTCCGGCGAAATGAAGGACACCACGAGGTAGCGAAGCTCCGTGCGATGCCAGCGGTGCAGACCACAAAGCTCGAGCGATACTGACGACGGCGCACGGGCTCGTCGGAGTTGGTGGCGGCGAGATTGAATCTTTGAGCTCCCACGGTGGCTAGGGTTTGGCGCGAGGGCTAAGGCGGCTAGGGTTCGGTTGCGGACGCCGAGGGCTACCTCTCCTTATATAGACGGCGGCTCGGGAGAGTCAAGGCACGAACGCCCAAATCGGGATTGCGCGGCAGCGGCGAATCCCTAACTGATTCGGAGACGATGAACAGTGGATTCGGTGGGGCCCACACGTCAGTGACGGTGGCTCGGGCGCGGGCGCGTGCGAAACGGCGTGGCTGCGAAACGGACTCAAAGGATCTGACCGTCCATCCAAGATCGAACGGTTCACAATCAATGGGACATTCAGGCCTCAACGCCTTATTCACATCTGGCTGTTAAACCTTGATCGAACAGCTCACAATCAATGTGTCGTTCGGGCCGCCCGGAAGGCACAACGCCATCGGACCGCTCAATCTTGATCCAACGGTGGAGGGTGAGCCGAGCGTATTTGAGAGAGAGAGACTAAGAGACTGACAGGTGGGGTCCACCTGTCAGCGGAGGCGGGCGCACGCGTGGCAAGCTGGGCTGCGCGCGGGAGTTGGGCCGGAAAGGGAAATAGGACTAGGCCGGAGGAAGGAAATTCGGCCTGAAGCTTTTTCTGAGATTTTAAATAGCTTTTCTATTTTATAAAATACCAGAAATTCAAATAGGCAAAAGAAAATAGCAAATGAACTCAGAAAAAATTCTAGAAAAATCTAGAAAATATATCTGAGCACATAGAACCCAAATAAAATAGTTTTGGCTAATGTTCATGTTGGGATTATTCACATTAAATGTTTTTTATTGCAAAGTCCAATATTAAGCTTTTGAATTAAATTCAAATAAAACCAAATGGTGACTTTTCTCCCTACTAACTATTTTAAAGATTTTCAAGCTCAGAAAATTGGGATGTTACACCTGGCCACCATCAGATATATTGGAGGGCTCCAAATTGACCGGGTTGTCTGCTGTTGGCTGGAGCTTGGCTTGATACGATGAAGTCCTTCTGGCTTTAGGAAAGCTTCCAGAGTTGAATTTTTGTGCAGCCATTTTTCTCTTGCGATTCTCCATCTCGCGGTGCTTGCCTTCTTGACGAATTGCCTTGTCAACTAGCTGTTGAAAGTCGGTATAATCCTGGGAAATCAGTTGTACGGACAAATCATCATTGAGTCCTTCCAGGAATCTTTCTTGCTTGTCTTCATCTTTCGCAATATCTTCTGGTGCGTAGCGTGCCAGTTGATTGAACTTGTGCAGGTACTCATTCATAGAGAGGTTGCCCTGACGAAGTGTGCGAAACTCCTTCTTCTTGAGGGTCATCATGCCGGAAGGGATATGTGCATGGCAGAAAGCTCGCACAAATTCATTCCAGGTGATGGCTTGAGCATCAGCATGTGAGATGCTGAAGTTGTCCCACCATTCGGAGGCTGGACCCATGAGCTGGTGTGAAGCAAACAACACCCTCTCACGATCGGTGCACTAAGCGATATCCAACTTCTTACTGATCATCCTGAGCCAATCATCTGCATCCATAGGCTCGGTTCTGCTTGAGAAAGTTGGCGGTCGCATCCTCATGAATTCTGACATACTGGTCCTTTGGGTGGTGGAGTTGGAGTTGGAGCTGTAGCTTGTCGGGCTTGATTATTGTTGATGGACTGGGAGAGCAGTTCGATCAGGCGGTTCTGATTGGCCATCATTTGTTGCCATTCTGATCCATTGTTTGCTGGTGATGGTGGAATTGGGGCATTTCCATCATCGTTGGTGTTGGTTCCACTTTCGGAGCGACGAGTGTTCACCATCTGCTGGTTGCTCCAGAGAGTTAGGGAAGGAGACAAAGGATAGGGAAGGGACAAATATGAAGAACTAAGGGGATAGAGCGAAACAACACTCCCAAACGAAAGAACCAACTGAACAACAACGTTCTATTGATCGAGACTCTTAATTTGGTGGAACGACTCAATGCGCAGAATGAGCCTTGGCAACTTAAGCTATATGGTTGGGCTAACATCGTTTCTTCTCTCGTGGTCTTTGATGACGATACTTCCTTGACGGCTTCATGTCTTCAACGTAAGGGTTAAGAACGTGTTGACCAACTATAGAAATTTATAAGGGAAAGAGGATCAATTTTAACATTATAAAAAAAAGTGAAGAAAGAATTAGGAGAGGAAGAATCTCTATGAGGAAGCTATAGAGAGATGACCAAGATGAGGAGAGAACAAATTATTTTTCTTGTTATAAAATAAGTTTTGAAGTTTTCAACTAACGGCCATTCTAACTAGGTCACGACCTACAGTCGATATGGCTCTGATACCAATTTGTCAGACCCGGGAATTAATACTCCCGAATCCTCTGTGCATTTCTGAACTAGTCCCATGATCAGTAACTAGTTCACACAGTAAACAAATATGGTAGCAAAATCATATCACAACTTTATTAATAATCAACAGGGTTTATTACAAGAAAGGCTTACAGCCAACAATAAAGAAAACAGCGAAAGACGAAGAAGAAGTAGTAGGGCCCAGTTAATCTGCCACAGACAATCGACTGGGGAAGCGGCCTAGTCGTCGAGGTCCACATCGGTAGCAAAGTCTTTCTCCTCTGAAATTTTGTTTGCATAAAGCAAGTATGAGCACAACTTCCGTGCTCGCAAGTTACACCCGTCAAATAACAGAATGACATGCATATATTGTAACATCCCAATTTTCAGAGTTTAAAAATCTTTTAATAGTTAGTAGGGAGAAAATTCACCATTTGGATTTTATTTGTTTTTAATTTCAAAAGCTGAATATTGGACTTTACAATCAAAAACATTTAATGTGAATAATCCCAACTTGAACAATAGCCAAAACTATTTTATTTGGGTTCTATGTGCTCAGATATATTTCCTAGATTTTTCTAGAATTTTTCTGAGTTCATTTGCTATTTTCTATTGCTTATTTGAATTTCTGGTAATTTATAAAATAGAAAAACTATTTAATCTCGGAAATCCCTTCGGGCCGAATCTTCCTTCGATCCGGCCCATTCCCTCTCTATTCCAGCCCATTCCCCGCGCGCAGCCCAGATCGTCCGCGCACGCCGCCTCCGCTGACAAGTGGACCCCACCTGTCAGCCTCTCTGCTTCTCTCTCTCTCTTTCCTTCGGAGCGCCCCGACCATCTCCCACCGTTGGATCAAGCATGGACGGCTAGATGCGCGTGAGGTAACCAGACGGTTTGAATGTTCCTTTGATTGTGGGTCGTTCGATCAGATCTGAACGGTCAGATCGTGAGTCCGTTTTGCAGCCGCGCCGTTTCGCACGCGCCGCGCCCGAGCCGCCGTCACTGACGTGTGGGTCCCAGCTTGCCACGTCGTCTTCGTTCCCGAATCCGTTAGGGATACGATCTCCGCCGCCGCCTCCGTTTTGGGCGTTCGTGCCCTGGACTCTCCCAGGCCTCCGGGTATAAAAGGGGAGGTAGCCCTCGGTCTCCGCATCCCAACCCTAGCCGCCTTCGCCCTCGCGCTGAACCCTAGCCGCGCGCAGAGCTCGAAGATCAATCGCGCCGCGCAACTCCGACGAGTTAAATGCGCGCCGTCGATGCCGCTGGCGTCGTGGTCTACACCGTCGGCATCGCACGGAGCAGGACTACCTCGTGGTCGCCTTCGTTTCTCCGGAGCGTCGCCGTAGCTCCGATCCCGCCAAGCCCGAAGCCCCTCCGCCGCTCTTTGCTCGCCGCCGGCCACTCTCGTCACCCCCGAGCACCCGTGAGCACACCGATGAGATCCTTGTGTCGCCCTCTACCTCCCGGCACCACTCGCCGCCGGTGAATCGCCGCCGTTCGCCGAGACCCTCGGAACCCGAGCGCCACCGCCTCCGCTGTCATCCACGTCGGTGCCACCTCGGCGCCACGTCAACGCCGTGCCTCCGTGTCGCATGCGTGGCACCGGGCCACCGCCACGCGTGCGCGCGCGGCGCGCCCACCGGTTCAGAGCGAGGCTCGGTGGATCTAGTCCACCGTGAGCCTAGCCTCTGACATGTGGGTCCCACATGTCAGAGATTTCTTTTTATTATTTCTTTTCCAGAAATCCTCGCTGACGCCAGCATTGCGCAATAATCCGATTTTTCTTTAGAGAAATAATTCGGAAATTCTGGAAAATCGGAATTAGGGTTTCTTTTAGATTTCCAATCTTCCAAAGGCCATAACGTTTGTATCCTAACTCCGATTGAGCCCATTCAAATTTCTAAATTTGTCTAAATTCAAGATCTATTTATCTGAGATTTTTATTTAATTTTTGGAGTTTGTTTTGCCTCTATTATTTATTTGTTTTGTTTGTTTTTGTTTCGTTTGCGAGTAGACGTCGATTCGTCGGGAAATTTTGTGGAAGAAGGAGCACCTCAAGATCAAGACCAGTACATAGACCTTTTCCAAGGCAAGTCATACCTTTGATCATCTTGAACCCAGTTTTCAAATTACTTTGTGTTAAATTATTGCATTCTACTTTAATGATTTATTTAAATGCTTTAGGCATAGTTATTATCCAAATTGTTATCACACCTTGGCCTTGTATGTCATAATTCCTTGTCACCCTAGATTGGTTATGAGTTGGTAATATTATAGCACCAACGTGGGTTGGTTAGATGTGAGTACAATTGCTTAGCCATGCCACGAGTCATCATCATATGTAAGTTGCAAATATTAATTATGACTAAGTGACTATGGAACTTAGTGTAAAGCGTGTGCTATGTGTTGTTACTTCGTGATGGCATGTGTTGCACTAAAACCAACTGGGTGGTAAAGGATTTAGACCGAGGCAAGTGGTGGAGGCGTGTGACATGGTGGTCTATGTGATGGGAATGATGGTCTTTGTGACTTAGTTAGAAAATGGAAGTCTTGCCTTGGTCAATTAAGGACTTAACTTTGTGCACCATTGAACTGAGCTTCTTGTGCGACCACATGCGGTATGGGACGGGCCTAACTTAGTAAGTTATGGATTCTCGCATTGATGTTCGTGGATAGGTTAGGTCGTGTGACAGGTGGAGGTGTGACTACTTGGTGGTTGCATCACGGACGATTCGTCTTCCCGTCCGGCGGTGTGTGTTATACCAATTCTATGTGAGGTGGTATAGCGGTTTGTAAGCACACCGGGAATGTCAATGTTTGAGATGAAGTTTCGAACTATTTTGTTACGATTGGTGCTTGCTACACTAGTTGTATCTTGTGGGTAAAGTGTACAACCTCTGCAGAGTGTTAATCAATCTATTCGAATAGCCGCGTCATGATCATGGACATGCTCGGGATTTCACACGAGGTAGTTTTCATAAAATGATGGGATGGGAGTGTGTGACCTCAATCATATGGCTATGTGAAATAATCATTTAGTGTGTGTCTTTGTGAAAACAATGTTAAATTAATAATGTCTATTTGTTTTGAATTATGCTTTCAATCTATTACTTGTATTCAATCGCAAATGTTGCTTTTACGCAAAAGAACCACAGAAGCCTTTTATTTAGAATAAGCCTACATCTATACATTGCATTCGTGGTATGATTTGCGATAATACGGTTGTGTACTCACGCTTGTTGTAAAACTTGCGCCCAAACCTCTGTAAGAGGAGGAGTCTACGCCGCTCGAGGAGGAGTTCGTTGAAGGCCGATCGCTCGTTAAGGTCGGATCCCGATCGGTTGCTGTGGTGAATTGGTGGGATCTACGCTGAGTTTTCCGTTCCGCTGTTGCTTTATTTACTGTTAGCCCTGCGTGGCTTAATAAGTGTAAACTCGACCATAAGGTCAAAACCCTTATTTGTTATTCAAACTAATCGTTTACTTTATTTATCGCTTGTGTGGTTCGATATTTACCTATGTTAACCCTGTGTGCACTAGCGTGATCCTGGACTAGTGCAGTATACACAGAGGGTTCCAGAATCGTAATTCTGGGTCCCGACATATATGGATGTAACAAAGGATGGCTTATTGGTTGATTTGCATAAAGCAACATTTTCTTTAAATACTTATACTAAGTTCCAAAGCAGTTATTTTATAACCAAATCATGTTATAAATTCTCAATTTTATAGTCAGATAACATTCACATATGAATGGTGAAGGATACCCACCTATCACATGGCTTCCTGCCCAATTCCCATCTGGATAAACCAGTTTTGAAAATATCCTTTTCAAATAAAACCAGAGTCTAACTTTGAGTAGTTCTGCTAGCATGTTCGTAACCGTGGACACGGCTAATCGAATAGTTTTACACTCTGCAGAGGTTGTACAGCTTTACCCACAAGAGATAATCAACTTGTACTGTCCGCATCACACACTTCCGTAGGTGTGCGACTAAGTGATTATCATGAGGCCTTTACAATGTCCTATCTTAATGTATTTATGCCCGCTAAGGTTTCGCTACCATTGGACTAACAATCCTCCGGGAGCCCCCTCTTGCGCCAGGTGGGACTACTGTCTGTCCGACACCCACACCAACAATATAGCACAAATGACACTAAGACATCACAAATTATTTAGCCAAATCTGTCCCACACCAGACTTGTGGTAGTACGGTAAGGCGTAGCATCATGCGCTCGAAGACCGGTCTTTAACTGACTTGGGCAACTTCCCAGATTAACCCTGGGCCTTAATCCTAACCAGATTAAGCCCGTGCATGAACATGCACCCACCAAACATCCATTATGCCCAAGTCCAAACCCGTTTTCATTTTATTTTTCCGAGTAAAAGTATTTTATAAACCTTCTATGGTAAAACAATACCATAGACCAAATTTAAATCAAATTTGAAAGATTTGGCTAAACTTTCCCAAATACAAGATTTGATCTAAGCATTGGCTAAGCATAAGGTTAATTTTAGTGTCATTTTACCTAATGGTGACAAGGTATTCACGTTCAATATTCAAATTGGTCATACAAGAAAAATTGGAATAACTAGGCAATTAAAACATGGAATTAAAATAATTGTATAAACATATTCATGCAGTAATAATTTAAAACAGAATATAAATAATTTGAAATAATAGGATCAATATGATCAAGGGTATAATTTGCTTTCGTTGACGAGGTGATGTTGTTTTCCTTAACAGATTACTTGGTACTAAGGTGATGTTGTTTTCCTTAATAGGTCACCTAATACTCACAAGTACTTTCTTCAGGTAGTCCAAGCGTACAATCACGATGATCATACAGTCAAAATCAATCCTCTTATGAGCTCTTCAAATGGCGTCGAAATCTGACTCTCCGAAGTCGTCGAAATCTAATCATGAAATAAGCCAAATTCAAATAACAATTCAAATGAACTCCAAATAAAATAATTTTGGTTTAGTTGGCTAGATCTTGAATTTAGATAAATTTAGAAATTTGAATGGACTCAATCGGAGTTCGGATGCGAAAGATATGGGCTTTGGAAGTTTCAAATTACATGAAATAAGGAAATTAGGGTTTTTCTGAATTTTGTGAATTATTTTTCTTAAGAAAAAAGGCTTTATTGCGCAATGATGACATCAGCCCTCAGGAAAATGATTTTTGGCCGAATTATTATAAAACCGAAAATCGCTGAGTCGCTGACATGTGGGCCCATGGTTGGTCAAGGGTCCACGATGGACTCGGCTCACAGCAACGATGGAGGGTGTGCTGGCGCACGAGCTGATGTGGCCGCCACATTGGCAGTCACATAAGCGGTGACGCGGCAGGGGGAGGACGTGGCGCTGATGTGGAGGGTGAGGTGGTGGACCACGTCGGCGCTGGACCGGGGTGGTGCTCGGGTTCCAAGGAACCGGCGACTAGCGGCGTTTCGCCGGCGGCGAGGGGTACCAGAAGAAAGAGGGGACTCCACTGATGACGGTGCTCACCTCGGTGGGGCTAGGGTATGAAAGGTTCGCCGGCGGTGAGCAAAGAAGCAGCAGCGAAGATGGGCTTGCGGCAGCGAGGGAGCTCCGGTGGCGCTCGAGCGAGGCGGAGGCGAGCACCAGGTAGGCGGTGGTGTGGCGAAGCCGTTGGTGGCGGCGGCGAGGACGCGGCGGCGGTGTCGGTGCCGGAATCGAAGAGGGAAGCGCTCGTGGTCGGAATACTTCAATCGCGAAATACGGCGAAGAGAGGCGAGGAGAGGAGGAGTGGGTGGTGGCGGTGGGATGAGGAGGAGGAGGCGCCTTCGGTGCTCTATTTATAGGGGCCGGAGGAGGGCAGGGGAAGAAGATCGTGGGCGCGGGCGTCGCGGCGGTGATGGAGAAATCCCGGGGACTTCGCACGCGAATGAGGGGGCAAATGGCCGGAACCAGGGCGGCGGAACGTGGGGGAGTTAATGCGCACGAAACCGCGAAGAATCCGGGAGGGATACGCGGGATTGAGGAGCTTCACGCGGGCGGAAATTGCGGCGACTCGGCGTGGCTCCGCGGGGAAGAAGGGCAGGAGGAAGAAGGCTCGTGGCCGTTGATTTTTGATCTGACGGCTGGGAGCGGCGCGAGGTGGCGTGGGGAGATGAATGGCATGGCCATCCGATTCAAATCGGACGGTCCAAATTGAGTGGGACGTTCGGACCGCCCGGAGAGGTCTTCAAGATCAAGCCGTCAAATTTTGATCCGACGGTCGAAGAGGTTTGGAGTATAACGCGCGGCAGGACGGGCCAAACGGGTTGCGCGCGCGAAAAAACGGGAATAGGCCCAGGAGGTTTCGGCCCAAAGGATTTTAGGGTTTTTAAATTGGTTTTCCAATTTTAGAAATGGAGTTAAATTAAAATAGCTTTAGAAAATAGCAAATTAATTCCAAAAATTATGAGAAAATTCACAGAAATTCTCTTATTTATTTTGGACTTAATAAAATTATTTTCAACTTAAATTTGGCTATTAGTTTTGCAGAATAAATTGTTTTGGCTTTAACATAATTAGGAAAAAGCTTTTAAAAACTCAGAAAATTCTAGAAATTAATTAAGTTTTTATTTTGCAGGTCAAACCAACTAAAACTTCAAGAACTTCAAATAAATTTTAAATTTTTACTTTTAAAACTTCAGAAATTCAAATAAAGTAATCAAACTATTTTGAATTTTTCAGAAATTCCAACAAAATCATAACTTTATTTTGGTAACAACACTTTGGGATGTTACACGCGCTCTATGAAGAAAATGCAGAACCCCTTTACATTAGTCAGAATCAGGTGAAGGATATATCTTCAGATCTGATACTCTCAATCAAGCTGAAGAAAAAGTTGGACTGATCAGAGATCGACTTCAAGCAGCTCAGTCCAGACGACAAAAGAGTTATGCCGACAACCGTCGAAGAGAATTAACCTTTGAAGTTGGAAATAATGTGTATCTCAAGATATCGCCGCTTCATGGAACTCAAAGATTTAAAGTGCAAGATAAGCTCGCACCAAGATACATGGGCCCATTCCCAATCATCGCCAAGCATGGAGAAGTCACCTGTCAGCTGGAGCTAACTGAAAGCTTGTTAGACATCCACAACGTGTTTCACGTCTCTCAGCTCAAGAAATGTCTCAGAGTACCTGAAGAGAAGACTTCCGTCGAAGCCATCGCCCTTCAAAAAGGTCTAACTTATCCAGAGCAACCGATCAAGATCCTTGACGTCGTTGAGAAGTAAACAAGACGTCAAACAATCCACATTTGCAAGATCCAGCGGAGCCATCACTCAACAAAAGAAGCCACTTGGGAACGCGAAGATCAACTAAAGTTGGATTACCTATCCCTATTCCTGGTTCAGCTCGAAGCTCGAGGTCGAGATTCTGTTTAAGGTGGGTAGGGCTGTCACAGTCCATTTTTCGGACTGTGTATAGTATTAGTCGTTTTTCATTTGGAGTTCAAAACTAATTCAATTAGTAAAGTATTTGCAAAATTCTCTAACCTCCAATCTCTTTCGCAATTCTGGGATTCAAATTAGAATTTGAATCTCTTCTAAATTCAAATTTCTCCTCTTCCTGAGCTGGCTCAACTCCCCTTGGCCCATTTACCCCTCCTTTTCAGCCTAGCCCCCTTGACCTCCCCTGCCCTTCTTCTCTCCTGGGCAGCACACCTGTGCAGCTACAGCGGTCGTGCACTTGGTCAGCTCCTGCGCCATCCTCTGACCCTCTATCGCCACCTGCCCCCATCTCATCGCCATGCGTGACGCCAGCGACGCCCATGCCATACAAAGCCGCCCATCCCCGCTCCCGCCGGTGCTCCGTCCCATCCCGCGTGTCTGCATCTTGCGCCGCAGCTCGCCCCAAGCCTCCCCCGATTGGACCTCCCCTCCACCTCTAGCTATAAGAGCCCAGGCATCCCCTCTTGACCCCTCCCTTCATTCCCCTCTTCTCCGGTAAGTCCTCCCGAAAGAATCACCGCATCTGAGCCCCTCTCAGCCGCGCCGGCCCTCCGGTAAGCTCCTCGCTCGGGCAACCCCATCACCGGATGCCCCGCGACACAAGGATGTCATCCCCCATCTCCCCTCGCCTTCCCCGCCGCCGAGACAAGCCGCCACCGTGGCCCCTTCTCCTCCTGCTGTCGAACCCGGGAACGAAGGATCCCGGATTCTCTGTGTTCAAACACCGGTCCAGGATTTCCAGCGTACACAGTCTCACAAAAAGGATATCACATTCATATCACGAAAACGTAATGACATTAAATAAATAATTGTTTAATACAAACGAGTCTGAATAACAATATCAAATAACAAATGAGAAACACAGCGGAAACATAATAATAGTGGGAGCCACACGATGCGCCACAGGCAATCGTCTGGGTCAAAAGGCCTACTCGTCCGGGTCCTCACCTTCAAGTTAGAAGTCTTCTCCTGAATAAGATTTATTCAGCAAGGATGAGCACAACTTCCGTGATCACAAGTCACACCCAATATTGAATTTAAATGCATGCATAAGGTAACAAGTGAGTATGGTAGGGGTTGTTTTGCATAAACAACATTTTCAGTTTAAATAGGCGTAGTATTTTCTAAAGCAGTTTTATATTAAGACTAAAATCATACTTTGAAATGACAATATTACAATGTGGATAACCTCCAATGTTTTAGTGAAGGATCCCCTCCTAACACTTGGCTTCCCGCCCAATTTTTCATAAGGATTGACCATCCTCAGCATTTAATAAAGCGTTGTAAAAACCAAAAACAATACTAACTTTAAGTGGCCCTGCTAGCATGTCCATGACCGCGGACGCGGCTATTCGAATAGTTTCTACTCTGCAGAGTTGGTACAACTTTACCCACATGAGGTGACATGCTCGTTATGTCGGCCAATTCACGCTTCCGTAGGCGTGTGACTGAGCAATTACCATGAGGCCTTTACAATGTTCTGTCCTAATATACTCATGCCCGCTAAGGATTCGCCCCTTTGGACTAACCGTCCTCCGGAAGCCCCCTCTTGCGCCAAGTGGGAATAAAACGTCTAACTGACACCCACATAATCACATGACATAAATATACTAGAACATCACAAATTAGTCAGCCAAATCCTGCCCATACAGGACATGTGGTAGTACGTTATGGCATAGCAATAAGCGGCTCAAAGACCGGTCCTCAATTGACTTGGGCATCATTCCTACAAACCATAGACCTAAATCTTAACCAGATCAATCCCGTGCATGAACATGCACCCACCATTCCGACCATTTCGCCCAAGTCCAAACCCATTTTTGATTTTATTTTGAATGAAACTCCATTTATAAACCCATGTGGTAAGACAATACCACAATGTCAAGTTTGAAACAAATTTGTAGAAATTTGGTGTAAACCCTCCCAAATTCTGTAAGTATGGTCTAAGCTTGGCTAAGCATATGTTAAATTTTAGTGATATCTTGCCTATGGTATCAAGGTAGTCAGATACAACATTCAAATTAGCCGTACAATAACACATGGAATTAACTATATGTAAAACATGATATTTAAAATATTTATAACAACATATGCATGCAATAAGAAATTTAAAAACTGAAAATAATTTAAATTACTGGGGCAATATGGTCAATGGTGTAACTTGCCTTGGTCGATGTCTTGAAATTCTAAATCTTCAATTTGATCGAACTCTCCGGAGTCGTCGAATTCTATACGCGAAAATACGACAAATTCAATATTCAAATTCAAATAAATTCAAAAACATAGTTCAAAATAACTCCAAATTAAAATATTTTGGTTTAGTTAGCTAGATTATAATTTTATATAAATTTTGCAATTTGAATCACCCAATTTGGAGTTCATATGCAAAAGTTATGAATTTCTGAAGTTTAAATCTATTTAAAAACCTAAATTCTGAATTTATCAGATTTCCTTATTTATTTTTCTAAAGGAAAATCAGTTTATTGCGCAATGATGACCTCAGCACAGAATTTTCAGAATTAAATTTAAATAAAACGATTTCTGACATGTGGGCCCCATGTGTCATACACACGGCCCATGTGAACTGGGTCCACGGGCGTTTGGTACTCGGGTTTGTTTGGACACCACGCCACGCCAGCGTAGTGTGGCGGCGACCGTGCGCCCCGTAGGCGACACGCGTACGCCACGAGGGCCAGGGCGATGAGGTGGAGCTGAGGTGGCAACGCCACGTCGGCGAAGGCGGCGCCGGCGCGGGGACCGAAGGTCGCCGGCGCTACGGTGCACGGCGGCGGACGGCGAGGTTATGAGAAGGAAGAGGAGGTTGCGGCGATCGTGATGCTTTCCACCCCGACCGGAGGGAGTGAGGCGATGGCCGGCAGCGAACTAAGAAGCGGCGGCGAATGTACGGTCGTCGACGTAGAAGAGGTTCTGGTGGTCCTCCGGCGGTTTGAAGGCGCGCACCAGGTTCGCGGGACGACGGTGATGCCGAAGGTGGCGACGAAGGGGGCGAAGCTTCAACGATGGCGACGAAATCGGCGGCGGCAGCTCACGGCTTAGCGGCGACGAAAACTCGAACTCCGGCGATCTCGTAGCAAGAGAGAAAGTGTGAGTGGGGGCGTCGGCTTTGGTGTGGAGAGGGCTACCCGGTGCTCCCTTTTATAGGGCAAGGGGAGGCCGGGAGCGGCGGGACGACGTGGGGGCGTGCGGCGGCGATTGCGGAAAATCGTGTGCAACCGGTGGCGAAGAAGGGGGAGAGGGTGGGGATCGTGCGGAGGTAGGCGCGAGTCTCGCGCGCACGTGCGCGGGAGATGCGGGCGGTTGGAGGCGTCCGTTGACGAGCTCGGATGTGGGCGTCCATGGCGGCGGGGCCGTTGGCAGCGCGGAGAAGAAGAAGAGGAAGACGACGAGTCGGGGTCGCCCGATTTTCATCCTACGGTCGAGATTAGATCCTGCGAAGCGGTAAGTTGATATTGGGCGTAGCCGTGAGATCCTGATCCAACGGTTGAAATTAGGTAGCGCGAAGCGGTAAGTGGATCTCGGGCGCAGCCGTTGGATTTTAATCCAACGGTTGGAGGGGATGGCGCGGTGGAGCGGGCCGTGCGCGCGCGGGAAGGATGTGGGCCGAGCTGGGTTTCGGCCCAAACACTGTTTGAGGATTTTGTTTTGATTTCTGATTTAAATAATTGCTGATAAATCAATTAGGCTTTAGAATATAGCAATTTAAGTCAAAAATTCTGAGAAAATTCACAGAAATCCTCTGGAGTATTTGGGACTTAATAAAAATATTTCCAGCTATTACTTGGTAATAGATTTGTATATAAAATTTGTTTAGCTTTAATTTTGATTTAGGAAAAGTTTCTGAAAATTCCAGAAAATCTACAAAATGAATAAATTTTAATTTCTTCAAAATTTGGGCTGTTACACCTGCCCCGGCAGTCGCCGCCGGACCGTGGCCCACTTCAATCAAGCACAAGATTATCAAGACTCTCTTACCTATAATTCAGGTGAGTCAATACTTTGATCATATTGAGCCTATATTTTATGCAAATTATATTCTTTTAAAATAACAAATTGCATACTTTAATTTTTTAATCAAATGTATGTTAAAACTTAAGGTAGTTAAATACCCATTTGATGATTAATTAATTATAATGTCATCCCTTGTTAATTGAATCCATTATTCCCTGTCACCCTAGTAACTATGTGGTAATACTAGTTATAGGTTGTACTTAAGTGACATGCTAGTCTTGCTTAAGTACCGGGGTATTAAATACTCCAACTATCATCTCTTTAAACATGAAAATAGTTTGGGCAGCCATTGCGGGTAAATGACTGAAATGGTTGTGATAATTTGGTTTTACTTCCCAAACCCCTAATAATTATTGTTACTGTCTGGGCGGATGGTGAGGTGGATGGTATAACAATGGGTGCTAATGTAGCCTATGGAATGTTATTTTTTAGTTGGTATGTGGAACGAACCGCCTAGACAACACAAGGACTTAATCTTGTCACGACTTCGCATGTAAAACAAGCATGACCACAAATCTGCAAAAAATACGACTTGACTTAGTAAATTTATCAAACCCTAAAAGTCATCTTACTGGAGGGATAAAGGGGGTGCAATCTTAGGATACGTCCGGCTTAATGGGACACTGAGTCAAGGGTGAAGTTGTCAGTCGCTGAGGTGTAGCCATGCTACGCCAGTCGTTGAGGTGAACATCCCGTGCAACGTATGGATGTAACCCCATATGGGTGAAATGACGGAAGGGGCAAGATATTTAGAAAGGTTATTATGACAACCTCTCGACTATACGACTAAGGAATTGTGTAGCGCAACGAGTTAATTGTCTCTTGTGGGTAAAGTGTTCAATCTCTGCAGAGAAATAAACTGTTTAAACAGTCGTGCCTACGATCAAGGGCGGACATAGGAACTTAACTTGAGTTAGTTCTATTTCAAAAATCCTTGTGGGTGGTATGGAAATCAGGTCGGGCTCACCTAGCCCTGAGATTGAATTTTCCCTAAGTCCTCAGACTCAGCGATGTTAATAAATGGGGATAGCCCCAATCAAATTAAGCATAAAAGTGGAGGTAGCCTCTGCTGATTATAAATATTGCGTAATTACTCTCTTTACCAAAAATACAATTTAGTTAAAATGCTAAGTGATAGGAATTTGTAATTACTCTAATTGAAAACCTTGCTTTAAGCAAATAAAAGAACCTGAGTCATCCTTATTTAGCCTTACATGTATATTATTGCATTGTGTGTTGGCTCACGAGTACGGAAGTTGTGCTTATTATCGTTCTTTGACAAAAAAAAAACCCTCAGAAGCAAGAAATTCTAGAAATTACGATTACTACAAGGATCGAGAAAATGGAGGCCCAGGAGAGGATGAAACGTAGTATAGTCTTTAGTTGTTCTAGTTTCGCCTCAGTCCAGCTCACTCCGTCGATGCTTGTGTATCCTATATTACATGAGTCTTTGGGTAATATTGGACACACACGGGTTTCCCTCAGTCGCTTGCCTTTGGAGAGATGTGCTCTCACCCCTTTTGCTTCCGTTGTCGTTTCCGCTACTTTTGTAATGTAATCAGTTTGGCCTGTTTAGCTCTTATTGTAAAACCTGACCCGATGCGGTCTATGTAAACTCTGATGTGTTAAATTAATGATTGGTATGATTTTACGTCATGTATGAATTGATTCAGTAATGTATTCTGTGAATGCTAGCTACTGATCCAGGCAATAGCACAGTATTTTTACATAGGATTTTGAATTACGAAATCCGGGTTTGACAGCGTGTACGTTCCCGCATGTCGTTCTACGTTCTGCTACACTGGTACTCGAATTTCCGTCTTTTCTTACGTTACTTACCGTTTCTAATTGTGCTTTCTTCGTGTGCTATCTCTATGCCGGCCTTCGTGCCGGTCTACGATGCTTCTTGCCTGCTTGGTCTGACTAATTTGCCCGTTGTCTGTTTTCTTCTTTAAGGCCGCTTCGGATCGCGTGTACCGCCCTCTAAAAGATATTACTGAGGTCTGCCTTTGGCGCCTTTGTTATTTTGTTGAGGTCGTCCCTTTCATGCCTGTCGATTTGTAGGGAACTTTTTTTATTATTTAATTTTTTTAAAATTAATTATAAAGTTAACCTCTCGAAAACTTTATTTCCAATTCTGACCCCTTTGGTCACGCCACCACCCGTGGCGTGACCAAACAACTAATCACGCCAGATAATCTAAAATATTTTTATCACGCCACTGGTGGTGGTGTGACCAAACAATACTGTCACGCCACCACCAGTGGCGTGACAAGACTTTGACCAGAAATGGGCTGGCGTGACAGTGTTGTTTGGTCACGCCACGGGTGGTAGCGTGACCAAAGGGGTCAGAATTGGAAATAAAGTTTGCGAGGGTTAACTTTAAAATTAAATAAAAAAAAGGATTAAATAAAAAAAAAATCATTTGTAGGTGTCTGACCGCTGCTTTTTCCACGTTCTGTAGGCTATACCATCTTCAGATTGTGCTTGATTGGTGCTTGCTCTTGCGATAGGCTGCTGATCTGAGACCCCCCGACTACTATTTAGTCCCATGCCCTTTTCGCCCTTCACGATCGACCCTGCGTAGGTATGCTCATTATTCCTGCATCCAGTTTTATCGGCTGTTGTGTGTTCTTATACGCTTCGGCCAGTCTCTGCCATATGCTTTCGAGATTCTAGGATATACGAAGCGTTCTACTGATTCCGACGTTTTGTGTGTACCAAACAGCGATTCTTCACGTTTATCATTTATGTTTGCTGTGTAACGGGACAGCAGAAAAAAAAAAACATCAATGCTATTTTAGAAGCGCGGATTGATCGTATGACACATCGTCTTCCTGCCCGTTCTAGGACAGTACTTCCGTTGGAGCTTACTTTAGGTAACTTGCTATCCTACTTTCACTGTACCCGTTTCCTTACCTGCTGTTGTCGCCCTATAGTAGCACATCCAGAGTTTTCCTTTAGACGGTTCAGTTACACAACCTTCTATTATGCTTGCTCTATCGCATATGTTTCCGTTTCCTGAGCTTATTATTTCACCGGTTGTTATTCACACCCTATTATTAAGGTGATGTCGCGGACAGGGGGAGAGTGGTCCTTGCATGCAAGAGAAAGAGTATGCCTTAACGAATGCGGTGCTTGTTCCTTGCGCTTTTGCATTTCTACCGACTCCAATGATACGCTACTATGTTAGCGATATCAGGAGATAGATACTTCCCTATTATGAGCCCTGTTGATGCAGCAAGGAACCGTGCTAGACGTAGGCGTAGGCTTAACTATCGTCGGTCTAGCCGACCAGGTGAATGCCTGCTATTCTAATCTATACATGATCCTACATTTACGCGTTTTTTGTTGCTCTTTGCCTCAGCCATGCCTTGCGCTTTGTGCAATCTCTGCTCTTGGTTCCTTCTTACCTCTTTCTCATGCTTCACCTGTTGCTCATTTTTATCTGTTGTTTTAGACCCTGCTCTTGACCTCTCTCTGACTTCTGCCTGGTCACGGTTCCCAACGGAGTATGTTGAATCCCTTAAAGGTGCGTCCGAAATATATGCCCGCTCCCTATGTCAGTACATTTGCCTTCTTTTGGTTTAAGTTTCCCGATCGTCGTCATACGGTGCTTCCTCTTTTTAGTTTCATACCCAGGGAGATCATACTACGGCCCGCTGGAATATGAATGTGCCAATTGTCGTGCTACCTTTTGGTTTCAGGAAAGAGTTAAAAACCAAACATCGTTGAGACAGAGACGCGTTGTTTACAACCTTTGTGTTGTTGAGGTTCGATGGTGATCCTCGGTCCAGGTAATTCATACGAAAGATACGCCAATATAACTGTCTCTTTGCATTTACTTCTATGGGTGCGACTATAGATCGTTCATCTAATGCGGGTCGCGGCCCCCCAATCTTTACAATTAATGGCCAGATCCATCGTCGTATAGGGTCTCTGTTGCCGAGTTCAGGCCATCCTCCAAAGTTTGCTGAACTCTATATTTATGACACAGATAACGGGATCGCTAATAGGAACGGTGCTTTGCGATCGACTAATAACATGGAAGGGAACTTAGATCCTGATATAGTAGCTGGCCTTATAGACATGCTAGATTACTTTAATCCTTTAGCTTAGCAGTTTAGAATTGCTAGAGACCGTTTGCTCGGCTATGAAGATGAACGTGTGGCTATGAAGATGAACTTAGATCCTGATATAGTAGCTGGCCTTATAGACAAGCACGATAGTCCTCAGTACGATTTACCAGTCGTTGATCAGCTTTCTGCTCTATTAGTTATCGACTTCTCAGTGGAGACTCCATCGCGTGATATAGTAGTACATGATAGAGCATCTGGTCTGCGCCAGATTTCTTCTTTGCACCCTGCTTTTATGGTGTTGCAGTATCCTCTTTTGTTTCCGCATGGTGATGGATTCAGATTAGGTGTCTTCTATAACGGTATCGATTTATCTTAGCCAAACATCTGTGCTAGAATGACCATGCAGGACAATTACTATTACTTCTACCATTACAGGAAAGATGACTACAATCCTTATTTATGTTGCGGCCTATTATCTACACATATTAAAGTGGATGCTAGAGCTTGCATTGATGAGTGTAGATTAGCATTCATTATGAGATGCCAAGATCAGTTTAGAGCCGAGCATTTCTAGGGTATCACAGATATGTTATTGGTTCCGGTTGCTTAGATGCGAATACTATAGGCAAAAAAAACATTTTACCTTCGAGCTTTATTGGTGGTCACCATTCTATGCAAGAAAACTACCAGGATGGCATAGCGATCTGTCGTGTTCATGGCCCATCTGACCTATTTACGACCTTTACATGCAATCCTAAGTGGCCTGAGATCGACAAAGATCTTCTGTTTCGAACCTGGCCAGAAATAAACGAGTATCTTTCTAACATAACAAAGTGACATGCCTTTGGCCCTATCAAAGCAGGTCAGCAGTTTACAACATCTTTAGTGCTGGCTTACCTTTATATTTCATGCCCTTTGTTTTAGCTATTAGATTCAAAAGATTTACATTGCTTTCCCTTTACCAGTTCTCCACCCGGTAGAGTTTCAGAAATGAGGTTTGCCACACACGCATATCCTTGCATGGTTAGCAGGTGACAATAGAGAAGTTAGCCGATCTCTTATCGATTCGTACATGAGCGCTGAGATTCCTGACCCCGTCTCGGATCCTTTGGGCTACACCTTAGTTAGTGAGTTCATGATACATGCCCCATGTGGAAGTCTTAACGAAGGATGTGTTTGTATGAAAAACGGTATTTGCTCTAAACATTACCCAAAAAATTCTAGCAAGAGACTACTATCGACAGCAATGGCTTTCCTATTTATAGACGCCTCGATGATAGCAGATACGTCATAAAGAATGGGTGCCGTCTTGACAACGGATGGGTTGTCCCTTATAACATGCCTCTCCTTTAAAAAGTATCAAGCCCGTATAAACGTTGAATGGTGTAACAAAATAAAAGTTTTGAAGTACTTATTTAAGGACATCACCAAAGGACCTGACCGATTAAAAATGTTCTTTCAAAATATTCGGTCAACCACTGACAGTAATGGCAATGCTGATACTCCTTTTATAGATGAGATAAAAGAGTACCTAGAATGTCGGTATATATGCGAACAAGATGTGCTTTGGAGAATCTACGGTTATGGCATCCATAGTAAGACCCCTGTAGTAGAGCGCCTCCCATTTTATCTACCAAACATGAATTTTGTTCAGTTCAGCTACGCTTCAAATTTGGCGAGTATTGTATCAAATGATTTCATCAAACGAACAATGCTGACCGAGTGGTTCGTAGTTAATCAAAGAAATCCACAAGCTCGGTCTTTGACTTATTGTTAGTTTCTGAGTAAATGGTCGTGGGACAACAACGCTAGGTCATGGGAGCCTCGAAAGAGAGGCTATAAGATAGGCCGCCTTTGTTACGTTCATCCTTCAAGTGGTGAACTCTACTACCTAAGAATGCTTCTCATGATTGTTAAAGGTGCTACATGCTATGCCGATGTTAGGACATATACCAACAAGATTTTGAAACTTTTAAACAAGCATGTGTTGTGCGAGGATTACTTGGTGACGATAATGAATGGTACCACACCATGGACAAATCTTTATGTTCGGCAAGCGGCCCACAGCTTAGATAGCTTTTGTTACTATTGTTGTTTTCTGCCATGTTAAGGACAAAAATAAATTCTCTAGTTGATATTGGAATGATCTTGCAGATGATTTGCAGTACCGTACTAGACTTGCTCTACAAAATCCTAATTATATAGTACCTCTTATAGTTATAGTTCTTCAGAACATGCTTCTTGAAAAACTTGAAATTGTCTTCAACAGAAGTGGAGCAAGCATGTCTAGCTATAATCTACCCAAAAAAATAGTCTCCACAATCCCTTCAAAAAATGCTTATTAACGAAGAACTATCCTATGATGTGATCCAACTTTAGCACGAGGCACCTTCATTATTTGCTCAATTGAACACTGATCAGATAGCTGCCTATACGACCATTGTAGTTGTGTTCTTGGTGGTTTACCGGGTTTTTTCTTTATGTCAGGCTATGGCGGAACTGGGAAAACCATTCTCTGGAATACAATTGTCGCCTTTTTAAGATCAGAAAACAAGATTGTGCTTACTGTTGCGTCATCAGGTGTTGCATCTCTCCCCTTGCCGGGGGTAGAACAACTCATTCATGCTTTTAAATACCTCTTGAAGTAAACGAAAACATTGTTTGCGATATTAAGAGAGGTACAATGCTCGCTGAACTGATTGCAAAGACTTCTTTGGTTATTTGGGACGAAGCTCTAATGACACAAAGAAGTTGTTTTGAGACTTTAGATAGAACTTTTCGTGTCCTTTTATCAGTTGGACGACCCTTCTATTGCATCAATTTTGTTCAGTGGTAAGGTTGTACTGGGAGGTGATCTTCGACAAATATTACAGGTTATTGAGGGAGGTACTCTAGCACATATTATAGACGCTATAATAATGAATTCTCCACTTTGGCATTCGCTCAAAGTCTTAAACCTGACAATCAACATGCAGATTACTAACAGTCTAGCACAGGTAGGCCAAGAAAATGACGGGTCAGAGTTCTGTAGATGGATTTTGGACCTAGTAAATGGCACGCTACCAACAACTACGCATGAAGATCAAACTGATGGTACCTGGATTGATATTCCAGAAGACCTTCTCATTCAAAGTAATGGCGATAAGATATAGCTACAGTCGTTTCAGCTATTTACGCGACTTTACTATAGAACTATCGAGAACTTACATATTTACGTGAACGAGATATTTTGACACCAACAAATGAGCTAGCTGATGAAATTAATTCACATGTTCTTTCAATATATAGCTCCTGGCACCGCTACTGAATATCTTAGCTGTGATTCCATTGCTAGCTCTACCGATACAGTTAGCGAATCCAACATGTTTTACCCAACTGAATTCCTTAACACAACACGTGTTAACAATTTTCCGCAGCATAGATTGGTTTTTAAGATTGGCTCTCCTGTTATGCTTCTTAGAAATTTAAGTCAGCCTAATGGCTTATGTAACGGCACCCGTTTGATTATAAGAAACCTTGCTGAACATGTTATCGAAGCGGTCATTATCACAGGTTCACATTCCGGCGATATTGTATATATTCTGAGAATTGTTTTAACGAATCAAGATTTTAGGTGCCCTTTTGTGCTCCAGCGTCGACAGTTCCCAATTCGCCTTTCATATGCAATGACTATAAATAAAAGCCAAGGGCAAACTCTAGCATCTGTTGGTGTCTACCTGAAAAAACCTGTTTTCACACATGACCAACTATACGTCGCATCTCCCGTGTAACATCTAGAAGGTCGTTAAAAATTTTGGTCGAAGACGATGATGGAAGCTGTGGTCACGCACTAAGAATATCGTATTTACTGAAATTTTCAGATCTAATCTTACATAGGTAAGCGTGGTACCTTCCCACACACTATTCCATTCACAGATGTAATCTTACATATACCACCGATGTTCTGTTACGCCATTGTACCCCTTTCTTGGCGTACATCTTTTATATCGCTCTAGATGTGGCGTACATGTATACGACTACTTTCAGCATTTGCAGAGCCATACATTTCCCTTTCTGTTGGTTACTCATTCACTGTTCCATGTGTACACATGTATGATGTATCTTTACTGCTCTTTGATATGAAGTGCGTCTATGTTTGTCAAATACATCACAGCGCTAGACTTTATTAACTTATTCAGTAACAACTTTTAAAATTGCAGATGGCGTATGCTCTGCTTTCTCAAATAAATCCAGGTAGCCGGCAATGGATTGTCTCTGTTATGATTTCTCGATGTTGGCACTACCGTAGATGAAATGATACAGGTTGTGGAATATCAGAATATTGTGTGTGTCTCCGTAGGATCCCACACTCTTTATTTATAGTCTCACAGTAGAGTCCAACTCTAATACAACTCATTATCTAAATCAAATATGAACTCTCCAACACTCTCCCTCAAGATGGGCCGAAAATATCAATCATGCCCATCTTGTTACATATTGTAGCACTCTCACTAGGACCTAACCCTTTAGTAAAACAGTCAGCTAACTGTTCACCAGACTTGACATACTCTAATTTCAATATTCTGCCATCAAGCTTTTCCTTGATTAAAAACATGTTAATCTCAACGTGCTTGGTACGATCATGCTGAACTGGGTTGTTAGCAATGTTGATTGCAGATTTATTATCATAATACAACACCAAGAGATTATTCCTCCATATTCGAAGCTCGGATAATAACCCCTTCATCCATATCATTTCACTCACACTCAACGCCATTGCTTTGTACTCTGCTTCCGCAGTAGACCGAGCCACAACCTCCTGCTTCTTGCTTCTCCATGACACAAGGTTACCTCCCACAAAGATGCAATATCCAGAGGTAGATCTCCTGTCATCCACACTGCTCGCCCAATCAGCATCGCAATACCCTTCCACATTCAGATGTTGATTCTTCCTGGACCAAAGGCCTTTCCCATGGCTACTCTTCAAATACCGCAGGATTCGATAGACAACATCCATGTGTCCTGTTCTGGGATCATGCATATATCGACTAACCACACTCACTGCATATGAAATATCAGGTCTTGTATGGCATAAATAAATGAGACACCCAACATGCCTTTGATAAGCTTCCTTGTCAACTCGATCTCCCGACTCAGCACATAGCTTGTGATTCCTATCAATAGGTGAAGCAATAGGGCGACACCCAAGCATACATGTTTCTGCCAGCAGATCAAGGACATACTTCCTCTGGGAGAGAACTATACCATTCGAAGAACGGGCAATCTCAATACTAAGAAAGTATCAAAGAGGTCCAAGATCTTTCACCTCAAATGTCTCTCCCAATTTTTTCTTCAAAGACTTGATTTCCTCGGCATCGTCTCCTATGATCACAATATCATCAACATAGACTGCCAATATAGTGATATGTGATCCTCTATGCCTATAAAACACAGTATGATCTCCATTGCACTGAGAATAGCCCATACTACAGACTGCACGCCTGAATCTATCAAACCACGTCATTGGAGATTGCTTTAAACCGTATAAAGATTTCTTGAGTCCAGTGACAGAGCTTGAGCTCAAAATCAGAGGAGGCTAACACTAGGTGATCCGTAAATTATGCAATCTAGATGTGACTATTTCCAATACTAATCACTAAATTACCCTAAATACTACTGTTTTTTTCTATAAAATTACATAATTATTGTGGGGGCCAAAGCCCACCTTGGCCCCAATGAAGCTCCGTCCCTGCTTGAGTCTACACACCTTCCTCTCAGTCTGCCTGTTCTCAAAGCTTGGAGGAACCTCCATGTATACCTCTTCTTGTAAATCACCATGTAGAAAAGCATTCTTCACATCCAACTGATGTAGGGGTCATCCAAAGTTAGTTGCACAGGAGATCAACGTTCTTACCATGCTCATCTTCGCCACTGGTGCAAAAGTCTCATCATAGTCTATCCCATATGTTTGACTATAACCTTTTGCAACCAACCGTGCATTGTATCTTTCTACCTTGCCTTTAGGAGTTTGCTTAATTGTAAACACTCATTTGCATCCTACTACCTTTTTTCCCGCTGGAAGTGGAACAAGATCCCATGTCTTGTTCTTCTGAAGTGCACTAAGTTCCTCCTTCATGACATCCGTCCACTTAGGATCCTGCTTAGCAGCTCGCCAATCCTTTGAAACATGCATTGTCTGAAGAGATGCAATGAATGCTTTGTATACAGGTGAGATACGGAAATATGAGATGAAGTTTGCAATGTCATGCTCAAAGCCATACCGGACTGGAGGCTTTCCTGCATTAGCTCTAGTTTGCCTACGTTGTGCAAGTGGTAATTCTAAATGAGAGCGATTAGAATGAACATTACTACTCACCCCAAGGGGAGGCAAGGATCTTGATGGAGAGAGATCTGAGGAGGGATTTGGGACTGGATCAACTGGCAAGGCCGGCTATTCAGGAAGCTGTTCAGGCTGTGGCAAGGCCGGCTGTTCAGAAAGCTCCGTCGTTGGCTCTGCTGTTGGTGGCCAGGTGCTAACTGCTTGTCTCTCTGCTTCTCCCCCTGTTTCCCAAAGCGTCTTCGCTGATAAACCTTCAATTCTTTTGAGGCTAGGACATCTCTCGCATATTCCGTTAGGTTTGGGCACGAATTGTTCCTACAATAACTTCTTCTTTTTGTTGACTCTCCTTGTTCTTCCCCTCTCGACTGTCACCCTCGATGATAGGAGAGAGTTCCAAATACTGATCAAGAGTACCTCCACTCATGTAATAAGGCTCAAACTCCCGGAATGTCACATCCATACTCACGAACAACCTTCGTTCAACTGGGTTCCAGCATTTATAGCCCTTCTGACTTGATGAATAGCCTATAAAGATACATTTCAATGCTTGTGGATCCAACTTGCCAACCGATGGTCGGTGGTCTCGTACAAAACACACACAACCAAACACCTTAGGAGGCACCTTGAACTCCCGTTGACCCAAAAGAAGTTCAGCTGGAGATCTCATCCCAAGTATTCGAGATGGCATGCGATTCATGAGATACACTACCGTCATTACTGCCTCGCTCCACAAACCCTTTGGCACATTCATCTGAAACATGAGTGAACGTGCTACCTCCAACAAATGTCGATTTTTTCTTTCAGCCACTCCATTCTGAGGTGGGGTTCCTGGACAAGTAGTCTGATGAAGTATCCCCTCTTCTGAGAGATACGCTGCAAACTCCTTATTAACATACTCAGTTCCATTATCTGATCGAAGAATCCGAATCTTTGCGTCAAACTGGGTAGCAACCAGCCTATGGAAGTCCTGAAAGCACCGAAGGTCTTCGTTCTTGTGCTTCATCGTATAAATCCAAGTCATACGAGTATAGCAATCAATAAATGTGACAAACCACTTAAAACCACTCACAGAAGTAACTGAGCACGGACCCCAAACATCCGAATGTATTAATATAAAAGGTTCATAACTCCGAAGACCAATACTACTATATGTAGACCGTGTATGCTTTCCAAGCTCACAAGCATCACACACAAGTTTACTCTTGTCTACCCTTTTGAATAAATCAGGGTATAACTGACTTAAACTCTCAAATGATAAATGTCCTAAGCGACGATGATGTAACAAAACTTCTCTCTCGAGTCCTACTACAGCCACAGCCAATGCCGCATCAACCTGATCAATGTACCATAGCCCATTACGCCTTATTCCAGTCCCAATTCTCTTCCCAGTTCTCTTCTCCTGGAACAAACACAAATCCTCATCAAATGTGACATTGCATTTGAATTGATCAATGATAGAACTAACTGGAAGAAGGTTGACTGGAAAGGAAGGAACATGCAAGACGGAGGACAAAGCAATAGATGGTGTGCACTCTACAGATCATACACCCTGAATAAGCTGAGAGGTCCCATCAGTTGTTTGGACAGTTTCAGAATAAGTATATGGGGGGTGTAAGATGCAAAAGCACTAAGAGAACCCGTGATATGCTTGGATGCCCCTGAATCTATGACCCAATCAATACGAGAGTGCTTATATGTGGATGCAAGGGCATGTGCCTGAGTACCTTCGCCCACGTGGGTGTAATTTGCAAAGTGACCAAAGGAAGTGGAATCATGAGAAGTCTTCTCCAATGCCTTTCCTTGCTGCCACTTCTCCCATTGCATAGCTTGATCGCCTGTCAGAGTAACAGACATTATCTCCTCTGTCAGGGTTATATTAGCTCTGGGGCCGTGGCCCTTCCTCGACCTCCATCTCCACGACCACCATGATCTCGACCTCCATACTGTGGAGAAGGACAAGCACGGCTCAGATATCCTTTTATCCCACAGTTGTAGCACTCCCTATCATATGGTATGGCATATGCGGATCGAACCGGGTTGTTATCTCCCATTACTCGTAGTCGAACCTCCTCCTGCACCATTGCCAAAATAGCATCCTCCATAGTAGGCAAGTTTGCTAAGTGAAACATGGCAGCCCTTCGACTTTCAAACTTCGAGTTTAGTCCTTTTAGAAAGTGTGTAACCCGTCTGCGTTGCAGCCACACTCTACCAGCCTCAATATCACCAGCACATGTCAACTGCAGTGAATCATAGTGGTCTAAATCTGTCCACAGTTGCTGCAGTTCACTAGCATACTCCTGGACAGTGTTCTCCTCCTGTTTCAGGGCCTCCACCTTGCCTTGGACCTCCACCATCATCGTCATATTTTCTGCCCCGGAGTACATGTTGCTCAACGTCTTCCGCATCACCGGTGCACTTTGCATCATCTCCACCATTCGAGCGATGGATGGAGACATCGAAGTTAGCAACCAAGCTACCACCACAGAGTTGGTGGTGTTCCACATCCTCCAATCCATGCTTGCCTTGTCTGCAGGCGCAACGCAAGTCTCCCGCAGATAGTGCTCCACCCTTCGTCCTCAAAATTAGCTGAGCTCTTCTAGACCAACTCAGGTAATTTTTACTTCCTTCTAATTTTATGTCATTCGGCATTGGCTCCAGCTTTAAGTCAGATGACCCTACATCAACCCTCAGACCTATCATACCTGTTGCAAACAGGTCTTGTAACATGTTTCTCATGTCACCTTGAGTTACTAGCGAGGAAGTAGTATCAACAATTGTCTTTCTTCTCTCTTCTACCGCCCTCATTGCGGCTTCTTCCTCCTCCTTCCTCGCAGCCTCAATTTCTTCAGGGTTCATCTTCTCAAACAACCAGAGCAATGCCAATTACTGCCAAGATATGCCGCGTGTATCTCCTACGATCACGGCAATTCTTCACGCATCAACTTTCCTCGTATTCTTCTCCTTTCCTTGGTTTCCTCCGATCTCTTCTTTCCCCCTCCCGAATCGGCGCGGGTCTCGCTCTTACCCCCCTCTTCCTCCTCGGTCTCCTCGGCTCTCTCCTGATCTCTTCCCCTCTCCTCTCGAATCGGCGGGTCTCGCCTCCCTTCCTCCTCGGCGGGTCCTCGGCTCGCGGTGGCGGCTTCCAGCGCAGCCCGTGCGACGCGGTGACCTGCGCGACTCGAGCGACGGTGGCCCGTGCGACTCGAGCGGTGGCGGCGGCCCACGCTACCCTAGCGGCGACGGCGGTCCGCACAACCCGAGCGGCGCCGGCAGCCCGCGCCCGCGAGGTGCAGCAGCGGCGCGGCCCGAGCGGCAGTTCTCCGGATTTGTCCGGTGCAAAAGGGGGGGGAGGGGGTGGCGGCTGAGGTACGACGGCGGCGGCGGCGGCTGAGGTACGTGAGGGCTAGGGTTAGGGTTTGGTGGTGAACGGTGGCTCTGATACCATGTGGAATATCGGAATATTGTGTGTGTCTCCCGTAGGATCCCACACCCTTTATTAATAGTCTCACGGTAGAGTCCAACTCTAATACAACTTATTATCTAGATCAAATACGAACTCTCCAACACAGGTCCTATTGAGCACACTGATCTGGTTCTTCTCGATGAGCAGGTCATGTTCAGATCGTGACTAACAATCCTTTAGTAGTGCTTATCTATTTCCTCATCTATTGGACTTGCTACTGTTCGACCTAATCCTCTCTGTTTACAGGGCAACAACATGTATGCGGAAATAGACCTTCATCATGTTAGCCACTTCGAGTCTTTACTAGAAGAAGGAGAGTTTACGACCAGAGAAAGTTCATCGTCACTCCGCCTAAAACTACGTTCAAGCCTGTTCAGGCACCTTTCATGGCACCTTTCATGATTTGGTTTACCAAGCATACAGTTGTTTAGCACAGAATTGAGGTGCCCGAAAGATTCCTAGACCTACCAGTTCACCTGAGTATTTTGTTGGTGAGCACTTACATTTTAATAAAATTGCTTTGGTGCATTTGTTACCATCAAACGACTCATTGTTCGTTCTTGTGGCTCATGACTTCGTCTATTACTTGGTGCTAGATGTTATTGGTGTAATTTTTGCAGTTTATAGTATAGAGCATATTCAAATAGCCTCGTGATCAACGCCTTCATTAAAAAGAACAATCTTCCTTCGTGATGCTAGGTTGGTACACATCTTTAATCATACTCATGAACAGCTCTTACAGATCTTCTGCAGATATGTAAAGTAATTATTTGCACTTCATATTCAGTGATAACGAAATCAGGCTGGATATGTGGGGTGAATGTGCAACAAGATTTGATGGCCATACCATACAAACGATCGGTGAAGAAGAACCTGCAATTGCCATCTTTGTAGGAACTTTGCCAAAAACGTTCAAAGGTAGATCTACAACTATCTAACTATTGTTCTTACATAGTTCATCAGTATTCTCACTTTTATTAGACATCTGTGTATAAACTCCCTGTCTTCTTACCATTGTCCACAGGACAAACAAGCCCGAGCGGGAGCTCAGCCTGTAGATGGTACATAAACGAGGACATACATGAGATAAACGCGTTGCGTATGAGGTACCATGATTTACTTACCCTTTTCTCTTTAGTCCGCTGCATGTTATTTGACCCGCCTTTATACCTTTAATCGCAGCCTCCATAAACAGTTCCAGCCGCTTAGAACCATTGCTCCCTCTGCTCATGACATTTCTACAAGTGCTAGCCGCCCTCCTATTGACGAAAAGACTGTTAGAGAACTCCTTGATCTTCACCTGTTTGATTGTGAGGTAGGCTACTAGCATTTCTCCGTGTTATCACTTAATGCTATGGTACATGCAACACATGGGTAGCACCAGTAACATGGTCAGTTGTTTCATAGGGCGTACATTATTCATGTACTGTCACCATTACATGTCTGACACCGGGACAACGCTGGTGGTTCCCTCATGCCAACTATGCCACAAATCAGCCACACCAGACGGACCGTCCTACAAATGCTCTGATCCATCTTGCACGTCTACGCATGCAGATCCCAAGTAAGCTCCTTATTGCTTACCACTAGAGTTGCTATAGTTCTACCACTCATCAGAGTAGATCTGTTTCCTCTCATACTTACACACTTCTGTGCAAGGTATCGGATTTCTTTGATAGGCTCAGATGGCAGCGATGAAGCTGAGTTTATGCTCTTTGGAAGAATTGGACAACAAATCGTGCACAAACCAGACCTTACCTTACTTCGTGCAGACCGACCCATGCACGAAACCTTTACATGACGTTCTCTCTGCTGCTCGCACAAGAACTGAGATCCCCAACGATATTGCTGCACTTGTATCGCAAAAATACAGGTTTGTGGTATCAGTAACTGACAAGAGCTTCCTGCGCCAGCAACCATCGTTCCAAGTTCATAAAGTCGATACTTCCTTTGGTAGACAATTGCATTCTTCGCTTTTCTATAAAGAGTTCTATTGCCTCACATCCATCCAGCATGAAAGATAGATTCATCACCCACCAAGATGTCCCACCCGCTAGTACCGATCTAGCCACATCATCTGCTACATATAAAGAGAGACAAACAGCTGAGTAAACAGCCTCTCAATCGCAGCAGATACTTGCACTAGAGGTAAACTATTTCACACATATCATTAACTATCTCAGATTTAGCAGAAGTTTAGTTTGCTACACAGTAAATGCATGACGTTCTGTTAAAGAACCTGCAGCATTACCTTTTAAATATGATTTACTGCTCTCTCCATATGTGTTACACACCCGCACTTTATTATATGCATATGCTCTAACCCAAAGCCTATGAGCTATGTCATAAGCTCCTATCGTAGATCATGTGACATCAATCTCTGACATACCGCTATACTTGCTGATCCTTTAAACGATGGAGTCTGACATACTGTCGGGAGCATTCCAGAATGTGCCTATACATGCTGCCATGGTTAATAATCAGTCATGCTGCCATGGTTAATAATCAGTTCATACATGTCACTCACCACGCCTATCGGCCGTTTGCTGTGCATGTTTATATTTCATACCTGCCTATTTCTTCCTTTATTGTGTGATACACCTATTGCATTCGTTTACAGAACCTGCAACATTGCCCCGCTAAATGTGCTAGATTCCTATCAATCTACGTATTATATACACCTGTACTTTATTATTTACCTAGGCTGTAGCGCTATGCCTGTTGCCGCTGTGATATAGCTGATAAAACGCATGCTTACTTACAAACTTCCATTTACATACTGCGTGGTTTTCTCCTGTCAGAAGATAGTGCCAGATTTAGCTAGAGCATACTGCTATACCTAATAATCGAGTTATACACGCGCCTTACTGTTTTTGTTGTTCGCCAGCAATGTGAGCATATAGACCGATACTTACAGCCCCTCTTTAACACTGCTCTTCACGCCTGTCACCATTAGCGTTGTTTTCTACTTTCTTTAAACCTTCTGCGTTGCTGTACAGACCATACTCCATCTCTTACATTTGTTATATCCCTGATTCCCTGCAGTCCTAGATTTTGACGAAATTACTCTCAAATTAAGTTTTATAGACGTTTACCATTCACTGTGGTGCTGCTCAGTTGCCTCCTAACTTATAGTACTAAAGTCATTCTTGCACAGCATATCAGCTTCAGTTACCTTATAATTTACCGTGCTTAATTTCGTCTTGCACGCCATGACAGCTTCACGATGATCACCCTCAGAGCACCACATTCGCGTCAGAGAAACAGCCAGCCATCCCTATTGCTAAAGCCAGGTACTACGCTTTCGATCAAAAAGGATTGCCAATATTTATCAGCAGTACTTGCTAGCACAGCTGTTCGTCCAGCTTAAAATCTATCTTCGCATCATTTTAGATAAAGAGAGAAATTGTGCAATATTTATATTAGCAGAGGTTACCTCCACCTTCATGCTTATTTTGATTGTGGTTACATCCACCACTAAACGACATGGGTACAAAGACCAGAATAACCAAACTCAGGCTAGGTGAGCCCGCCACAATTTTCATACCACCCACAATATTTTTGAAATAGAACTAACTCAAGTTAAGTTCCCATGTTCGCTTTGACCGTAGGCACTACTGTTAAAAGCTTTATAACTCTGCAGAGGTTGTACACTTTACCCACAAGAGACAATTAACTCGTTGCCCTACACGATTCCGTAGTCGTGTAGTCGAGAGGTTGTCACAATAACCTTTCTAAATATCTCGTCCCTTCCCTCGTCTCACCCATATGGGGTTATGCCCATACGTTGCGCGGGATGTCCACCTCAGCGACTGGCGTAGCGTGGCTACACCTCAGCGACTGGCGAACTTCACCCTTGACTCGGTGTCCCATCCAAGCCCGACGTACCCAGAGCTTGTGCCCCTTTAACCCTCCAGTGAGATGATTTTCAGGATTTGATAAATGTACTAAGCCAAGTCGCAGTTTGTTGCAGACTTGTGGTTGTACTTGTTATACACAGGAGGTCGTGACAAGATTAAGTCCTTAGGGTTGTCTGGACGGCTCAACCACATTCCCACCATTCTCGTGCTACATCCGCACCCACCATCTTACCATCCGTCAGCACGGTATTAGCGATTTAGGGTTTTGAGATGTAAATACAACAATTCAACCATCTCGGCCATTTACCGCAATGACCGCCCAAATCATTTTATGTTTGAAATGATGATGATTAGACATTTAATGTCCCGGTATTTGCAGTGGCAAGCATGCCGCTTAAGTACAACCTATAGCTAGTATTACCATATAGTTACTAGGGTGACAATGGAATTAGGGATTCAAGTTGTCAAGGGTGGCATAATAATTAGTTAATCATCAAGTGGGTAATTAACTACCTTAAGCTTTAACTTCCGTTTACATTGAAGAGCCCAGCCCTATGCCACAACACAGCCGCAGAAGCTTATTTAGTGCCCACACAGCTGCAGAACATGACACTGACACAGAGGTAAAACTTCTGCTAAGAGGATACACATAAATTCTCGCGTACAGTATATGTATAAGCCTCGAAGGCATATTTCCAGCACAGCTAGCTTTACAATTCTGCCATTATTCTTCGTACGTTTGAAAAACTTTCTGATTTAAAGATTAATTTTCATAAAAATGAACTCTTTTGCTTTAGAGAAGCAAAAAAATTTGAATCTCAATACCTAGAGTAATTTGGATGTGAGAGGGGTTCTTTTCCCTTAAAATATTTGGGTATTCCGATTCATTTTAGAAAGCTGAGGAATAATGAATGGAAAAGTTTGAAAGATCGCTTCAAAAAAGGTTGAGCAATTGAAAAGACAAAAAATTATCTACTGATGGTAGACTGATATTTGTAAATCCGGTTTTGAGTGACCTTCCAATGTTTATACTTTCTTTCTTTGAGATACCCAAAAGGATCCTTAAAAGACTGGATTTTTTAGGTTCGGATTTTATTGGTAGAGTGATAACTACAAAAAAAGAAGTAAAAATTGGCTAAATGAAATATTCTTTGTAGGCCCAAAGAACAAGGTGGTCTGTGAATTCAAAATCTCGAGATAAAAAATAAGTGACTTTTGGCTAAATGGTTGTTTAAACTTTTGAATGAGGAAGGAGTTTGACAGCAATTGCTTAAAAATAAATATTTGAATGATAAGTCTGTCTCTTAAGTTGAGAGTAAACCTGGGGATTCCCGGTTTTGGAATGGATTGATGAAGGTAAAACATGATTTTAGTCAGTGCTGTTCTTTTAATCTTAGGGATGGGAAACAAATCAGATTTTGAAAGGACATTTGGGTTGAGCATCGACCTCTTTATGAACTTTATCCAACTTTGTTTGCGGTAGTCCGGAAGAAACAGACTTTGGTTGCAAATATTTTAGGAACTACGCCTTTAATATTGAGTTTTAGAAGAGCGATTATTAGATCAAATTTGATTGCTTTTAATAATCTTATGGTGAAAATAGCCGATGCTCATCTTTTCATGGATAAAGATACGATTCGTTGGAATTTGTATAGGGATGGATAATTTTCCATCAAATCTATGTATGATGTTTTAGGTGATACCAATTGTTATTTTCGATGCCAAAAGTTATGGAAAGTTAAAGTACCTCTTAAGATAAAAAATTTCTTATGGTATTTTTGTAGAGGAGTTACTCTTACGAAGGATAATTTATTAAAACAGAACTGGAGAGGTGACACAAATTGATGTTTTTGTGATAAAAAAGAGACCATACAACATTTGTTTTTTGATTATCGCTTTGCCCGTTTTGTTTGGCATATAGTCCAAATTGCTTTTAATCTCAAATAATATCTTTGGGAACTGATTATTAGGTCTTAATTCGGATTCAAAAGCAACTATTTTGGTGGGGGCGGTGGCGCTTTGCTGGTCTATATGGTTATGTCATAGTGATGTCGTTTCCGATAAGAAAATTATTGATCATCCTCTGCAGATTTTATTCAGATGCATCTATTGGATCCACTCTTAGTCAGCTTTACAATGCCAAGGAATACGAGAGGCCTTAGTAGCTGAGAGCAAAGCATTAGAGGTCATTACAAGGGAGATCTTCAACAAGAATGGGTGAAAGCTATGTAATAGACTTCGAGATGTTTGAAACACTTTTGTGTCATTGTTTCTCTTCAGAAGGATGTTTACGGCTTTTGTTTTGCCATTGGTTTATGTTTTTGCAGCATTTGTTTTGCCGCTTCATTATGGTTTATTGGACTATTGTTTCATCTGATTAAAAATTCTTTAGTATTTATAATAAAATTTGGGCTGTATCCGGGGCCGAAAGAGGTTTCGTCTTTCATTATCTAAAAAAAGATAGATCCTACCAGACCTATGCATGCTTTCTTTGCCTCGCTTGGTGCAGTTTAATTTTAAAAAATAGCTGCTATTACCGTGATTGTCAATGCCACAGCACCCATGCCTACACAATGACACATCTAACACTGGCTTACATACATAAAAGATAATCCAACGACTTACATAGGTTTACATAATACATTTGTACCTGTTTTAGTGCTTTACCTTACTTCACACCGCTATACTTGCGCTGCTCACCTTCTCCCTAAAAAACAAATCTGCAGCTTTCACACAGACGCCAGCCAATTTATGAGTTACACTTTAGCAAAAACTACGATGCAACCTGATAGAACTACAGCGCCTCTTCCAACTAAAAGGTTATTGCAATCCGTTGCTCCTCCCATATCTTACAGCAAACGTTTGTTTGATTTGTTCTTTTGCTTACCTTCGTCATGATTGAAATTATGTTTAACACACAGATTGTTACATACCCGGATACAAAGGAGGTGGCAAATGACAGTGAACAGTTTGATAAAAGAAGGAGAAGGCCTAGCAACAGTATCCAAGACTGATTGGGTGATTTAAGTTGGAGTACATCCTTAGTGCATGAGTAGTAGGCCCACCGCCAGTGTATGTTGGCATGGGGATAAAGGTAGCGAGTTTGTTATGGAGGGCATGAAAGTAGAAAACACTAAAGAACTTTTCCTTCTTCCCTAGTTACGTATCTTCTTCCCAACCCAGTTCTTCCTTGGACTCTTCCTTTTCCTTAAAACTCGGAGTGATTGATTAATATCGAGAATCACCGTGAGGAACGTAACATTTGGTATCGAGCATTGTCTCCGACGCCTCGAGCCTCCGCGATATCGACGCGATCTCAAGCACACTTGAAGGAGATGGAGCGGCAGATGGCCGCCCGACGAGGCCATTTTGGCGCAAACCGAGTCTATCAAGGTGCAAGGTGAGTCGATCAAGGTGTTGCAAGATAAGAGCGACGCGATCCGTGCCTGAGAGAAGAAATCAAGCCGCCGGTGCTAGGGACCTGCAGTGGAAGCCTTAGATGGAACAAGCAGTGGAAGGATTGCGATCGGAGGTGGGTGAACTGAAGATTCAGGTTGGGCAAATTTCACGCAATCCTGTTCTTTCTGTTCGACCGATGGATTTGCCTCCCCTTTTGCGTACCCCGGAGATCAAACCGGACTCCACACCTATCTTGGATTCGGGGTTGTTTGGGAAAGAGGAACCACGACACATGGGAGATCAGGGCCCTGAGCTGCTTAGAAGGCGTGATGAACACAAGCATCGGGAGAGAACCAGCGGAGAAATTTTTCCTGCTCCGCAGTTTCCTGACAACGGTATACCTGCTCATTCCGATTCTCCTCATTCCCTGCATGACTTGGCAGTTTCATCTGGACGACCACCAGGACCTCAATATCATCATCCAGCAATTCCTCGATTGGATTTTCCTCCATTCGATGGTGAGATCCCCAAGGCCTGGCAGCTTAAATGTGAAAATTATTTCCATATTTATTCGATTGCAAACGAATACGAGATTGGTATAGCTACCATGTATTTTTCGGGGAGTGCATTGCTGTGGTTGCAAGCATCGAGAGCTCATAGGCGTTTTGATACTTGGAATTCGTTTGTGGAGGCTGTTTGTGTCCGTTTTGGTAGAGAAGAGTTTCAACAATTGATTCGGCATTTCAATCGATTGCGCCAGACCAACTCAGTAATAGAGTATTCTGAGAAGTTCAATGAACTTATGCATCAGCTGCTTGCACATCATCAATCTTGGAACCCAGTGTTCTTTGTCACACAGTTTGTCGATGGATTACGCAATGACATCCGAGCTGCTGTCATCTTGCATCGGCCGCAAGAGTTGGACACGGCGGTGGCGCTAGCATGTTTGCAAGAGGAGGTGTTGGAGTCCACACGCCGGGATTTTCGTCGTTTGGACGGATCATCAGGAACACGTTCACTGCTCCGCACAGCGTTGCCTTTACCACCACCTCCTGGGAAAACTGGCATGGTCGGAGGGGCCCGAGGGGATGACCGGAAAATTTTAGAGGGAAGCAAGTCTACCCCATTCGATGAGAAAATGTTGGCTCTCCGGGCTTATCGGCGAGCCAAAGGACTATGTCATACTTGCGGCGAGCGTTGGTCTCGGGAGCATCGTTGTGGTCCATCAGTCCAATTGCATGTGGTTGAAGAACTATGGGATATGCTGACAAATGAGGACCAGGAGTCACCTCGAGCTAAGGAAGACCAGTCTCAAGCTGAGGTGGAATTGATGGCTATATCCGCAGAAGCACTAAAAAGCGCAGACTCGGCGCGAACTCTGCGATTGCAAGGCAAAGTACAAGGTTATGAAGTGATTATCTTAGTTGATTCAGGAAGCTCACATTGTTTTGTCAGTGAGGTCTTGGCTCACCGGTTAGTAGGGAATCATGTTTCGCTCAAACCAATACAGGTGAGAATTGCTAATGGGGGTTTCATGAAGTGTACTCGGGAATTTCCTCATTGTGAATGGAGTACTCAGGGCCACACTTTTCATACAGATTTCAAGACTCTGCCACTGGGTTGCTATGATCTTATATTGGGCATGGATTGGTTAGAGCAGCACAGTCCTATGCATATTCATTGGCTCAAGAAGAGTTTGGGATTTTGGGATCAAGGAAGACAAATAACTCTGTATGGCATCAATGACAAGGAGCCCCAGTGTTGTATGGTGTGGTCAGACCCACCAGAGTGGACGACCGTCAGTTCTAATGTCGTATTACATATGTTGGAAAAAGCTGGAGATAGTATACCTCAATCGGTGCAGTCATTGTTGGCAGAATTTGAACATTTATTTGAGGAACCTAAGGGTTTACCACCTCGTAGGGAGTTTGATCATGCTATCCCTTTATTGCCAGGTACCAATCCCGTTAATCTCAGGCCATATCGATATAATCCTTTTCAGAAGGATGAAATTGAGAAGCAAGTATCCGAGATGTTGTCACAGGGAATTATTCAGCCGAGTGCAAGTCCTTTCTCTTCTCCGGTATTGTTAGTTCAGAAAAAAGATCACACCTGGAGGTTTTGTGTCGACTATCGATATTTGAATGCAGCCACAGTAAAGAATCGTTACCCATTGCCTATTATTGATGAATTGTTGGATGAACTAGCGGGATCGCGATGGTTTACTAGCCTGGATTTAAGAGCGGGTTATCACCAGATTAGAATGAGACCCGAAGATGAACACAAGACGGCTTTCAAAACCCATCACGAGCATTTCGAATTCAGAGTCATGCCTTATGGACTGACGAGTGCCCCGGCTACATTCCAAGGTGTCATGAATACAATCCTTGCTCCTCTGCTTCGGAAGGGGGTATTGGTGTTTATAGATGATATCTTAGTATACAACCGTTCCTTACCTGAGCATGTGGTCACATTGAGGAAAGTGTTGGACATTTTGGTTCAGCATCAACTTCGCATCAAAAGATCAAAATGTTCCTTTGCGCAGCAGCAACTCACATACTTAGGACATGTGGTCAGTAAGGATGGAGTGGCAACCGACAGTAAGAACATTGAGGCTGTTCGCAGTTGGCCAGTTCCTTCGATAGTGAAAGAGGTTCGAGGATTTTTGGGGTTGGCCGGATATTACCGGAAGTTTGTCCAGAATTTTGGTTTGCTCAGTAGACCTCTAACTGACATGCTCAAGAAGAACACAGTTTTTGTATGGACTGCCGACAAGCATGCGGCTTTCGGACTTTGAAACAGCTCGATCATCGCCCGGTCCTCGCCTTGCGATTTTTCTAAGACTTTCGAGATTGAAACGGATGCATCGGACAAAGGGATCGGTGCTGTTCTAATGCAAGCCGGTCATCCGTTAGCCTATCTCAGTAAATCGTTAGGTCCGCGTACGCAAGGACTATCCACTTATGAGAAAGAAAGCTTGGCAATTATCTTGGCAGTGGATCACTGGAGGTCTTATCTGCAACATGCAGTCTTTGTAATTCGCACGGATCAGCGCAGCTTGGTGCATCTAGAGGATCAGCGACTGAATACCCCGTGGCAGCAGAAAGCAATGACTAAACTTCTGGGTCTGCAATATCGCTTAGTATATAAGAAAGGAGCCGACAACAGAGCCGCGGATGCTTTGTCACGATGCACGCCTAGTCCTATGGGAGAGTTGGCAGCTATCTCCACCTGTGTGCCCACTTGGTTGTCGGAAGTAGCAGAAGGTTATGTAGAAGACCCTCAGGCCAAATGTCTCCTGTCGGAGTTGAGTACTGATGGCGCAGCTCCATCCAAATTTCAGTTGCAGGAGGGAATACTGAGATTGAATGGTCGTATTTGGGTTGGTGCTAATCCTTCCATGCAACAGAAGATTATTATCTCGATGCATGCGAGTGCCATTGGAGGCCATTCTGGTTTTCAAGTTACCTACAGCAGAATTCGTAAGCTTTTTGCCTGGACAGGAATGAAGAAAGACATTCAGAGGTTTGTCTCTTCGTGTGCAGTTTGTAAACAAGCTAAAGTGGAGCATGTCAAATATCCGGGCCTTCTGCAACCTTTGCCTATTCCGGAGCATGCTTGGCAAATGGTCACTCTGGACTTCATTGAGGGGTTGCCACGTTCTTCATCATTCAACAGTATTATGGTAGTTGTGGATAAGTTCTCCCGTTATGCCCATTTTGTGCCCTTGTCTCATCCCTTCACTGCATTCCAGGTGGCACAAGCGTATCTCAACAACATTTTCAAACTCCATGGCCTTCCGCAGTCGTTGGTTTCTGACAGAGATCGCATTTTTACAAGTACTCTATGGAGGGAGTTGTTTCGTTTGGCACATACACAGCTGCGTATGAGTTCTTCGTATCATCCGCAAACGGACGGCTAGACTGAGCGTGTGAATCAGTGCCTAGAGGCATATCTCCGGTGCTTTGTCCATTCTTGCCCGAACAAATGGTCTGACTGGATTTCTTTTGCAGAATTCTGGTATAATACTTCCTACCACTCCACATTGGGCAAATCACCTTTTGAAGTCTTGTATGGTCATGGCCCACGACACTTTGGTATCATTGATTCTTCTTCTTGTACTTCTTCGGATTTGGCGACGTGGTTGGAAGATAGAACATTGATGACCAGTCTGTTGAGGCAACATCTGAATCGTGCACGACAAAGGATGAAAATGCAGGCGGACACTAAGAGATCGGAGCGGCAATTTGCAGAGGGTGATTGGGTGTATCTAAAACTACAACCCTATGTGCAATCATCGGTGGCCAATCGAGCTAACCATAAACTTGCTTTCCGATATTTTGGTCCTTTCCAGGTTGAGAAGGTGGTGGGTGCAGTGGCATATAAATTGCTTTTACCTTCCTCTTGCAGTATTCATCCAGTGGTGCATGTTTCGCAATTGAAGAAAGCTCTTGCACCAACAGAGGTTGTGCAGACGGGAGTGCCAGAACTGATCTCCAATAGAGTGCCGGAACAGATCCTCGGGAGTCGCCTGCAACGTTCTGGCTCATCATCTACCACTCAACTGCTCGTTCAATGGTCCGGCGACTCACAGGAGAATGCAACATGGGAGGACTTCACTGAGTTAGCCTCTCGGTTTCCTAATCTGTCGGCTTGGGGACAAGCCAGATCTGAAGGAAGGGGGGATGTTACATACCCGGATACAAAGGAGGTGGCAAATGACAGTGAACAGTTCGATAAAAGAAGGAGAAGGCCTAGCAACAGGTATCCGAAGACTGATTGGGTGATTTAAGTTGGAGTACATCCTTAGTGCATGAGTAGTAGGCCCACCTGCCAGGCTGTATGTTGGCATAGGGGATAAAGGTAGCAGAGTTTGTTATGGAGGGCATGAAAGTAGAAAACACTAAAGAACTTTTCCCTTCTTCCCTAGTTCTGTATCTTCTTCCCCAACCCAGTTCTTCCTTCAGACTCTTCCTTTTCCTTAAAACTCTGGAGTGATTGATTAATATCAGAGAATCACCGTGAGGAACGTAACACAGATCTGCGTCAGCAACCGATCAATCCACGCTTAGTCAGCCTGCTACGAAGAAACCCGCCTTCCCAGGGGAAAAAGATGAATCCGTCGCTGTGACAAGAAAGGCAGAAGTTCAGTTATGTTAGTCCGACAAGTTAACAGAACATAAGACTTCCATCCACCACTGTGATAGACGTTGCATCTTATGCCTATCTACTGCAGTTTTTGCATGTATGGTTTCGTCGGCATCTACGACACCGGACAGTCGACCAACAGCACCTCGGTTTTTGCTGTACATATTTACGCACTGCTGTGTACCTTCTGCTGCCTACGTTCTATGGTTTATACAGCGTGCCATCTTACTGCTCTCGAAAGTTATCATGTACATAGCGCCGCCTCAACTCCTCGTACTGCTCTCAGAGGCTAGCCTGTAAATATTAGCCCTCTCCCCTTGTATTCCTGTGTTGTACCACCCCATCAATACCTACCTTCTGCTAGGCTAATCTTCACGCTTTGTTTATTATATACTCAGCTTATGCACAGAATGTATGCTACCTCCTATGGAAACACACCCTTTTATTATATATATGTACTGCGGTTGTTAACCAGCTCCTCTATTTTGCTGTTGCTTTTTGACTTATGCAACACTTGCTTTTTTTATACGCTGTCGTCTGCCAGAACCCCTTCTCTTCTCAGCCAGCTTTATTAGATAATACCTCTGTTAGAAACTACAGCCAAAATCGGATCGGCCTACTACAGATCTTTTAAAAACCTCACCACAGCAACCACCAATCGCTGACAAGCTATTCATATCAAACATTCTTATTTTCGATCCTCTTTAAAACTAGATGTTGTTACCAACTAAGTACAAGTACTGTCGCTCTGTAACAACAATCCACTGTTCGTTACAGTTTACTCTTACCAGCGTACAATTTAACAGGTAGGATAAAATAGATCAGTTTATCTACGGTTTTCAGCAACAAGCGTTACAACAATGGCACAGCACTCCTACGGTTATAGCCACGGGTTGCCTTCTAGTCATATTAATACCTAGTCAACAGTGCTGCCGACTAAGCCAATTGGTGCTGGTTGCATCATTCCATGCTTAGAGCACTGCATTTGCCTTACAGATCAACAGTGCATGCAAATCGCTCCAGCTCCAGCTATGCTAATAATACTAATATTTTGTTTTACTAAATACTACTTTCCATCTTAAAGAGGTACTAGTGTCATCCTTTTTACTCTCTCATGTAGTGAACGGCTTCATGGGCATCCTAACTTCCATGCGTGATCACAAAAACAGCCAATGTTCCTTCCAATTCACAGAAGACACTACTATATTTCTAAATGGTCCTTACTCGAATCAGCATCGAGGTAATTCCGAAGTAACCTTTGATCCATGATCATGTTTGGAATCTGCAAAGGAATAGTCGGCAGTTCAGCCCAGGAGGCCACCAAATATACAAGAAGAAAATGTGTTCAACGATTCAGTACCTTTTCACCAAAGAAAATCTTTGAGTTGTTCGCAATTGATTCAATGAACCTCAGCTCAATATACTCAGGTGTAAGCTTGAATCTATTGGCCTCTGCTTCCTTCATGATCCTAGACATATCAGACCAAATGCAGTCAGTTGATAAGTAAGAAGCGTGCATGAGCAGGACAAACAAAAATAATAGTAATGCTTGCCATGCCTGTAATAGTTCGCATCTGCCAGGGCTTTCTCCTGTGCAAGGAACATTTCATTATCAATCCGCTGCTGCCTTTTGGAACTGTCCTTCTCCATCAGCTTCTGCTCCATGAGGATCTTGCTCACCTGTGCATTCTTCTCTGCTTCAGATAGTGCAATCTTCTTCTGCGTTTCTGCCTCCTTCTCTGCTACCTTTTGCTTCTCGATGACGATCAGTGCCTATGGGTAGAAGGTATTGTAAGTGTACAGAACACATTCTCCAAAACATCAAGCTAAACAAATGAGATAGCAATGAACATTGTAATTTCTGCAGTATTAAAGCAACATAAGTGATCATTCCTGTAAGTATATATCAGAAAAGCATATGAACTGCTCATCCTCAAAACCATTGCTATCTGTACTGATATGTTTGTATATCATGATTTGCAAAAAGCTTGATGATCTAATACAGATCGCCTTATAATGATAGCATGAGATAAGGACCGAAAGTTAAACATTGATGACAAGTACTACCAGGTATATGTGCGTTCAAGAAACAGCTTCTGAAGTTTGTAAATTTAATATATGTATTTTTTAGATTTCAGTATATGCAACATAAACAATCAATAATCAATTAGAGTGATTTTTTTAATATTGAACAAGCTGTCAAGCTCTAATATTGGAGGATATGTATGTTACAACAACGATACCATCCCAACTCCCAAGTACTCAGTACAGTATAAACTGTCCATGGATGTTCACAGGGGACACAAGTGTAACATATGATTTGGCCACATGAAGTGTATACCTTTGTACGCTCCTCCTCCATAAGTTCAAAATTTCTCTTAATACTACCAGGTATGTTCGGTTTTGTAACACGAACACTCATAATTTCAATTCCAGGAGCATAGCGCGTGCAGTCTGTTTGGATAGCTTCTTTCATTGTTTCATCAATCTGAAATTATGGCAGGACAGGTGAGCCAGTAATGTAGGTAGAGGTGAAAACGGATCGAATACGGATGGATAATGACTCTACCATATTTGTTTTCATTTTTTTTCCCCGGATGTGAATACAAATACGAATATCCCGGATACGAATATGAATAATGTAGAATATAAATACAGAGCGAATACGAATCAAAATGAATACGGTCACAAATATTTCGCGGAACATGAAAACCCCTTAAATTGTTCACATTGCAGTAACTGAAACAAAGAATTAGTTTACACGATCAAAATATCCATCAATTCAGTATATATGTACATGTTTACATCCACTCCCTAACATGTTTTTAATGTAAAATAACTCAATATGCTCTCCCTTATATGCTTTATTTACCACTTTTGCTTACTCGATATCTATTGCCTACCTCATAAACATTGCATAATTCATTATAAAATAATGTTTTATTAATATTTATTTATATGCATAATGATTGTGTTTTGGGACTCCCAAGAAAAAAGAATGATGAAAGGAGTCATGTTTGGGCAAAATCTGGAGAAATATTGGGTGTTGAAAATACTATTCAGACACTTGACATAATTTTGGAACATTAAATGCATTCAAATGAAAATATTCACAAGTACAAAGTTGTAGATCTCATCGAGAGCTACAATTTAGCCTACTCATTTGCCTAATTTGGATTTCGAACGAGAAAGTTACGGTTTTCGGAAGACAATGCACATGCGGCCTCAAACAGTATCTTCGGATATCCGGACCTATGTATCTCCGGATATCCGAAACCGTATTTGTATTCGATGGAAAGTGGCCCACCGAATCCGTATTCGTTTCCGATCCATTATCTGATAAATATCCGAGCCGATAGCATCCGTATTCGAAAATGATCCAGATCGGTCAGAAACTATCCAAACCGTTTTCACCCCTAAATGCAGTATAAGGTCTCCTATATTGCACAACTGCATAATAGAAAGAACCAAAAGTTGATTAACTAAAAGGATTCACCAACCTGATCAAACATGTCAATGTAAACTTGTTGCAAACTGTGAGCACTGCAGAACTGGTTTATCTCATGATGAATTTTGTCATATATCCATGTCTTATCATAATGCACACCATAATTGAGTAGGGTTTCATAAACAAACTCTTTATGGAGACGATTGACAACCTACAAGCCCAGAAGTGGATCAAGCAGCTCAGAAACAATCAAATGAACTTTTTTTTTGATGGGAAAGCAAATGAAAAACAGATAGTACTATACCTCTATCTTGTCGAAGCTGATCATTACACCACCTTTTGTTCCACAAGGAATACCTTTGACCTGGTTTAGCACAATGAGAGGCATAAAAATATTTCTATCGTAATCTCGTCTGATAAAGAAATACAGCGATCTTTCAATTGGTTCCAAAAGTTTCAAACAAGCAGTGCTCCAAACAAAAAGATACGGCAAGTAAATTAACTAACCTACAATTGGAGTGAAAGCACAGCTTGATAAAATGAAGGGAAAAATAGTGTCATTCACTTGCCTGGTCTGTTTGAAGTGTAACCTGTATTGGCTCAAATTGGGTGATCAAAGGAAGCTTCAGATGATAACCTAGCATCAGAGTCAAAATTAGCAAACAGACATTCAAACCATAGTCACAAGGATCCCGGATTGATCGGGTCGAGGAACAGGGTCGTGGGTCGCCACTTTCGAAAAGTACGGTGCGACATGGGGTATATCTCTTTGGGATGCCAATTTGGGACGTGGATCGTGACCCAAGCAATTATGGGTCTATGACCCCGGTACAATACATCGGGTCAATGACCCAGGTATACAAAATATATATTACTAAAATCGTATAATACAAATAATATACTCATATCTGGAGAAGTAAAAATAAAGGAAGAAGACCATTCTACCCCCTCAAGTATTGACATGCGGACACCTAACCCCCTGAACTAAAAAACCGGACCTTTGACACCCCTAAGTTGCAAAACCGGACAACCTACCCCCTAAGGCTGTTTCATGTGGTGGTATTGCGGACGTGGCGTCCATTCAGCCCGGTTTCACCATGTAGGTCGCTGACTTGGCTGCGATGTGGCGAATCAAAATTATAATATTACAAGGCCCACATATCAGTTTCTACCCATTTTTTCCTTAGTCTCTCTTCCTGATGCCGCCTTCTACCCCCATCTTCTCGCCCGATCTACTCTGAGTCCATGTGCTCGACCACGAGCTTCCTAATGAACCCGACGAGCTCGTCGGCGCGCTCCGACCACGGGTCGACCTTGAAGAACCCGTGCTGCTGCCCGGCGAACTCCACGTCCTTGCCCCACTCCTCCTCATCTGCCTTGTTAGTGCGCGTTCCGGTCCCGGAGGATATCGTGCTCCGCCGCGACGACGAGCATCGGCGCCATCGCCACGACCTTGAGGCCCGGCGCCTCTGGCACGACCTGGTTGATCCCGTGCTGAGGAGGCGTGGATCGAGCTCAACGGCGACGAGGTGTTGGTGAGGAGAAGTCGGATCCTGTGCAGAGGAGTCGGGGATCGATCTCGACGACAGCGGGGATGAGGCGCTGGTGAGCTCGGCGGCGACGGGGACTTGGCGCTCGTCAACGAGGCGCCGAATCTAGCACAGAGGAGGCGTGGATCAAGCTTGGCGGCGGCGGGCGACGGCGACGAGGAGGATCTGATCCGATGGGATCTGATGGCGGCAACGAGAGGAAGCCCAGATCCGTGGAAGCAGAGTCCAGGCGCGCCAGATGGAGACTAGCTCGTTGGGCGAGCTCCGGATCCCGACCGCCGAATCTGGTGAGATGAGGCGATGGCGACGAGGTCGGATGGCCACCTCGGCGATGAAGATGAGGTTGTTGGGCGAGCTTCGGATCCCGACCGCCGGATCTGGTGGGGGAAGACGATGTCGACGCTGGATCCGGTCGAATCCTTAGGCCCTCCACTCGATGCCGCACTCGTCCTCAGGCATGTTCGCCGTGAACGCTGGCTCAGCACTACGCCGCACTGTGTCGTCGCTCATCAGCTGCACCGCATCCCGGCAGTCCTCCACCACATACGGCTCCAGAGGCCAACAGGCCAATAGTAGCGACGGCGCCGCGCCATGGGAGGCGCGCTCGGGAGGATAGAGGCCGAGCCGGTGAGAGGCATGGGCGCTGCGTCGGCTGCGCTGGAGGGTCCAGAGTGGAGTTGGGGGTGGTGGAGGATGGCGTCGGGCGGATGTATGTGTGGAGGAGTAGAGGAGGCGAGGGAGGTGGAGGCGATGGATGGAGATTGGGGACGATGGAGATCCGGGAAGAAGAATGATAGCCCTCATAAAAAAAACTCGTCCGCCAGTTAGGTGTGCTGAGTCAGCGGCCTACGTGGCAAAACCAAGCCAAACGAACGCCACGTCCGCAAAACCACCGCACGAAACAGCCTTAGGGTGTAGGTTGTCCGGTATTGCAACTTCGGAGTGTCAAAGGTCCGGTTTTTTAGTTCAGGGGGTTAGGTGTCTGCATGTCGATACTTGGGATAAAATGGACTTCTTCCAAAAATAAAATAAAATAAAAAGGAAACATATGCTGCTCCAGCAACCCTTGGCCCATCCAGCCCATGTCCTTAGTCCTCACTCACCCCACTCAAACCCAAAAGACCCATCTCTTCATCCCTTCCCCACTCCCATGCCCTAGTACTCCTCTGCCTCAGCCCTCAAGCCGCCGCCTCCACCATCCCTCTCTGCCTCATCCTCTCCTCCACATCTCTCTCTCTCTCTCTTGAGGTAGCTTCTGCTGCTCCATCTCGTCCTCAATCTACAATGGGCAATGGCAGCGACAATGACGGGGCTGGCAATGGGTGGCGGTGGCAGCAACCCTCCTCAATCGGCGGTGGCAATGGCTGACCTGCAGCAAGATCCAACAGCGACGGACGGTGACTCCCTGCAATGGGGCAAGGGGCGAAGAGGTGGCGTGGACCGGGATCAAGTGAATCCGGTAACTATGCTCTTCCCCTCCAGATCCCCCTCTCCCCCTCCTCTCTCCTCTCGCGGCCCAATGGCGTCCTGGCGGTGACCCAAATCGCCAGTGACCGCGACCTGGGGTCGTGGATCGCGGCGGCGACCCACGATCTGGTAACTATGAATCAAACGAAAAAAAGTTACGCTATAATTAAAAGGGTACCTGGAGGAGTGATTGTTTTCAAAAGAGCACCTCCTCTCCAGTATACCCCAACATGTCCTTCAGGAACTTGATGTAAAATGCTGGATGGAGCTGAGATTGAAACCTGCACATTAACCAATGCATGAGTTATTTAACAGTATACTCCAGCTTCTGTGGTTCAATTAGAGAAAGAATGTATCCACTATGCAGATAACCCTCTCTTCTGAATGAGTGCTACTTCAACCAATACATGATAAGGTAGTTGAGGCCAGTGAAACTAACAAATTTCCTACTTGGGCAATGCAAATCACACGATCAAAATAATGAACCAAACAAATGCATAAGACTAGCATACTCAAATAAACATTATGAACCGATAGTAGAATACATTTATGTAAAACTGGTAAAAGATCATAAGTGCAACTGACTGTTTTAAAATTAGTCACGACGCATTAGGAAGGAGCATTAAGTTCAAGATTTCGATAAATTTATCTCCAAAACGGGTCACATTTGATACTATTTAACAAGAACAGCAAAAGATTTGGGCGATGACTGTTTTACAAACTCCATGAGACTGACAATTGAAAGTGGCATCTTCCCTCTGTTGCCTTGCCTCCTCTTTCAGGAGGTCACATTTACAATACTGTGGTTGTGCTCTAAGGTTCAGGCACAGTTAGCAAGCTTCAGTCCCATATCATCTTTCGATTCTTTTTCACTAAGGAGCATATTTATCAAGCATCGCCTAGGCGACGCCTAGGCGTCCTGGTGCTCTAGGGTGGACGCCACGGGTCATCGCCTAGGTCGGGAAGCCACGGAACTCGGGGCGGCATCGCTAGCAGAGGAAACCGGCGTCGGGCGGCATCGAGGAGCCAGATCCGGGCCCGTGCGAGCTCGGGCGGCGGAAGCAGCTCGAGGAAGAGGCCCCATGCGCCAGATCCGAGTGGGGAAGGCTTGGCGACGCCTCGGGGGAGCAGGGGAGGCCCGGCGGCGCGTCGGGGGAGCAGGGGAGGCCCGGCGGCGCGTCGGGGAAGCAAGATCCAAGCCGGAGCCGGGCAGGGGAGGCCCGGCGCCGCCTCGGGGAAGCAGGGGTGACCCAGCGGCGCATCATGGAAGCAGGTGACCCTGCGACTCCGCGCCTCCGCCTCGGCCGCCCACCCCGCCCCACTCCACCCCGGCCGCCGCCGCGCCACCGACCCAGCCGCCCGGCCACCGCCTAGGGCCTCCTCCTCCGGCTTGTTGCTAGAGTGCTCTTAGTTGCTCTAGTGCTCTAGTGCTGCAACTGCAAGTGTCAACTGTCAACTAAACTATCATATTTTCCTATCTTCCTGCCATTGTCTAATCATCGCCTAGGTGGGCGCCTAGGCGTCCTGGTGCCTCCGGAGCGCCTCGCCTTGTCGCCATGACAACATAGCTAAGGAGTAAGGTCTGTAAATGATAATTAATTTTTAACTCAGCTCATCTTTATTTTCTGTGTACTTCTCATCAAACAGCTGACGTTATTTATTGAGGCTATGCATTCATAAAGTCTGTACTTAGTGTAATTTCTGTCCTTACTATGATACTATCCAATCATTTCTCTGCTTCCATTTAAAGTAAGACATAGTTTTGAATCAAGTAAACTAAAACTCAAATGAATTGGACCAGTGCCAGAGCTACAAGCTTACGACAGGGGGTGCTGGGTCATTAGAAAAGATTTACTCCGTGGAAAAGCTAATAAATAAATTGAACAAAACAAAAAACCAAAACTAATGTTGGATATATTAATTGTACTAATATCGCTTCACTCTTCTAGTCTTCTTCGTGACTAGAAGGAAAAAGTTTTCTTTCCCTCAGCGAAACCAAGACCAAATCGTCAGAGACTACATTTGCTCCAAAATCACATCGAAACTAACATTTTGGTCTCTATCCAAGTAACTAAAGCAACAATATCAAACAATTAAGGATGTAGGACACGGTAACACCATGACAGTACAAGATAAGCTCAACGTAGCACCCTGAACACGTCACATAACTCTGTGGTGAGCCGGCGATACAGCATGCCCTGTGGCTGCCGGAGGCTCTAGCTCATGATAGTAGTCGTAATTCATGAAGAGGCAATGCTAAATCGGCATTGCAGTGGTGAGAGAACGGCGAATACGAGAATATATAAGCATGCATATGCTACACAGCGTGCAAGGCCGAGGGGCGTGTATCTGCTCCTGAAATGGACTAACAATTTCGCCAATAAAACACACTGGTGATGAGCTACTAAAAATACATACGACCTGCACAGCAATATGATAACTGCATAGAACGTCAAAAAAATTCGAAGTACACTGTGTTGCCCCCACAAGACTGATAAGAATATGTCAGAAACTGGAAATTAATTACTCAATGCTAACATGGTGAAATTAACTTAAGTCAGCTGCTCGAGCAATCAGCAATATCGAAGTTACACGTTCCCAACACAATGATGTCGACTTAACAGGAGCAAACATAAAATCATCTGAGCAAATGAACTATCAAGATTCCAATCGGCAACCAATCAGAGGCAGTAGAATAGTAGATTTAGTATTATCTTCTTTATCTAAAAAAAATCGGTTCACGTCCTCGCTCTGATACCAATTGAAGCATCACATCATTTACGCACTGTAATCCCGTCCAGCCAACCCAAACATCACATCATTCATTTGTTACATAATGTAATCACGATCTCACCCACAAGGGAACCAAGTCAGCAACCCCAGCCCCAATGTGCCAACCTAAACCCCAACAAGCAGCAATCCACCATTAACCCCCAACTCCGCACGGAAGGGTCGCACCAATAAACACCACAACCCCACTGGCTGATCCAAGGATGAGCCGATCAGCGGATCAGGTGCGCGCGCGCACGCGCATACACACGGCGCGACGGATTATTAATCTACCCGCGATCAGAGAGGATAAAAAGCGAGGGAGGAGAGGTCACCAGGAGGAAGCAGACGGCGATGAAGGCGATGACGCCGAGGGCGAGGGGATCGCCGACGGGAGGGGGCGGCTGGCGGCCGCGCGATTGCTGCTGGGCAAACGACGGCGACGGGGACGGCGGCGTCGGGCGGTGGCGCGGCGGGGAGCCGGCGGTGACCTCCGACATCCGGAGGGGACGGGTCGCGAGGTCGGTTAGGGTTTTGGGCTCGGCGATTGGCGAATGGGGGAGGAGGAAGAAGAGGAAGAGGAAGAGGCGAGGAAGGTTGTGACTTGTGAGATTGTGATACGATGCGAGTCTTTGTCGTGTAGCTCTGGTTTGGGAAAAAAATTCTATGGCCACCTCCACAACTGTTGAGGGAAGATCTAACGGCTGTAGGGGACTTATATAATTTTTTTCCTCTGGTTTGGATCAATCTCTCTCGATCAGTCTGCAATCCTTCAAATTTATGGATACAATTATGGTATGGATGAGATGGACTTTCTGGATTTTTTTTCCCGGAGCAATAGATGTTGGCTGGGTAGGTGGTGCTTGCGTTTGTGTTTCATCTTTGATTGAAACAATTGTTTGCGTCTCCTTGCTTCGTCAATCTCTACACAAGTGTCGAGATGTTGATTTTATCTGCTTTTTTTGTTAAACCAGTGAGGCTCTTTTGTTTGTTATATCTGAAACATTATGTTCTTATGTTGGATTCCACCGTGTTTCCACGTCAACACGCGGGCTTCCCGCTAGTTAATTAAATGAACACCGAAAGCACTCTACCAACACTTCCGATAAACTGGGTTATTAGGTAGTGCCATACTGTTATGTCATGCACAAGTACACTTATTTAATTTATCACCATCGATTGAATTAAGTCATTAGCACAGTACTTACATTTTAGTAAATTAATAACCATACGTGCGTGCTTGAAGGGCAAGTGAGGGAGCTAGTGGGAGGAGGTCACCAGGAGGAAGTAGACGGCGATAAGGGCGAAGGGGACGGCGGCTGCAGCTACGGCTGCTGGGAACGCGACAAACACAACGGCATGGTCCAGCTCCAGGGATGACGCCGACGAGTCGACGACCTCCGACATCGCATGGTCTACGTGGGTTGGGTTATTAGCATGGTGCAAATCAATTATTCTTAACTACCATCCATGAAAGTGAAATTGATTAATTTGAAATGTCCTTGTATTTCATACATGGTGTATGTTAAATAAAGACTGTCCATATCCGTTTAGAACCTATGGATCTTACATAAGAGCTAGATTTATCTATTTTCTGGTATGCTAAAATTGTTGAAACCTGTATAAAGGATCAGATGGGTGCTGGTGTATCGATTCGTGAAACCTTGTTTATAGAAAATTATGTTAGTGAATCTTTAATCATGTTTTGAAATGATTTCTGAACAAAGGTGAAATGTGAATCTATGTTTATATATGGTTATGTGATTGCAAATGGAATTAGTACCGTATGTACACACATGATTAGTACAATCATCAATTGTTAATGAGCGCTGAAGAAGGTGTTGAGTAACACCAACAATTGAGTAGATGAATTTCGTAAGTAGTCTTTAATAGCGTGCCTTGTGATATTGTTATTGCTTAGCATAATCTTGTTATAATAAAATTTTTCAGTCTTGTGGTTTGTGTTCCCTTTGGGAAGTTTTAGGATGAAGTAATAAAGTTTGATGATTCTTGGTACTAGTGTATGTTGTCGATGTTATTAAATCGTTAAAATGTGATAATGAGGTTAATTCTCGTAGTAATTTGATCACCCATGGTGATATTTCCTAAATGATCAAATTTCAAGTTTTGTGTTCGTGGTCTTTTGGGGGTTCAGGCTTTATGTGGTAAACGAAGTTTATCGAGTAGCGATATGTTGCAAAGTTATAATGGTTCTTCAGTGATGCAAGTGCTTTGATCTTGAATACTTGTTTGTTCTTATCTGTTAAGGTTTGATATTCTCTTTTTGTGAGACCTATGCTTTCAACTGTGGACTCCACTTATGTTCTATGAGTTCATTGCTTAATTGGTTTTCCCTTTGGTCCCGTGTTCAGTGCGAGTGATAGATGAGTTTTCTAGTTGGTGAAAATCGTTTCCATTTGTCTCTTCTTTTGAGAAAGAATCAACCCATTCTTTTCACGTGGGTCTTTCGAAGTGTTTTCTAATTGTTGTTAATACCTGTAGTAATTTGATCGCCTTTAGTGATATCGTTCAGATGAGAATATTTCAAGTTTAGCTTTGTGATATTTTGGAGCTCATGAATCATCTGGTAGCTGAAATTATTTTAAATAAATTGAGGTATTGGATTGTCCTGTTGCTTCTTAAGAGCTTCGTGTGATTTAATTTTAAAGGCTCTTTGGTCTGAGTTGGCAACGTGAGGTTGCAATCAAAGAAGTTATGTTGGTTCCTTTAAAAGGAGAATAATCTACTTGCTTTTCGCAAAATCCCGTAATTGGAAATGTTTGGTGAGATTATTTGGATCTCATGTTTCTTGTGTAGTTGAACTGTTCCGAACAAATATGACGTATTGAAGAATTTTATTGGTTTTAATTAGTCCTTGTGGTTTGGACTAAAGACCTTATCTTGTTCGTTATGGCAAAGCGATGTTAGCCAAAGAATTAATTTCAGTGTTAAAGGAAAGAGTGCAATAGGAGTATTTGATAATTTGAGTCAAGTTTTGTAACTTGTGGTTATTTGAATTGTTCCTAAACTTTTTGCTCTTTTCACTCAAGAGTTGTCGAGTTTCAATTGCAATGTCATTTTCTTATTGATGGTTATTTGCTATTCCCTTTTCGAGGGATGCGTGCCCTCCGCTATGAACTCAACTTTCGTTTTCCCAGATCTTCGTTACCAGATTATTTCTTTTGGTTTCGTGCTTACTGTGAGGAGCAACGTTTTTCTGTGTGGCGAAACTTGTCCTTGTCCGTCTTTTTCTTTTGAGAAATGATCAATAGTTTTGTGTTGCAAAGTTTTACAAAGCGTAAGTTGTCAATTGTTTGGTGGTGGTTAAGTGATTGTAGGGGTGTGATTTTGCTACCAAGCTATTGGAGGAGTAGTAGAAGATAAGTTGGTTTTGACCTGTACCTCTTGGAGGGAAGTTGATTCAAATGGAATGTATGGCTTCGAAGTAAAACCGTATAGTGTTCGACTAAGTAGAACCTATGGTATAATGTAGTTCCAGAACTTTGGTTCATGTTGAAATGTTGAGGATTATCAAATGTATAGAAACCTTAATCAATTTTATAGAGTAACGCAATTGAAAAGTATTGCGATGTTGTGTGAGTGATTTCTGATGATGTCAATGAGTGAGTATGTCGGAATTGTGGGGATGTTAGAGATTTAATCTGATGATTTCACTATTTGTTATAAGAGAAATTCGTTGTAAAGGTCTTAGAGGTTAAATTTGGATTTTGCATTTTTATGCTAGACTTTTGGTCGCCCAAAGATTTGTGTGTAGAGGAGATAGAAAACTGGAGTATTATGAGCAGTGGAATGATTGTCGATAGACCCCTTCTAATGTAATTCATGAGCGGGTGTACTGAGGATTCTGATGTGTTATTCTTGAAAGTTGGAGGTGATGAGATTGTGAGGGTTTTTGAGGTGCCTTGGTGCCTTCTATCAAATTAATGTCATCAGTTGAAGGAGTTGTCTAGAGTGTTCAGTGGAATCAATAGAGTCTCTCCACAAAGGTGTGGATGATGTATTTCGGTTTAAGCCTAATTTGAGGATGTTAAATTAAGAGGTTTGAGCCCGTGGTGGTATGAGAGAGCGATGAAAAAATTCAATTCCAAGGTTTGAGAGAGATTTTTCCGTTATTAATTTTCGCCTGCCAATGACCTTTCGCAGAGAGTGGGTGTGAGGATTCGAGTCGAACTCGTTGAAGGGGTGGAATGTACACTACTACAAAACAGCAATAGCAGACACCTCATCACGCACGGTCCCAAAGGAGCCGTCAGGTTGAATTTATACGCACGTTCCCTTTGGAACCGCTCGGAGCCGTCGTGATATGTCCTCATCACGCATTTGTTCTTATTACCAACCGCTTAGATACTTCGCAGACGGTTGGTAAAAGAACCGCTCGTGATGAGACATATCACGCATTTGCATATAAGAACCGTCAGGAGTATCACGCATTTTGCGTAATATGAACCGCTCGTGATGACAACTTATCACGCGGTTTGTAAATAAAACCGTCAGGAAGTATCACGCACGGTTTTAATTTTAAACCGCTCGTGATAGTTACTATCGCGCACGGCTCTATTAAATAACCGTCGTGATATTATTATCACGCACGGTTTTATTTAGAGCCGTCTGCGATATCCAACCTCTTCTCCCGCGCGTGTCTCTTCACCATCGCACAACCGTCTCTTCGCTCGCATGCGCCGGCGATACATGCGCCTCTTCGCCTCACGTGCCGCTACTCCTAATTCTTTATATAAGACTAATAATTCACCAAGATTAAACTCCTCCCATCGCTTCTTCGCTCACGGTTTGAGTACGCCAATCGCCAAGGTGAGCATGCAGAGCGTCGTGCCAAGACCAAGGCAAGGAGGTCGGTGATCGCCGCTCTTTCTCACGATGTCGCCGCCGACATCGTCCGTCGTAGGTCGCGAGCTCTCTCACCCATGGAGGACCTATGCAGCCTACGCATTAACGACGTACATCTTTATGTCTACAATATAATGTGACGCACATACTACTATTTATTCTAACATCTTGAATGTATGCGATAGTTGCAAGGCCTTGTACAAGGTGTCCAAGGAACGCGCTGGGGAGGCGCGTGGCGCCGAGCGAGAGGAGGCGATGAAGTGGCAGACAACGAGCGCTACCTCGCCGCTGTCAACCACACCGCCGCCACGCAACCCGGGCTTGTTTCATCGTCGGCCTCGCTTGTCTTCGCCCCAAGACATGCGGCGCGCCTCATGTTCCTTGAACGGCGGCCGTGGCCGCCACAAGGTCGCGCCTACGTGTTTCGGTCTCTCTCTACACGCACGCAGACGCGCGACGTTGGGAAGCACTACATCGGCCAAGTCGGACGAGCCGACCGCGGCGGTGCGCGACGGCCAAGACCAACCGGAGTGCAAGCGGTGCTAGAGGCTCGCCGCGACATGGTCCAGCGGGCGTGAGGGAAGAAGGCCGCCACCGGGCGGGTGCAGGCGTCGGAGGATGGCCACGGTGCACGAGCATTGGCTCGCGTGTGGAAGGGTGGGACGACTCGCCGTCTTCTGCAGTTGACGATCGCAGGATTAGGCATGAGTATACCGTTTCTTTGCAAAGGTGTTAGACTATTTGCCATAAAATTTTAGTTTTTAGGTTTCTAGAAAGGTGGTACTGGACTATTTTCCAAATTAAATGAATTTTAATGCACCAAAATATACGGTCCACAAGGACAGAGCGATTACAATTCCACGCTGACATCAAAATATACGTGACGACATATTACAAGTTCATAACACATGATGTTATGGAATAAATTAATTACAATGGAGTAATTTTTTAATTAAAATATAGTCCTTCATGATGATCGACGCAGCATATAGCTAGCTTCCTCGCCTGGTTCTTCCTCGAGCCCGATGTCGTCTCGAAAGGAGGCAACTCGTCAAATTGATTGTATTCTTCCTCGCCCACTACATTCTCAACTCCGACAATCCTTCTTTTTCCATGAAGAACTACGTGACGCTTCTTATTTGCCTGGTCGGTTACATAGAAGACTTGAACAACTTGGTTAGCCAAGACGAATGGTTCGCTTTGTATCCGACACGATCGAGGTCCACGGTAGTGACGCCCGCATTTGTCGACCTTCATATGTGGGAGATGGACCCAACGACACCGAAATAAGGGGATCTTGAAAAGCACGAGTCGAGCTCCCATATCTCCTCTATTTGCCCATAGTACGAGCTCCTCACCCATCTCCAGACGAATGCATCTATGCGGACACCGCTGCCTACGACTGTGCTCTTCCTATCTCCGAGTCGCCGTGATAAAATGTGTACCCATTTATGTCGTATCCTTGCGATGTGACAATTGTAAATTGTGGCCCTTTTGCCAACCATAGCAGCAGATCATCACTTGATGACCTCCCGCCATGATTCGCACCTTTACCCATTCGTTGAACACAACTCACATGCAAATGCAATGCTCAGGCCTTTTCTTTAATCTCTTTGTGCATTACACCGGTAATGCAAAGTATGCAAACCGCCGCATACCATGCCGCGGCGCCGCACGACGTGGACCAATTGCCCAATACTCCGCAAGTATTGGGGATCTCATGCCCACACTCCACGAGTGGGATCTCAAGCCCGTCACATTCATGACGGGACTCAAAGATGTGCATGCTTGGTCATCACAAGACCAGGCCTCAACATGATATAAAAATGCATATGCACCATCTCTTTTCAACATCAAGCACCAATGGCGGTAACAACATTCATGAATAAAGGCAAAACGACATTCATGAATTAAGGCGATAACAACATTCATGAATAAAGGCAAAACAACATTCATGAATAAAGCATATCCATACTTTGAACATTCACCACTCGATTATGCACACTTATCAACAGCCATACGACATTAACAAGCATCAAACCCGCATTCATGTCCAAGCAATCACCCTTTGGAACCGTGCGAGCCGCTCGTGATATGTCCTCATCACGAGCGGTTCTTATTACCAACCGTTGTGATACTTCCGACGGTTGGTAAAAGAACCGCTCGTGATGAGACATATCACGCATCGCGTATATAAGAACCGTCAGTGAAGTATCACGAGCGGTTCGCTCGTAATATGAACCGCTCGTGATGAGACAACTTATCACGAGCGGTTTGTAAAATAAACCGTCTGTGAAGTATCACAGACGGTTTTAATTTTAAACCGTCTGTGATAAGCTACTATCACAGACGGCTCTATTAAATAACCGTCTGTGATATTATTATCACAGACGGTTTTATTTAGAGCCGTCTGTGATATCCAACCTCTTCTCCGCGCGATGTGTCTTCACCATCGCACAACCGTCTCTTCGTCTCGCACGCCGACGATACATGCGTCTCTTCGTCTCACGTGCCAGTTACTCCTAATTCTTTATATAAGACGGAATAATTCACCGAAGATTAAACTCCTCCCATCGCTCTTCGTCTCACGGTTTTGAGTACGTCAATCGCCAAGGTGAGCATGCAGAGCGATCAGCCCAACACCAAGGCAAGGAGGTCGGTGATCGCGCGCTTTCTCACGATGTCGCCGCCGACATCGCCGGCCGTGTGTCGCGAGCTCTCTCACCCATGGAGGACCTATGCAACCTACGATTAACGTCGTACATCTTTATGTCTACAATATACGTGCGTATATACTACTATTTATTCTAACATCTTGAATGTATGTGCGTATAGTTGCAAGGCCTTGTACAAGGTGTCCAAGGAACGCGCCGTGGGAGGCGCGTGGCGCCGAGCGAGAGGAGGCGATGAAGTGGCGGGACAACAGCGCTACCTCGCGTCGTCAACCACACGGCGCCGCCGAACCGGGGGCTTGTTTCATCGTCGGCCTCGGGCTTGTCTTCGCGCCCCAAGACATGCGGCGGCCTCATGTTCCTTGAGCGGCGGCGTGGCCGCCACAAGCGCGCGCCTACGTGTTCGGTCTCCTCTCTACGGCGGCGAGGCGAGACGCGCGCGTTGGGAAGCACTACATCGCCCAAGTCGAGGACGAGCCGACCGGCGGCGGTGCGAGACGGCCAAGACCAACCGGAGTGCGAGGCGGTGCTAGAGGCTCGCCGCGGACATGGTCCAGCGCGGCGTGAGGGAAGAAGGCGCGCCATGGGCGGGTGTGGGCGTGTCGGAGGATGGCCACGGTGCACGAGCATTGGTGCGGTGTGGAAGGGTGGGACGACTACGTCGTCTTCTGCAGTGACGACTGCAGGATTAGGCATGAGTATACCAGTTTCTTTGCAAAGGTGTTAGACTATTTGCCATAAAATTTTAGTTTTTTAGGTTTCTAGAAAGGTGGTGCAGCTGGACTATTTTCCAAATTAAATGAATTTTTAATGCACCAAAATATACGGTCCACAAGGGCGGGAGCGATTACAATTCCACGCTGACATCAAAATATACGTGCGACATATTACAAGTTCATAACACATGATGTTATGGAATAAATTAATTACAATGGAGTAATTTTTAATTAAAATATAGTCCTTCATGATGATCGGCGCATATAGCTAGCTTCCTCACTGGATTCTTCCTCGAGCCTGATGCCGTCTCCGAAAGGAGGCAACTCGTCAAATTGATTGTATTCTTCCTCGTCCACTATATTCTCAACTCCGACAATCCTTCTTTTTCCATGAAGAACTACGTGGCGCTTCTTATTTGCCTGGTCAGTTACATAGAAGACTTGAACAACTTGGTTGCCTTGATGCAGAATGGTTCGTCTTTGTATCCGACACGATCGAGGTCCACGGTAGTGACGCCGCACTTGTCGACCTTCATATGTGGGAGATGGACCAACGACACCGAAATAAGGGGATCTTGAAAGCACGTAGTCGAGCTCCCATATCTCCTCTATTTGCCCATAGTACGAGCTCCTCACCCATCAGATCGAATGCATCTATGCGGACACCATTGTTGCGGGTGTGCTCTTCCTATCCTGAGCTGCCGTATAAAATGTGTACCCATTTATGTCGTATCCTTGCGATGTGACAATTGTAAATTGTGGCCCTTTTGCCAACCATAGCAGCGTATCATCACTTGATGACCTCCCGGTCATGATTCGCACCTTTACCCATTCGTTGAACAAGCGGTTGTGTGCTCTCGTGATCCAAACCTCCGACCGTTTGGATTCATTGGCGTACCATGTCTTTGTGCTCGTCGATGTGCGAGGCGGTTGGGTCATGTGTTGCAAGACCGTGAAATGGGCTTGAGCGCACGTATCGATCGGAGTGATTGATTTCTTCCGATGGTCGATACCATCCGCCTTCCCTCATGACGAGATAGAGGCACACCTATCGATTCCACCTCGAGCCATGTAGTCGGACGCAGAACTCAATGACCTCTTCGGTTGCATAACCTTCGATGATGCCCTCGGTCGAGATCGATTCGTCGTAGGACTTGAGAATTCCCATATACCTCTCGAGCGGGTACATATGACGTAGGAACACGGGACCGCATATCTTTATCTCTTTCACAAGATGAACAATGAGATGGACCATAATATCGAAAAATGACGGAGGGAAATACATCTCAAGTTGACATAGAGTCGTCACCACCTCGGCTTTGTAGAGCATCTAGTCCTGGGATCGATGACCTTACGAGCAATTAAGTTGAAGAAATAACACACCTCAAGATTGCCACTCGGACCTTGTTCGCAAGATACCCCTAATTGCAACAGGAAGCATTTGTGTCATCGACACATGACAATCATGAAACTTCATACCAATTAATTTCAAATCTTGCATAGAAACAAGTTTCTTAATGTTAGCGGAGTAACGCACGGGACTTTGACACCATGCAAGCTTTGGCACAATTCATTTCTCTCGGCCTTGGACATAGTGTGGCAAGTCGGTGGAAGGTATGTTCGTCCTTTATCGGTCTCTTTCGGTGCTAACTCGGTCCTTATGTTCATATCAACCAAGTCGCGTCGTGCGTTAACACCATCCTTTGTTTGCCACTAATGTTCAAGAAGAGACCAATCAAGCTTTCACATACATTCTTCTCCACGTGCATGACGTCGATGCGATGTGAACTTCTAAGTGCTCCCAATAAGGCAAGTCCCAAAAATTGACCGCTTCTTCGGATGTTCTTTCGGCGGGTTTTAATTTACATCCCTTCCCAAGCACAACATCGATATCCTTAACCATATCATAGACCTCTTTCCCTCTAAAAGCCCTTGGCCGAACTGTCCCTCCTTATTTCCGCGAATTGTTTTTCATCTTGCGGTATGGGTGACTCGAAGGAAGGAACCTACGGACGCATATACACGATTTTGCTGAGTTGTTCGACCATACACTCTCGTAGCATCTAAGCGGTGCGAACGAGCTTTGGCTCCTTTCGCATCAAGCCCGACAGTTACCAAGGCAGGAAAATCATTGATAGTGCAGAACAACATGACTCGTAAGAGAAGTTCTCTCGTTTGTGCGCATCCCATACTTGTACCCCTTCGTTCCACAGTGTCACAAGATCATCCAAGAATGGTACTAGGTACACATCAATATCGTTCCCAGTTGTTTCGCCCTTGGATAAGTAGTGACATCAAAATGTACTTCCGCTTCATACACACCAAGGAGGAATGTTGTACATACATAGGTTCACGGGCCATGTGCTATGTCACGCTTCATGTTCCGAAAGGATTCATTCCATCTGTACTCAACCTAACCTTATGTTCCTCGGTTCCGCACGAACTCTTTGAAGGTCCGATCGAAGTTTCTCCACAGGCGAGAATCGCCAGGTGTCTTAGTTTTCCATCTTTCTTACGCTCCTCGAAGTGCCAACGCAGCAATCTTGCCTCCTTTCGGTTCGCAAATAAACGCTTCAAACGTGGGATCACAGCAGATACCACAACACCTTAGCAGAGGTCCTTGCTTCACCTTAGCGATATTCTTACGCTTGTATCGGGATGCTTTGCACACGGACATACATGCAAGTCTGCATACTTTTACGATCACAGATACAATCGTTCGGACATGCATGTATTCTTTCTACTTCCATTCCCAATGGACAAAGAACCTTCTTGGCTTGGTAGGTGGTCTTTGGGCAACACGTTTCCCTCCGGAAGAATGTCCGCTAGGAGACCTAACAACGTCGTGAAACTCTTGTTGGACCAACCATTGCTCGCCTTCAATTTCAGATTCAAATGCGGTTGACAACCTTGTGTATTCCGCTTGCGGCCAGGAACAAAGGTTTCCGAGTCCTCCATTAAGCGCTCGAATTTACAAAACTCTCTCTCACTGTAGTTTCATACGCATCGCGTAGCATCGATCGAGATTGTCATCGTGCGACCTATCGTCATCAAAAACACGATCCACATCGGCATATCGTTGACTTCCTCGTCGATGTCATCATTATTAACTTCTGTATAATCGCTCTTCACCGTGGATCGGTCCAACATGTATACCCTTTTTGAAACCCCTTGAATCAAGTGCCCTACGATCTGCGCGGGTTGTTAAAAATCTTGATTACATAATCAATGCATGGACGTTACATAAATTCTATCCCCTTATTCAAGATATCTGCCCGCGGCTCTTTTAAAAGCAATCACGCCATTAATGTACTCTTCACTCACACGGTTCGCACCGTACATCGATTCGGTCCATCTACGCTACACATGTAACAATTAGTAGTGTTAAATTATATTAATAAACCGCAAATCGTTACTCCTCCTATTAATCGCAAATACGTTACTCCTCCTATTAAGCAAATATAAAGAGTTAAAGATCGTTACCCTCTGAGCTCACGACGAAAATTCCTAATATCATGAGATTCCTCCTTTGTCCTTCTCCTTGGGCCAATGAGCAGTGGCAAGAGAAGAGCCACGATCGAAATGCACTAGCTCACACATAAGCTTATCCCACTCACAAAAACACTCATTCACAACACCCAAACCGAGAGCTACCACCAAAGCCAAGCCTCACAAAGCAAGCATGCATGCAAGCCAAATGACCATAAGTTGCTAGGGCAACCCACAACCAAGAACAAGGCAAGCAAAATAAACAAGCCTCCTACACCAACACAGAGCAAAGCTTCTCAAGCCCCTCTATTCCAAAGAAGAGATGAGGCGCTAGAGCGGGGGCCTCTGTCTGTCTTTATATTTATAGGGGTGAAATATCACGAGGCGGTTCTTATTTCCAACAAATGCGTGATACGAGTATATCACAGACGGTTCTCCACAACCAAATGCGTGTTGAACTACGCGAGCGGCTCCATGTGGAACCGTCGCGATATACTCAATATCATAGACGGTTAATAAGTATAACCGTGCGTGATATACTCACATCACGCACGGTTCTATTAACAAACCGCTCGTGATGTGAGTATATCGCGACAGTTCTACTTATTAACCGCTCGTGATATTGAGTATATCACGCACGGTTCCACATGGAGCCGTCTCAGGTAAGCTCAACACGATTTGTTAGTAATGGGAACCGCTGCGTGATGAGGATATTAACACACGATGGTTCTTCATTCAACCGTATGTGATAGCGTCTGAGCATGTATAGGCAGTAAATAATTAACAAAATGAATTTTGCCCAGTAATAAATAGATGATAAAAGAGACCATATCATCACAAACGATAAAAAAGACCATATCATCACAAACGATAAAAATTAAAGACCATATTTACATCACAGACAATAGACTGGCCTTATCGTTTTTACATCACAGGCGATAAAAAGGATGAGCGATCCTATCTTAGTCTTCAAATCTTCGCACGCATTCTCGTCGGCCGGTGGGAGCGGGATCGATCGTCTCACCAAACGCCTCCACACGTGACCTTGCACGCTCAATTTCCTCTTGTAGATGTTCGGACTCGTAATCAAGTCCCATATAACCCGAGGCCATCAACCCTGGTCTCCACGGTCTCGGCTGGTGACCCGCTCTCTGCAATGTCGAGGTCGTCCTCGACTCTGCAGGCTGCATCCTCGGTGCGGACCAAAGAGTTCCATAGGACAATCTCCACGACGAGGTTTACTCGTCGGATCTTTGGAGAGCCTCGCACCGGTCTGTTGGAGGAGGAGCTCCAATCGACCGATGATCGCCGTTATGGTCTCGGTAGATCGGAGGGTCTACAACGGATTGCATTGCGAACGGACGTCTTGTTCGCGAGCTTGGGCCGGTTGCGATCGTGAGAAGTGCAGTACACAACCATAATGTAGGCCGATCTGGTGGGACGAGAGAGAAGCCATTTGGAATTTGTGGAGAGAGAGGGATGATCAAGGATCGAGGTTCGTGAGAAATCCCTCGATAAGGGTTGTCTATTTATATAAAAAAGTAGTAAAGTGGAGCAGAGACGAAGAGACACTCGCGCGGGAGATGAAGGGAATGAGATCCATAGCGCAGCACGGCTCTATGATGGATCCGTCGTGATAAGATATCACTGACGGCTTTATCTAAGCACCGCTCGTGATATCATCAATATCACTGACGGCTCTATTGAAGCACCGTCGTGATATAATATCACGCACGGTTATTGAATAGAGCCGTGCGTGATATTTATGATATCGCTGCACGGCTCTATTAAAGAACCGCTCGTGATATTATATCACGCACGGTGCTTCAATAGAGCCGTCGTGATATCATTTATAAAAAGGCGCACCTAGGGTTTTGCTCTTTACTCGTCGCCGCCTCCGCGCCTCTTAGGCTCTCGCGCTCTCGGCTCCTCTAGGGTTCGCCTGCTCACCTCCCCGGCAGAAGACCGACGCCGCCGCCCCTTCATCGACGCACGCGCTCCGCCTCGACGCGGCCTCCTCCGTGTCGGCCTCCTCCCTGCACCGCCTCCTCCCCTGCGCCGGCCTCCTCCCGCGTCGTCCTCCTCCCCTGCACCGGCCTCCTCCGGGCGCCTCCCTCCTCCCCGCGTCGGCCTCCTCCCCTGCACCGGCCTCATCCTTGCACCGTGAGTTGTTGTGCGGCATCCTCTCTGTGAGTATTCCTAAAGATAATATGTGAACTGAATCTAGTACTAAAGATATGGCAAATTGATCGATGGGCTTTGTTGACATGCTCGTGATGAACTTTGTCTTATCTGAGATTGAATGTGATAGTTAGTTGATTCTTGAGCTCTATTGTACAAATTACTTGCTCTTGTCAATTTCATATCTTGTTAATTTATTACTTTCGATTGAATGCTAGTTATCACAGACGGTTGAATGCCACTGTCAATTTGATATACTGTTAGTTCATTCTTGAGCTCTATTGTATTGACGAACCGTCTGTGATGTGACTTTGATAGTCTTTGATAATGTGAACTGAAATTGATCAGTGGGCTTTGTTCTGGTTCGCTCTGTGATGAACTTTTCTCTTATACTGAGATTGAATGTGATAGTTAAGATCATTTTCGGTAACAGTTGAGATCATTTGACAGTTAAGCAAAGTATTGTTTAGAGCTCATAGTTTGAATTTATACTATCATATTCATTTAATGAAGAGTATAAACAATAGGATTGAGATGGCAAAGACTTGTTCTTTTGCAACTCTCCTTCTGAGAGCACAAACTACCATAAATCCTTCTTTATATATTATACGTTTGTGCATCATTTTTGGTTAAGTTGAGTAAATCTGCTTGAATCAGTCGATTAGAGCTTACGCATATTGCTTCGCATATATAGATAGCAAGTAAGCGACATGGCGTCCGCACCATCTTCGCGCCGCCCGGATCTCCGAGGAAAGTGGTACGACGCGAGATGGCGAGGAACATCGAGAATTCCTCCGGGCCTAATAACCGCCACGAGGTCAATGCCAATGGGATCCCCGTGAGTCCCCAAAGCGGCGAGATTCCGAACCTTGTGCGGGATACTTGGAAGGAGCAGGTCCCCATCACCACACCGAGCCGGGACACCGTGGTCGGATGTTCGGAGAAGCCACCGTGGGGCGAAGTTTTAAAATCGTTCACTTTCCCGACCGCGAACTGGCGCGTGGAACGACAGCGTTGCTCTCGATCGGAAGGCGTGGAGGACCTTCAAGAGCGTGCTTGTCACAAAGTACATGAACACGGGTCGAACGCCCTTCACGGCGTATAAATTCTTGTCGCGGGATATATGGGACGTCTTTGTGCAAATGAAGACGACGCCCAATTTCTTGAGAAAGTGCGACGTACAAGGCTCTCCGGACACTTAACACTCACCCCCACAAACTCGGCACGGCGGCTGTACGCGGTAAAACCGCGCAATGGCGACGGAGGGCGCCAACTAAACAAGGCCATTTGCTCGAGATCACGCATCAAAGACGCTCTCTCACGGTTAGGCGAGGCATCGATTACATCTTCGGGTGAAATCTCTTTCACAAACCCTACAGCAAGGATGTGGCCAACCGTGGTAAATGTCTTGAACTACCTAGTTGTTAATAAGTCTATAACTTCATAATGTATATAATAACATGATGACCTCTTGCGAAGAAGAATTGAGTTCCGCATGTTCGAAGGCTCCTTCCAAGCGAGGCGAGGAGAAGGATATACTAACTACGGCCCGGGAAACAAGGAGCACCGGGTCGCACGCGAGCAAAGGGGTTAACGTATCTTGGAGGATGGATTCCCACGACTCACGCACGTATAGGAGCGGGAAGAGATCCAAGGCGAGTACGACACGGTGTTGGAACATGTGCTTACTTCAAAATTTGAAGGAAGAGAACGGGTGCTTAATGCAAAATTTGAAGAAAAGATAGCAAGATTGCGGGACCAAGTGAATCAACTACTACTCCTCAACAACCGATCGCAGTCGCCCCGTTGTTTTGGTAGGCGTCCTCCTCAACATCGAGTGGCGTCGCGTCCACGCAAAATTGTGAACACGATGATGTCCAATTACCTATCGGCGACATCAAGGTAATGTACATCTCTGGAATGCTCCAAAGATAGACATATGGACGCCTTAGCTAATTGCGTGTCGTTTTGTAGGAGCCGACGCACCTGCATACTCCAAGTGAGGATGGTTGGGATGTCTATTGAGGTGGCGGGGTGGTGTATCCATGCAATGAAGGGATAGTGCAAAGACGGTGCCCGGTGGCGCAGGTTACGTCGGGGTCGGTGGACATGGTACATGATAATTTTAGGGCCGTCCTACCGGAGATTCGCCCAACGGCGAAATCATAACACTAGGGATGCCCTTTACGCTTTATTCATGGCCAAAAGGAGGCCATACGGACCTGCAGATGCCGCCTCAACCTTCGATGACTCCACCCAAACCATCTCCACACGACCATGCCTCTCCAATTCAACTTTTGATGACTCTACCCCAACCATCTCGACACGACCATGTCTCTCAACGGACCCTCCATGATCGCACCTCAACCTTCGCCGAAGCCCGCCTCATCGGTTCCGTGGAGAAGACACCGAACGAACAAAAAAGCGTGCCGCCGTGACGGTTCCAGTCGCCCGCGGGAGGAAGGCGCGTGAGCGGCAAGTCGTTCGTGACAAATCAAATCGAAGAACATTAAGGCGCTTCGCCTCCTAACCTAAGAAATACTCTTTCGAAGTCCGTTGGCGGCGAGCACGATATTAGCCTCGCTGGATTAGGTTGTCGAGTTTGCATAGTTGGTACTTGCGTAAGACCAAAGAGAAAGGGTGCGCTGATGGAATCACCGTCGATACACGGAGGACTATTTCCTCCACGAGCGCCCCCTTCATCGTGGGCTTGGCGACTTATTCGACCTATTCAACCTCAAAGCCCTCGATGCCTCACTTCTACGATCTTTGGACAATCGTAAGTGTGTACAATCAAGTTCTACATTCACGTACATTCACATAATATAACAACTCATTGCTTATGTATAGATACATGATTAAAACCGCGGTGATTGAAAGAACCGGTGGGTTTCTCGACCCACACGTGGTCTCCGAGCAAACCATCTTGGCACGCATCCTACGCCGAAATACATAACGGCGGGATTGCTTGCTCAAAACTACGTGGACTACATAATGGTGCCCTACAACGTAAGTAAGTGCTTCACTACTTGCTATACAAATTTCATTTGTACTTTATACGCATATGAACTTAGGTTTAATGACTATAGCGACATACATGAGTAGGCATCACTGGATCCTTCTAATCATTATATCAAAGAGGAATCAGTACTATACCTTGATTCCCTAATGAAAAAGGCCACGACTTCACCATTGTGCAAGAAGTACTCGACAGTGTGCTCATTTCCGCATACATAACTCTTTTGTAGTCTTCCTTCGTTTGAAATGGCCGAGGTTAACTTTTTGAAACATGTAGGTCGCTCATCTCCTATATTGCCGAGGAGGGCTATACAAGGAACGAACGCCACACTTAATCACGGGACGCGATTTCCGTGACGTGCTACAACACAATAATCCTATATCATACTCGTAATAATGCGCCTTGAATGACTATACCTATATATGTAATTCTATTTTTTCGGTCGCCACAAAAAGCGAAGAATGTGCATTCTCGCTTGCCATCATATGCGATTCTCATGAGTGCTAGGTTGCGGATCCCGAGGTTGGTCAATCTCGCAATAATTGCTAATTATAAATTTAAATATATATGTGTAACACTTTACTCTTGTTTGTAGGTTTTGAATATAGATTTAGATTCACTGCTCGTAAAGAGATCTCGGATGTTTGAGGAGGCTTTGCACCTTCATCATGACGGATATCATTGCGCTTCAACTGAGAGTTTCACTACTGAACGACCTCGAAACAATTAATATATATTTGATATAGTTGTAATTCACTTTGAATAGTTGTAATTCAATGGTACACTAGCGACAATATTTGATATATGTTGGTTTGTAATTGACAATGATCACTTTGGGTTGTCCGTTGATTTATCTGTGATGTATCTATTTTCTGCCTGCTTATTTTCAGAGAGCATGGCTAGCAATTCCTGAGGCTAGCCGAAATTTTTTAAAAATAGTTAGGCTGAAGTAACTATCACAGACGGTTTAACAATCAAACCGTCTATGATATGCACATATCCCAGACGGTTCTAATTATTTAACCGTCTGTGATATACACATATCTCAGACGGTTCGTAAATAGAACATGCAGGATATCCTTTTATCACTGCGGTTCTATTTACGAACCGCTCGAGATATGTGTATATCTGAGCGGTTAAATAATTAGAACCGTCAGGATATGTGCATATCATAGACGGTTTGTAAATAGAACCGTCTCGTGATAATTAGATAGCACTGACGGTTCTTTAATAGAGCCGCTCGTGATAATTAGATAGCACTGACGGTTATATAATTAGCAACCGCTGTTGTGACTTATCACGACGGATTTTTAACCGTCGTGATAATCGCCGCTTATCACAGACGTACAAAAATACAGCGGTTCGGAACCGTCGTGATGACTGCTCCGAACCGTGCGTGATGAGGCTGTGTGTAGTAGTGGTAATACCCGATTATTCGATATCGAATGCTGTAAAGATTAGAGAGGAATAAAATTAAAATTCAGAATTTTAGGAGAGGTATGGACTGCCAACCCATATTCGAGAAGAGGGGAGCCGGCCATAGTGACCCAAGGCCCATGAGTGGGCTGGCAGCCCATTAGAAGGTAAGGGAGGGGAGGGGGACCAAACCCTAGCCCCATATGCTCTGATGGCGCGTGCTACAAGAGCCCATGCTACTGATAGCGCCGTGCTCACAAGTATCCCATGCTCTGCAGCGACGTGCTCACGCACCTCCGCGCCGCTTGCTCCTCCTCTCCCTGACACCATCTTCCCTGCTACTTGTGGCCGGTCGTGGAAAGAAGAAGAAGAGGAAGGAAGAGAGAGTTGAAGGAGAACCACTTTGTGGGATTTGATCAGCGATCTCCGGTGGTTCTACAAGGGTAACGATGGATTCTCCTCGCTGTTTAGGTTATTTTAGACGCGAATTCGAATAGGTTGATTGGATCGAATTGCTGCGATTAGGAAGTCAGTTCTGTCCAGATTGTTGCGTGGCCAATTTCGCGATCTTAGAGGCCGAATCAAAGGATCCCATCTCCTATAGAGTTATGTGGGGTTCGTTCTTAGCTTTCAGTGGACATAAAGATCTCTTAATTCCGACATACGGTTCAAAAGTTATGATAGTTTTCGTCTCTGCTGTTCAGAATCCTGACGAGAATGAACTGTCAAGTTGTCTTTTAAAATATGATTAAGTTAATGGAAAATTTAGGGTTTTCACCCAACTAGGTTATTGTATACCTTAGTCTTAGCTTTCGTTATTGATAAATAACACTAAGTTTGGAATAGCTAATTAGAAGTTATGACTATTTTCGTGCTGCTGCCCGGTTTTGTCGAGTAGTTCTAACAAACGGTGTTCATCGGTCTTTTGGCATTAGATGCATACAGAATTTGGGATTTTCACCAACTAGATTGTTGTAGATAATTTTGTTACCTTTCAATCAAGCCTGAGTTTACATTTTTATGAATTTCAGACCAAAAGTTATGTCAATTTTAGTACTGCTGTCCATTACGACTTTCTACTAGAATGTAGTTCAATTTGAGTAAAGTGTATAATTAAACGTTGGAGTTTTGGGGTATGAGTTAGGAGCGTTGTGAGTAGTGTCTTGATGTCGTGGTTCTTATTGAGTAGTTTAATGGTGTAGGAGGTGAGGCTCCGAGATTAGCGGCATCATCTTTGCCTCCTAACGCATCACAATGCTAAAGGCAAGTACGTTGACTTTCGTATGGATTGTGAATACTGGATGCTTGATGTTAGTATTGTGTTTTTTATTTGATACATGAGAAGCTTCAATGTTGATGCTCCTTTCATATGTGAAATTCACGTGTTTGGAGATAATGCTAGTCATTATTCATAAGTTCATTCATGCATCCATTTTCATGTTCCGTCCACGAGAGTGGAGTTTAAAGTCCCATCAATTCCAGTATGGGCATGTGAGACCCACCATTCCAATATGGGCAGTTTTGGACACCCGTATGAAACGTTCTTCATACAGGATTTGGATCCCCGTATTTTGTTAAATATGGGCTTAAGTGAACACCGACGGGTGTGTCACTAGCTATACCGGTATAAGCAGGAGTGCAGTCCATTCATTTCATTCAATCCATTCATTCTATTCATTCAGATTTTCATTCGGTGTTGTGTTCAAATTATTTACAAATGTTGTCTTGTTCATATTTATTGTATGTCCAATTATTCACTGTACTTGCTGAGTCTCGGACTCATTCTTGCTTTGTTTGTTTATTTTAGGTGAACGATGATGATGGATCTATTGGGAGGGAGTACACATGCACTAATCATTCACTTCACCATATTCCAGTTTCAATAATAGAGCTTGGTTATGTCTTTCATTCATTAAGAGATGAACTGTAATAAATAAAGTTAGAAGCAGTTATATCTTCCTCTATGTTCTATTTAATTTTGATCTCTTATCGTCATTAGATGAGTTAATGTTTAAATTATTCCGCATTATGGTTGTATGTTAGATTATTTAGGTAACATCTTGGCTTCCGAATAACCAGGGTGTTACACCACAACGGGATGATAGATTACAGTATTAACTTTAAAAAATCATAACTTTTGTTCTATCCATCCAAAATTTATGAACTTTATCTTCCTGGAATCATCATAAATATTTATACACATCTCAAGGAGATCAAATGACCAAATTCCTCCATCTGAAACCCCTAATACGTAGAACTACGTTCGCTGCCCAAAACTAGAAACTGAATAAGCATCTGGACTTACAAAATTCATAACTAATTAACCGTTCAGCCAAAAATTATGAATTAGCACTTTATCGAAAGCTAACAAAATTCCCCATCTATCTTCAGGAGACCCTAAACCCAGAATCTTCTTAGAACTACCTCAAACTCGCACGTCAACAGATCATAGAGAAATCAATCTATAACAGCAGCCACAATTTGGCTATTTGAGACAACTCGCATATGAAAGTTCTACAAAATCTAATGGAGAGATGTGAAATTACCCCCAAGAACAACGCTGGATGCCACTGAATCCTTCGCGAAGTTTTCCCCTCCTCTACCCCTTCCTCTTCCTCTCTTCCTCTCCCTCCTTCTTCTCCCTTCTTACTTAGCTTCGGCCAGTAGCAATGGAGGCAGCACCAAGGGGAGGAAGATGGGGTAGTAGCACTAGGGGGGAGGAGAGGTGGTGCAAGGGAGAATGGGGGAGGGGGTGGTGCCCAAGGGAGAGGGGAGGCGGCTAGGGTTAGGGAGGGGAAAAGGGGCGCCCCCTCCTTAATCCCACTAATGGGCCAGCCCACAAGGCTAGGCTGCCTTGGGCCGGAAGCCCAGGGTCCCAAAACCCCCACAAAACTCTGATTTTTTATTAATTCCCTCTCCAAACTTTACTGCATTCACTATTGAATAATCAGGATATTACAGTTTCAATTGACTTCTATGCCGCAGTGTACATATTTTGGCAGCATTTTGAAGAACAATACTGATCTGAGTGATGATATGATTTTCATTTCCTTTATGATTGTTACCATATCCTCTTTATTGTGTCCAAATTCAAGTCTTTATCCAAGTTCAAAATATTTTAGTGTGCTTGAAGATGTTTCTGCTGTTAAGTATTTGGACTGGTCCAAGTTTGTTTATGATTCGTTGATCTCTAGCTTGAAAAATTCAACAATGCTAATAAGGCCACTGGCAAGAAGTCAAAGACTATAGGAGGCTGCATGTATTTCCTGGCTGTGAGTTATTTATTTTTTATTATTTTAGCTTTTCTTGTATTTGTTTGGTTCGTCATGCATTCATTCTTTTATAATTTATTTATTGAGGCAAAATTAACTTCACAGGTATATTATCTGGATTTTGTCAACTTTAGTCAAAACCAAGTGGAGGGTGGTCTTCCTCGAAGGTTCGTCATGCATTCATTCTTTTATAATTTATTTATTGAGGCAAAATTAACTTCATAGGTATATTATCTAGATTTTGTCAACTTTAGTCAAAACCAAGTGGAGGGTGGTCTTCCTCGAATTAATTTTTGGAAGGGGAATATGATCAAACGTTATTCAGAACTAGATCAAACAATCAGTCATTCTTGTGGAAAACGACCTCTTATTGAATTTTCTGCTTCCTGTTATTTCCAGGTTAGACTTTTTCTTTGTCATTCAAATATATTACTGGTGTTAATATACAGTACATTTTTGTATTTTTGTGTGTTGTGTTTATTCAATTATTTTGTTCTACTTGTTAGAATTGTGCTTTTGCAGACAAATGCTCAGGTGGTTCATGTCACATCCCCATTTTATGCATCTAAGAGGTTTATTATGCATCTCATTAGCATGCATCATGTTTTGAAACCATTCATTTGAATATTGTACTTGGAAAATCTCAAAATACAAATGAAACATACACTTCAATTTGAGCTCCAAACAAAAAACTGAATTAAATGTTACTGAAGATCCTCTGGAAATAATTTATTCAAATACTATATTAATTATCACAAATTAATATAATTTTTCCCAAATTTTTGGGGCTGGTTTGAACCCTAAGAAAATTCAAACACCTTTAAAAGACCTTGTCTAAGTTTGGATTTTTATATTACAAAATATGTAGGAACAGTAGGGTTTAATAATTTTTATGGACACTAGGCTATCCCAGGAACCCCCACAAATTAATTCATGATTTTAGGAATTTTATTTCTATTTGTAAGCCTTGGTCAAATTAGAGGAAACAAATTAAAATCTCAGTCAAAATCCAAACCCTAACAGACCGGTACTATTCTTCGGGTTCGAACCCGACCTGGCGAGCTGACTCGACCGAGACCACTAAATGCACCAACGCATGCAGACCTTAGGATCTTGAATCAACGATCCTGATCGCGTACCTCTTCAGCCGTTCTGATCACCTCTATCTAATCCTAGCCGTCCACCCGAGATCCAACGGCGTGCGCTGATCCACTTAACTCACACTCGCGCCCACGCATTGAGTCGCTGACACGGTGGGTCCCGCATGTCAGGGTCGTCTCCCACCTCCCGTTTCAGCCTCAGGCATCCTATGCCACGCGGCCGAGCTCTTCCGACGCGCTCAGAACGGCGGAGTCCACACCGTCAATCCACCGCATCCGTTGGCCAGTCCCGAGCTACTCCGTCTCACGCCACTTTCATCTCCATCATTTCCCGGGCATAATACACCCTCGACACCCCTCTTTTTCCTTCACTTCTCCTCTGGCCGCCGAGGAGAGGGAAGCTTCCTTGAGCTCAATTCTCCGGTGAACTTCTTACCTCCGGTACCCTCCGCTACTAAATTGCTTGCCGTTTCCATTTTGGCTTATTCGAGCTCTTGATCTTCGTTGTAGTGACTGGACCATACTCGTGCTCCCTGAAGCTCCAGAGCACACACCCGAGGGTCTCACCGTGCCATTCTTAGCTCCGGTGAGCCCTTTTCCTTTTCTTGCGCGTCACTTCTTGTGCTAGGTCCTAAGGGTTAAAACCCCTCATCTAATTGAACCAATGGCTTATCAGGATCTTCGAAGTTTGAAGTTTTGCGTTTTCCCGGCTGACCTTGTCGCTTTTGTCTCCATCTCCTGCCGGGTGAGTTTCTTCTCAATTCCTTTCTATGCGAGCATCTTATGGGCATTAGTGACCTAGTCCGGCCACACATCGTGTGATTCTTTGCTCAGGTTGTCGTGTCATCGTGAGCCTCTCTTTGCTGTTTTTCGGATATACGTCGCCGGCGAGCTCCAGTACTTCTCCGGTCCTCCCTTCGACTCAGGTAGCTTCCTCACGTTCCCTAGGAGGACAAGCACTCGTCTTTTTGCGTAAAGCATTCTCAAATCGGCGTAGCTGTTGTTGCCGTAGTTGCGCCGCCGCCTGTTCATGCCGCACCGCCGCTATGGGTCATCGCCGGCCTTATTCCGGCTACCGTTAGGACCGTTGGACTATTGTGGACCCATATTAGTCTTCGGTTTGCGCCGCCATGGACCACCGCTCCGGCAAGCCGCCGGGCGAACACGGGGAGGGGCGCTGTTGTCGAGTTGTCCCACAAAAGTCCTGTAGCAAGGCGCTTAAGGCTAATGACGTAGTTAAGCGTTAAGGTTTAGAAGTAATCAGTCACTGACTTGTGGGCCCGTATGACCTATTAAGTGGTTGTGTAAGTTTAGAGTTTACGCTTTCTGTTAAGAAACACATAATAATTCAGCTGTAAAATTAATAATACGTTTGCATGGTTGGGAAGATGTATTTCTGGAAATACGCCCTCGGCATGTGTTCGGCTGGGCGGGGTCAAAGTTGACCGAGTCAACACTGGTCTTCGGGGCCCGCCCGTCAGCGACTGCGGCTAGCGTGAGTTCGGTAGAAAAGGTATTAAATACTTTATGAAATTCGAAATCTATTAACTTATACACTGAAAATTGCTATTAACTTCTAAAATACATAACTAAATCATTTTAACTCCAAAATGAATGAAACCACTTCTGATAATTTTCATATTTTATGAACTTTATATTAAAATTGGTTTCAAACATGTCCCTGTAACAGAGAGCTTTACTTTGGAAAAAGAGCCATTAACGCTTTTATCTTTACAAAAGAAAATGCTGATAACTTTAGAAATTCATAACTAAATCATGAAAACTCCAAATTAAGCAAACTCAACTGTTTTGAACTTATAATAATATTCCCTTTTTATCTATGTAATCCATGTACTCGCCACTGTTCTACAAAATTTCACTTGATAATTAAATTACATAAATGAAGGCAGATCGAAATCTGAAATTCAAACCGTTGTAACTTTCATATACTAAATCAAAATGAAATAATTCTTTCACCAAAAATCATTTAAAATCATGAATTAGCTACTGTAGAAAAATCATGCATTTTTGAACATTTTGATTTTTGGAGTATTTCTCGATGTTTATTCGGTATTGTATTTGTATAGATTCCGAGCTCATTGATATTGACTCTTACGCTACTGAGGGAGAGCAATTAGCCTACCAGCAAGGCAAGCATCCTTTGAACTTTCTTTTTGCATCATAAATTGACCCCAGTTTTGTTAGGATAGATGCAATGATAATTGCTTGCATGCTATTTTGATAATGTCGCTATTTTTGTGATGAATAGTTAGACACATCCTATTATGTTGTCATTGTGGCTATCCATGAATTATTGCATTACTGAAATGTTATGATAGGAAGTGTGAAGTTATATTGTTCAAGTTTGCTTAGCTATGCAAGTCTAGAACCGGTAGTTTGATTGTCGGGAATAACCCGACAATCATGGGATAAACACAACTCTCATTATATACTTTTGTTTCAGATCTTCGTATCTGTTTTATAAGTGAAATTTTGTCATTTTAAATGAGCTTTTGGTCTGGACAAGTGTTGGTTAGTGATGGTGCCTTCGTGCACGAGATTTGGGTATGTGGTTTGGCTTGTCTGGACAATTAAGGACCGAACTTTGGGTTGTTGCGATTCAAGCAAAACTCGTGCTATCACGCGCGGTATATGGTTGCCGTATGGTTAAGTAGGGGGGGGGATTTTATTGTGTTGAGTCCCACGGTGGTGAAATTGTAAGGGCATGGGACCGTGAAATCCCGTGTTCCTTTTTGGGCCGATATGATGGGGGCGTTAACGTCTTGTGTTTCCTAGGATATATAGGATGGAGGCGTTAACGTCTTGTGTTTCCTAGGAGCCATGGGTTGAGGGACTTAGCTCAATGGGATCTTCTTGCTAAAAATGACCGTTTCTTGATTTACCCGGCCGGTATACCATAGGAAGTATGCTATATTCGAAGGCATCTGGAGGCTTACGGGCTAATCAAGTCGTGTGGGTAAAGTAGTACACCCCTGAAGGGTATAAATCTATTCGAATAGCTGTGTCCACGGTTATGGACGACCGCTTGAAATTTGTGGCTGCTTATTGTTAGACTTGAAATTAAAATTATGGTTATAACTTGGTATCGACATGAATGGGAAGTTCATGCTTGTTGTTGTATCAAAGTGGACCGCCACTTTGTTGTTGGTATGATTCTTTTGTTATTGAATTCATTACTTATTCACTTGCTTTACTTCTACTTCAAATCTGATTTTGAAATGGCACGTGAAAAACTAGTATGTGTAGGTTACTGTCAGACGTCGTTTCGCAAAACTAAGCCAATATGAGCCTTTCCTTTGAATGACCTTATGCATAACTATTTTTATTTGTGTAAGACTTGCGAGTACTCTTTGTACTCAGCCAGATGTTTGCTGGCTTTTACAGGTGAGGAAGATAATGAGACCGACGAGCTCGTCGGTGTCGATTTAGGCGACACCGAGGAGTAGTGTGCTATCTTTAGCTCCCAGTTGGTTGCCGATGGGTTATGGGGCATACCATTGCTGGTCTTTTGGTCTATTTATGTGTTTCCGCTGCTACTTAATACTCTCTTTTAAATTTGGCCGGTCGGCCACTTGTATTGGTTGTAAACTTGGATCTATGTGTATGTCTTTTGAACTATTTACGTATGAATGTTGTATGGATGTGATCAACGTTGAATGAGGGTATGGTTGTATTGGTCACTGATCTTGGGAGCCAATATAAGTCATACTCGCTGTTAATGGCTTCCGATTTAACTCACTAAGTGTATCGCTTGACTTGTTGGAGAACCGGCAATCATGTAGTGCTCGCAGAGGAGCGGCGCACATGATCGTCGGGGCTCTAGACTGAGTTAAGCCTCTCATTTGGATGGAGTTAAGTTGGAATCCATTCACTGGAGATCTAGAGTTATGTCCCTAAGACTTTGATTAGTCTCGGTCTTATGGAGATAACTCCGGGGTCCCCACAGCGTTGGTATCAGAGTCATATTGACTGTAGGTTAGAGATAGCACTGGCGTTAGAGTTAGTAAGCCTTCTTGAGTCAAAATATTTTTGAAATTATCAAATTAATTTCAGAAAGTTTAAGTTAAGAATATCTTTTATTCCTCATCCATCCTAGCATCCTTTCTTACCCTATTTCTTTTTTAAAAAGAAGTCTCACCTTGTTGTTCTTGCTTTTAGATGAGTCGCCAATACCTGGTCAAAGAAACTCAAGCTGAGAACGTGGATGGATACCCGGCGCTTCTCCGGGAAATGATGTGGAGGGCGAACTTTACTTATCAGCCATCCTACGCCATCTATCGCCGCGACAGGGGGCCAGGCATGGAGGAATACTTGGCCGTGATTAACATTATCGCCAGACGAGTCGCGGGGAGTATCCCATATTGTTTCCAGGCACGTGGCACTTCGGAGGCCATGGCTCTACAGGAAGTGGCCCGTGTGGCTATGAGCCATCTCCGTTATGATCGACGAGTTGTCTCACCGCCTTACTACCATTTTCCTATGTGCGAGCGTGGCACGGAGGTGGACACTTTTGCCCGGATTCAGTTTGGGGAGGATCCCCAGGTTAGGCAGTTGGCAAGATTGGTTCATATCATGGACCAAATCCATCGGTGCACTGTGTATGAGTTGTACGAGACTCGTTAGCGTCTCGTGGTGGCCCAAGAGCACTTGCAACTCATGTGTAGTATGGGGATCATTGACCGCCATGTGGTTTATGGCGCAAATGAGATTTCCCTATATGCTTCAGCACCGCCGATGTACCGTCTTCCGTATGCTGTGGCATGTACCCAACTATAGGGCGAGACGCTAGGTTCGCATGTCAGTTGGATTTGCTCGTACTCGTAGGATGGAACCTGCTGGAGGCCATGTGATAGAGCAAGGCTCCCCTTTACGTCTTCCTAATTTTGGAGACCCCGATGATACGGGATCCCCTGAGGCACATCTTCTGGACGAGTTTCCGGTAAACTTTGATCGGAACAACATTTAGGATGTTGTAGGTGTTAGCTCATGGTTGAGCATGTATCTTTGATTCCCTGTAATAGGTTAGTGGTATTTGAACTATTATTGTCTTTCTTGCAAGAACTTTTAATTCCGGTAGTTGCTTTTCGTCCACGGGCCTTTCTGGATGTAATTGCATTGGAAAAACTATGGTTTGAAGTTATGGATCTTGTACTGGCATTAGCGCCTTTGTACGCCCATTCGGTGTTATATTTTTGTGCATTTTATATCATTATGCATGCTTAATTAAGAGCTATGTGCTTGCTGTCCAGATTTTTAATCTACACTGCTTTCTAGCAACCTTGGCCTCTTGTTAACCTTCCTTGTCACTTCAGATGTCGCCCTACCACTGCGGCGAGCTCAGCGTGACGGGGATCTCCACCCCAAGGCAATCGACCGCTTGATGGCCGACCTCTATGCCCGAGAAGAGGGGTGAGCCTCTCAGCAGAAGACCAACAGCAGGCGATTCATCCGAGGAAGTGCTCCTCCGCCACCCACTATGGCAGAGGTTTTGGCTCAGATCGAGCGTAACAGGATGGATCAAATAAGGATTCTCGAAGCTATAGCTCGCAACACTTCTCCTGCTCTTGCGGCAGCAGGGGGAGGGGGACATCAGAGGCAGCGTGGGGGTCTCGCTGAGTTTTAGCGAACAAATCCTCCCACCTTTGCGGGTACCAGAGACCCTATGGAGGCTGAAGATTGGCTGAGGGATGTGGAGAAGAAACTAGCTATTGCTCAGTGCACGGGCGTTGAGAGAGTCCTCTTTGCCAGCTATCAGCTGGAAGGCGCTGCTAGTGCGTGGTGGGATAACTTTTCCGCCATGCAGCCTGATGAAGGAGTTCCAACTTGGGCTGAGTTCTGTGCAGCCTTCAGGGAGGCCTATATTCCTGATGGGGTCATGTTGATCAAGCAGCAGCAGTTTCTTGCTTTCAGGAGTTCAATTCCTTAGCTTGCTATGCCCCGGATGACATCTCCACAGATGCTCGTCGCCAACGTCGGTTCATGGGCGGCTTGACTGAGGAGATGCAGCTGGCTTTAGCTGTACATGACTTCAGGAACTTCCAGCACATGGTGAACAAGGCCATTGTAGTGGAGCACAAGAGTGTGGCTGTGGAGGAGTCCAGGAAGAGGAAGAAAGCCGCTCAGTTTTTAGCTAGCGGCATTTTTCCTCGACAGCGCACCGGGCCGCCTCAGACACCTTGTTCTCAGGCCCTAGTGCCACCGAGACCTTCTGTGGCACCCCCACAACCTCCTCCACCCACGGTGCAGCGGTACAATGGGAGTAGGAACTCCCAAAACAGTGGTACTTATAAGCAAAATGTCACCTGCTTTCATTGTGGTCGCTTGGGCCACTATGTCTCTCATTGCCTCGCCAAGCAGCGGGGAATGCCTCAGGTCTATCGAGCTACTACACCACCACCGTGGCAAGACCTACACCACCTCCGAGGGCAGAATCTACCCTCCTCGGGTCCTCCGACGTGGCGAGTGAACCACGTCACCGCGAGGAGGCGAGTGGACGCCCATACGTCGCTTTGGGTACGCTTCTTGTTAATTCTTGTCCAAAGATCGCTTTATTTGATTCAGGAGCATCTCATTCATTCATCAAAGAAGAATATGCTGCACTTAATCAATTTGAAATACATAAACTTCAGCCACCTTATCAAATCCAGTCGCCGGGATTCCAAACCGATCAAGTCTGCCGGGACGTAAAAGTGGAAATTCAAAATGTCAACTTCTTGGCAAACTTAATTGTGATAAAATCAGCGGGTATTGATGTAATCTTGGGGATGGATTGGCTGTCCAAAAACCAGGGAAAGATCGATTGTGCCCAGCGGTCTATTTCTGTCACTAGTGAAGACGACAGTCAGGTCATTTTTGCACCTTCTGTGGGCAGTTCTCATCTTTATGCTTTGGAAGCTAGTACCTCTCTTGAACTTGAGAAAGTGCCTGTGGTGTGTGAATATCCAGATGTATTCCCCGAAGAACTCCCAGGCATGCCTCCTGATCGAGAAGTTGAGTTCGTCATCGAGCTTGTACCCGGTACCGCGCCGATCTTAAAACGGCCATACCGGATGCCTCCTAATGAATTAGAAGAATTGAAGAAGCAACTCCAAGAACTTCAAGACAAGGGATTTATTAGGCCGAGCTCCTCACCTTGGGGATGCCCGGCTATCTTTGTTAAGAAGAAAGACAAGAGTCTCCGGATGTGTGTTGACTACCGTCCGTTAAATGAAGTCACTATCAAGAATAGATATCCGCTTCCACGGATTGATGATTTATTCGATCAATTGAGTGGAGCCCAAGTATTCTCCAAGGTTGACTTGCGCTTGGGCTATCATCAAATTAAAGTTCAAACTGAAGACATTCCGAAGACGGCATTCTCTACTCGTTACGGGTTGTACGAGTACACTGTCATGTCTTTTGGTCTGACGAATGCACCGGTATACTTCATGAATCTTATGAATTCTGTTTTCATGGAGTATTTGGATAAGTTTGTTGTTGTATTCATTGATGGCATCCTTATCTACTCAAAGTCTGAGGAAGAACACGAACAACACTTGAGGCTTGTGTTGGAGAAGCTTCGTCAACATCAGCTTTATGCTAAGTTCAGTAAATGCGAGTTCTGGCTTCGTGAAGTTAGTTTCTTGGGCCATGTCCTATCCAAGGGCGGTATCGCAGTTGATCCAAGCAAAGTGCAAGATGTCCTTGATTGGAGACAACCCAGAAACATTACTGATATTTGCAGTTTTCTTGGGCTTGCGGGTTACTACCGCAGATTCATCCAGAACTTCTCCAAAATTGCAAGGCCAATGACTCAACTTTTGAAGAAAGAAAAGAAGTTCAAATGGTCGCCTGAATGTGAGGAGAGCTTTCAGATCCTAAAGGAGTGCTTGACCAAAGCTCCAGTACTCATCTTGCCCGACATTCGCAAGAGCTTTGACATTTACTGCGATGCATCTCGCCTTGGGCTCGGTTGTGTACTTATGCAAGAGGGACGAGTGGTAGCTTATGCATCAAGGCAATTGAGGCCGCATGAGTTGAATTATCCCACTCACGATTTGGAGCTCGCAGCAGTTGTTCATGCTCTCAAGATTTGGCGACATTACCTCATCGGTAATCGTTGCGAAATCTACACCGACCACAAGAGTCTTAAATATATCTTCACCCAAGCCGATCTGAACTTGAGGCAAAGAATATGGCTTGAGTTGATTAAAGATTATGATTTTGGACTCCATTATCATCCAGGAAAAGCAAATGTGGTTGCTGATGCCCTAAGCAGAAAGTCTCAGTGCAACTGTTTATCAGAACTCCCATTTCAAAGAGCTTGTGTGTCGCGATGCAACGCTCGCACTGGAGATAATTGAAGAAGGTTCTCTTGCTTCCCTTAGTATGAATTTTACACTTGAGGACCAGATTAGAGAAGCCCAGAAGACTGATGAAGAGGTAGCTCAGATCCGGGAAGAGGTAAAGCAAGGCAAGGCCAAGTGCTTTAAAGAAGATGTACAAGGCACCCTATGGTTTGGAAACCGGTTGGTGGTGCCTTGTGACCATGCCTTGAGAGAACTAATTCTCAAAGAGGCTCATGACTCCAAATTCTCTATTCACCCGGGTAGTACCAAGATGTACCAAGAATTGAAGAAAAGACTGTGGTGGAGCCTAATGAAGCGACAAATCGCTCAATATGTTGCCGAGTGTGATGTATGCCAAAGAGTGAAGGCCGAGCATTTGAAGCCGGCAGGCACTCTACAACCCCTGCCCATTCCCAAGTGGAAATGGGAAGAAGTTGGCATGGATTTTATCACCGGCCTCCCAAAAACTCAAGCTGGGTCTGATTCCATATGGGTAATTGTCGATCATCTGACTAAGGTTGCCCATTTTATTCCTGTCAAGACCACCTACCACGGATATAAGTTAGCCGAGCTTTATATCTCCAGAATTGTTTGTCTCCATGGTGTACCAAAAGTCATCATTTCGGATAGAGGTCCTCAGTTCACATCTTACTTCTGGAAGTGCTTACACAAAGCGATGGGGACAAATCTATCCTTCAGCTCCGCTTACCACCCGCAAACCGACGGGCAGACGAAAAGGGTGAATCAAATTTTGGAAGACCTTCTCCGAGCATGTGTGCTGTCCTATAGCAAGAATTGGGAGAAATACTTACCGTTTGCGGAGTTCTCCTACAACAACAGTTTCTAATTAAGCATTCAAATGTCACCCTTCGAGGCATTGTATGGGAGAGCCTGCAGGACACCCTTGAACTGGTCCGAAGCCGGGGAGAGGCCATTTTATGGTCCAACCTTGGTAGAGGATGCAGAAGAACAAGTTCGTGTCATCCGCGAACGGCTTCGGACGGCTCAATCTCGTCAGAAGTCCTATGCCGACCGTCGTCATCTTGAGTTGAGCTTTGAGGTGGATGATCATGTCTATCTTAAGGTTTCTCTAATGAAAGGAATGCATCGTTTCCAAGTCAAAGGCAAATTGGCACCTCGATACATCGGACCTTTCCGAATTCTAGCAAAGTTGGGACCGGTGGCTTATCAAATAGAATTGCCACCATCACTTGTGGATGTACATGATGTCTTCCATATTTCACAACTGAAGAAGTGTCTTCGCATCCCAACCGAAGCAACTGAACTAGGAAAACTTGACTTGCAACCCGATCTTTCCTATCGGGAGCACCCGATTCGCATTCTTGAAGAAAAGGAGCGCAAGACACGAAATCGCAACATCAAATTCGTCAAGGTTCAAAGGAGCAACCATACTGAAGATGAAGCAACTTGGGAGCGTGAAGATCAACTACGAGCTAGCTATCCAGATCTTTTTCCTTCTACTTAACTTGTCTTCAAATCAAGAAGGGAAAATTTAAACAAAGCAATGAGAAGAAACGTTGTAATAGCCATTCCTTGTAACCCTACAAAGATATCTTGGCACTATCTTTGAAGGAAATCAAGACAACGGGAGTTATGTCTTCTTTTAGAACCTTTCTATCCAACTTCCACCCTATCGATCTCGGGGTCGAGATCTTTTGTAAGGGGGGAGGTTTGTCACATCCCCATTTTAGTAAAGAGGTTTATTATGCATCTAAGAGGTTTATTATGCATCTCATTAGCATGCATCATGTTTTGAAACCATTCATTTGAATATTGTACTTGGAAAATCTCAAAATACAAATGAAACATACACTTCAATTTGAGCTCCAAACTAAAAACTGAATTAAATGTTACTGAAGATCCTCTAAAAATAATTTATTCAAATACTATATTAATTATCACAAATTAATATAATTTTTCCCAAATTTTTGGGGCTGGTTTGAACCCTAAGAAAATTCAAACACCTTTAAAAGACCTTGTCTAAGTTTGGATTTTTATATTACAAAATATGTAGGAACAGTAGGGTTTAATAATTTTTATGCACACTAGGCTATCCCAGGAACCCCCACAAATTAATTCATGATTTTAGGAATTTTATTTCTATTTTTAAGCATTGGTCAAAGTAGAGGAAACAAATTAAAATCTCAATCAAAATCCAAACCCTAACAGACCGGTACTATTCTTCGGGTTCGAACCCGACCTGGCGAGCTGACTCGACCGAGACCACTAAATGCACCAACGCCTGCAGACCTTAGGATCCTGAATCAACGATCCTGATCGCGTACCTCTTCAGCCGTTCTGATCACCTCTATCTAATCCTAGCCGTCCACCCGAGATCCAACGGCGTGCGCTGATCCACTTAACTCACACTCGCGCCCACGCATTGAGTCGCTGACACGGTGGGTCCCACATGTCAGGGTCGTCTCCCACCTCCCGTTTCAGCCTCAGGCATCCTGTGCCACGCGGCCGAGCTCTTCCGACGCGCTCAGAACGGCGGAGTCCACGCCGTCAATCCGCCGCATCCGTTGGCCAGTCCCGAGCTACTCCGTCTCACGCCGCTTTCATCTCCGTCATTTCCCGGGCATAATACCCTCTCGACACCCCTCTTTTTCCTTCACTTCTCCTCTGGCCGCCGAGGAGAGGGAAGCTTCCTTGAGCTCAATTCTCCGGTGAACTTCTTACCTCCGGTACCCTCCGCTACCCTCCGCTACTAAATTGCTTGCCGTTTCCATTTTGGCTTATTCGAGCTCTTGATCTTCGTTGTAGTGACTGGACCATACTCGTGCTCCCTGAAGCTCCAGAGCATGCACCCGAGGGTCTCACCGTGCCATTCTTAGCTCCGGTGAGCCCTTTTCCTTTTCTTGCGCGTCACTTCTTGTGCTAGGTCCTAAGGGTTAAAACCCCTCATCTAATTGAACCAATGGCTTATCAGGATGTTCGAAGTTTGAAGTTTTGCGTTTTCCCGGCTGACCTTGCCGCTTTCGTCTCCATCTCCTGCCGGGTGAGTTTCTTCTCAATTCCTTTCTATGCGAGCATCTTATGGGCATTAGTGACCTAGTCCGACCACACATCGTGTGATTCTTTGCTCAGGTTGTCGTGTCATCGTGAGCCTCTCTTTGCTGTTTTTCGGATATACGTCGCCGGCGAGCTCCAGTACTTCTCCGGTCCTCCCTTCGACTCAGGTAGCTTCCTCATGTTCCCTAGGAGCACAAGCACTCATCTTTTTGCGTAAAGCATTCTCAAATCGGCGTAGCTGTTGTTGCCGTAGTTGCGCCGCCGCCTGTTCATGCCGCGCCACCGCTATGGGTCATCGCCGGCCTTATTCCGGCTACCGTTAGGACCGTTGGACTATTGTGGATCCATATTAGCCTTCGGTTTGCTCCGCCATGGACCACCGCTCAAACAAGCCGCCGCGAACGCTGAGGGGAAGCGTTGTCGGTCGTCCGACAAAAGTCCTGTAGCAAGGCGCTTAAGGCTAATGACGTAGTTAAGCGTTAAGGTTTAGAAGTAATCAGTCACTGACTTGTGGGCCCATATGACCTATTAAGTGGTTGTGTAAGTTTAGAGTTTACGCTTTCTGTTAAGAAACACATAATAATTCAGCTGTAAAATTAATATTACGTTTGCATGGTTGGGAAGACGTATTTATGGAAATACGCCCTCGGCATGTGTTCGGCTGGGCGGGGTCAAAGTTGACCGAGTCAACACTGGTCTTCGGGGCCCGCCCGTCAGCGACTGCGGCTAGCGTGAGTTCGGTAGAAAAGGTATTAAATACTTTATGAAATTCGAAATCTATTAACTTATACACTGAAAATTGGTATTAACTTCTAAAATGCATAACTAAATCATTTTAACTCCAAAATGAATGAAACCACTTCTGATAATTTTCATATTTTATGAACTTTATATTAAAATTGGTTTCAAACATGTCCCTGTAACAGAGAGCTTTACTTTGGAAAAAGAGCCATTAACGCTTTTATCTTTACAAAAGAAAATGCTGATAACTTTAGAAATTCATAACTAAATCATGAAAACTCCAAATTAAGCAAACTCAACTGTTTTGAACTTATAATAATATTCCCTTTTTATCTATGTAATCCATGTACTCGCCACTGTTCTACAAAATTTCACTTGATAATTAAATTACATAAATGAAGGCATATCAAATCAAATTCAAACCATTGTAACTTTCATATACTAAATCAAAATGAAATAATTCTTTCACCAAAAATCATTTAAAATCATGACTTAGCTACTGTAGAAAAATCATGCATTTTTGAACATTTTGATTTTTGGAGTATTTCTCGATGTTTATTCGGTATTGTATTTGTATAGATTCCGAGCTCATTGATATTGACTCTTACGCTACTGAGGGAGAGCAATTAGCCTACCAGCAAGGCAAGCATCATTTGAACTTTCTTTTTGCATCATAAATTGACCCCAGTTTTGTTAGGATAGATGCAATGATAATTGCTTGCATGCTATTTTGATAATATCGCTATTTTTGTGATGAATAGTTAGACACATCCTATTATGTTGTCATTGTGGCTATCCATGAATTATTCCATTACTGAAATGTTATGATAGGAAGTGTGAAGTTATATTATTCGAGTTTGCTTAGCTATGCAAGTCTAGAACCGGTAGTTTGATTGTCGGGAATAACCCGACAATCATGGGATAAACACAACTCTCATTATATACTTTTGTTTCAGATCTTCGTATCTGTTTTATAAGTGAAATTTTATCATTTTAAATGAGCTTTTGGTCTGGACAAGTGCTGGTTAGTGATGGTGCCTTCGTGCGAGATTTGGGTATGTGGTTTGGCTTGTCCGACAATTAAGGACCGAACTTTGGGTTGTTGCGATTCAAGCAAAACTCGTGCTATCACGCGCGGTATATGGTTGCCGTATGGTTAAGTAGGGGGGGGATTTTATTGTGTTGAGTCCCACGGTGGTGAAATTGTAAGGGCATGGGACCGTGAAATCCCGTGTTCCTTTTTGGGCCGATATGATGGGGGCGTTAACGTCTTGTGTTTCCTAGGATATATAGGATGGAGGCGTTAACGTCTTGTGTTTCCTAGGAGCCATGGGTTGAGGGACTTAGCTCAATGGGATCTTCTTGCTAAAAATGACCGTTTCTTGATTTACCCGGCCGGTATACCATAGGAAGTATGCTATATTCGAAGGCATCTGGAGGCTTACGGGCTAATCAAGTCGTGTGGGTAAAGTAGTACACCCCTGAAGGGTATAAATCTATTCGAATAGCTGTGTCCACGGTTATGGACGACCGCTTGAAATTTTTGGCTGCTTATTGTTAGACTTGAAATTAAAATTGTGGTTATAACTTGGTATCGACATGAATGGGAAGTTCATGCTTGTTGTTGTATCAAAGTGGACCGCCACTTTGTTGTTGGTATGATTCTTTTGTTATTGAATTCATTACTTATTCACTTGCTTTACTTCTACTTCAAATCTGATTTTGAAATGGCACGTGAAAAACTAGTATGTGTAGGTTGTTCTGTATTGCGTCGTTTTCGCAAAACTAAGCCAATATGAGCCTTTCCTTTGAATGACCTTATGCATAACTATTTTTATTTGTGTAAGACTTGCGAGTACTCTTTGTACTCAGCCAGATGTTTGCTGGCTTTTACAGGTGAGGAAGATAATGAGACCGACGAGCTCGTCGGTGTCGATTTAGGCGACACCGAGGAGTAGTGTGCTATCTTTAGCTCCCAGTTGGTTGCCGATGGGTTATGGGGCATACCATTGCTGGTCTTTTGGTCTATTTATGTGTTTCCGCTGCTACTTAATACTCTCTTTTAAATTTGGCCGGTCGGCCACTTGTATTGGTTGTAAACTTGATCTATGTGTATGTCTTTTGAACTATTTACGTATGAATGTTGTATGGATGTGATCAACGTTGAATGAGGGTATGGTTGTATTGGTCACTGATCTTGGGAGCCAATGTAAGTCATACTCGCTGTTCATGGCTTCCGATTTAACTCACTAAGTGTATCGCTTGACTTGTTGGAGAACCGGCAATCATGTAGTGCTCGCAGAGGAGCGGCGCACATGATCGTCGGGGCTCTAGACTGAGTTAAGCCTCTCATTTGGATGGAGTTAAGTTGGAATCCATTCACTGGAGATCTAGAGTTATGTCCCTAAGACTTTGATTAGTCTCGGTCTTATGGAGATAACTCCGGGGTCCCCACAGTTCAAAGCAACATTCGCCCCTAACTCGGCTGGTATCAAAGCACAATCTGGTATTTTTAGATTAAAACTAGACTTGTCTGGTGGAGTTAATTTACCAAATGAGGTATGTTTGTTTGTATTTTTTTGTTGTCTTCTTTTCTGCTCCTTTTTATTTTACCATCTCTGGTATTAGGTCCACGTAGTACTAATCTATAGAAGTAGAGAAACATGTTGAGTTTAACTTATTTGGAGAACTAGTACTAATCTATATAGCAGAAGTACTAATCTATAGAACTAGAGAAGAATTGTGTAGTAAGGAAATATGTTTACTTAGAAAAACTTGTGTGTCATGTGATCTTGATACATTGTGTTAGTAGTTCACTACTTCAGTTTGTGAGAGTCTTTCATGCATAGATTAGTGTTTAACCATTTGTGATCCAAGCCCAAGACATAGTTGGGTCTTAGTGAGATTTTTGGGAGTGTTGAGTAGCACTATAAGTCCTATCTACATTTCTTGCATTGCCCTAGGAAGGTAGCTATATTCTCCGGTGTTTTATGTTTTACTAGTTCTATATTTCTACTTTTGCTGAGCTAAAAAAATTGATAAAATTCTTAATTCTCTATCTCACACACTCTATCTCTCCAAATTTTGATATTTTTGCTGAGCTACATTCTACTTTTGATGAGCTATTCTTATATTCGGTTGTTGTTTGTTTTACCATCTTTATTTTTATTTATCTACAATTGCTTTTTATTGCCTATGGCTAGAAATGTTTTGTTCACTAGTAAATATACGATAATATTTTCTTCATGCTATTTTTATTATTTGAAATCTCATCTTCAGGTAAAAGATGCTATCTGCTTTCTGGTTCAAAAGCACCATGAAGATTGTAACAACCCAAATCTGGGTTTGTGTTTCAAATGTAAGAAAATGAGTAGAAATTAAAAACTTTTCTTGCCTCTTGAAGTTTTTGAGCTTTTCTGTAATTCTTGTAAAGGAATTGTGGGAAATCAAAAACCCAAACCCCCAAATCCACTAAAGTCATGACCCTTGTTTTTCAACCCTTGTCAAATCTAGTGATCGTCCACTGAAAATAATTTTCCTGGGTTCTAAAGATGTTGGGTGACCCCTCTGAAAAATTTCACAATTTTTAGAAATTGTTTGAATATTTTAAGAAGGCAGTCAAACCGGTTTGACCCTTGGTCAAACCCTAAAGCAAACCTTGTAGAATTTCTGGAGAAATATGTTTTGCATAAAAACCTCTGGAGAATTTACAAAAGGTTTATCCTGAAGCTAGGAACCTTCAGTCAAAATTTCAGAATTTTTGGAGTTAGTTTGCTATCTCTAAAAATTCCCCAAAGCTTTAGCCCATTTCTAAAACCCTAAGTCAAAGCTGTTGGACTCGAGTCGGACTCGAGCCCAACCTCCAATTCTGGTGTGACCCAACCCCTTAGCACCATCCTGAGCCCTGTGGATCGCGCAAGCAATGTCCACCGTTGGATCGTCATCGTGCGGCCCTCGTTCGCGTGTCCGTTTGGACCTCCGATCCCGCCCCCGCTTGTGAGCCATTGGATTCTAATCTTACCGTCACTTTGCACTCGGTCGCTTTGAACCAAACCGACCCAAGCCTCTTGACTTGATCCAGTCAACTAACTGCACCAGGCTCGAGCCACTTTGGCGCGCGTGGTTTGGACCGTTGATTTTCAAACCAACGATCAAGATCGTTTCGGCCGTTTTGAACGCCCGAGATTCATGTTTAATCTGAGCCGTCCATTTCTAATCTAGTGGTCAAAAAGCTTTGACCCAAGTTAATTGGTTCGGCTCAACCCAATTGGGAGTTTAGGCCCGAGCCACTTTAATTTGTGTCACTTACATGTGGGACCCGCGCCTCCTAGTCATCTTCTTCGTCACGCCCGAACGCGTGCGTGAGAGCCCGTACGCCATGGCAGTGCAAGGTCACCTCTTTGAGCCCTTTAAACGACTCTTTGCTGCAACCATTTAATACGCCACAGAGCCCTCCTCCAAAGTCGTGGTCTTCACCTGCTCCTGTCGCTCAAGTGGTCCATGGCAGCGCTTTAGACCAAGTTCACCGTGAGATGTTGTTTTGCTCCAAAACCCTAGCCCTTCGGCTATATAAAGCCAGTGAGCTCCTCCTTAGCTTCCTTTACACATCTCCTTAGAAACTCTAGCCCCCTCTCTGTGTAATTGAGCTCAAATCACAGAGAACCCCAAAATCGCCATTACTGAACCTTGGAGCTCCTTGGTGGCGACAGTGCTCCAAGGGTCCTTTTGCAATTCTTTTCGCGCAACTTTGCAACTTTGCGCCTCTTTCCCTATTGAGCAAAACCCCTAACTTAATTTGGTTTGACATTCACAGGAATTGTCAAATTTGAGGTTTGTTCAAATTCGGCCGAAATCACCCCTTTTCTTCCTCAGCTCCGGTGAGTGCTTCATTTCTCAATTGTGTGCTCATGGACCTTCTCTGAGCTATTATGAAGCTAACCCTACCACCCATTTATGTTATTTTTTCTCAGGCCGTCTTATCCACTTCTTCTTCCTCAACTCCGGCAAGCTATTTGGTCGCCGGAGCTCCTCCGGCTATCTTCTTGCCTTCTCGGTGCTCAGGTAACTTCTTATTAGTCCCTAGAAGCTTGGCACTCGCTTTCTTGTACTGCTGTAGAGCTTTTTGGCTATTTTCACTTTCGGCCACATTGTCGTCGTCCTTCTTTTCCGGCTCGCCGCCGTTCTTGGCCGCCGCTGCCATTGAGAGTGCCACCCTTGGGTGCGCATGGCTATTGCCAACCCATTCCTGTCCTTGGTTCACGCCGCCGTAGCCGGAGTCACCGGCGGTGAGCTCAAGTTCAAACTCGGGATTTTGTCGTGCCTTACTCGGACAGGCACTGTAGATTGATGATTAGCGTTTAATTTATCCTAGTCTGATCGTTAGCTTTAATTATAGTCCTTTGTCGGTAAAACAGACGTGCCATTAAGTTTGGGACCTCTTAGGTGAGATCTTAACCGTTAAAGACCTCTCTAGATTTAATCTGGACCGTTAGGATCACCCTCTGAGTTTCCGCAAAAGACCTCCCTTAGTAGACCTCCGCCCTTCGGACCTCCTCTAGTGTCGATCTTGACCGTTAAGACCTCTCTCTCTCGACCTCCCCTTTTCGTTTTTGAAAAGACCACCTCGTGGCCTTTTTGCAGAAACAACCCCAAGACCTCCCTCGGGGTCCTCTTTGCAAAAGACCACCCCTTGGTCTTTTGTAAAGAAAACCTTCAGAACCTTCTCTTGTAAATCGTTACTGTCAAGACCACCCCTTAGAGATCTGAGCCGCTAAGACCTCTCCAGAGTAAATCTTAGCCATCCAAGACCTCCTCACCATTATAGCTTATCACCCAGAACCTCCCTCGGTGGATTCTTAGCCGTTCAGGACCTCCCGCTTGAGATCTTGACCGTCTAGGACCTCCTCTTGTAGATCTAACTTTTAGGACCTCCCCGTAGCACTGGACCGTCAGATCTAAATCTAACGGGCTAGACCTCCTCGGCGCGTTTAGAGTTCTAAACATTCTAGTCCCGGTGGACCATCCAATTCTTGATCTACGTCTCAGATCTTGGGTGCATTCGGACTTCTGGTTGTAACGCTGTTCTGGGCCGTCCATCTTTAGATCCATGGTCCAGATTGGTTGGAGCAATCGGGAGGTCCGAATGTCACTTCCGTTGGGAGCCGTTGGATCAAATCCAACCACTAGAGTCTTAGGGTCGTTCGCGCGGTCGTTCTCCAGCGCGTTTGGGTCATTGGATTCAAAATCAACGGCCCAGGTTTTTCCACTTTAGTTTGGAAATCAGTAAATCCTGAAACCTCTTATTTGTAAACTGAAAATTGTATTAAACTTTGAAAATTCATAACTAATTCGTTTTAATTCATTTTTAGATGATTCCAACTGTGTTAAATTTCTATTTAACCAAAGATTAATAATAAAAAAGTAAGTAGACACTGTTCTATACTAGCAAATTGTTCAAATGGTATTAACTTGGTTTAGCAATTATTGATATTCCAGAAATTCAATTAAAACTTGTAAAATGCATAACTTTTTCTGTACAACCCCAATTTGGGCAAACTCAAGTTTGTTAAATTCCTCTGATAATGTACTTTAATGTGGAATAGGTTTCCACTATGCTTTTGCTACTAAAAAATGATATGCTCTAGTTTCATAACTTAGAAAATCATAAGTAATTTATTTCAACTCCAAATGAAGTAAACTCAATTTTGCTAACCTTCGGATGTCAGTATCTACCTACCATAAAAATTTCAGTTTCTAGATCTTTATGGAAAATTGTGCTATGAACAGTACCCAAAGTTAATTTAAATTGAATTTTCAGGCTGAAAGAAATTGTTTATGTCATAACTTTTGCATACTTAATCCAAATCAAATGATTCTTGTTGCTAAATTTGTCTAAAATCATGTTCTTTCTGCTGTGTAAATTTCATGGATTTTAGAGCACTTTGGAGTTGAATCTTTTTCGGTGTTCGTCGTTTTTATTGGATTTTCTCGTTCTTGCGATAGGTTCCGAAGAAATTATTGATTGCGTGAGTGATCCTCTGCAGCAAGAAAGTGATCTCCAACAAGGCAAGTAGATATAGTATAATTTGATCATATTGCTCCTATTACTTTTAAATTCTAATATCTTGTTTGCAAAAACTAAGTATGTATACTTCTTTGTGTCAAAGTTAATTTTGTCGTTTAGAGGTAGTTAATCCCATTTCATAGTTTCCCTGAAATTGTTCACCCCTGCTACTGCCCTAAGTTATTATCCTCACTGGTGAATTAGAGCCCGGTGAATGATTTATGGTCTTTTATTGTCTTTACGATATAATGATTAGCAATGCTTAGTTACCGGTAGAATTAGACGGTTATCGACTTAGTTGTGAGGACCCCAGTTTATCTGGCTTGTAATGCTTAACCATCCATTGGTCCTAGCATCACAAATCAGATAAACCAAGCCTCGAGATATGTATACTTCCTAATTGCAGTATACACACCCCGTTACAAAATCATGCATCAATTCCATTCATACACATAGAGCCGAAGCAAAAGTAACAACTGAAAGACATACTTAATATAAAGAGTTATTACAAAAGAGAGGCCGATCGACCAAAAGACATACAACTAGATAAGTACACAGCGGAAGCAAAAGAGCCATAAGATGGCAATAAACAAAAGCCAATCAGTGTGCCTTTAACCCACAAGGCAACCAACCGGACCGCCAAGCTAATCGTTCCAGACACCGCCACAACAAATCTCACAAAAGTGAGGCCCTTCGGGCTCACCTTCTTCCTCTGCAACAAAACAATTAAGATAGCATCCGAGTACAAAATTGTTTTGTACTCGCAAGACCGACGTGTGAGATAACAGAACTATAATTAGCTACATGCAAGCTTTATTTAAGTGGATGAGGCTCTGGACTTATTTTCAGCATAAAGCAAGTTTTATTTGCAATAATGTAGTACCTTTAAAAGCAAGTTTGCAATTAATTCTTATTGTTCAAATAAGAGAGAAACAAATACAACAATAGGTAGATGACAACATCCCGAAGTGACTAACCCAATAGCCACCACAACAATAGCATGAAGTACCCTTCATACCACCCATGTCAAGTTTAAGTTTTTAAAAGGTGGTAGTCTAGTTCTTGTGGGAAATAACCAAGCGTGTCCATAACCTAGGACGAGGCTATTCGAATAGTTTTAACCCTGCAGGGGTGTACCAATGTACCCACACGATAGACCGCCTTTCCACCAGCCACGGTTAGCATACTTCCTTTGGTATGCAGGCACGGCTAAGTCTAACAAGACACTTTCCCATGGACGATGCTAATTAAGAGCAGAACCCACGGGAGAAGGACACATTAGATGCCCTAACCGGTCTGCTAATGCTCCTCCAACACCACACACACACACACACGGTTTCAACACACCCACCGACCAGCTCATAATTAACACCTCCCAAAGTACTTAGTCAAGAGAGGTTCCATATCCCCCTCGTATGGTTAGCACGCAACAATTGCTTGGATCAATGGCACAAGTAACTCGGTCCTTAAGGACTTAGGCACCATTCCATTCACACCCAACAGATCACACCCACATACCATTGTGCCCAAGTCAAGATATAGTTTTTGTTTTCAGTTTTTGATTTGTAAATCAATAAAACACAAGGATTGGACATAATGGAATAATATAATTATTTGTGCGATCAAGATCATCGACTAAGTCGATGATCGCCCAATACTACCGATAACTAGGCATGGCTAAGCAATATTTATTCGAAATCTACTAAGTGACAAGAGCTCATCCAACGAACTCTAATCACAGCAAATAACCTAGGCTCAGGTAGTAAAGGACAATTATTTACCTACAGATTATGCAACTAGAGGATTAACTAATCAATTTAACAACAAAATAGCAATGCATACATAGAAGTTAAACAAAATATTAGACTTTAAAAGTAATGGGATCAAATGGGAAATGATCAAACTGCTTTCTTGGTTGCTGCTGCTCAATTTGTTGCTGAGGATCACTCTCAAGGATGGCACAATCGTCGGAACCTACCGAAAGAGCGAAAAAGAACCGATAAGAACAAGGAAATCGAAAAAGACTCCACAACCAAAATGCTCCAAATGCTCTGAAAATTTTACAGCAGTAAGAGCATGATTTATAACAAATTTAGAAACAAGAACCAACTGATTTGGACTCCCAATGCAAAAGTTATGATCAAAACAATTTTGCTTAGCTGGAAAAATTGCAATCTGTTACTGTTCAACATAATTAAATTGTTTGGCAAAAATTTCTAGAAAGGTGGTGCAGCTGGAATTTTTATGATAGGTGGCTACTGACATTTTAAGGTTAACACAAGTGGTCTCACCTCATTTGGAGTTAAAATGATTTAGTTATGATTTTTCAAGTTATGAAAATGAGCAAAACTAATTTGCATGCGAAATCTTGTTGGAAACAGTAACATGCCTAAAGTCAGTTTTATTAACAAGTTTATTACTAGAGGAAGCTAACGGAATTGGATTCACTCAAAAAGGAGTTAAAATAAAAAAGTTATGCACATTTGAAAATTAGAACACTTAAACACCTTGAAAACTTGGAGCTCTCAGGAGGTCTGAGGGAGCTAGCGAAAAGGAGGAGGTCTGGACCGTCGATGCGGGATCCAATGGTCACAGAGCACCGATGCACAGCGCACTAGCGTGGTGCGCACAGGGGAGGTCCTGACCGTGGATATCGAATCCAACGGTCCCGACCATTGGAGGCACAAAGACGCCGGGGATCTCCTCGCGCACTAGGGAGGTCGTGGCCGTCGATCAGATCGCGGTCCCGAGCTCCACGAGGAGGTCCTACGGCTATCTCACTGGGGAGAGTTCGGACGGTTAAGATCTCCAGGGGAGGTCTTAACGGTCTAGATCTCGAAGGAGAGAGGACCTAAACGGTGAGCTTAACAAATGAGAGGTCTTGACGGCCAGGATCTCACCGAGGAGGTCCTAAACGGTCACGATCTCAATGGGGAGGTCCTAAGCGGGTTTTTAACAGAGAGGTGCGGACGGCTTAGATCTCCCCGGGAGGTCATAAACGGTCCCGACCGAGGCGGGGAGGTCCTAAAGCCACGGATCTAAAGGAGGAGGTTCTAGACGGTCAAGATCTCCAGGAGGAGGTCCTGAACGGCTAAGATGAAGCGAGGGAGGTCCTGCGGTTTCTTGATAAGGACCCGAGGTGGTCCTTTTGCAAAGAGGACCCCAAAGGTAGTTTTGAAGGTTCTCTTTACAAAATACCAGGGGTGGTCTTTTGCAAAGAGGACCTCGGTGGGGTGGTCCGAGAGGGTGGTCTTGATAACACGACCAGGGGTGGTCTTTTCGCACAGAGGACCTCAAGGAGGTCTTTTGCGAAGGGGACCCTAAGGTGGAGGGTGATCCTATCGGCTGGGATCTAGCCTACGGAGGTCTTCAACGGTCGTGATTTCAAATGGGAGGTCCGGCGACTAGAGACTTATACAAAGAGATCTAACGGTCAAGATCAAATAAAGAGCTCATGAACGGCTACGACCACAACAATGAGGTTCTACGACTTAGGCTTAAACAGAAAAAGGGATCGACGGTTTAGATCTAACTTGGGGTGATCCTAGACGGCAGTAAGAACTCGGGAGGTCCAGGACTTAAGTTTCGCGGACCAAACCGATGGTCGGGATCTCACACGAGGGTGGTCATGGGACGGTCACGAAGAACCCAAGGAGGTCCTACGACTTAATGACACCCTTGGCTTGCCGACAAGAACAACATTTAACACTAATGATTGGGCTCTCGGACAACTTAAATGCTAATCATTAGGCTACAGCACTTGTCCGAGTAAGGCACGACAAAAACATGAACTCGGTGTTTAGCTCACCGCCGGCGATGGGGACCTCGCCGGCGAGAACCAAAGGCTCGGCTGGGTTCCAATTAGTGAGAAGAACCTAAAGGTGCCAACAGCTAGGGCTAAAGCGCACCCTACCGGCGGCTAGCCGAAGATGACCGAAGGAGGCTAAATACGGCAAAACGAAAAGCTACCGAGGTCTAAAAGAACCAGGTTTCTAAAACTAAAGTACTAACCTGGGAATGAAGGAGGTCCAAGAATGGTCGCAGGAGCTCCGGTGACAGTGGTGCTCGCCGGAGATGAGGAAGACGACCAACTCGGCCCCGGAAACAGGCTCCCCAATTTGTCAACCTCTGTGAAGGTTTAAACAAAACAAGTTAGGGAGACTTGAGGTGACCAAGATGACAAAGTGGCAGCCACTAATGCAATATTGAACCACTGGAGCTTGAAGGTCGCCGTAGAGCTCCAAAGTTCAGCAATGGTGGCAGAGACTTTCGGGTGTCTTGAGCACCCGAGCAGTGAAAGGAGCTAGGGTTGAAAAAGGAGTGTCTAAAGAAACTTAGATAGAAAGCTTGGGCTTCTAATATAGCTGGTGGGAAAAATGGCAAAGTCAGCCGGTGCACTGAGCCAAAGTACACATGAAATGATGGGAGTTGGTGACAGAGAGACTTTTTAGCAAAAAGGGGCTGCCAAACATTTAATGTTGGCAGCACATAGCCGTTTGTCCAGCCCTAGAGGTGACAAGGCACTGCCCTCCGCTGCCATGCACGCAAAAATTGATAATGACAAGGCCCCACCAGTCAGTGAGAGGACCAGGGAGGACCGGTCAAAGAGCTCAACGGCTGAAATCAGCACAGAGCTCCCACTAGGGAGGTCGTGAGCTGTTGGATCGAAATCTAAGGGCTCAGATTTAGAACTATGTGTTAGAGGTCCTAACACTTAGGGGAGGTCCGAGCCACAGATCTCAAGATGGACGGCCCACGATCACCCAAGTGCTAGGGGTGGTCGTGGAGGGCTGAGGAGGTCGCCCTAGGGTGGTCTTTGCAAAAGGTGCAAAGGAGGTCCTAGGGGAGGTCCTCGAGGGTTGTCTTTGCAAATAGAACAGGAGGAGGTCGTAGTGGGTGGGAGGTCTTTACAAAGACCAGAGGAGGTCTTTGCAGCTGGATTGAGATCCAAGGGTCGCGGGTGGCGAGGTTGCACGGGCTCTGGGCCGGTGTGTTAGTTGGTTTGACCGAGCCGCTTGGCACGAGCCGGACTCAGTGCGGACTCGAGAGCAGTGAATCCAAATTTGACTTTGAAATTAAAAGTCGAGACTTGGGGATTTATTTGAGGTAGCAAACTAACTCCAAATTTTATGAAATTTTGACAGTAGCTTGCTGACCTTGAGATGGACCTTGTATAAAATTTCCAGAGGTTTTTATGCTGAGCATTTTTCTTCAGAAATTATACAATGCTTTGAGCTAGGGTTTGACTACAAGTCAAACAAGTTTGATTGGCCCTTAAAAATATTCGAACAATTTCTAAAAATTGTGAAATTTTTCAGAGGGGTCACAAACCATCCCAAGAACTTAGGAAAAATATTTCAGGAGATGATCAAAACATTCGACAAGATTGTTTTTGAAGGATCAAGATTTGGATCAAAAGACTTGTGACTTTGTATTTCCATATTCTTGTACAATAATTGTTTAGTACACACAGGAAATACATGATGTAAGAAAAAGTTTTAATTTCTACTAATTTTCTTACATTTGAAACACAAGTACATGATTTGGGATGTTACAAAACCTCCCCCCCTTACAAAAATCTCGTCCCGAGATTTGTCTCACTCGGAAAAGAAAGAGGGGTAGTCTGCACGGAGACGATCTTCTCGCTCCCAAGTAGCTTCATCCTCAGAATGATTCGACCACTGAACCTTAAGGAACTTGATGGTCTTATTCCTCGTTCTTCGTTCAGCTTCTTCAAGGATGCGAACAGGATGCTCGCGGTAGGTCAAATCCTCCTGGACATCAAGAGTTTCCAACAGAGCTTCCTCGGTTGGAACACGGAGGCACTGTAACACCCCAGCCCGTCATGAGCCTGGAATGCTACTAAACAAACTCTAGTAATTCTAAACTAGACAATCCTAATAAATTTCGGCGGAATCTCCCTTGTAAAGTTAATTACACGGAGGTTCCAACACACAGTTTATTCAAATAGTAATTAAAACTTTCATCCAAAGACATCAAAAGATAAACAATGACATGCTAAGAATCCAACATAACTAGAGAGATATGAAGATCCACTACTCATCATTATTACATTAATCCATTGCATAAGACAAAACATAATAATCTAAAGTCAATCCCGTTCTGAAGATCATTCAACTTTATTTAGTTCATGTGGTATGTGTGACTAGCGATCTACTTCCCCATGCATGTCATTCTTGGCTCGAGTACCTAAAACAACAATAAAACAAGAGTGAGTCCACGACTCAGCAAGTACATAAAGAAACTATAACATCAACATACATATAAAGGAGATCAACATTAAAACATCTCATATGCAAATGCAATGCTCAAGGAACCTTTATCTTTAACTACGTGTGCATTACACCGTAATGCAGCAGTATGCGACCGCCACCGCATACCCATGCACTCGTGGCGCCGCACGCAGGTGACCAATTGCCCGCACTCGCAAGCAACGGGGACCTCAAGCCCACACTCCACGCAGTGAGGATCTCGGGCCCATCACATTCATGACGGGTTCTCAAAGGGAAACATACTTGGTCACGCGTGACCAAGCCTCAATATGTTCTCAATATGCAAATGCTCAACTCTCATTCACCATCATTCTTACCAAAAGACTACCACATTGAACCATAGTAAAGCATAAGCATCATTTGAGCAATAACCATACTTAAACATTCATCAAGTATACCATCTTGCTATGCAACCATATATCAAATAACACACAATATAGCCAATCAATCAAACCACAATGCACTTGCCTCAACTGTGCGAAGGTGGATGTCGAATAAGGTACTGCTCCGAGCCAAACCCACACTGGACATACAATTGAGACAAGATAAGGCTACCATAAAGGTCTAATAACAAAATCATAAACACAAAATGAGTACATCGCCCACTAAACGCATAAACCCCAACTCTAAAGTTGGTCGCCGATTTCTTTTCCAGAGAACAGCCCTTCAAAAATCATAACTAAATGTACGGAAATCCAAATGGAGTGATCTTGGACAATCTGAAAATGTTATTGAATTCCCTTCAAAACCTAGTTGGTGAGGTTCTCTGATTCGGCCCTTTACTAGTCCTACCAAACTAAACAACAGAGTATCAATTCTCGCGTCGGTCTCTGGACAGCAACGATGAAATTATCATAACTTTCTCTACGCTAAATCTCAATTCCATGATCTTTAGTTTTCCTAAAAGCTGGAAGGATTATCTACAACTTTAGTTATACTGGGGTTCTCATATTTCCACTTTAACCATCACTTTTAATCGGCTTTCTACAAACTGCCTAATTACTGACAGAGCAGTGGAACAACAGTCTTAGAAAAATCATAAATCTCTAACCGTTAATCGGATTTGAGTGAACTTGGCGGCCACTGAAAGCTAAGACAATAATCTACAACTCTCTAGGAGACCAAAACTCCAGATTCATCCTCTAACCACATGAAATTTACCCCGCAAGCCACTGGATGAAAATTGCAAAACAGCAGGCCGAATGCCATCTATCCAAAGACTACCAAAATCTCTTCCAAGACTAATTACTCTACAAGAACATCTCGTTACCCTTGACGAAGTGCTGAACGACGAAGATCAGCCCCGAAGACGATCCTCCTTCTCCTCTCTTCCTTCTCTTCTCCCTCTTCTTCTTCCTCCTTCTCTTCTTTTCTCCTTCTTCTTCCTCCTTGGTCGGCTGCAATGGAGCTCTTTCTCCTCTTTGGCGAGCAGCAATGGAGGTGGTGGGGAGGTGGAGAGGTGCGCAAGGGGGGTGGAGGGGAGGTGGAGAGGTGGAGAGGGGAGGTGTGGCGCGGTTGGGGAGTGGGGAGGAAAGGGGAGGAGGGGGTCGGCTAGGGTTTGGGAAGGGGAGGGCGCCCTTAGGCTATGGCCGGCCACCCTTAGGCCCTCTTGGGCCATGGGCTCTAGCCCAAGTTGCCGCTAAATTGCTCTTTTCCCCCTCTACAACTGCACCACTGCAATCTTTCCAATTGGTCCCTCCCGACATTCCGTTAAATAATCTCCCGAACCGATTCTCCCATCGGGATATTACAGGCACTTCTTTAACTGGGACACATGGAACACATCATGTACCCCTGCAAGTGCAGCAGGCAATTCCAACTTGTAGGCGACAGCTCCCTTCTTCTCGATGACACGGTATGGACCGACATATCGAGGAGCTAACTTGCCTCTGACGCCAAAACGTTGATGGCCCTTCAAAGGGGAGACCTTGAGATAAACAAAGTCATTGGGCTCAAAACTAAACTCGCGACGACGGCGATCTGCATAGCTCTTTTGCTCGGATTGAGCGCGCACAAACGATCACGAACAAGTCGGACTTGACTCTCGGCTTCATTGATCGAGTCCGCCAAAGAAAGGTCTCTCACGGTCTCGCACCAATACAACGGGTTCTACACTTTCTTCCGTATAAGGCCTCGAATGGTGCCATGCTGAGACTGGCTTGGAAGCTGTTGTTGTAAGAAAACTCGGCGAATGGCAAGCACTTCTCCCAATGCTTCCCATAGGACAGGACACAAGCTCGAAGCATGTCCTCCAAAACTTGGTTGACCCTTTGGCCCACCATCGCTTTGGGGGTGATACGCTGTGTTGAAAGAAAGACAAGTTCCCATAGCTTCTTGCAAGCTATGCCAGAACTGAGAAGTGAAGATGGAACCATGATCGTAAATGATCGTCTTCGCACCCCATGCAAGCTCACAACTCGGCGATATAGAGCCCGCCAGGTGACCAGTCACGAATCTTGGTCTTGATCGGGAGAAAGTGTGCCACTTTAGTCAACCGATCAACGACAACCCAAATGGCATCATTGCCTCGGTGACGGGTAGGCGGTGATAAAATCCATCTCGACCGAATCCCACTTCCATACGGAATAGGCAGGGTGGGCAGCCTCGCCGACGCCGATGTTCGCCTTAACCCGACGGCACACATCGTGACTCGAACGAACTTGGCGACTTCCCTCTTCATTCGGGTCCACCAAAATCTCTCGCGGAGATCATGATACATCTTCGTGGCCCCGTGATGAATGGATAATGGGGAATCGGGCTTCGCGAGGATCAACTCCGCAACTCCATGTCCTTTGGAACTACAAGGCATTGCCCAACCGCACAACACCAAGCTCATCTTCCGAGAAACACTTGGTCGTTCGTTCTTGACATTTTCCTTGATGCGTTCACTCCAACATCCGATCGTTGAGCGGACTTGATCCGATCCACCAAGGTTGGTCAGTACAACCAAAGCAATGAGGGAACCATGCTCGACCAAACCCAAGTTGAGCCACCGAAACTCCTCCGCAGGGTGGTGGGGCTCTTGGAGCAACAATGCATTGCAATGCGCTTATACTAAGCGCATCCGCAACGACATTGGCCTTGCCGGATGGTAGTGAATACCCATGTCATAGTCCTTGATCAACTCCAACCATCTCCTTTGCCTCGAGGTTCGATCGGTTGGGTAAACAAATACTTCAAGCTTTGTGATCCGAATACACTTCACAACGACACCGATTAGGTAATGTCGCCAAATCTTCGGTGCATGGATCACAGTGGCCAACTCCAAGTCATGGGTAGGATAGTTGAGTTCATGAGGTCTCAATTGCCTTGATGCGTAGGCCACTACCTTGCCTTCTTGCATCAGGACACAACCGAGGCCCCGACGAGAAGCGCCGCAGAAGATATCAAGCTCGATGAATATCGGGAGAACAAGAACAGAGCGGTGGTCAACCGCTTCTTGAGTACTTGGAAACTTTTCTCGCAATCGGCAGACCACGAGAACTTCTTGTCCTTCTTGAGAAACTCCGTCATTGGCTTCGCTATCTTGGAGAAGTTCTCGATAAAGCGACAATAATATCCCGCTAAACCAAGAAAACTCCGGACTTCGGTGACCGAAGAGGGCTGACTCCAGGAAAGCACATCGCTGATCTTGCTAGGATCCACAGCTACGCCTCCTGCTGAAAGAACATGGCCTAAGAAGGCCACTTCCTTCAACCGAATCGCGCACTTGTCGAACTTCGTGATACAAACCGGTGCTCACGGTTTGCCGAACACAAGCCTCGGATGCCCAGCGTGTTCCTCATTGTTCTGGAATAGATAAGAATATCATCGATGAAGACCACCACAAGCTTATCCAAATACTCCATAAACACCGAATTCGTGAGATTCATGAACAAGGCAGAGCATTGTTGTCGAATGACATGACGGTGATACTCGCATGCCATAACGAGTAGAGAAAGCCGTCTTGGGAATATCCTCCGGCCGAATCCGAACTTGATGATATCCCACTCTCAAATCAATCTTAGAGAAGACTCGAGCTCCGGTCAATTGATCAAGAGATCGCCGACACGGGGAGAGGATACTTGTTCTTTACCGTCACTTGATTAAGCGGCCGTAATCCACGCACATCGTAGAGTATTGTCCTTCTTCTTTACAAAGATTGCAGGACAACCCCAGGGATGAGCTAGGACTGATGAAGCCCTTCTCCAAGCTCCCCGCTTGTTTCTTCAACTCCACCAACTCGTTTGGAGCCATCCGTAGTGCCTCTTCAAATCGGGAGCAGCACGGGAACCAACTCAATGGCGAACTCGAGGTCACGGATCGGGCGGCATCCCAGGAGATCTTCGGGAAGACATCGCGAAGTCACATACCGTAGGGACTTCACTAGAGCTGGCCGGTTCGAGCACGAAGAGATGCGACTGCAGCCTTGCGCGAAAGCTTAACCCGCCGCTGAAGGATCGTAAGGTAGATGAGCCTCCGGCGCAATCGATTTGTCCCATGTGCCGAGACAACCAATCCATGCCTGAATTACATCTAAGCTTGCTGAATGGAGGAGGATAAGGTTCGCTAAAAATCCTACTCCTCTATCTCAACCGGGACATCCCGACACTCAAGCTCAGCTCTCAACTCCGAACCTGGAGAGCGAATGAGCAAGGGGACCAACAAAGGAGCAAACCGAATATCACCAATAGCAGCAAATGATTCAGAAACAAATAATTGAGATGCTCCTGAATCAAACAAAACGGTAGCAGGATGAGAGTTAACCGAAAGTGTACCCAACACGACGTCAGGCGCCTCCTGTGCCTCCTCCGCGGAGATGAGGTTGACGCGGCCACTACCCACGCCTTGGGTAGCGGGGACAACCTTCTGATCCTGGGAAGGACCACCTCCTTGCCCGCGTCCTCCATTAGGACGAGGGGCTGCTCCCATCTTCTTAGGGCATTGTTCGCATAATGCCCCTTCTGGCCGCAGGAAAAGCAAGTGACCGGCAGCCGATTATGGGGCCACTACCGACTCGCAGTGCACGTGATCGGGCACGGCTGCGGAGGGCGAGGATCGTGCCGACGGCCTCGGTGGTAGGGAGGCCAAAGAACGGGCCCCGTGCAGCCCAACTCGGGACGGGAAGGCGGCTGTGCGCATCGGGCCTTCCACTTGCGCTATGACTCGCCAAGCGCCGCTTTGTGCTCAAGAACAATGGCCTTGTCCACCAAGGCACGAAAGTCGGCAAAGTCCACAATGGATAGCTTGTCTTGCATCTCCTCGCACAAGCCTCCATGAACTTCTCCCGCTGGCCTCATCGGTGGCCACCTCGGATGGAGCATAACGAGCCAAGTGGTTGAACTCGTAAAGGTACTCCATCACTAACTTACGCCATTGCTTGAGCGCGAAATTCCTTCTTCTTTAGCTTCATCGCCGGCAGGATGTGAGCTCGACTAAACGCGACCGAACTCATCCCAAGAGACGGTGTGGCGCAGTCGCATGGCCAAGAAGTTCTCCCACCAAGAGAGTGCCGCCTGCGGTGATGGGAGGCAAAGAGTGCCTTGTCCCGGTCACGGCACTGGGCAACGCCGAAGCTCCGCTCAACTCGACGCAGCCGTCGTCCGCGCCCAAAGGGTCCTCGATCACGGAAAACGTGGGGGTTGAGTGCGGAGAAACTCAGCAAGGCCCCCACGAGGTCGAGGTCCACCCCTTGCCGGATCCCGAGGCACCGGCAAGGTCGGAGGTGTTGCGCGCAATAACATCCAAAGAGACCCTCTGCTTTCTCCGAACTGTTGCGCTCGACCGTAGAAGAACCTCGCCATGGTCTGAGGAGGCGGAGCTCCTCATCCAAACAGTGTCGACCACGGCGCTACGAGTACCCCCAGCCATCCTGGTGCAAGAAAATTGGGTTAGCAACCAAAACCTTAAATCTAGAAGTTGATGAAAGCGAAAAGCTAACGATTAGGGGAATGAGGTATCACCCTAACCGAAAGCCAAAATAACAAGCATAAAAACTTTAAATGCTTCCAAAGAGACTCCAAAACAGCAAGGGAAACACCAAACCAAAACTCAACTTCTCGATGCCATTAACCCGTATTGAATGAACGAGCAATGGGTGGAGAAGATAAAATTTCAGCACACTACCTCAAGTCTAACACTACTCAAGAGCAAGGTTAAGGCGGCCAAAATAGGGTTAGATACCTAGCTAACTAGTATCACATCCTACCCTTTTATTCCCACAAGTTTTAGTTGATTAACCTCTCATTTTCTACCCTATTTAGGACCTTTGAGCTTGCTGTCCGGAAATTGACGCTCGCTGTCCAGATTTTGCATCCAAGCTTCTAAGCCGAAATCTTCTACTTCCGAAGCTTCAAAACCTTGTAGAGAGCATCTAACACTTCAATTTGCCAAACTCAATGGTTCCCAAAACCCAATTAACGATACAACTATCTTCTGAGAGAAGGAAAGGAGAACCACTTTTAAAACTCAAATTAGAGCAAGATGAGATAGAAAGCTAAGATAGGTAAGGAATAAAATCTGAGAACTCACTTAAGCTTTCATAAATCATTTGATACTTTGAAATTAAGTTTTCCAAAATATCCTAAAGACGATCAAGCTTGGGTTACTACGGTCGGAATGGCTCTGATACCAACTTTGTGAGGACCCCAGTTTATCTGGCTTGTAATGCTTAACCATCCATTGGTCCTAGCATCACAAATCGATAAACTAAGCCTCGAGATATGTATACTTCCTTAACTGCAGATACACACCCGTTACAAAATCATGCATCAATTCCATTCATACACATAGAGTCAAGCAAAAGTAACAATCGAAAGACATACTTAATATAAAGAGTTATTACAAAAGAGAGGTCGACTACCAAAAGACATACAACTAGATAAGTACACAGCGGAAGCAAAAGAGCCATAAGATGGCAATAAACAAAAGCCAATCAGTGTGCCTTTAACCCACAAGACAACCAACGGACCACCAAGCTAATCGTTCCGCATAATCGCCACAACAAATCTCACAAAAGTGAGGCCCTTCTGCTCACCTTCTTCCTCTCGCAATCAGAATATCCCCATTTTCAACTTGTGTTTCAAATGTAAGAAAATGGGTAGAAATTAAAACTTTTCTTACATCATGTATTTCCTGTATGTACTAAACAATTATTGTACAAGAGTATGGAAATACAAAGTCACAAGTCTGCTTATCCAAATCTTGATCCTCCAAAACAATCTTGTCCAATCTTGTGATCCTTCTCTGAAATATTTTTCCTAAGTTCTTGGGATGGTTGGTGACCCTCTGAAAAATTTCACAATTTTTAGAAATTGTTCGAATATTTTAAGGGTCATCAAACTTGTTTGACTTGTAGTCAAACCCTAGCTCAAAGCATTGTATAATTTCTGGAAAAAGTGCTCAAAGATAAAAACCTCTCGAAATTTTATACAAGGTCCATCTCAAGGTTAGCAAGCCACTATCAAAATTTCATAAAATTTGGAGCTAGTTCTATCTCTTAAGACCCCTTCAAAATCTCAATTCAAATTAAAACTCTAAACCTGGTCCGAGTCAAACTTAGACTCAAAACTGTGTCCGACTTTCAGTCTTGGTCACACCGAGCCAATTAAGCCGTGTCGGGCTGCCTCGGGTTGGGCGCTAGGGAACTGTGTGCTGGATTTCAAATCCAACGATCAAGGACCTCCTGTCTTTGTAAAAGACCTCCCACCCACACGACCTCCTCCTGTTCTATTTGCAAAGACAACCTCGAGGACCTCCTTTGCACCTTTGCAAAGACCACCTGGGCGACCTCTCACCCTCCACGACCACCCCTAGCACTTGGGTGATCGTGGGCCGCCCATCTTGAGATCGTGGCTCTGCACTCCCTAAGTGTTAGGACCTCTAATACTTAGCTCAAAATCTGAGCCCTTGGATTTCAATCCAATGTACCACGACCTCCCTAGTGGAGCTCGGTGCGGATTTTAGCCGTTGAGCTCTTTTGACCTCGTCCTCTCACCGTCGGGTGGGCCTGGCATTATCAATTTTGTGCATGGCAAGAGAGAGCGGTGCCTTGTCAACTCTAGGGTCGACAACGGCTATGTGTCGCCAACATTAAATGTCCGCACCCTTTTTGCTCAAAAGTCTCTCGACAACCTACTCCCATCATTTCATGTGTACTTTGGCTCAAGTGCACCGGGTGACTTTGCGATTTTTCCCACTAGCTATATTAGAAGCCCAAGCTTTCTATCTAAGCTTCTTTAGACACTCCTTTTCAACCCTAGCTCCTTTCTCGCTCTTGTGCTCAAAACACCGAAAGCCTCTGCCACCATTGTTGAACTTTGGAGCCTCCCGCGACCTCCGAGCTCCAAAGTGGTTCAATATTGCGCTTGTTGGCTGTCTTTTAGTTCTCTTGGTCACCTCCAAATCTCCTAATTTGCTTTGTTTAAACCTTCACAGAGGTTGACAAAGTGGGAGCTCTTGCTCGTGGTCGGGAGCTTGTCTTCTTCACCTCCGCGACCTCCACCGTCACCGAGCTCTTGCGGCCACCTCTAGCTCCCCTTCATTCCTTGGTAAGTACCTCGAGATCGGAAATCCTATTCTTTAGACCTCTTTAAGTTTTCGTGTTGCCGATTCGTCTCGTGGTTATCTCCATGGTTATCTCGCCAGCCGCCAGAGGAGCTGCTTTAGGTGTAGCTTTTGGCATCTTTGGATTCTCCTCCTATTTGGGACTCATCCGTGCCTTTGGTTTCCGCCGATGAGATCCACGCCGCGGCGGCAAGTCACGAGCACGCCGGTTTTGCAGCTCAAAACCTTCGCTTTTGTCATCTTTTAGGACCACTTTAATGCTCAAATCATTGCTTATCATTGGTGCATTAATTGTGTCCTAATTTGTGCCGTGGAGTCACTAACGTGTGGGCCAGGGCCTTAGTATTAAAGTCCAGAAGTCATTAAGTGTTCCTGTTAGATTCATTTATTGTCAATCATTAGATGCATTAAATTGTCTTAGCCGCCGCTGTCTGGAGGTCCTGCGCCATTAAAACCACCCCAGGACCTCCTCGGGCTAATCTTAGCCGTCCCCGACCTCTCCAAGTTTAGATCTGGGCCTTAGGATATTTTTTGCAAAATCCTAAGTCTAGGGACCTCCCCTTGGTGGTGATCCTAGCCGTCCAGGACCACCCCTGTTAAATCTTAGCCGTATAAGACCACCTTGTGTTTCCAGAAAAGACCTTCCCGAGGTCCTCTTTGCAAAACACTCCTCGTGGTCTTTGTAAAAGCCACCCTAAAGACCTCCTTGAGGTCCTCTTTGCAAAAGACCACCCCTGGTCTTTTGTAAAGAAAACCTTCAAAACTACTCCTTGAGGTCCTCTTTGCAAAAGACCACCCCTGGTCTTTTGTAAAGAAAACCTTCAAAACTACTCCTTGAGGTCCTCTTTGCAAAAGACCACCTCTCGGTCCTTTGTGTGAAGAAGACCGCAAGACCTCCCGCCTAAATCGGGCCGTTCAGACCTCCGCACGAAGATCCGAACCGCCTGCACTCTCTCTATTAAACACTGTCTCATAGGACCTCCTCGTTATCTTAGCCGCTCACGACCTCCCGTGGAGATCGTGGACCGTCTAGGACCTCCTGCCGACTCTAGACCGTTAGATTTAGATCTAACGGCCAGACCTCTTCGCCTATTTGCAACTCTATCGCTTTGATTCTCTCTTCGTCGCTCGCCTTTAGATCTACGCTCGGATCCGAGAACATTCGGACCCCTCCGGATGCAATCTTGATCTAGGCCGCCCATCTCAAGATCCAAGGCCCGACTTCGTTGAGGCGTTGGGTGGCCCAACATCCCATCTCACGTGGGCCAATGGATCTAAATCCATCGGTGGAGTCATTGGCGCTAAGACCTCCTTAGTAGATCTTAGCCATCAAAGATCTCCTCCTTCGAGATCTCACCGTCCGCACCTCCTTCGTAGATTTAACCCTAGGACCTCCTAAGGAGGTGGACCGTCGATCTTGATCTAACGATCCCGACCACCTTTAGGCGCGAGGACCTCCTCCGTGCGCTGTGGCGCGTGCACCGGTTGTAGCCGCTGGATTTAAGATCTACGACTTAGACCTCCTCGCTAGATCTTGCCGCCTAGGACCTCTTCGTTAGATCCGCACCGTCAAGTCTAGATCTAACGGCTAAGACCTCCGTAGGCGCGATGAGGTCTTTGCGCCCGGTGCTCGTCGTGGTTTTGGCATTCGAGATCGTGAGCCGTGCGATCTTTGATCAACGCCCACGACCTCCCCGCTTTTATTGGTTTTCAGCATTTAGTTCCTAGAGCTTTTATTTGCACATATTAATTGTTTTAAACTTCAAAATTGCATATCTTTTTCTCTGTAGCTCAAAATTTAACAAACTAAAGTTCTATAAATGCATCTCATAAAGTACTTTAGCTTAGTATAGGTTTTGGCAAAGAGTCTTTAATACTGAAATTAATCATGTCTTAGATTTATAACTTAGAAAAATCATAACTAAATCATTTTAACTCCAAATGACCTGAAATTTTATATGGGTTACCACTGTACCAGTAGGTAGCTACCATAAAAATTTCAGCTTCAAAATCTTTCTAGAAAATGTTTTGCTATAGTGCTAATTATGGTAGAAAATAGGTTTTTAGAGAATATCTTTTGCACCACAAATCCAAATTAGGTTTTTCCAGTTCCTATGCCTAGGTATATTCCTATTTTGCCTTGTGTATAAATTTCGTCATAATTGGATAATTTTGCTTGCTCTTTTGTTTAAGTGTTGCTCGTCTTATTGGTTGTTTTCGCTCTTTCGCTTAGGATTCGACATTTGCAGTAACCCCAGAACGACCCTCCGCAACAAATTGAGCAACGACAGCGAACAAGCGTTTGATCATTTCCCATTGATCCCATTACTTTTAAAGTCTAATATTTTGTTTAACTTCTATGTATGCATTGCTATTTTGTTGTTAAATTGATTAGTTAGACCTCTAGTTGCATAATCTGTAGGTAAATGGTTATCCTCTACTACCGAGCCTAGGTTATTTCTTTGTGGTTAGAGTTCGATGGATGAACTCTTATCACTTAGTAGATTACTGAATGAATATTGCTTAGCCATGCCTAGTTATCGGTAGTATTGGGCGATCATCGACTTAGTCGGTGATCTTGATCACACAACTACTTATACTACTCCATTATGTCCAACCCTTGTGTTTTATTGATTTACAAATCAAAATCGAAAACAAAACTATATCTTGACTTGGGCACAATGGTATGTTGGTGTGATCATTGGGTGTGTTGGAATGGTGCCTTAGTCCCCAAGGACCGAGTTACTTGTGTCACTAAGCCAGCGCTTATTGCGTGCAACCACACGAGGGGATATGGGACCTCTCTTGACTAAGTACTTTGGGAGGTGCTAATTATGAGCTGGCGGTGGGGTGTGTGTGTGTGTGTTTGTGGTGTGCGAGGAGCATTAGCTGTCCGGTTAGGCTGTCTAATGTATCCTTCTCCGTGGGTTGCGGCTCTTAATTAGCATCGCCCATTGGAAAGCGTCTTGTAGACTTAGCCGTGCTGCATACCAAAGGAAGTATGCTAACCGTGTACGGTGGAAAGGCGGTCTATCGTGTGGGTACATTGGTACACCCCTGCGAGGTTAAAACTATTCGAATAGCCTCGCCCTAGGTTATGGACATGCTTGGTAAGGTCGTGCAAGAACTAGACTACAACCTTTTAAAACTTAAACTTGACATGGGTGGTATGAAGGGTACTTCATGCTATTGTTGTGGTGACTATGGGTTAGTCACTTCTAGGTTGGTGTTGTCATCTATGTATTGTTATTGTTGTCTCTCTTTTATTTGAACAATAAAAGTTAATTGCAAACTTGCTTTGAATCTATTACCTTATTGCAAATGAAAACTTGCTTTATGTCAAAATAAGTCCAGAGCCTCATCCACTTAAATAAAGCTTGCATGTAGTTAATTATAGTTCGTTATCTCACACGTCAGTCTTGCAGTACAAAAACAAGTTTTGTACTCATCCGCTTTGCTTAATATTAATTGTTGCAGAGGAAGAAGGTGAGCCCCAAGGGCCTCACTTTTGTGAGTCGTGTGCGCTGTTTGGGATGATGAGCTTGGCGGTCCGGTTGGTTGCCTTGTGGGTAAAGGCACACCGATTGGCTTTTGTTTATCGCCATCTTATGGCCATTTTGCTTCACTGTGTATTTACTTATCTCAGTATGACTTTTGGCCGGTCGGCCTCTCTTTTGTCTTGACTCTCTTTATATTATGTATGTCTTTCATTGTTGCTTTTGCTTGGCTCTATGTGTATGAATGGAATTGATGCATGATTTTGTAACGGGTGTGTATCTGCAATGCAGGAAGTATACATATCTCGAGGCTTGGTTTATTTGATTTGTACCGTTATTACCAAGTGGATGGTTAAACAGTACAAGCCGAATAAACCGGGGTCCTCACAGCAACAAAACAATTAAGCATAGCATCTGAGTACAACAATTGTTTTTGTACTCGCAAGACTGACGTGTGAGATAACAGAACTATAATTAGCTACATGCAAGCTTTATTTAAGTGGATGAGGCTCTGGACTTATTTTCAGCATAAAGCAAGTTTTATTTGCAATAATGTAGTACCTTTAAAAGCAAGTTTGCAATTAATTCTTATTGTTCAAATAAGAGAGAAACAAATATAACAATAGGTAGATGACAACATCCTGGAAGTGACTAACCCAATAGCCACCACAACAATAGCATGAAGTACCCCTTCATACCACCCATGTCAAGTTTAAGTTTTTAAAAGGTGGTAGTCTAGTTCTTGTGGGAAATAACTAAGCGTGTCCATAACCTAGGACGAGGCTATTCGAATAGTTTTAACCTGCAGGGTGTACCAATGTACCCACACGATAGACCGCCTTTCCACCAGCCACGGTTAGCATACTTCCTTGGTATGCGACACGGCTAAGTCTAACAAGACACTTTCCCATGGACGATGCTAATTAAGAGCCGCAACCCACGGAGAAGGACACATTAGACGACCTAACCGTCGCTAATGCTCCCTCCAACACCACACACACACATACGCTTTCAACACACCCACCGACCAGCTCATAATTAACACCTCCCAAAGTACTTAGTCAAGAGAGGTTCCATATCCCCTCGTATGGTTAGCACGCAACAATTGCTTGGATCAATGGCACAAGTAACTCGGTCCTTAGGACTTAGGCACCATTCCATTCACACCCAACAGATCACACCCACATACCATTGTGCCCAAGTCAAGATATAGTTTTGTTTACGCTTTTTGATTTGTAAATCAATAAAACACAAGGATTGGACATAATGGAATAATATAATTATTTGTGTGATCAAGATCATCGACTAAGTCGATGATCGCCCAATACTACCGATAACTAGGCATGGCTAAGCAATATTTATTCGAAATCCACTAAGTGACAAGAGCTCATCCAACGAACTCTAATCACAAACAAATAACCTAGGCTCGGTAGTAAAGGACAATTATTTACCTACAGATTATGCAACTAGAGGATTAACTAATCAATTTAACAACAAAATAGCAATGCATACATAGAAGTTAAACAAAATATTAGACTTTAAAAGTAATGGGATCAAATGGGAAATGATCAAACCGCTTGCCCGGTTGTTCTTGCTCAATTTGTTCGAGGATCACTCTCAAGGATGGCACAATCGTCGGAACCAACCGAAAGAGCGAAAAAGAACCGATAAGAACAAGGAAATCGAAAAAGACTCCACAACCAAAATGCTCCAAATGCTCTGAAAATTTTACAGCGGTAATAGCATGATTTATAACAAATTTAGAAACAAGAACCAACTAATTTGGACTCTCAATGCAAAAGTTATGATCAAAACAATTTTGCTCAGTTGGAAAAATTGCAATATGTTACTGTTCAACATAATTAAATTGTTTGGCAAAAATTTCTAGAAAGGTGGTGCAGCTAGAATTTTTATGATAGGTGGCTACTGACATTTTAAGGTTAAGACAAGTGGTCTCACCTCATTTGGAGTTAAAATGATTTAGTTATGATTTTTCAAGTTATGAAAATGAGCAAAACTAATTTGCATGCGAAATCTTGTTGGAAACAGTAACATGCCTAAAGTCAGTTTTATTAACAAGTTTATTACTAGAGGAAGCTAACAGAATTGGATTCACTCAAAAAGGAGTTAAAATGAAAAAGTTATGCACATTTGAAAATTAGAACACTTAAACACCTTGAAAACTTGGAGCTCTCGGGAGGTCTGAGGGAGCTAGCGAAAAGGAGGAGGTCTGGACCGTCGATGCGGGATCCAACGGTCACAGAGCACCGATCCACAGCGCACTAGCACGGTGAGCACAGGGGAGGTCCTGACCGTGGATATCGAATCCAACGGTCCCGACCCTTTGGAGGCCGACGCGCGAAGGATCTCTTCGGCGCACTAGGGAGGTCGTGGCCGTCGGATCGGATCGGCGGTCCCGAGCTCCACGAGGAGGTCCTACGGCTATCTCACTAAGGGGGAGTGCGGGCGGTTAAGATCTCCGAGGAGGTCTTAACGGTCTAGATCTGAGCGGAGAGGACCTAAGCGGTGAGCTTAACGGCGAGAGGTCTTGGCGGCCAGGATCTCACCGAGGAGGTCCTAAGCGGCCACGATCTCAATGGGGAGGTCCTAAGCGGGTTTTTAACAGAGAGAAGTGCGGACGGCTTAGATCTCCCGGGAGGTCATAAAGCGTCCCGATCCGAGGCGGGGAGGTCCTAAAGCCACGGATCTAAAGGAGGAGGTCCTAGACGGTCAAGATCTCCAGGAGGAGGTCCTGAACGGCTAAGATGAAGCGAGGGAGGTCCTGCGGTTTCTTGATAAGGACCCGAGGTGGTCTTTTTGCAAAAAGGACCACAAAGGTAGTTTTGAAGGTTCTCTTTACAAAATACCAGGGGTGGTCTTTTGCAAAGAGGACCTCGGTGGGGTGGTCCGAGAGGGTGGTCTTGATAACACGACCAGGGGTGGTCTTTTCGCACAGAGGACCTCAAGGAGGTCTTTTGCGAAGGGGACCCCAAGGTGGAGGGTGAACCTATCGGCTGGGATCTAGCCTACGGAGGTCTTCAACGGTCAGGATTTCGGTGGGGAGGTCCTGGCAGCTAGAGACTTATACAAAGAGATCTAACGGTCAAGATCAAATGAAGAGCTCATGAACGGCTACGACCACAACAATGAGGTTCTACGACTTAGGCTTAAACAGAAAAAGGGATCGACGGTTTAGATCTAACTTGGGGTGATCCTAGACGGCAGAGAAGAACTCGGGGAGGTCCAGGGACTTAAGTTTTCGCAGACCAAATCCGATGGTCAGGATCTCACACGAGGGTGGTCATGGACGGTCACGAAGAACCCAAGGAGGTCCTGCGACTTAATGACACCCTTGGCTTGCCGACAAGAACAACATTTAACACTATTGATTGGGCTCTCGGACAACTTAAATGCTAATCATTAGGCTACAGCACTTGTCCGAGTAAGGCACGACAAAAACATGAACTCGGTGTTTAGCTCACCGCCAGCGACGGGGACCTCGCCGGCGAGAACCAAAGGCTCGGCTGGGTTCCAATTAGTGAGAAGAACCTAAAGGTGCCAACAGCTAGGGCTAAAGCGCACCCTACCAGCGGCTAGCCGGAGATGACCGAAGGAGGCTAAATACGGCAAAACGAAAATCTACCGAGGTCTAAAAGAACCAGGTTTCTAAAACTAAAGTACTAACCTGGGAATGAAGGAGGTCCAAGAATGGTCGCAGGAGCTCCGGTGACAGTGGTGCTCGCCGGAGATGAGGAAGACGACCAGCTCGGCCCCAGAAACAGGCTTCCCAATTTGTCAACCTCTGTGAAGGTTTAAACAAAACAAGTTAGGGAGACTTGAGGTGACCAAGATGACAAAGTGGCAGCCACTAATGCAATATTGAACCACGGGAGCTCGAAGGTCGCCGGAGAGCTCCAAAGTTCAGCAATGGTGGCAGAGACTTTCGGGTGTCTTGAGCACCCGAGCAGTGAAAGGAGCTAGGGTTGAAAAGGAGTGTCTAAAGAAACTTAGATAGAAAGCTTGGGCTTCTAATATAGCTGGTGGGAAAAATGGCAAAGTCAGTCGGTGCACTGAGCCAAAGTACACATGAAATGATGTGAGTTGGTGACAGAGAGACTTTTTAGCGAAAAGGGGCTGCCAAACATTTAATGTTGGCAGCACATAGCCGTTTGTCAGGCCCTAGAGGTGACAAGGCACTGCTCTCCACTGCCATGCGCACAAAAATTGATAATGACTAGGCCCCACCAGTCAGTGAGAGGACCAGGGAGGACCGGTCAAAGAGCTCAACGGCTAAAATCAGCACAGAGCTCCCACTAGGGAGGTCGTGAGCTGTTGGATCGAAATCTAAGGGCTCAGATTTAGAACTATGTGTTAGAGGTCCTAACACTTAGGGGAGGTCCGAGCCACAGATCTCAAGATGGACGGCCCACGATCACCCAAGTGCTAGGGGTGGTCGTGGAGGGCTGAGGAGGTCGCCCCAGGGTGGTCTTTGCAAAAGGTGCAAAGGAGGTCCTAGGGGAGGTCCTCGAGGGTTGTCTTTGCAAATAGAACAGGAGGAGGTCGTGCGGGTGGGAGGTCTTTTACAAAGACCGAGGAGGTCTTTTGGTTGGATTGAGATCCAAGGCTGAAGTGGTCTTTGTTAGTTGGTTTGACCGAGCCAGTTAGCACAGCCGGACTGAGTGCGGACCAGAGAACAGTGAATCCAAATTTGACTTTGAAATTAAAATGTGAGACTTGGGGATTTATTTGAGGTAGCAAACTAAGTCCAAATTTTATGAAATTTTGACAGTAGCTTGCTAACCTTGAGATGGACCTTGTATAAAATTTCCAGAGGTTTTTATGCTGAGCATTTTTCTCTAGAAATTATACAATGCTTTGAGCTAGGGTTTGACTACAAGTCAAACAAGTTTGACTGGCCCTTAAAAATATTCGAACAATTTCTAAAAATTGTGAAATTTTTCAGAGGGGTCACAAACCATCCCAAGAACTTAGAAAAAATATTTTCAGGAGATGATCAAAACATTCGACAAGATTGTTTTTGAAGGATCAAGATTTGGATCAAAAGACTTGTGACTTTGTATTTCCATATTCTTGTACAATAATTGTTTAGTACACACAGGAAATACATGATGTAAGAAAAAGTTTTAATTTCTACTCATTTTCTTACATTTGAAACACAAGTACAGGATTTGGGATGTTACATTACTCGATGACCTTGATCACACAAAAACTTATTCTTACTTATGATCAATACCTTTGTGCTTTGGTTATTTGTGAAAACTAAAACTGAAAACAAAATGATTTCGACTTGGGCACAATAGTAAGATGGTGTGCTTTTGGGTGTGACTGGAATGGTGCCCGGGTCATCAAGGACCGAGTTACTTGCGCCATTGATCCAAGCACTTTTTGCGTGCTAACCACACTAGAGGGTACGGGACCTCTCTTGACTTAGTACTTTGGCGTGTGTTGGCTCCGAGTCGCAGGAGGTTGTAGGAGGGAAGATGTTGGGAGCATGGTAGTTGTCCGAAAGTTTTACCCCGGGTGGGTAGTTATCTCTCAACTTTGCCATGTAAGCGTATGGGTTTCTATCCATACGAGTGTGTAATACTCCGGAAGTGTGAGAAGTCAAGAATCGGGTTAATTAAATTTAATCGGTAGAGAATTATTTAATCGGGGAAGAGTTTAATTTCAGAATTCAGCAAAGACAAGAAAAGAGAGGGGTTTTTCTGTGTTTTCTCACCTACTTGGGCCTAGGCCTTGGCCCATCTGGCCCTGTAGTGGCCGGCCAAATGGGGGGAGGAGCCACCTCCCCAAACCCTAGCCGCCCCTCCCCTTTTCTCTCCTCCCACTTGCAGCCGCCCCCTCCTCCTCTCCCTTGGCCGACTCCTCTCCTCCCCCTTGCACCTCCCCTCTCCCAAGGTGCTGTCCCCCTGCACCTCCCCTATCCCAAGGTGCTGCCCCTTGCGCAAGGAAGAAGAAAGAGAGGGAGAGAAGAAGGAGAAGAAGGAGAAGAAGAAGAAGAAGAGTTTGTGTGGGGTTTGGTTCAGCGAATTCTAGCGGTTCTACAAGGGTAACGAGATGCCCTCCCCGCTGTTTAATCCTTATTAGATGCGAAACCGATTAGAATTGATGGTTAATTGTTGGGCTGCAGAAGATGCAATTCTGTCCAGAACCTTGCGTGGGTTTTTTCGTGTATTTAGAGGCTGAATTTTAAGTTTCCATCTCCTAGAGATATGTGGGTTATGTCGTTATCTTTCAGTAGCCGCGAAGATCACTCGATTCCGAGGTCTGAGTCAAAAGTTATGATCGATTTAGTATCTGCTGCCAGAAATCTGACGAGAATAATCTGTCTGGTTATTTCCTAAAATTTGAAAGGAATTTGGTAGAATCTGAAAGTTCACCCAACTAGGTTATCGTAGGTAATTCGATAACCTTTTCAGATTGATAAAGAACGATCAATTCGGAGTTACCTAGTAAAAGTTATGGTTATTTTAGTTTTGCTGTTCGTTTGTGTAGACAGTTTCTGTACTGAAAGTTCAGACAATGGTTAGCCTAATTGTTTGGCCGAATTGGATTATCGTGTCAACTAGAGTATTGTAGATTAGTCAGTTAAGAATCTACAGAAATTGGGTTTACCTCTTTTTGACTTCCAGATCATGAGTATTGTCATTTACCGTGCTGCTGTCCAGAATCAGATTATGGCAGGAAACGTTGTTTTTCGATTTCAGCTTTGTAAACTCGTTTGAGTCGTCAAGTAAGCGTTGTAGAATGCCGATTAGTAGCGCTGGGTATATTATGACCTTATTGAAATTATTTTACTTGTTTAGGAGGTGAAGCCTCAGGTTTAGGAGTATCACCTTGGCCGGCTAACGCGTCACATCGTGGAAGGCAAGTACATTGCTAACCCTAATACTTGTGATGGATGAATGCTTATATGATCATGCAAGTAAATACAGTGGTTGAGCTACGGTTTAACTTGTTATTCTTACTACTTGCAATATACATGTTTTTTCATAACTTGAAGTTATATCGATGGTTGCATGTTTTAAGGATGAGGTCGTGGTAGCAAATTAATATTCATTTTTGCCATGCGTTGGAAGAGTTGTTGGTAGTCATGTGGTAATTTGCTTAATGAGCCAAATGCGGAATATGAAAATAAACTCAAGGTGGACATATTGATAATTCTTTGTGGTTATATTCATGATGATCATGTTGTGGTCTATGTGGTAGAGTTCCCTTTAGATCGATTGATTTTGATCTTGGCGAATCGGGTGTGGGTTATGTGGTAATGATCTTATGACACAATGATATTGTGCTTAATGAGACACATGTGGATTATGAGAAAAATATTCATGGTGAGTATGTTGTTGACCTTCGTGGTTAAATTCTTGCGGTTTATGATTATCATATCATTCATGACATATCATGACATTTGCATTGTGGATGTCGCGCTTATAGCCGCGATCCGTCGGTACAACATCGTGCATTGCAGTAGACGATGCATACCTTTACCTTGTTGGGTAAAGGTGCGATGGAACATAGCATACATATGCATTACATTGTGGAAAGATCATTTGCATACTTGTGCAAGATATTGAGGTGAAGTTATTTTTGCAAACAAGCGCAACTTCATAGTTGCAATGTGGAAATTGACTCATGAGAGTCTCTTGTGGTATGAGTATTGTGGTTGTGGTTGTGGCATGAGATTCTTCTCTCTTGTGGTAATTGTGGATAGCGATTGTGGATCGAGAAATAGTAAAGTTATGAGGTAAAACACGCTAATACTTTATTATCATTGGTAGTGGTAGTGGTGATTAACATGGAGCAGTTGATCAAGATTCAATTGTTAATATTTTACTACCTTTGGTAGTAAATATGGTTGAGGCTATAATTGTGATCATTATGGGAATTGGATATTGATGCTTAATATCTTTGTAGCTAAATTAGCTTGTAAATGAATGTGGATTCACATTATGGATGTGGACTTATGGATACTTTAATGATGTTGTAATTTTGTTTGTAGTCCGAATAGCCTGTTAAACAGTGTGCTTGTTGAGATTTTTATCTCACCCTTGTTTTCCCCCCTACAGGTGATTGTTGAGCATTCATGGGATGGGTAGAGCGGCACCACAATAATGCACTTGGTTCATCAACTCATGTTGTAATAAAGTCGATGAAATGCTAGCTAAATGCTTAACTATTTGTGGATGTTTATGTTATTTAATAAGGATGGACTCGTGAACCATTCTTTGATTAATCTGCTAGAGGTTGTTTAATTATTGAACTTGTTACCGTTATCTTTATTCCCTTAGTTGTTTATGTTTCCGCTTAATGCTTCTTGTCTAGAGATGTTGCCGAATTAATTTATCTTGAAATTATTGGCTAGCTGTAGAGTGGTTTAGTAGCATTCCAGGGTAATGTGGATCCTGGAGTGTTACAGAGTGGCTCGTAGTTGATACACAATATTGGAAACGTCTCGTAGAACTTAGCCGTGCCGGCATACCTTTGGAAGTGTGCTAATCTTGTGGCTTAAAGGAGGTCCGAAGTGTGGGTACATTGGTACACCCCTGCAGGGTTAAATCTATTCGAATAGCCTCGTCCTAGGTTATGTACACGCTTGGTTATTTCCCACAAGAACTAGACTACAACCTTTTAAAATTAAAATTTGACATGGCTGGTACGAATGGGTAATTCATGCTATTGTTGTGATGGCTATTGGGTTAGTCATCTCCAGGTTGTTGTTATGTTATTACTTATTGTCTCGTTGTTATTTATGCAAATAAAATTCAGATTGTTAAAACTGCCTTCAAACTATTACTTATTGCAAATAAAACTTGCTTTATGCTTGTAATACTCCAAGTTTCGTTTAAGGGGAAATTAGTCGGGAAAAGACTACTAGAGTAATTTCAGTTTTCGGGAAAGGGAAACTTACTTTCTTTCGGTTCCTTCAAAGTTTAGAGAATGAATTTTGGTTAAGTTCGATTTCTTAGCGTCCCGAACCTCGAGGCTTTGGGTGCGACCCTAGTGGGCCAAAAGCGGGTGCGGGTGGGGGCGGGGGAGGCGCCCAAAATGGGCCAACCTTAGCAGCCACAACTTTTCTCCTTTTCCCCAACCCCAACCCTAGCAGCCACAACTTTTCTTTTTTTCCTCAACCTGCTGGCCGCCACCCCCTTGCCCCCCATCTTGCGCCTCCACCACCTCCCCCTCTCCCAAACCCGAAATCCCTGCCCTCCCTCTCTGATGAGGACATGACCTCTATGGATACAACCATATTTGCTATGTTTAATGTTCTAAGTATAAGAGCTCGTACGTTTCACTTAAATTATAAGGTGAGCTCGTTTTTAGGAGTGTCTTTATATTATATGAACTATATGATGCTACCTAATGATGAAATATATATATGTGCAGCACCATGTCACTTTTGGTCCAAGAGAAGCAAGCGATTCGAGTGGACTGTTTTGGAATCGATTCGGCCTCCAAAATCAGCTCGACAGTGACATCAACTTAAAACAGACATACCTTTCTCATACGGTGTCCGTTTAAGGTCCACAAGTACTTGATTGAAAGCTTCTTTCATCCTCTTTCCAACGGATCCGCCTCATCTTCAAATTCCTTCGGACTGATCACAATCATCAAAAGAAGACGTCATATCAATTGTTTGGGCCAATCGGGCTTTGTAATCATCTTGAACTTGGCTCATCTGCCATTGGGCCACTTGGGGGGCGGTTACTGTTCACATGAACAGTAACCCACGAGTTTAATCCCACCACGCTAGTTCTATTAGTTGTGTGGCTCCTCATCCCCTATTTAAGGAGGCCGCACCTCTAGTTTTCTCGGGATTTCGTTGAGTTAAGGTTTAGCCATTGTGCAAACTCATTTCTTTGATTGTGTCGGATGACCACCTGTCAAGACAGCTTTCGGAATCCCAATTTATAAATATTTCAATCCATATTTGCAATTTTAGATTGCATTTTATCTTGTTCTTGCGTGTTCTTCGATTGCATGCAGGAATAGGCCTTCGTGGTCAGGTTGATCGCGTTTCCAGCACGGTCAATAACGTCGCGGAGTTGGTTCAACGATTTCTAAGGCGCCAGCGTCGTCGTACGGTTGTAGTCGGATCGCGAGAGTCACCTCCACCAAAATCGATATTTATCAGTCTCATCGAAAGAAAACGTTACCAGTCGTCATGTAACACTTGGCAATACACATTTGTTAATTCCTTTCTCAAAGGAAGAAACAAACAAATACAAGTTTCAGCACGCAAGAAAACGTTACCACTCGCAGTGAGCACAAGACCAAGGGAAATAGTCAAATAGCAAATAACTCGGAAAAACAAAAGATGATTCCACCGGTGAGGGCACAAGTTCCACAAGGAGAGAATACCAAATCTCAACCAATAAGAATAGAACATCGCTTTCTGAAACTGGAATAACTCTTATGCGGCCAAACAACAATGTTAAACACGCTTCAAATAAATCATGAGTACCAAATTTGAGTCCACCTCAAATACTTCTACTACACTCTCTTTTAACAAAGAAAACAATTTCTTTGATTACAACTTAACCGCCAACTCAAGCAAAGAGCCTTTAAAATCAAATCACGTGAATCACTCAAGAACCCAATTTTTTTTTCTTCGACATGTCACTTTGCTCCACGAATTTCAGTTACCACATAATTCATGAACTACCAAGGTTCACGAATTTAAATCTCCAAACTCTTCATCTAACTGATACTTCGAAAGACGATCAAACTACTTTCTCTCTAAAAGAATCAACATCCCTCTCACAACCATTTACTGTTAATCTTTCTAACATCACATTATGCACTCCTAGCAAGAACCAACATACCTTACTATCCCATCATCCACATTTCCCGAAGGAACACAATAACTTATTTCACATATATAATATATTTTCTTTCTTCTAAAAATGATGCACTTCTCAACCTGGTTAAGAGAATATCTAATGCTCAACCACACTATCGAATTAAATCATCTTTGAACAAGGGCATCTTTGCCTGAGTCATCCTCACATAACACACATATATAAATCACCCTTAAATTCCAATCATTAACCTATGAGCAATCCTCAACATGAATGTAGGGCACACCAATTCCAATCTAATGGTTATCGTAGACATTTAACGATTATACAATCATGGAAGAATTTATGGTCCTTTCTCTATCTGCGTTCCCACTAATACAGCGATGCAGTCTCTTCGTTACCCTTGAAGAACTCATTGTCGAACGCGATGAACACCACGCGATCCCTCCTTCCTTTCTCCCTTCTTCCCTTCCTCTTCTTCTTCCCAACGCCGCAGCAGCAGCAGCAGAGAGGATGGCGCGTGGGAGAGGAGGAGCGGCGAGGGGTGGCGCTCAGAGTGACTGTGGGTACTTGTTCATGGCGGCTCTTTGTAGCACCATGGGTGCTGTGAGCAGCATTTAGGGTTCCCCTTTTGGGCCTTGTGTGGGCCCAGGGCCCATGGCCTAGGTTTTCAAGAAATTTCATAAAACCCCCTATAACTATTTTTGTTTTCTCTCTAACACGTTTCGGAGTATTACATTCTACCTCTCTTAAACAGAATTCGACCCCGAATTCTAACCACGCTAATGCCAAAGAACAAACTCACTAATAATTCTACGAACATTACCACGTGCTTGATGTGAATATTTCGGATATTGCTCGCACATACGCGACTCCAATTCTCAAGTCGCTTTTCCCCCGGACTTATGGTACCACCGCATCTTGAAGTGGCGGTGTATTACACCTTACCACTGCGTCCGACCGACCGAACCACTTAACGAACAGGACTCGAAGATGCGGTATCTCTCGGCTGTCAACGACCTTACGAAACTTCACACTCCAAAATACCTCAAGCATTCTCTTAACACCAGTTCATACAAAACGTTATATACCACGCTCCAGGACTCGAGACAGTTATAGCGACTGCTATCTTTCAAAATGCCCGCAATTTCCAGAACAAACCAAATATACTTTGTGCTATCATTCCCTTTGGGACCAAACCATAGAACTTGCACATAAACATATGGAACTCTTGTTCCATCTCTCAATCGACCTCTTCATCCTAACAAGGAGAACCTTAAGCGAGGACGCGCAACACAACTTATTCTATTCAAACCTTAATAATCAGATTCAACTGAAAACAAGGGATTCACAAGCAATTCCAACTTACCCCCAAAACTCTCAAATCTTAAATCAGAGATTCTTCACGAAAACCTTCCATCCTTCCAACTCGGCTGTTTGCAACTAAATACCACACAAGCCAAAAGAGAATTCGCTCGAATGCCCAAATCAAATGCTTCATTTATTTTCCTGAACCGGACAGAACCATCTTGTCAACATAAGTCAACTCAAATTGTACATGATCTCTGTCATAAAAATCCAACTCAGACAAGAGTCACTAGAGCACTTCTCTACTCGAACGAACATTCTTTCCCCCAGATGCTCTTTTAAGAAATAAACTCTTTCCCAAATTCATGGGTGTCCAGAGTTATCTCACTAACTCCTTCCTCTTAACCGACAATCCCAAAACGATCCTCAAACCGAAAGAACAACCGTACTTATTTAGAGGGACTCTACTAACCCTCAAAAGGATTCTCTAGTCCACTCCTATACCAAAGGAATTATTTGGACAAAAGGTTTCCAACACCTCGATAGAGATTTTTTTTTCACCCACAACCACATCATCTCATTCTGTTAAAGATAATCTACTTCAAATTCTCAGCACACATACTCATTCACTTTACCCAAACTATTCTATCAAAGATCAACACACTATTCAAAATTCACTTCAGTTCATCCACCTCTACACATAATATTGGGTTTCCAAGGTCCTAGCGTAAAAAATGCAAAGCCCAAATTCAACCTCCAAGTCTCCTACCATGAATTTCTGGTAATAATTAATAGAAAATCCTCAAATTCGTTTACTAAAATTTCACATAGCTCAACAATAACTTCAAATATTAAAATCAACATTCCTCACTAATCAAGTAACCGCCCAAGGCGATTTATTTCACCAACATCAATAAATAAATTCTTGACCAAGTTATCCTTAGAGGTAATCTATCTCCCATAGGGTTACTCACTGAATCCAAGTCATACTTGACAACAACTCCACAATCCCTATTGTCTCTTAAATTAGCACAACACTTAGGTTTCTCCACACTGCTACTCTCATTAAACTTTACCATCAAAACTCTTCTACACAATCTTATTGCGTACCCATTAGCGATACTATAATAAATTTTTCAACAGTCCATACTTTCGATAATCCCAACATTCCAACATGGACAAAAGTTCTTGGATTATAATTTGCCATAAGCTCCACTAGATATAACACTAATCAATTGTTTTCCAACGACCAATATTCCATTTGAATAGAATTCTCTCCAAGAGTTATAGGTCAAAACCAATTCACCTTCTAATGTTTCTTCAAATAGATTGGTTCCCAAAATCTCACCACTACCATATACTCGCCCACCACGAACCGATCGTCATGTAACACTTGGCAATACACATTTGTTAATTCCTTTCTCAAAGGAAGAAACAAACAAATACAAGTTTCAAGACGCAAGAAAACGTTACCACTCGCGGTGAGCACAAGACCAAGGAAATAGTCAAATAGAAAATAACTCGGAAAAACAAAAGATGATTCCACGGTGAGGCACAAGTTCCACAAGGAGAGAATACCAAATCTCAACCAATAAGAATAGAACATCGCTTTCGGCTGGAATAACTCTTATGCGGCCAAACAACAATGTTAAACACGCTTCAAATAAATCATGAGTACCAAATTTGAGTCCACCCTCAAATACTTCTACTACACTCTCTTTTAACAAAGAAAACAATTTCTTTGATTACAACTTCGCCGCCAACTCAAGCAAAGAGCCTTTAAAATCAAATCACGTGAATCACTCAAGAACCCAATTTTTTTCTTCGACATGTCACTTTGCTCCACAATTTCAGTTACCACATAATTCATGAACTACCAAGGTTCACGAATTTAAATCTCCAAACTCTTCATCTAATCGATACTTGAAAGACGATCAAACTACTTTCTCTCTAAAAGAATCAACATCCTCTCACAACCATTTCTTGTTAATCTTTCTAACATCACATTATGCACTCCTAGCAAGAACCAACATACCTTACTATCCCATCATCCACATTTCCGAAGGAACACAATAACTTATTTCACATATATAATATATTTTCTTTCTTCTAAAAATGATGCACTTCTCAACTGGTTAAGAGAATATCTAATGCTCAACCACACTATCGAATTAAATCATCTTTGAACAAGGGCATGCTGCCCAGGTCATCCTCACATAACACACATATATAAATCACCCATAAATTCCAATCATTAACCTATGAGCAATCCTCAACATGAATGTAGGGCACACCAATTCCAATCTAATGGTTATCGTAGACATTTAACGATTATACAATCATGGAAGAATTTATGGTCCTTTCTCTATCTGCGTTCCCACTAGCAAAAATAAGACTATCGGGCAACCAATTAAAGGAAATGTACAAATTATTATTCACTACGACCACAGTCAAAAACATCCTTATCTCTCCTTCCTACACAATTAAATTAATCCACTAAGACCAAATAATCCAACAAGTTTAGCAAACTAAACAATCCTATTGATCATCCATTTCATCGATGTTCCACATTTCATAATAACTCTATTGATTCCAACTAATTATAGTCATACTCCTAGTCACGACTCATCAAGTACTACTAGAGGACAACCTCAACTTATTCAACTTTCCTTGTTAAGGATCTTGGTTAAGATCGATCATGCACACTGCTGCAAGCCAACTTGATAATCCATATCATATCCATTAATTGTTCTGATTATAACCTATCATTTAACTATGACAAAACATTGCTAAAGAGTTTAACATCTTCTTTCATAAAAGAGATCCATTAATCTTCAACACTCAAAATACCCAAGAGATATACAAGGAGTTAAAACCTCCACGAACTAAAAGGACTTGCAAAAGGAAATTTTCATTAACCAAAAACATCAAGCTAATAAATGGGTCAAGCTTTCCAATGAGAGAGACAAAATTCCAATTTAAAGGTCAAACTTGACAATCGACCAGGTTCACCAGCCGCAAGAATAACTCATCGGTTGGAAAAACAATGATTGCTTTACGAGACAAATTAAGCCAAAGGAAATGCACCAACCCTTTTTTTAAAAAAAAAAACGACCCATCAACCGCAATGAACAAATAACCCAAGTGACACTCATAAATCTCCACGGGGTAAGAGTTGACCAAATTCAAATTCAAGAAAGAGAACAACTCTTCTAAAGATACTTCCTATCAACACCTGTACTAAGATATCCGAGATAACCGCTTCCCTATTCTCATACCGCGAACGGTGGTGTAACTGGTAAAACCGGGCCACAACCACGACCTCAACCTTTAACATGGGTTATGCCCACACATAGTAATCATATAATTAATTAATGAGCAATCATACTCAACTCATATCAACAATCATCAATACGGTATAGCGGAAGCGTAAATGCAATGCTTTGCCCATTCCCATCCTCATGTGCACCGGTGTGTCAAACTTTTAAGTTGATTAGCCATTAGCAAATTTTTAATTAATCTAGTCACCACGGACCTCTGACCCGCTCGATACCAAGCAGTAACACCCCACCCGCCATGAGCACGGAATGCTACCAAAATACACTAAACAACTATAAACCAAAGATATTCCACCAAAACTTCCGGAGAACCTCCTGTAATAGTAGCTAGTGGAGGTTCCAACAAATAATCAAGAATCATAACTTCAAAATCTTCCATCCAAAATTCTCATAGGTAACTATCACACGAACATGATGGCTAAGGATATCAATTCATCATTATTACAAAACTCTTTGCATGAAACCTAACAAAACCGACTTAAGCGGTTTGCTCATTATTTAGCTAATAGTCCAAATGTTATCAAATGTAATGGTTGGGTGGCAGTGTGTGCAACGGATCAAGCCTACTTTCCCCATGCATGACGTTCTTGCAACGGTACCTAAAAACACAATAAAAACAAGGGTGAGTTCAAGAACTCAGCCAAGTACCACATAAGAGACACTACAACATAATTGAAACATCAACCTTCAATTCTACACATTACTCAAAATTTCAACACATGGAGCATGAATGCAGGCATGCAATGCAACCTTTCACTTTTCACTCTTTTGCGCATTACACCTGTAATGCGGGGCAAGCAACCGTCGCTGCGAGCCCAAACCGTGCTCGCAAGCATAGGGACCAATTGCCCTATACTCCACAAGTATAGGGGACCTCAAGCCCACACTCGCAAGTGTGGGGATCTTTGCCCATCGTTACACGATGGGGATCCTCTCAATTGCCCACATTCCACGAATGTGGGATCTCAATCATGCATCTTTATGTATGCTCCAATTGTACATATAAACCATAACATGGTTGAAAGATGCATGAACAACACTAGTATTGTACATGAAGTACAACCAATCATAGCATAAGCTGTCATCACTTTTAACCATCATCTCACACTATCTATTGCATGTATCAAAACATTCATCATCTTTAACAAACACGTCATATTACCAATAGCATGTATCAAGCACATTTATTATCTTTAACAAACATATCACTCTATCAATCAACCACTGCTATCAATTTCCAATTACTAGCAAACATTGTCAACCCATCCATAGTTACTCTACTTGTTAGGGTACTTGCCTCAACCGCGTGAGAACGGTGGACGCGAAGTAGGTGCTGCCTCCGGAACCAGTCCCCCACCTAAGAATACATTTAAAAGCTTTCTAAGACAATGGCAATATACCAAATAAACCATAATAGCAAGCACGAGATAGCCAAAAGCTTGAAACGTGACCCCGACTCCACTTTCCTACATGCTGAATTGACCCTTCTGTAAACAGTTATATTGTAAAATTCGTAACTTTTAGTACAGAGATCCACATTAGGTGATCTTGGACTTCATTGAAAGGTTATCAAATTCTCCATCTAAGCCTAGTTGGTGGGACTTCCTGATTCGGCCATTCACTGCCCCTAATATGCCTTCTAACAGAACATCGTTTTCGCGTCAGGTTTTCTGGACAGTACACTAAAACCACCATAACTTTTGCTACGAAAGTCCAAATCTTGCGTTCTTTATCTCTCTGAAACGGTATGGAAATTACCTACATTTTTTGTTATATTGCGATCCTCTGATTTCAAATTTAACTAATAGTTTTATCCAGTTTCCTATAATCTGCCCGAAAGCTGGCAGATCAGCAGGACAGCGATACTAAAAAAATCATAACTTTCTGACCGTTAATCGGATTTGGGTGTTCTTTGCGGCCACGTAAACCTAAGAACAATCCCCACATATCTCTAGGAGATGGGATCTCCAGATTCTTCCTCTAAGGACACGAAAACGGCCCGCCAAAACTCTGAACAGAATGCAATCTACCGGTAGATTAATGATCGATCTACTAAACGAATTTGTAAACGCGTCTAATACAAAACATACAGCGATGCAGTCTCTTCGTTACCCTTGAAGAACCCGCTGTCGAACGCGATGAACACCACGCGATCCCTCCCCTTCCTTTCTCCCTTCTTCCCCTTCCTCTTCTTCTTCCCAACGGCCGGCAGCAGCAGCAGCAGAGAGGATGGCGCGTGGGAGAGGAGGAGCAGCAGGGGGGTGGCGCACTGTAGCACTGTGGGTACTGTTCATGGCGGCGGCTACTATAGCACCATGGGTACTGTAGCAGATTTAGGGTTCCCCCTTTTGGGCCTTGGTGCTGTGGGCCAAGGGCCCATGGCCTAGGTTTTCAAGAAATTTCATAAAACCCCCTATAACTATTTTTGTTTTCTCTCTAACACGTTTCGGAGTATTACATTCTACCTCTCTTAAACAGAATTCGACCCGAATTCTAACCACGCTTAATGCCAAAGAACAAACTCAGCTAATAATTCTACGAACATTACCACGTGCTTGATGTGAATATTTCCGGATATTGCTCGCACATGCGAGACTCCAATTCTCAAGTCGCTTTTCCCCCGGACTTATGGTACCACCGCATCTTGAAGTAACTGGTGTATTACACCTTACCACTCGTACCGACCTGACCAGAACCACTTAACGAACAGGACTCGAAGATGCGGTATCTCTCGCTGGTCAACGACCCTTACGAAACTTCACACTCCAAAATACCTCAAGCATTCTCTTAACACCAGTTCATACAAAACGTTATATACCACGCTCCAGGACTCGAGACAGTTATAGCGAATTGCTATCTTTCAAAATGCCCGCAACTTCCAGAACAAACCAAATATACTTTGTGCTATCATTCCCTTTGGGACCAAACCATAGAACTTGCACATAAACATATGGAACTCTTGTTCCATCTCTCAATCGACCTCTTCATCCTAACAAGGAGAACCTTCGTTAAGCAGGGACGCGCAACACAACTTATTCTATTCAAACCTTAATAATCAGATTCAACTGAAAACAAGGGATTCACAAGCAATTCCAACTTACCCCCAAAACTCTCAAATCTTAAATCAGAGATTCTTCACGAAAACCTTCCATCCTTCCAACTCGGCCGTTTGCAACTGAATACCACACAAGCCAAAAGAGAATTCGCTCGAATGCCCAAATCAAATGCTTCATTTATTTTCTGAACTGACAGAACCATCTTGTCAACATAAGTCAACTCAAATTGTACATGATCTCATCATAAAAATCCAACTCGCACAAGAGTCACTAGAGCACTTCTCTACTCGAACGAACATTCTTTCCCCCAGATGCTCTTTTAAGAAATAAACTCTTTCCCAAATTCATGGGTGTCCAGAGTTATCTCACTAACTCCTTCCTCTTAACCGACAATCCCAAAACGATCCTCAAACCGAAAGAACAACCGTACTTATTTAGAGGGACTCTACTAACCCTCAAAAGGATTCTCTAGTCCACTCCTATACCAAAGGAATTATTTGGACAAAAGGTTTCAACACCTCGATAGAGATTTTTTTCACCCACAACCACATCATCTCATTCTCATTAAAGATAATCTACTTCAAATTCTCAAAGACACATACTCATTCACTTTACCCAAAGTATTCTATCAAAGATCAACACACTATTCAAAATTCACTTGGTTCATCCACCTCTACACATAATATTGGGTTTCCAAGGTCCTAGCGTAAAAAATGCAAAGCCCAAATTCAACCTCCAAGTCTCCTACCATGAATTTCTGTAATAATTAATAGAAAATCCTCAAATTCGTTTACTAAAATTTCACATAGCTCAACAATAACTTCAGATATTAATATCAACATTCCTCACTAATCAAGTAACCGCCCAAGGCGATTTATTTCACCAACATCAATAAATAAATTCTTGACCAAGTTACCTTAGAGGTAATCTATCTCCCATAGGGTTACTCACTGAATCCAAGTCATACTTGACAACAACTCCACAATCCCTATTATCTCTTAAATTAGCACAACACTTAGGTTTCTCCACACTGCTACTCTCATTAAACTTTACCATCAAAACTCTTCTACACAATCTTATTGTGTACCCATTAGCGATACTATAATAAATTTTTCAACAGTCCATACTTTCGATAATCCCAACATTCCAACATGGACAAAAGTTCTTGGATTATAATTTGCCATAAGCTCCACTAGATATAACACTAATCAATTGTTTTCCAACGACCAATATTCCATTTGAATAGAATTCTCTCCAAGAGTTATAGGTCAAAACCAATTCACCTTCTACTGTTCTTCAAATAGATTGGTTCCCAAAATCTCACCACTACCATATACTCGTCCACCACGAACCAGTCATCATGTAACACTTGGCAATACACATTTGTTAATTCCTTTCTCAAAGGAAGAAACAAACAAATACAAGTTTCAGCACGCAAGAAAACGTTACCACTCGCAGTGAGCACAAGACCAAGGGAAATAGTCAAATAGAAAATAACTCGGAAAAACAAAAGATGATTCCACCGGTGAGGGCACAAGTTCCACAAGGAGAGAATACCAAATCTCAACCAATAAGAATAGAACATCGCTTTCTGAAACTGGAATAACTCTTATGCGCCAAACAACAATGTTAAACACGCTTCAAATAAATCATGAGTACCAAATTTGAGTCCACCTCAAATACTTCTACTACACTCTCTTTTAACAAAGAAAACAATTTCTTTGATTACAACTTAACCGCCAACTCAAGCAAAAGAGCCTTTAAAATCAAATCACGTGAATCACTCAAGAACCCAATTTTTTCTTGACATGTCACTTTGCTCCACAATTTCATTACCACATAATTCATGAACTACCAAGGTTCACGAATTTAAATCTCCAAACTCTTCATCTAACGATACTTCAAAGACGATCAAACTAATTTCTCTCTAAAAGAATCAACATCCCTCTCACAACCATTTACTGTTAATCTTTCTAACATCACATTATGCACTCCTAGCAAGAACCAACATACCTTACTATCCCATCATCCACATTTCCCGAAGGAACACAATAACTTATTTCACATATATAATATATTTTCTTTCTTCTAAAAATGATGCACTTCTCAACCTGGTTAAGAGAATATCTAATGCTCAACCACACTATCGAATTAAATCATCTTTGAACAAGGGCATGCTGCCCAGGTCATCCTCACATAACACACATATATAAATCACCCTTAAATTCCAATCATTAACCTATGAGCAATCCTCAACATGAATGTAGGGCACACCAATTCCAATCTAATGGTTATCGTAGACATTTAACGATTATACAATCATGGAAGAATTTATGGTCCTTTCTCTATCTGCGTTCCCACTAGCAAAAATAAGACTATCGGGCAACCAATTAAAGGAAATGTACAAATTATTATTCACTACGACCACAGTCAAAAACATCCTTATCTCTCCCTTCCTACACAATTAAATTAATCCACTAAGACCAAATAATCCAACAAGTTTAGCAAACTAAACAATCCTATTGATCATCCATTTCATCGATGTTCCACATTTCATAATAACTCTATTGATTCCAACTAATTATAGTCATACTCCTAGTCACAGCTCATCAAGTACTACTAGAGGACAACCTCAACTTATTCAACTTTCCTTGTTAAGGATCTTGGTTAAGATCGATCATGCACACACTGCAAGCCAACTTGATAATCCATATCATATCCATTAATTGTTCTGATTATAACCTATCATTTAACTATGACAAAACATTGCTAAAGAGTTTAACATCTTCTTTCATAAAAGAGATCCATTAATCTTCAACACTCAAAATACCCAAGAGATATACAAGGAGTTAAAACCTCCACGAACTAAAAGGACTTGCAAAAGGAAATTTTCATTAACCAAAAACATCAAGCTAATAAATGGGTCAAGCTTTCCAATGAGAGAAAAAATTCCAATTTAAAGGTCAAACTTGACAATCGACCAGGTTCACCAGCCGCAAGAATAACTCATCGGTTGGAAAAATAATGATTGCTTTACGAGACAAATTAAGCCAAAGGAAATGCACCAACCCTTTTTTTTTTAAAAAAAAAACGACCCATCAACCGCAATGAACAAATAACCCAAGTGACACTCATAAATCTCCACGGGGTAAGAGTTGACCAAATTCAAATTCAAGAAAGAGAACAAATCTTCTAAAGATACTTCCTATCAACACCTGTACTAAGATATCCGAGATAACCGCTTCCCTATTCTCATACGCGAACGGTGGTGTAACTCAGTAAAACCTGGGCCACAACCACGACCTCAACCTTTTAACATGGGTTATGCCCACACATAGTAATCATATAATTAATTAATGAGCAATCATACTCAACTCATATCAACAATCATCAATACGGTATAGCGGAAACGTAAATGCAATGCTTTGCCCATTCCCATCCTACTGTGCACCAGTGTGTCAAACTTTTAAGTTGATTAGCCATTAGCAAATTTTTAATTAATCTAGTCACCACGGACCTCCACACCGCTCGATACCAATCTGTAACACCCTGCCCGCCATGAGCACGAATGCTACCAAAATACACTAAACAACTATAAACCAAAGATATTCCACCAAAACTTCCGAGAACCTCCTGTAATAGTAGCTAGCTGGAGGTTCCAACAAATAATCAAGAATCATAACTTCAAAATCTTCCATCCAAAATTCTCATAGGTAACTATCACACCGAACATGATGGCTAAGGATATCAATTCATCATTATTACAAAACTCTTTGCATGAAACCTAACCAAAACCGACTTAAGCAGTTTGCTCATTATTTAGCTAATAGTCCAAATGTTATCAAATGTAATGGTTGGGTGGCAGTGTGTGCAACCGGATCAAGCCTACTTTCCCCCCATGCATGACGTTCTTGCAACGGTACCTAAAAACACAATAAAAACAAGGGTGAGTTCAAGAACTCAGCAAGTACCACATAAGAGACACTACAACATAATTGAAACATCAACCTTCAATTCTACACATTACTCAAAATTTCAACACATGGAGCATGAATGCAGGCATGCAATGCAACCTTTCACTTTTCACTCTTTTGCGCATTACACCTGTAATGCGGGGCAAGCAACCGTCGCTGCGAGCCCATACCTGTGCTCGCAAGCATAGGGACCAATTGCCCTATACTCCACAAGTATAGGGGACCTCAAGCCCACACTCCGCAAGTGTGGGGATCTTTGCCCATCGTTACACGATGGGGATCCCTCCTCAATTGCCCACATTCCACGAATGTGGGGATCTCAATCATGCATCTTTATGTATGCTCCAATTGTACATATAAACCATAACATGGTTGAAAGATGCATGAACAACACTAGTATTGTACATGAAGTACAACCAATCATAGCATAAGCTGTCATCACTTTTAACCATCATCTCACACTATCTATTGCATGTATCAAAACATTCATCATCTTTAACAAACACGTCATATTACCAATAGCATGTATCAAGCACATTTATTATCTTTAACAAACATATCACTCTATCAATCAACCACTGCTATCAATTTCCAATTACTAGCAAACATTGTCAACCCATCCATAGTTACTCTACTTGTTAGGGTACTTGCCTCAACCGCGAGAACGGTGGACGCAAGTAGGTGCTGCCTCCGAACCAGTCCCCACCTAAGAATACATTTAAAAGCTTTCTAAGACAATGGCAATATACCAAATAAACCATAATAGCAAGCGAGATGGCCAAAAGCTTGAAACGTGACCCGACTCCACTTTCCTACATGCTGAATTGACCCTTCTGTAAACAGTTATATTGTAAAATTCGTAACTTTTAGTACAGAGATCCACATTAGGTGATCTTGGACTTCATTGAAAGGTTATCAAATTCTCCATCTAAGCCTAGTTGGTGGGACTTCCTGATTCGGCCATTCACTGCCCCTAATATGCCTTCTAACAGAACATCGTTTTCGCGTCAGGTTTTCTGGACAGTACACTAAAACCACCATAACTTTTGCTACGAAAGTTCAAATCTTGCGTTCTTTATCTCTCTGAAACGGTATGGAAATTACCTACATTTTTTGTTATATTGCGATCCTCTGATTTCAAATTTAACTAATAGTTTTATCCAGTTTCCTATAATATGCCTGAAAGCTGGCAGATCAGCCGGACAGCGATACTAAAAAAATCATAACTTTCTGACTGTTAATCGGATTTGGGTGTTCTTTGCGTCCACGTAAACCTAAGAACAATCCCCACATATCTCTAGGAGATGGGATCTCCAGATTCTTCCTCTAAGGACACGAAAACTGCCCGCCAAAACTCTGGACAGAATGCAATCTACCGTCAGATTAATGATCGATCTACTAAACAAATTTGTAAACGCGTCTAATACAAAACATACAGCGATCAAGTCTCTTCGTTACCCTTGAAGAATCCGCTGTCGAACGCGATGAACACCACGCGATCCCTCCCCTTCCTTTCTCCCTTCTTCCCCTTCCTCTTCTTCTTCCCAACGGCCGGCAGCAGCAGCAGCAGAGAGGATGGCGCGTGGGAGAGGAGGAGCAGCAGGGGGGTGGCGCACTGTAGCACTGTGGGTACTGTTCATGGTGGTGGCTACTGTAGCACCATGGGTACTGTAGCAGATTTAGGGTTCCCCCTTTTGGGCCTTGGTGCTGTGGGCCAAGGGCCCATGGCCCAGGTTTACAAGAAATTTCATAAAACCCCCTATAACTATTTTTGTTTTCTCTCTAACACGTTTCGGAGTATTACACAAGATCACATAGTAGGGAGTTTCGTGAGATCAACAACACCATTGACTCATCTCCTGTGCCTGAACGAGGTAAATTTAAGTATGCATTTCCATCCTTTCATGGTAACTTTGATCCGATGCCTATGTTGATGGGAAATAGCATTAGAGAAAGAATTTGAATATTATGATTGGTCTGATAGGCAAAAGATTAGAGCTGCCACTAGTGTTTTTGTTGAGGATGCAATACTTTGGTGGAAGTATTTAAATAGACATGGAAGAGTGCCTCAAACTTGGAATGCATTAAAGAAACTTTTGAGAGATGAATTGCTCCTAAATATCATCTTTGATTATTTACTAGCTAGATTGCAACGTGTAAATCAAGGTAGTAGAACTGTAAGGGAATACTATCATGAATTGAAAACTCGTTTGTTGCGTTGTGGTTTAGAGGAACATGCTGAAGCTACAGAAAATAGATTCTTAAGTGGGCTTAATCAGGGAATTCAGGACCTTCTTGTTCATAAAGAATATAATTTCTCTCTCATTTGTTTATACTTGCCTGTAAGGTTGAAAGTCGATTGAGGAGAAATTAAGAATACATGATGATAGGAAACATCGAACAAACCTATGTTTGTGTCTTTTTCTGTGACTAATGACTTGCAGGAAGTTGAGAACCATGCCGAAGAGGAGAATGAGTTGATTGCACCACCTACTCCATTGGTTGAGAACACCTACTCCATTGGTTGAGAAGGAAGATGAGGAGATGGAAGCGTCTACATCATCCGAGTCGAGCCTACAAGGTAATACAAAAGGTACTGATTTGAACACTTAATCTAAGAACAATAACCATGATTTCATGCCTAGTATCATTGAGCAAAGGGAAAATTAGATTGTAGTAGAAACCACTGCATCACATGAGGTGGATGAACCTAGTCTTTGAGAAGGTAGAAATTCATTTCCTAGCTACAGAATCGATATTATTAAGAATTTGCATGAATCTGTGATAATTTGATTGATTTGCCGGCTAAGTTGAGTGCACCATGTGATAAACTTGTTGATTTACTGTTAACTTGAGTGCACCATATGTCAAGTAATTGAATTGCTCTTGTTTTAAATGATTCATGTGATGATTTAATTGCATACAATGATCATGTGGAATTGGTTAGACATAAAGACGTTTTGACTAAAATTTCTCCTACGATTCTTTATGTTATATTATGTTGATTCACCTATGAAATTTTCACATGCCTTGGAAAAAATTTCTGTAATTGCATGTTCAAAATTCTTGTTTAGCACCTACACCCCTGGATATAAGTTTAATTTGATTGGAGATTATGGTGTAGACAATCAATTTCTTGTATATCGAATATGCATAACTTGTGATCACATTGATGAATTGAAGCATGTTGTTTCGAACAAAAATTCTTGTGTGCTGAATCTTGTTCAATATGAGATTCAAATAAAATTTAGTGCTCATCTCATGCCTATGTGTTCACCTTTTATGGCACCATCTAGTAAGGACAATCTGAATGCAGATGTTGAATTATGGAAGAACTTACAAATCTTTTCACCACTGCTAGATGAATTTGCTATTGCTCGTCTGACATATGATTATATGGGTGAATTTTGTTTGATTCCAAAAGTTGTAGATTTGTCCATATATGCTACCACTGCAAGTTTACAACTTCAGATATTTGAATTGCATAAACGCTTCACTTACATTTGCAAAACTAGTTGCAATAATTGTTGTGTGAGAACTTTTGTTTTGATCATTTACATATATGATTGTTGCTGTCTTCTAACATTAATGGTGCAACAACGAAGAACTGTTAAAACAGATGACATATACATATATCATGCATACACTTTGGCTTCTTTGTTACCCTATTTTCAGCTTATCAAAAGCCGAGGACGGCTTTGTTTTCAAGAAAGGGAGGATGATGAGGACATGACCTCTATGGATACAACCATATTTGTTATGTTTAATTTTCTAAGTATAAGAGCTCGTATGCTTCACTTAAATTATAAGGTGAGCTCGTTTTTAGGAGTGTCTTTATATTATATGAACTATATGATGCTACCTAATGATGAAATATATATATGTGCAGCACCATGTCACTTTTGGTCCAAGAGAAGCAAGCAGTTCGAGCTGGACCTGTTTTGGAATCCAGTTCGGCCTCCAAAATCAGCCTGACAGCATCAACTTAAAACAGGCATAACTTTCTCATACGGTGTCCGTTTAAGGTCCACAAGTACTTGATTGAAAGCTTATTTCGTCCTCTTTCCAACGGATCTGGCCTCATCTTCAAATTCCTTCTGGACTGATCACAATCATCAAAAGAAGACATCATATCAATTGTTTGGGCCAATCTGGGCTTTGTAATCATACTGAACTTGGCCCATCTGCCATTGGGCCACTTGGGGGTGCGGTTACTGTTCACGTGAACAGTAACCCGCGAGTTTAATCCCACCCCGCTAGTTCTATTAGTTGTGTGGCTCCTCATCCCCTATTTAAGGAGGCCGCACCCCCTCTAGTTTTCTGGGATTTCGTTGAGTTAAGGTTTAGCCATTGTGCAAACTTCTGTTCTTCAGTTGTGTCGGATGACCACCTGTCAAGACAGCTTTCGGAATCCCAATTTATAAATATTTCAATCCATATTTGCAATTTTAGATTGCATTTTATCTTGTTCTTGCTTGTTCTTCGATTGCATGCAGGAATAGGCCTTCGTGGTCACGTTGATCGCGTTTCCAGTACGGTCAATAACGTTGCGGAGTTGGTTCAACGATTTCTAAGGCGCAAGCGTCGTCGTACGGTTGTAGTCGGATCGCGAGAGTCACCTCCACCAAAATCGATATTTATCAATCTCATCGAAAGATCGGGAACCCCGCCTCCATCACTCTCCATCCAAGGCTGCCATGGAAGGCCTTTGCTGCTGCAGTTGGCCAAGGAGGGGAGGAAGGTGACCTTTTCAGCCAAGGGAAGGAGAGGAAGAGAAGGGAGGAGAGGAGGGAAGAAAGGAGGGGAAGTTTTGTGGAGGAAACCAGCAAGTGCTTGAGGTGCTGCAAGGGTAATGGATGCCGATCCTCATCGTTTAATTAGTAGTAGATGTGAAATTGCTTATAATTGTTTAGATCGAATTACCGCAGGTAGAGAGTCAGTTCTGTCCTGTATGTTGCGTGGCTTGTTTCGTGATCTTAGAGGCCGAATTTGAGATGTCCATCTCCTAGAGTTATGTAGGTTTTGTTCTTAGCTTTCGGTGGCCGCCAAGAACACTAAATTACGACGCACGGATCAAATATTATGATAGTTTCGTCTCTGCTGTCCGAATCGATGAGAATGAACTGTCAAGTTGTCTTTTAAAATATTATTGTGTTAATGAAAAATTCAGGGCTTTCACCCAACTAGGTTATTGTGGGCCTTGATCTTAGCTTTTGATATTGATAAATAACGCTAAGTTTGGTTTAGCCAATTAGAAGTTATGGTATTTACTGCAGCTGTCCGAATTGCGGTAGTTCGGCTGAAAGTGTTCGACGGTCTTTGGAGTTAGATACATATAGAATTCGGGATCTAGGTTGTTGTAGATAATTTCATTAACTTTCAATCAAACCTGAGAACACCCCTTTTCGAGTTTTAGAGCAAAAGTTATGCTACTTTTACTGCTGCTGTCCGATAAGGCTTTCTGCTAGAATGTGGTTTAATTCAAGCAACGTGTACAATTAAGTGATGGGATTGGGGTTTGAGTTAGGGGCGATGTGAGTAGTGTCTTGATGCCTTGATTCTTATTGAGTAACTTTGGTGTAGGGGGTGAGGCGCCAAGGTTAGCGGCTTCTTCGTTGCCTCCCAACGCTAAAGGCAAGTACAATGACTTTTTTGTGATTTGTAAACACTGGATGCTCGTTGATTAGTATTGTGCTTTGTTGGTGTGTGAGAAGTTTCAATGTTCATGTTCCGTCCATGGGAGTGGAATATCCACGAGAGTGGAGAATACAGTAGTCAAGAGGTTTCAATGATTATGTTCTTTGCGTTTGCTCTTTCATATGTGTGGAGATGATATTAGTCATTATTCATAAATTTATTCATGCATCCATGTTCATGTTCCGTCCACGGGAGTGGAGCTCCACGGGAGTGGAGTCTAAAGTCCCATCAATTCCAGTATGGGTAAGTGAAGTCCCACCATTCCAATGTGGGTAGTTTTGGACACCCGTATGAAATGTTCTTCATACGGTATTTTGGATCCCCGTATTTCGATAAATACGTGCTTAGGTGAACACCGACGGGTGTGTCACTAGCTATACCGGTATAAGCGTGAGTACAGTCCAACCAGTTCATGGCATCCATGCATTTCAGTACATTCTTTCAGATAATCCTATAGTGCCATGTTTCTACGTGAAGTGTGTCCTTTTATTCGCTGTACTTGTTGAGTCCCGGACTCACTCTTGTTTTGTTGTTTTGTTTTAGGTGGTCGTTGATGATGACTCTTTCGGGAGGGAGTAGACATGCACTAAACACACAACACCATATTCCAGTTTCAATAATAGAACATGGTTGATTTCCTTCAATTGTTTAGTGATAAATTGTAATAATGGAGGTGGCATGTGGATGATGTCTCCCGATTGGTTATGGATGTTTATTTCCCGCTGTGGTACTTGACTTACATAGGTTCAGACTATATTTGTGCTATTATGCTATTTGAGCGGACCTCCTTCCTTTCACAACTTGGAATCTGTCTCAATTCTTTTGATTATGGTTGTATGTTAGATTCTTTAGGTAACATTTTGGCTTCTGAATAGCCAGGGTATTACAATGCTGAAATTAAACCTTTAAGCCTTCTCCTTTGATTAAGCCTGCATGTAGTAATATCTAGGTTTGTTACTTGTAAGTCTTGCGAGTACATTTTTGTACTCATTTGCATTGCTTATTTGTTGCAGAGGAGGTTGACCCCCAAGGGATCAACTTTTGTGAGTTTTGCTGCAGTGTGGACGACTAGCTTGGCGGCCCGGTCGGATTGCCTTGTGGGTGTATGGCAAACCGGTTGGCTTTTGTTCATAGCCATCTTATGGCACCTTGCTTCATTGTTGATTAACTTTTTACTTATCTTGGCGGTTGGCCTCTCTTTGTAATAACTTTGCCATATGCCTCTTGCTTGTAAAACGTAAGCTTTGGTTCTGTGTGTTGTATGGAATTAATGCAATATTTTGTAAAAGAGTGTGTATACTGCAATTCTGGGAAGTATACATTTTCCTGAGGCGCGGTATATTTTGTTTGTGATGCTAGAGTCAATGGAAGACTAAGCATTACAAGCTAAATACACTAGGGTCTCACAAAGATGAATCTAAGTCTAGTAATACAAAGTCTGAGATTTTAGTGCTGAATGTACTTCAATTATTGTCTGAGGCTAGTTCCAAGGATTTTTGTGATCATCCAGCTGAGAAAGGTGACAGTCGTAATGATCATTTCCCTGAAGCTAGCGATTTGCAACAAGATGAAGTCTTAAACCAAAAGGCAATGAAATGGATGGTCTTGTCAATAGTGCTTTACCTGATAGGAAATTTAGTGTAGCTGAGAATATGGCTCCCATGAATGATTTATATGTTAAAATTCCTTTCGAAGATCAAGTATCCACAAAAGAATGGTAGTGATGGTAAGCATTGTTCCACTTAATTTTATCTTGTGTTTTCATCTACGTGTTTACTTGGTTTATTTTTTTCTGATAGTTTTTTGTCCTTTCTCCTTGTTTTATATTAACAGTTGAGTTCATTTGTGAGAAAAAAATCAACAAAGAGATTATCTTCTGAAGGCATTCCTATTGTATCTCCCACAAGTACAAAATCTCCATCATATGGAATTTCTGCTTTTCACAAAGTATGTGTCCTATTATGTAATTAGTATTTTTGTGATTAACTCACTTCCTGTTATGTTATGTTATTTATTGGTTTGAATTGCAGCATTTTGTATCTCAACATAAATCATCATCCTTGTCCCCCTATACAAAAGTTCAAATACCTGATTCACCGTTGAATAATGATTGCTCCATTGATAAAGGTTCATTTGCTAGTTTGAATGTTGGCTCATCTGTTGTTAACCTAGTTATGAAGAAGCTTTCAAAGCAAGGTATTACCAAATTAGTAATTATTATTAGAAAGTTAATTTTAATTCAGTTTTATCAATTTGATAATTCTTTTATTATTTGCAGTGGATTCTATTTCTTCTCCTGTTTGCGATAGTGCTAAAGAAGTCAAATGTTCTTCTGTTCCTACATCAAGTGGTTTGTTATGAACTTTCTTGAATTTGAATCAAATATGTATTTTAATTTTGTTTTATTTGTCTCTATAGTTTCAATGTCTTTTATTTTTTTATTAGGTCATGTTCCTATTGTTAATAAACGGATGTCAAGGTTTCGCCGCATAAATGATAGGGAACCAGAAAAAGAATCAACCCAAAGTGATCGACATCAATTTAATCTTCTAGACCCAGATGAAGAGCGTAGATGTGCTGCTCATTAGAAGTCAATGATGGAGGAAGCTTCCAAAGAATTAGATAAGAAATCAAATGTTGAAGAGGGCACTAGTGTACAAGTTCAAAATAATTATTCGTTGGGTATTGGTGAAAAATTGAAAGTATCATCAGAATTGCCTTCACTACGTGCAAGTCAATATGTTCCTACAGAGGTTAATTTGTAATATCCCGTTTGTCGTTAGTGGATGTAATAAAAAAATTAGAGAGGGAATTAAGATAATTAAAAGAGAAAAAAAATCAGAAATTGAGAGAGTAATGGGCCACGCAGCCCATAGTCAAGTGGAGGAAAAACAGGCTTAGTGACCCATGGCCCATGAGGAAACCAGTAACCAACTAAAGAAGGAGAGGAACCCTAGGGTGCTACAGTACTCGCGCCGCCACTGTAGCACGGTACTGTAGCAACCCATCTCCTCCATGGTGGTGCCCCTCTCCTCCGATGCCTCTTCATTGTGGTGGCCGGCCAAGAAAAAGGAAGAAGAAGGAAGAAAGGAGAAGGGAAGAAGAGAGGGAAGGGGAAGATTCGCGGATTGCATCACGGTCTACAGCGGTTCGTCGAGGGTAACCCCGGTTTGCCCCCGAATATATGCATATTTGATTGTTGTAGCAATGTCGGTATTTCTGTCTCCTCAGGACAAATCGCGTTAGACAGACGTTTTGATATAGTTAAGTGTGGACTCGGTCTTGGGCTTCTCCTAGAGAGTTGTAGAATACGTCAATAGCTTTCGATGAAGTGCTAGATCGTATTATTTGGACCTCTGTAGCAAAAGTTATGAATTTATTAGTGCGACTGTTCTGCGAATCTGTTAGTATTCTGACAGGTTTTAGTAATCTGACTTGATAGATCAGTTAAAGGGAGAATTATAAAATCTCAGTATAACGAAAGTTGTAGATAATTGTCGTAGCTTTCAGGGAAGCCCAAGAACGCGACATTTGGACAAACGAGCTGAAAGTTATGATTGTTTTAGTGTACTGTCCAGAGAACCTGACGTGAAATCGATGTTTTGTTAATCAGCATAAAAAGGGATATTAGATGGCCGAATCAGGAAGGCACACCAACTAGGTTTAGTTGGGTAATTTGATAACCTTTAAATGAAGTTTAAGAACACCTCATTTGGACTCCTGTACTAAAAGATACGAATTTTAGAACATGACTGTTTACAGAGGGGATAGATCAGCTTTTAGGAATTTGGAGTCGGGGTCGCGTTACAAGCCATTGCTAGATTGTGGTTGCTTATATTGTTTGTTCGGTCCATTACCATTGGCTTAGTATGCATTTAAATGAATTTTAGGTGGTGGATTGGTCCCGGAGGCAGCGCCTTCTTCGCATCCTCCGTTCTCACGCGGTTAAGGCAAGTGCATTGTTTGTACCTTCTTTGTGATTGCTTGGACATGAATGCGTGTTTGATACATGTTAGTGTTGTATGGCTGTTGGCAAGTGTGCATAATAAGAATGGTGCATGTTCAAAGTATGGCTATGCTTTATTCATGAATGTTGTTATTATCTTTGGTGCTTGATAATGAAAAGAGATGGTGCATATGCATATTGATATCATGTTGAGGCCTGGTCTTGTGATGACCAAGCATGCACATCTTTGAGGTCCCCGTCATGAATGTGACGGGCTTGAGATCCCCACACTTGTGGAGTGTGGGCTTGAGGTCCCCAATACTTGCGGAGTATTGGGCAATTGGTCCCTGTGCGTGCGCGCACAGGCATGGGTATGCAGCGACGGTTGCATACTTTGCATTACCGGTAAAATGTAAAAAAAGAGATAAAGAAAAGGAATCCTTGAGCATTGCATATGCATGTGGTATGATTTAATGATGTGCTCCTAAATGTGGATGCTGATGTTATGGTTCGAATCATGTGTCTTTTTATTTATGTACTGTTGAGTCTGTGGACTCACTCTGGCTTTCTTGTTGTTTTAGGTACCCAATCCAAGGACGACATGCATGGGAGGGAGTAGCTTAATGTTCACACACACACTACCATGAACCATCTAAAGTTGAATAAACTTCAGACCATGCTTAAATAAATGAGCGAGTTGCTTAAAGGATTTATTATTATTATGCCTCATGCAATGGGTTAAGTGTAATAATGATGAGTAGTGTACTTCAGATTTCTTTGGATGTACTAGTTGCTTAGCATACTTTGAATACCTAATGATGATTCTAGTTGTCGGTTTATTTATTTATGATTCATCTATGTGTTGGAACCTCCGTGTAGTTAACTTTACAAGGGAGGTTCTGTCGAAATTTGGTAGTTTGCCTTGGTTTAGAATTATTTAATGTTAGTTTAATAGCATTCCAGGCTCATGTCGGGCTGGGGTGTTACATAATTCTTTATCCTTTATTTTTTTGTTTCGATACTTGTCTTAGTTATTTTTTATGGTATTCTAAGATTTTTTGTTAAATGCATAAACTTACTAATGTCGAGTGTTAATTATGTAACACCCTGGCTATTCGGAAGCCAAGATGTCACCTAAAACATCTAACATACATCCATATTGCGGGAGAATTTGAATAAAATCAACTAATGATAGTATCAAAATAACCAGGACATGATGAAGGTATCCTTCCTTCACCATCTAAACTATTTATTTCAGTTCATTGATAATGAAAGTTCATATGCAGTAATAAATCAACCTCAATGTGGAGAAGGTATCCTTCCTTCACCAATTATAATTTAATTATTACAGTTCATCATTAACGAATGTAAGATAGAACTAAATTTAATCTTGAACATGAATAGGGTGATGTGAGCGAGTAGTGCGTGTCTACTCCCTCCCAAGTGAGCCAACATCAGGGGTTACCTAAAATAAACAAACAACGCAAGAGTGAGTCCATGACTCAGCAAGTACATATATCAATATGATAATCATTCAATATGAATAAGACAATCTCATCATCAGGTTCGATCACATCACAACTGACTACATATGAAGACATGATATGAATGCTCAAAATCAAAGGAATGGACTGCACACATGCATATATGCAGTATAGCGATGAAACACCCGTCGGTGTTCACTCAAGCCCGCATCTTAACAAAAATGCGGGATCCACTTCCGTATGAAGAACGTTTCATACGGGTGTCAACATTGCCCATCTTGGAGTTAATGGGTCTTACATGCCCATTCTGGAATTAATGGGTCTTTCAAATCCACTCCGTGGACGGACATGACAATGTCCAACACCGCCACACTGGAATGGTGGGACTTGCAATTCACTTTCGTGGGCGAAACATGCATAATGAATGCATAGAATGAAATACGAATATTGAAAGACATGATAACAAAACATGGATTCAACACATATGAAAGAACATAGACAATCCATCTTCTCTCGTATCATACCAAATCACAGCATGACCATATAAACATTCATCAATCACAATCATTAAGGGTGGCAATGTACTTGCCTTCGCGATGCGATCACGCGTTAGTCGGCAAAGGTGATACTCTAAACCCGAGGCTTCACCTCCTAAACAAGTAAAATAATTTCAATAAGGACATAATATACCCAACACTACTAATCGACGTTAAACATCGCTTCCCGATGACTCTAGTCATTAATACAAAACTTAAAATGAAATCAACAATTTCTGACATAACTTAATTCTGGACAGCAGCACGGTAATTGACATATCTATTGGTCTGGAACTCGGAATGAGGTGAGACCAATTTTCATGGATTCTTAACTGACATATCTACAATACTCTAGTTGGGCAAAGTTCAGATTTTGCCTCTAATAAAATTTGGCCCACGGCTCAAATCTGTTGACTGAATTAATTGACAGAAATATCGGCTAAAATAAAATATCCATAACTTTTGTTGTACAACTCCAAATTGAACATTCTTTATCAATATGAAAAGGTTATCGAATTATCTACAATAACTTAGTTGTACGACATTCATATATTGTCTTTAACAAAAAGTGGCACACAGGTCAAAATTAAAGATAGAAACTGACATACAAACTGGACAGACTGACATACAATCTGGACAGTCACAAAGAAAAGTGCAAAACTTTTGATCTATAAATCCAAATAAGGTGTTCTTTATCAATACTGAAAGCTAGTGATATCACCTTCAAAATTTTTTATGGGCAAGACCTCTGAATCACCCTCTAACTAGGCCATAAATCAACCTATACAGAGACTGCTATTTCTCGTCAGGATTCTGGACAGCAGATAATAAATCTATCATAACTTTTGACTCGAAAGTCGGAATGAGGTGATCTTGGCGGCCAACGAAAGCTAAGAACAAGACCTACATAACTCCAGGAGATGATCATCTCAGATTCGGCCTCTAAAATAACGAAACAGACCCCGCAACATTCTGGACAGAATTGATTTTCTGAACGCAGCAGTTCGATCTAATCAAATATGAACCAAATCGCATCTACCACTAATCAAACGACGAGGATCGGTATTCGTTACCCTTGTAGAACCCTAGGAAGACGCTGATCAAACACCCGAAGAAGATCCTTCTCTTCTCTTCCTTTCTCCTTTCTTCTCTTGCCGAAATCCCTTTCTCCTCTTCCTTTTGGCCAATGGCAGCAGGATGAAGGGGTGTATGGGGCGTGCTACAGTACTGGCGCGCACAAGACTGGGCGGCGCTACAGCACTGCTACAGATGCATGGGGTGGTTGTCTAGGGTTTTAGGAGGAAAAGGGGCAGCTTGGGCCATGGGCCTTAGGGCGCCTCCCTTAATGGCCCACTTCATGGCCGGCCAAAGACAGCCCTTAGCTTGGGCTGAGGCCCAAATTCCCAATTCTAACAGAATCCTTAAATTTAATTTAATTTTCTCTTCCAAACAAGTTTTCTCTTACCGATATACGGGATATTACATTCTACCCCTTAAACAGATTCGACTCGAATCCTCACACGATCGCGCGAAAGGACAACCACAATCGAGAACTATTAACGGTAACCACGCACACAAGTGATCAAACCGGATAACGCCACGCATACGAAACTCCAACTCCCAAATGGCCTCTCCGAATTGAGGAGACCACAACACAAAGATGTAAACGACATCCTGCCCTAACACTCAACCCGAACTTTCCAAGTATACTCATCGAAGAGGATCGAATGTAAGACCTTACTCGATGGTCAACGTTTTTAATGAAAACTCAAACTTTGAATGGCCCAACTACTCACTCAAGACTGAACACGGCAGATGTTGCGTTCTTCGCATATGGACCTTAGACGGTCAAAGCGATACGCCAACTTCCTAATTTCGCCATTGTTGGAAACGAGCGAATGAACTCGAGACAAACTCCTTTGGTACGAAAACACATAACGGCTCAAAATCGAACTCTTCATCTAAGAAAGGACAACTCCGTTAAACAAGAGTGTACACAGAGCTGGTTCCTAAACCACCAATTCTCAAAGAAGCCAACTGGAAATAGAGTCCTCATCGCAACCACGCAATACTAACTCTTCACCAAAAGTGTAAAATCCCAAATTTGACAGTTCACGAAAACAATTCCACTTTCTAAATAGGCGTTTTACTTAATGAACACCACGAAAATCAAAGGAGGAATCATTTTAAATGCCCGAATAAAAACTTCCTTTATTATTTATTTATTTATATTTTTTTTGCCTGAATTGGAAAGAAACATACATACTAGTACAGTGCCAACTCAAATTGCCAAGGACATCAGCCAACAACACAAAGCTCATGTGAGAATAAAGAAAACGCTTCACTACTCAAAAAGACATTTTTTTTCTTAGTTTCACTTTTTGGAATAAAATCTCTCTCAGACCTTGGAATTCGAATTCATCGCATACCACACGGGCTCAAACCTCTTAGTTTAACATCCTCAAATTAGGCTTAAACCAAATACATCATCCACACCTTTGTAGAGAGACTCTATTGATTCCATGAACACTCTAGAGAACTCCTTCAATCGATGACATTAATTTGATAGAAGGCACCAAAGCACCTCAAAACCCATGCAATATTATCACCTCCAACTTTCAAGAATAACACGTCGAATCCTCGCACACCCGCTCATGAACTACATCAAAAGAGTTCTATCGACAATCATTCCGCTACTGAATACTCCGCTTTTCTATCCTCTACACGCAAATCTTTGGGCGACCAAAAGTCTAGCATGAAAATGAAAAGCCCAAATTTAACCTCCGAGACCTCTACAACGAATTCCTCTTATAACAAATAGTGAAATCATCGGATTAAATCTCTAACATCCCCACAAATCCGACATACTCACTCATTGACATCATCAGAATCACTCACACAACATCGCAATACTTTCCAATTGTTTTACTCTATAACATTGATTAAGGTTTCCATACATTTGATAATCCCCAACATTTCAACATGAACCAAAGTTCTGAACTACACTATACCATAGGTCCTACTTAGTCGAACAATATACGCTTTTACTTGAAACCATACATCCCATCTCGAATCAACTTCCTCCAAGAGGCTCAGTCAAAACCAACTCATCTTCTATTACTCCTCCAATAACTGGTAGCAAAATCTCACCCCTACAATCACTTAACCACCACCAAACCAATTAACAACTTACGATTTGTAAAACTTTACAATTACAAAACGGTTGATCCTTTCTCAAAAGAAAGAGGCGAACAAGAACAAATTTCACCACACAGAAAAAAATGCTCTGCTCACAAGTGAACACGAGACCAAAAGAAATAACTGTAAAGAAGATCCGGGAAAACAAAAATTGAGTTCACAATGAGTGCACGCATCCTCGAAAAGGAATAGCAAATAACCACCAATAAGAGAAATGACATTGCGATTGAAACTCGACAACTCTTGAGTGTAAAGAGCAAAAGTTTATGAACAATTCAAATAACCACAAGTTACAAAACTTGACTCAAATTCTCAAATATTCCTCTGCACTCTTTCCTTTAACACCTGAAATTAATTTTTGACTAACATCGCTTTGCCACAACGCACAAGATAAGATCTTTAGTCCAAACCACAAGGACTAATTAAGAACCAATGAAATTCTTCAATACGTCATATTTGTTCGTAACAGTTCAACTACACAAGAAACATGAGATCCAAATAATCTCACCACCAAACTCAAACATTTTCAATTACAGATTTCGCGAAAAGCAAGTAGATTATTCTCCTCTTAAAGGAACCAACATAACTTCTTTGATTGCAACCTCACGTTGCCAACTCGGACCAAAGAGCCTTTAAAATTAAATCACACAAATCTCTTAAGAAACAACAGACAATCCAATACCTTAATTTATTTAAAATAATTTCAGCTACGGATGATTCATGGGCTCAAAGAAAATATCACGAAAGCTAAACTTGAATTATTCTCATTCGAACGATATCACCAAAGGTGATCAAATTACTATGGGTATTAACATCAATTTCACAACAACAATTAGAAAACACTTCAAAAGACCCACGTGAAAAGAATGAATTGATTCTTTCTCAAAAGAAGAGACAAATGGAAATGATTTTCACCAACTAGAAAACTCATCCACCACTGACTTGAACATGGGACCAAGAGAAGAAACTAATTAAGCAATGAACTCACAGAACATAAGTGGAGTCCATAGTTGAACGCATAAGCCTCACAAGAATAGAATATCGAACCTTAATGAGATAAGAACAAATAAGTATTCAAAATCAAGCACTTGCATCATGAAGAACCATCGCAACATTGTAACATATCGTTACTCGATAAACTTCATTTACCACATAAAGCCTGAACCCCAAAAGATCATGAATACAAATCTTGAAATTTGATCATTTAGAGAATATCACCATGGGTGATCAAATTACCACAGAATTAACCTCATTCTCACATTTTGACGATTTAATAACATCGACAACATACACTAGTACCAAGAATCATCAAACTTTATTACTCCATCCTAAAACTTCCCAAAGGGAATACAAACCACAAGGTTGAAACAAATTTATTATAACCAGATTATGCTAAGCAATAACAATATCACAACGCACGCTATCAAAGACTACTTACGAAATTCATCTACTCAACTGTTGGTGTTGCTCAACACCTTCTTCAAATACTCATTAACAATTGATGATTGTACTAACCATGTGTATACATACGGTACTAATTCCATTTGCAATCACATAACCAAATATAAACATAGATTCACATTTCACCTTTATTCGAAATCATTTCAAAACATGATTAAAGATTCACTAACATAATTTCCTATAAACAAGGTTTCATGAATCGATACACAAAGACCCATCTGGTACTTTATACAAGTTTCAACAATTTTTGCATACCAGAAATAAATAAATCTAGCTCTTATGTAAGATCTATAGGTTCGAATGGATATGGACAATCTTTATTTAACATACACTGTATCAAATACAAGGACATTTCAAATTAATAAATTTCAATTTCATGGATGGTAGTTAAGAATAATTGATTTGCACCATGCTAAAAACCCAACTTGGTAACCCACATCATAGCAATTTATTCGTTTAGTTATAACTTCTCATTTTAAGCATGGCAAGTCATCACAAAAGGATTCTAACGTCTTACTTCAAAGAAAAGAGACTTCAAATTTCAACGTTCAAGTAATCCAAAAACACATAAAGCAAAAGCTTTTCCATGCAAACGAACTTACAATGGAAACTCACTAACCAAGCTATCAAACGAGTAAATGAGTCATTTTTTTCAATGAGAAAGAAGGAGCAACCATGAAAACATCAATCTTGCCAATTGACAACGATCACAAGTAGTAAAAGCAACTCAACAATAAAAGCAATAATTGTTTGAGAGAACCAAGAGGGATCTATTGAAAACCATAAACTATCATGAACCACAAACCGGAGAAATTCATCAACCACCACAGACAAGAAGCGCCAAAATCGAATTCAAGGAAGAGAACAACTTTCTAAAGCAACTCACGCTTAACACTTGAAACTACGGTACTGGGTCACTACTCCTCTAACCACGCATCGCGACAGTGGTGTAACTCCGTGAATCCTGCAGTAACAACCACGATCTCCACTTCTTATCATCCGTTAACAACACGCTTCACCAAAATACTCAATTATGAATATACAGGACCATCTCATGACAATCATAGTATTAGTTCATATTAACAACAAGAACGATAGTACGTAAGAAATTCAAGAACAGTTCAATATGATGAAACACACCACTAGAAATACGAATACGATGGATTACCCAAACCCCACCTCATCGTACAAAGTGTGTCAATTTAATAACTTAATTACCACGGACCTAAAGCCCGCTCGATACCAAGCGTAACACCACGGCTATTCGGAAGCCAAGATGTCACCTAAAACATCTAACATACATCCATATTGCGGAGAATTTGAATAAAATCAACTAATGATAGTATCAAAATAACGAGGACATGATGAAGGTATCCTTCCTTCACCATCTAAACTATTTATTTCAGTTCATTGATAATGAAAGTTCATATGCAATAATAAATCAACCTCAATGTGGAGAAGGTATCCTTCCTTCACCAATTATAATTTAATTATTACAGTTCGTCATTAACGAATGTAAGATAGAACTAAATTTAATCTTGAACATGAATAGGTGATGTGAAGCAGTAGTGCGTGTCTACTCCCTCCCAAGTGAGCCAACATCGGGGTTACCTAAAATAAACAAACAACGCAAGAGTGAGTCCATGACTCGCAAGTACATATATCAATATGATAATCATTCAATATGAATAAGACAATCTCATCATCGAGTTCGATCACATCACAACCGACTACATATGAAGACATGATATGAATGCTCAAAATCAAAGGAATGGACTGCACACATGCATATATCGCAGATAGCGCTGAAACACCCGTCGGTGTTCACTCAAGCCCGCATCTTAACAAAAATGCGGGATCCACTTCCGTATGAAGAACGTTTCATACGGTGTCCAACATTGCCCATCTTGGAGTTAATGGGTCTTACATGCCCATTTCGAATTAATGGGTCTTTCAAATCCACTCCGTGGACGGGACATGACAATGTCCAACACCGCCACACCGGAATGGTGGGACTTGCAATCCACTTTCGTGGAGGAAACATGCATAATGAATGCATAGAATGAAATACGAATATTGAAAGACATGATAACAAAACATGGATTCAACACATATGAAAGAACATAGACAATCCATCTTCTCTCGTATCATACCAAATCACAAAGATGACCATATAAACATTCATCAATCACAATCATTAAGGGTGGCAATGTACTTGCCTTCGCGATGCGACGCGTTAGTCGGCAAAGGTGATACTCCTAAACCCGAGGCTTCACCTCCTAAACAAGTAAAATAATTTCAATAAGGACATAATATACCCAACACTACTAATCGACGTTAAACACTGCTCTCGATGACTCTAGTCATTAATACAAAACTTAAAATGAAATCAACAATTTCGACATAACTTCATTCTGGACAGCAGCACGGTAATTGACATATCTATTGGTCTGGAACTCGGAATGAGGTGAGACCAATTTCCATGGATTCTTAACTGACATATCTACAATACTCTAGTTGGGCAAAAGTTCAGATTTTGCCTCTAATAAAATTTGGCCCACGGCTCAAATCTGTTGACTGAATTAATTGACAGAAATATCGGCTAAAATAAAATATCCATAACTTTTGTTGTACAACTCCAAATTGAACATTCTTTATCAATCTGAAAAGGTTATCGAATTATCTACAATAACTTAGTTGGCACGACATTCATATATTATCTTTAACAAAAAGTGGCACACGGGTCAAAATTAAAGATAGAAACTGACATACAAACTGGACAGACTGACATACAATCTGGACAGTCACAAAGAAAAGTGCAAAACTTTTGATCTATAAATCCAAATGAGGTGTTCTTTATCAATACTGAAAGCTAGTGATATCACCTTCAAAATTTGTTATGGGCAAGACCTCTGAATCACCCTCTAACTAGGCCATAAATCAACCTATACAGAGACTGCTATTTCTCGTCAGGATTCTGGACAGCAGATAATAAATCTATCATAACTTTTGACTCGAAAGTCGGAATTAGGTGATCTTGGCGGCCAACGAAAGCTAAGAACAAGACCTACATAACTCCAGGAGATGATCATCTCAGATTCGGCCTCTAAAACAACGAAACAGACCCCGCAACATTCTGGACAGAATTGATTTTCTGAACGCAGCAGTTCGATCTAATCAAATATGAACCAAATCGCATCTACCACTAATCAAACGACGAGGATCGGTATTCGTTACCCTTGTAGAACCCTAGGAAGACGCTGATCAAACACCGAAGAAGATCCCTTCTCTTCTCTTCCTTTCTCCTTTCTTCTCTTGCCGAAATCCCTTTCTCCCTCTTCCTTTGGCCAATGGCAGCAGGATGAAGGGGTGTATGGGGCGTGCTACAGTACTGGCGGCGCTACAGACTGGGCGGCGCTACAGATCGTGCTACAGAATGAGGGTGGTTGTCTAGGGTTTTAGGAGGAAAAGGGGCAGCTTGGGCCATGGGCCTTAGGCGCTCCCCTTAATGGCCCACTTCATGGCCGGCCAAAGACAGCCCTTATCTTGGGCTGGAGGCCCAAATTCCCAATTCTAACAGAATCCTTAAATTTAATTTAATTTTTCTCTTCCAAACAAGTTTCTCTCTTACCGATATACGGGATATTACAAATTACTATTTGTTTTCCTATATTTTACATTTTCTCATTTTTTTGTAATTCTGGTAATGTCATTGTTGTAATTTTGTTACAATATTTTGTCAGCATTTTGTATTGTCTAGTTTTTAATTTGTGCTGCTTTGATAATCCAATATAATATCTTATTTTTAAGCCTGCTATTGTGATGGTTACTTTGGAGCATTCTCAATATAGCAATATTAACCCATCTGATCAGATTCGTCAAACTCAACCTCATGTCATTTCTACATCTGCTCCTATTGTAGCTCTTGACAGTACTGGAAATGTTATTTTGTGAGTATTGCAGCTTTTGACTCCTGCTCCTATTTCATTTTTTGATTTGTTTTGTACTTTATGTATTGGTTAAGATAGTGTCTTCCTTTTTTTTTATTGAGTGGTATACTAGTTAGATCACCCTCATATTACTTTTGCTTTATTGGTCAGTTATTTTGTATCTCTTAATAGTGTTATGTTCATTGATAATTTCAGTTCTATTATTTTCAACTTTCAATTAAGATGTGATTGTGCTTTTTAGTTTAGGTTGTATTTAATATTTTTTACTACGTGTGTTGCATACAAGCTTGTATTTATTTTTCTGCTTTCATTGTAGTCTCAGGGATCTCCACATGTTCAAATTTTGGGTGAAAAGAAATTAGTTGATAGGTGCACTCAGCTATGCAACCAAACTTATAAGTTGTATGATAACATGAATAGTACAAATCTGACAGACTTGCACGGGCCTTCTTATTTGTTCAATCCCACTCCTCTTGACAAACTCCACTCTCGTCTTTCCAATGTGAAAACTACTAATATTCCAAGTGGTTCTACATCTTGAGGAAAGAGCCACCTCATGGTCCTCGAAGAATTGTTATTCCGCAAGGTGCAATCTTAGTCCTTTTGTGCCGCAGACTTCTTGCTTTCCTATTTCTCGCAATTGAAAGGCATCATTACCTTGCAATTTGTCAACCGTCGAAAGTCGCAATGGCAAACGCATGTTTTTAATCACATTTGTTAAATTAATGCTATTATTCTTGTATCTTCTCTTCTGGTTTTGAATTACTTTCGTATTTTTTTGTCACGTAAAAGGTGGTATTCAACTGTGGAAGACTCATTGCTCTTATAGATCTCTTGGAGAATCACTAGTTCATCTTTGGTCATGTTGATAACTTCCTTATGAATGTTTATTGTCGTCATTTTTTGAGGAATGCCACCCATGAGTTTCAAAGAAGCATTTCTTCTACTCTTATATAGGGTTAGTTCTATTTTTATTATTTATGTATTTGTTTTTAAGCTATAGTTGTTGTTGATTAACTAGAGTATGTGTTTGTTTTTAGTTTCATATTTGTTGCTATAACGCATATTTGCATGAAAGCATTTTGAATCTTCTTTGGTGAAACTCAGTTATCTCTTGTAAAGCATGCTTTTGAAGGTGTTGCTTGTGCTAGATCGTTGCCTTCTTCAAATATGGTATGTATTATATAATATTTGCCATTTTCATGATTTTCTTGTATTTTTTGATATAGTATATGCTACCTCCATTCTCAAATGTATTTTCTTTGTCTTTTGCTATATTGTGATTGTAATATCCTGAATATCACTAGAGAGTGCAAATAAATTAGAGAGAGAATTAAAGGAATTAAAAGAGAGAAATTCAGATTTTAGGAGAGAATTAGACTTTGGGCCTTCGGTCCACGGCTTTTGGGCCCAAGGGGGAGCAGGCCATAAGAAGGAGGCAGCCCCCACCAAACCCTAAACACCAGCTACTATAGCATGACGCACTATAGCAACGCCGCACTGTAGCAACCCCCTGCTGCTACCCCCATGGCCGACGCTCTTCCCTGGCCAAGCTCCTTCCCCGCTGCGGCCAAGAAGAAGGAAGAAGAAGGAAGAAGGGAAGAAGGGAGGGGAGGAGAGAGATCACGGGCTAGGTTTGTCATCTGCAGCGGTTCTTCAAGGGTAAGATTCGATCCCCCTTCGTTTCGTTGATTAATTGATTATTAGCAATATCGGTCTTTAGATCTGTTTAGAGCAGATAGGATTGGCCGATGTTTTTGAGAAGTTTAATGGCATAATCTATCTAGGACGCCTCCTAGAGAATTGTAGGCAACGTCGATACCTTTTTTTAGAGTACTAGATCACATTGTTTGGATGAGCGGTTCAAAAGTTATGAATTCCATAGCGCTATTGTTCGGTAAATCTACTATAATTCCGACAGTTATTAGTAATCAGACATAAGCGGATAGTTAAAGGAAAATTTGGAAGGTCTCACTATAACAAAAGATGTAGACAATTGGCTTAGCTTTCAAGAAATCTTCAGAACACAAAATTTGGATAATTGTACTGAAAGATATGATAGTTTTAATATCACTGTCCAAAAACCCGACGTGAATTAGTTGTTCTGTTAATCAGCTTGGTAAGGGTAGTAAATAGCCGAATCTAGAAGACTCACCAACTAGGTTTAGATGGAGGATTTGATAAGATTTCAGAAAGTCTAAGAACACCCAATTTGGATCTCTGTACTAAAAGATATGAATTTTTGATTATGATTGTCTGTCGAGGGGACAGACTGCTGTTTAGGATTCTAGAATTGGGGTTGCGCGAGAGAGTATAGTTTTTTTCGTAATTGCTTCTAGCTTTTTTTTGTCCAGTATTGTTATCTTAGAGTGCTTGTTAACTTAATTTAGGTGGGGGATTGGTTCCGGGGGTAGCGCCCTCTTCGCATCCTCCATTCTCGCACGGTTGAGGCAAGTACTTTGATTGATAGATTAATTGTGAATGCTTGATCATGATTGTGAGTATTTGATACATATTAGCTAAACATGGTTGTTGGAATGACATGTGTGTCAATAATGGTGAATACTCAAAGTATGATTAAGTTCTGTTCATGTATGATGTTACTGCTATTACATGTTATTGATAAATAGAGTAACTGTACATGTGCATATTGAGATCAAGTTCGAGGCTTGGTCATGCGGTGACCAAGCATATATATTTTTTGAGGTCCTTGTCATGTATATGACGGGCTTGTGGTCTCCATACTTGTGGAGTGTGGGCTTGTGGTCCCCACTACTTGCGGAGTATTGAGCTCTTGGTCCTTGTGCTTGCGAGCACAGGCATGGGTATGCATCGACGGTTGCATACCCTACATTACCGGTAAAATGCAAAGAGAGTTAAAGAGAAAGTATGCATTGTGCATTGCATAAGCATGTGATATGTTTTAATTGCAAAGTTTTGGGAGTGGATGCTGATGTTATAATGTTGTATTATAATGTCTTTTATTTGTACTTTGCTGACTCTATGGACTCATTCTTGCTACTGTAACACCCCAGCCCAACACGAGCTTAGAATGCTACTAAGCTAACAACATAACAGGTTAAAACTATGATACTTTACTAAATTCTGGCAGAACCTCCTCTGTTTAGCTAACTATACCGAGGATTCCAACAGATACAATTATCAACATTAAACAATCCAATATTCAGTATAATCAATAGGCATTCATGACATACTAAGTGACTAAAGCATAATGACAAATATCCAAATATGCTGCTCTTCATTACTACAAATAATCCAACGAGTAAACATAATCATAATAAATCCTCTAAGCGCTTTGCTCATTTATTAAGGCATGATCCGAAATTTAATAAACTATAAAGGTTCATGGCGCAGTGTGTGCTAACATAAAGCTACCCCCTCCCATGCATGTCGTTCATGGATTGGGTACCTAAAACAACAACAAAAGCAAGAGTGAGTCCACAGACTCAGCAAGTACATATAAAAGACATATAATACAAATTATAACATCAGCATCCAGTTCCAGAACTTTACATTAAACCATACCACATGCATATGCAATGCTCAAGGGATCTTTTCTCTTTATCTTTTTTTTGCATTTTACCAGTAATGCAAGGTAAGCAACCGTCGCCGCATACCCATGCCTATGCTCGCAAGCGTAGGGACCAAAAGCCCAATACTCCGAAAGTAAAGGGGACCTCAAGTCCACACTCCACAAGTGTGGGGACCTCAAGCCCGTCATATACATGACGGGGACCTCAAAGATATGCATGCCCGGTCACCACGTGACCAAGCCTCAACATGATCTCAATATGCACATGCACAGTTGCTCTATTCATCATCAACATGCAATAGCAATAACATCATACATGAATAGAACTTGATCATACGTTGAGCATTCACAATCAATAGTACACATATCATGCCAACAATCATGCATCGCTATCATGTATCAAATACACGCAATGATGATCAAGCATTCACAATTAATCTACCAAACAATGTACTTGCCTCAACCGTGTGAGAACGAAGGACGCGAAAAGGGTGCTGCCTCCGGAACCAATGCCCCACCTGAATTAAGTTAACAAGCATGCTAATATAACAATAATGGACCAAAACAAAGCTAGAAGCACCTACAAAGAAACTATACTCTCTCGCGCAACCACAACTCCAAAATCCTAAACAGCAGTATGTCCCCTCGGCAGATAGTCATAATAAAAAATTCATATCTTTTAGTACAGATATCCCAATGGGGTGTTCTTAGACTCTCTTGAAATCTTATCAAATCCTCCATCTAAACCTAGTTGGTGAGCCTTCCAGATTCAGCCATTTACTACCCCTACCAAGCTGATGAACATAACAGCTAATTCACATCGGGTTTCTGGAGAGAGATATTAAAACAATCATAACTTTCAGAATAATGATACAAATTTCATGTTCTTTAGCTTCCTCAAAATCTAAGACAATTATCTACATCTTTTGTTATAGTGAAACCTACCAGAAATTCCTTTAGCTACCCGTTTAAGTCTGATTACTAAAAACCATCGAATTGTAGCAGATTTACGGAATAGCAAAGTGCTATGAAATTCATAACTTTTGAACCGCTTGTCCAAATGATGCGATCTTGTACTCTACCAAAAGGTATCGACGTCGCCTACAATTCTCTAGGAGACGTCCTGGACAGATTCTACCGTTAAATATCTTAAAAACGTCGTCCAATCCTATCTGCTCTAAACAGATCTAAAGACCGACATTGCTAGATCAAATAATCTACTAATCGAGAGGGGATCGGGTCTTACCCTTGAAGAATCGCCGCTGAACGCGATGAATACCAACCCCAGGTCACGATCTCTCCCTTTCCCCCTTCCTCCTTCTCCTTCCTCTTCTTGGCCAAACAAAACGCCCGGGGGTGTCCTTCCTTCTTCCTCCAAGTGGTTGGCAGCAGCGGGGGCTTCCTTCATCGGCAGCAGGGGTTTTCAATGGAGGAGGAGGTGCTGCTGGACATGGGGAGGCGCAGGGGGAAAGAGGGGGTGGGGGCGGCCAAGGGGGAGAGGGAGGGGGTGTGGCCAAGGGGAGAGAGGAGGGGGTGGCTAGGGTTTTGGGGGAGGGACGCCTCCCTCCTTATTTGGCCGGCCACCTCATGGCCTAATGGGCCAAGGCCTAGGCCCAAGTTGTCGGGATTTAGCGGAAACCCCCTCTCTCAAGCTGTTGATTCTATTTTCTATTTAGTCCTTCTCCCCAATTTACTTATTCCCTCACGAATACACTTTCGAATCCATTTGGGGTATTACATTCTACCCCCCTTAAATAGAATTCGACCCTGAATTCTAATCACACTTAACGCTAAAGAATTTTCACGGCTAAAAAAACTTACTAACATTACCACGCACCTGCAGTGAATAATTCTGGATAATGCTCGCACATGCGAGACCCCAGTTTCCCAAGTGGCCGCTCTTTTAGTCTACTGCGATCACCGCACCTTGGTGTAACTGGAGTATTACGCCTCATCACTCGTACCGACTTGACCAGAAGAACTCAACGGATAGGACTCGAAGATGCGGTATTTCTCGCTGGTCAACAACCCTTACGAAACCACACACTCCAAATTCCTCAAGCATTCTCTCAACATCGAGCCATACAAAAACGTTGTATACTCTGCTCCAGGACTCGAGACGGTCCAAACAAATTGATATCTTCCGAAATCCCCGCAACTTCCAGAACAACCAAATATACTCTGGCCTATCGATCTCTTCGGGACCAAACCACAAAACTTGTACATAATCAAATAGAACTCTTGTTCCATCTCCCAATCAATCTCTTCATCATAACAAGGAGATCCTCCATTAAGTAGGGACGCGCAACACAAGTTATTTTAATCAAACTTTAATAATTAGATTCAACTGAAAACAAAGGATTCACAATGCAATTCCAGCTTTCCTCCAAAACACTCAAATCCAAAATTAGAGATTCTTCACGAAAACCTTCCATCCTTCCAACTCGGCGGTTTGCAACTAAACACCGCATAAGCCAAAAGAGAATTCGCTTGAATGCCCAAATCAAATACTTCATTTATTCTCCTGAACCAGACAAAACCACCTTGTCAACATAAGTCAACTCAAATTGTACATGTTCTCCATTATAAAACCCCACTCAACCAAGAACTCATAGAGCACTTCTCTCCTCGAGGAGACATTCTTTCCTCAGATGTTCTTCTAAGAAATAAACCTTTTCCCAAATCAAGGGTTTCTACAATTATCACACTAACTCCTTCCTCCTATCCGACAATCCCAAAACGATCCTCAAACTGATAGAACAACCATACTTAAATAGAGGGACTCCGCTAATCCACAAAAGGATTCTCTAGTCCACTCCTATACCAAAGGAATTATTCTGACAAATGGTTTCCAACTCTTCAATAAAGGTTTTTCACCCACAATCACATCATCTCATTCTGTTAAAGTTAATCAACTTCAAATTCTCAACACACATACTCATTTACTTTACCGAAAGTATTTATCAAAGTTCATCACACTATTTAAAATTCACTTCCGTTCATCTACCTCTACACATATGATTGGGTCTCTAAGGTCCTAGCATAAAAATATAAAGCCCAAATTCAAACTCCAAGTCTCCTACTATAAATTTCTGGTATAAATAATAGGAAATCCCCAAATTCGTTTACCAAAATTTCACACGGCTCAACAACAACCTCGGTCATTAACATCAATATCCCTCACTAATCAAGTAACCGCCCCAAGACGTTTTATTTCACCAATCTTAGACCTTCTCTAATCCACACCAATCCAATTCAGTTACACAACCACAATATACCCGTTCACAAAACCCTAACTGATTGACCAAGATATCCTTAGAGATAATCTAACTCCCGTAGGGTTACTCACTGAGGCCGAGTCATACTTGACAATAGCTCAACAATCCTCATTGTCCCATTAATTAACACGACTTTTAGATTTCTACACCGCTACTCTTATTAAACTACACCATCATAATTCTTTCATATAATCTTACCGAGTACCCAATTGCGATACCCTAAAAAACTAATCAAGATTTCCATACTTGCTAATTCTAATGTTCCATCGAAATTAACAAAAGATCTTGGACCACATATCACCATAGGTTCTACTAGTTGCAACAACGTAATCAATACCACAAGACCAACTTTCTTTTTAAAATCAAATCGTCTCCAATGATTACTCCAAGAAATCAACTTATCACTCGATACATACCAATTGACACCCAGAGTCTCACCAAATCATCCACTTGACTACCACGAATCGGTTGCCACTAAACCTCTATGAGGCTTTGTAAAACAAATCAATTATTCTTTTCTCAAAAGAAGAGACAAATAAGGACAAGTTTAGTACACAGGAACGCGTTACTCCTCGTAGAGAGCACGAAACCAAGAAAAATAGTCCAATAGTGAAGATATCAGAAAACAAAATACGAGACTACAGCTGAAGGCACATGTCCCACAAGAAGAGAATTTCAACACTCAACGAACAACAATAAAACATTATTTTTGAATCTTGAGAAACTCTTATGCAGCCAAACAACCAGGGTAAGCACGCTTCAAAAAGCTGCAAACTATAAAACATGAGTCCACTCTCAAATACTTCTACTACACTCTTTCTTTTAACAAAGAAAACAATTCCTTTGATTATAACTTCACTTTGCCATCTCAAATAAAAGAGCCTTTAAGATCAAATCACATAAATCACTCAAGAATCAAATAGAACTTCCAACACATCGGTCTGCTCAATAATTTCAGCTACCGCATAAATCACAACTCCAAAAGATCATGAATACCAAACTCCAACCATTTACATTGAACCAATATTACAAAAAGTGATTAAATTACTTTCTCTCCAAAATAATCATCTCCACACCCACAAGTCACAATCCCTTGCAGACAATTTTACTAACATCAAGAATAACTCACTCTTGACACGAATCGCCAGCGTCTACTCTTCCATTATAAAGCCCCCAAAGGCTCACCAAATTGTTACATACCACTCTATCATCTCATCCTCAAATTGAGAGTATACCAAAATCTTACAACCTCACTACAACCATCACTTTATTTTAGAGGGAATCTACTACACAATTTAAAAGGTTATACCAAAACCCTTTCATCAAGGACATGTTATTATCCAACGATTCCAATCATATAGGCATAAACCACCTATTAAATCACGTCAGGTCAACTCTTAGTGTTGCTCAACACCAAACCTTAACACACCACAATTGCACTCTAACTATCGTGGTTATCAACTGGCTTCATTGTGAAGTTTAGTTGCTACCTACTTTCCTTTGTGAATCATATGAATATTTACAAACACATAATCAACTGTTCATCTTCATGTTTAGTTTTCAGCAAAATCAAACTAAAACTTTAAGAATCAAAATCTTCCATCGATCAAAAGTCTCAACAACACTACAACCAAATTCATCACGTCATTCTATATAGACAAACTATGCAAAACTCCTTCCATAAATTCTTAGGTCCACCGATGCTCAATCCCTTCAACCTTGTGTATACAATTCCAACAACTATTTATACTAAGGAACATATAAATCTAGCAACCATATATGATCATCAAGTAGCCAATTTACGTTAATTTCTGGGTTAATATCCTCCAAGGCAACGTTCAAACACATCCTTAGCATGACCATTGCCAATGGTTAGGTTAATCTATTGAGAATCATTACTCCAAATTACCTAAGAAATTTACCAAATTCTCGCAATCTTAATGGTCAGACCAACTCATCAATATCTCACACTTCTTAATAAATCTTGGATTCCTAGTAGGTATAAACATACCTTTAATCACAGTTCATCAAGAACTACTAGAGGACAACATCAACTTAATCGATTTTATTTCCAAGATACTAGTTAAGATTGGTACTCATTGACCCAACTTGGTATCCATACCATATCAATTATCTTCCATGCTTACAACCTCTCACTTAACACAACAAAATGTTACAAAAGAGTTTTGACACAATCTTTCCTAAAGAAGAAGCATTAAACTTCCCCAAAGAAGTACATGGCCAAGACTCCACATGATAAATAACTTGCAAAAGATAATTTCTATTATCCAAAATGCCAAGCGAATAAATGTTTCATACTTCACAACGAGAAGACAAAACTCCCTTGAAGGGACCAACCTTGCAAATCAATAACATTCACAAGTAGCAAAAGTATCTCAATAGTCGGAAGAACAATATTTGCTTCAAGGAATAAATGCAGCCCAAGTGAAACCCGTCAATGGCATTGAAACCACCAATCAAAGAAAGTTCATCAACCTCAAGAAACTACAACCAGAAAACCGATTACAAACTCAAGGAAGACAACAACTTCCCCAAAGAACTCGTCTCCAACCTCGGTAACTAAATTGCTCGAGAAAACCATTACTAACCCCATACCACGAATAGTGGTACAACTTGGCCATGCCCAATACCGCAACCAATCTCTACCCCTCGAGATCCGCTACCATCACTCATAATAATCATAGAATCATATTTTAAGTATATAAGATCATCTCATAACATGAATCATCAATAGAGCATATGTAACATCCCAAAATTTGCTCTCTCTAAAAATTAATTTCAAATTAATTAAATAAAATTCGTCTGGATTTTATTTGGATCTTATTTGTATTTTATGTGTAATACTAGGTCGAAATATCAATTCCAAAACTCTGTTTCTAATCTAAATTCCAAATTCAAATTCTGATCCCCAAAAAAATATTCGTTCCAATCTATTTATTTTGCCCTTCGCTCTTTCTCTAAAAAAAAGAAAAAAAAATAAAACAAACTTCCCAAACAGTCACCCATCCCAGAATTTCTCCCGTGAAAGACTCGCTTAACTCCAAGACTTGCATGCATGCACTGCCATCGTGGGATCTTGCATTCATTTGTTTATATACTCCCTCATATCCTTATATCCTCTATTTATTTCTCTCTCCTATCCACACCAACATCTGTCTGCTGGGCAGCCTTGATTTGATCCACCAAAGTTGGTTGCACAACCAAGGTAGCAAGAGAACCATGCTCAATCAAGCCTAAGTTAAGCCGCTGAAATTCCTCAAGAAGGGCAGGTTGTTGCTCTTGAAGTAACAAGGTATTGCAATACACCTTGCGACTGAGCGCATCGGCAACAACATTAGCCTTGCCCGGATGGTACTAAATGCCCATATCATAGTCTTTGATCAATTCCAACCATCTCCTCTGCCTGAGGTTCAGATCCGGCTGGGTGAACAAATATTTCAAACTCTTGTGATCAGAATACACCTCACAACGGTTACCAATAAGGTAATGCCGCCAAATCTTGAGTGCATGAACCACTGCCGCTAACTCCAAATCATGGGTAGGGTAGTTGAGTTCATGAGGCCTCAATCGCTCGATGCATAGGCCACTACCTTGCCTTCTTGCATAAGAACACACCGAGTCCTCGCCGAGAGGCATCACAATAAATATCAAAGCTCTTATGCACATCAGGGAGAACAAGCACTGGGGCTGAAGTCAATCGCCTTTTGAGTTCTTGAAAACTCAAATCACAAGCCGAAGACCACGCGAACTTCTTTTCTTTCTTGAGCAATTCGGTCATGGGCTTAGCAATTTTGGAGAAGTTCTCGATAAAGCGCGTAGTAGCCCGCTAAACCAAGGAAACTCCTCACATCGGTGGATCGACTTGGCTGCCCCAAGATAGGACATCGCGACCTTGCTAGGATCTATGCACACCACTTTGAAAGAACATGGCCCAAGAATGCCACTTCCTTCAACCGTAACTCGCACTTGCCGAACTTGGCATACGGTTGATGCTCACGTAGCTTGCCCAAAACAATCTGCAGTGCTCAAAGATGCTCCTCTTCACTCTTGGAGTAGATAAGAATGTCATCAATGAAAACCACAACAAACTTATCCAAATACTCCATGAACACCGAGTTCATAAGATTCATGAACAAAGCCTGGAGCATTGGTCAAGCCAAAAGACATGACGGTGTACTCGTGAAGGCCATAACGAGTAGTGAACGCCGTCTTTGAATATCCTCACCGATCCGACTTAATGGTACCCCAATCTCAAGTCAATCTTGAGAACACACAAGCTCCACCAATCGGTCAAAGAGATCATCAATACGAGGCAAAGGATACTTGTTTTTCACCGTCACTTTATTAAGCGGACGGTAATCAACACACATACGCAGGGTCTTGTCCTTCTTCTTCACAAAAATAACTGGACAACCCCAAGGAGATGAGCTAGGACGGATGAAGCCTTTTACTTGAAGCTCACCCAATCGCTTCTTCACTCCTCCAACTCATTAGGAGGCATTCGATGCGGCGCCTTAGAAATTGGAGCAGCACAGGGTAGCAACTCAATAACAAACTCCAAGTCTCGAATCGAGGCATACGAGCAAATCTTCAGGGAAGACATCCACAAACTCACGCATCGTGGGCACATCCGAATCTCCATGGCCGCTTAGCTTCAAGTGCACAAAGATGTGGCCCCGCAGTGCGGTGAAATCCCAACTTGCTCGCTCGAGGGACTAGTGAGGAAACCATCTTCCCGGCACAATCGATTTGCCCCAAGTGTTGGGACAACCAATCCATGCCAAGAATCACATCCAGGCGCGCCGAATCAAGTAAGATGAGATTCGCCAAGAATTCCACTCCTTCAATATTAATGGGAACGCCCCGGCATTCTTGATCAGCTCTCATTTCCGCTCCCGGAGAGCGAATAAGCAAAGGAATCCCCAAATGAACAAAGTGAAGGTCACAATCAGCAGCAAATGATCTCGAAATAAAGGAATGCGATGCTCCAGAGTCAAACAATACTGCAGCAGGACGATAAATAACAAGGAACGTACCCAACACAACGTCGGGTGCCTCCTGAGCCTCCTCAGCCGAGATGTGGTTGACTCGACCACTCCCGACACTCGGGTCTTCGGATCGCTCGTCGTGTGTGACCATTCCCGCCCTCCGTTAGGACGAGGGCTGCTCGATCCTCCGAGGGCAATCGCTAGCATAGTGGCCCTTCTTGTTGCAAAGTAAACAGGTGACATCGCACCGGGTTGCGGAGCGCAACCTGCTGCTGGGTCGCAGGTGCACGTGGCTGAAACACGGCCTGCGGGGGACGAGCGACTAGCGCCGATGGCCTCGGCGGTGGTGAAGCCAAAGCACGAGCCCCTGGTGCTCGCCCAACATGGGGACGAGTGAGGTCGGCTCGCGCGCACCGATGGGCCTCCCACTTGCGCTATGACTCACCAGCGCCTTCGCCTTGTGCTTCATGCACGATGGCCTTGTCAACCAAGGCTCGAAGTCGACAAAGTCCACTATAGATAGCTTGTCTGCAGCCTCTGACAAGCCATCCATGAACTTCTCCCGCTTAGCCTCATCGAGGCCACCTCTCCCGAGCATAACGAGCCAAGTGATTAAACTCGTAAAGATACTCCGAGACGGACTTGCGCCCGCTAAGCGCAAGAAACTCCTTCTTCTTGAGCTTCATCGTGCCATCGTGAATGTGGGCCCGACGGAAAGCGGATCGAAACTCATCCCACGAGACAACGTGGCTGCGGCTGCATGGCGAGAAAGTTCTCCCACCAAGAGAGTGCCGCACCTCGAGCCGATGGGATGCAAAGAGTGCCCGCCCCGCTCCTAGCATCGAGCAATATTGAGCTTTCGCCAACAAGACGCAGCCAATCATCCGCGCCCAAAGGGTCCTCGATCGAGAGAAAGTAGGCGGTGCGTACGGAGAAACTCCGCAAGCCCACCACGAGACTGGTGGCCACCACCTCCAGATCCCGAAGCACCAGCAGGAGTAGAGGTGTTCCTCGCAATGATTTCCAAGATCCGGGTCTGGTCCATGCGATTCGCCGATTCGAACGTAACTTCACCATGGTCTGAGGAGGGGAAGCTCCTCATCTGGAACCAAACCGGTGATGTTGTGGGTGGTTCTTGCCATCCTGTTCCACAAAAATAGGTTAAACACAACTCCGGAACAGGGGACAAAGAAAACAACTAACCCTAAACAAACAAACTTTAAACCCCAAGTAACCACATAAAATTACAGCAAGATCACAAAGATAACAACCATCTCCCTATTATGACTAACCCGTATTAAAGAACGAGTAATCAATTTTCAGGAAGACAATCTTCAGAATCCTAACTTCTGTTCGAACAGCTAGGAAATAGGGTGAAGAATTAGCTAAAGAAAGGTTAAACACTTAGCTAACTCATATCACTTCTTACCGGTGCATTCCCACAAATTTTAGTTGACTTAACCTCTCACTTCAGCACCGTTTACTACTCAAATGCTAGCTGTCCAGAAATATCTTGCTTGCTGTCCAGATTTTCTCCTTTCAGCTTCTGGCCGAAATTTGTAGCTTCCAGGAGCTTCTAATCTTCACAAGACAGCCCACACTTTCGTCTTATAACTCTCATGGTTTACCCAAAACCAATCTACTCGATAAACAACTATCTTTTGAAAGAAGATGAGAGGAAAACTCAACCTTCAAATTCAGTTCAGAGTAAGGTGAGATGAGCAAACTAAGATAGATGAGGAGTAAAATCTGAGAACTTACTTAAGATTTTCAGGAAAGCACTTGATATAAGGAAAGTAAGTTTTTCAAAATATCCTAGGGACGCACCAAGCTAGGGGTTTCTACGGTCAGATGGCTCGATACCAAACTCAGGAGACCGGTTTATTAAACTTGTAATACTTAACCTTCCACCGGTTCTAGCATCACAAATAGAATAATCCGTCTCGATGAACATGTGCCTCCCAGAACAAGCAAAGACACATACATCAAATCAAAGCATGCATCATTTCCATACAACGAATATAACAAGTCTACCAAAAGACATACATAATATAAGTTATTACTGTAAACACCGACCGACCAAATGACATAAATAGCAAAAGTAACAATGAAGCAAAGTTGCCATAAGATGGCTTAAACCAAAAGACGATCGGTTAGCCACATAACACCACAGGCAACCGACCGCCGCCAAGCTAATCGCCCTTAAATCGCCACAAAGACAACTCACAAAAGTGAGGTCCATCGACTCACTATCATCCTCTGCACAAACACAAGCAATGCAGTGAGTACAAAAATGTACTCGCAAGACTTACGAGTAACAAGCCCATACATAGCTACATGAAAGTCAGATCAAAGGAATGTGGTTATATGGTTCTTTGGACGCACAGAGCAAGTTTTATTTGCAATAATGTAATAGATTGAACAGCAGTTTGTAAAATCTGTTTTTAAGCATTTAAATAACAAATGAGTAAACATAAGTAACAAGTATCCACTTAGAAGTGACTTTCCCTAAAGCCACCACAACATAGCATGAATCCGTGATTCATACCACCCAACAAGTTTTAATTTTTTTAAAAAGGTTGTAGTCTAACTCTTGAAAGACTTCCCCAAGTGTGTCCATAACCTAGGACAAGGCTATTCGAATAGTTTTAATCCTGCAGGGTGTACCAATGTACCCACACTTGCATCGCCTTTTGCCAAGCTATTAAGCACACTTCCTTTGGTATGCCAAACAGGCTAAGTCCTACGAACCCTTTCCAATGGAATATGCTAATCAAGAGACGCACGTATGGGGTTAATCCTTAGTGATCTGCCGACGAAATATGGATCACAAGGACCCATACGTGGAGCAAGATACACCGCCTCGCTGGTGTTCCTCTCCTACAACGTGTCCATGTTGCATATAATCAAATATGCAACACACCACGCGACTCATTAATTAACACAGCCCAAGCGACTCATTAATTAACACAGCCCAAAGTACTCAGCTAAGAGAGGTCCCATATCCCTCTAGTGTGGTTAGCACGCACAAATGCTTGGTTTGGTGTAACAAGTAGCTCGGTCCTTAATTGACCCGGGCACCATTTCAATCACACCCAAAAGATCACACCATCTTACCATTGTGCCCAAGTCTAAATTGTTTTCATTTTCAGTTTTAGTTTTGCAATTTAGACAAAGCACAAGGCTGAAATATACATGTTATAATAGTTTGTGTGATCAAAGTTATCGAAGAGTCGATAACCGCCCATTTCTACCAATAACTAAGCATGGCTAAGCATAATGACACGTGAACTACTAAGTGACAAGGGTTCATCCAATAACCCAAAATCACGACAAGTAATCCTAGGCTTGATGAGTAGAGGAATAAACATTTCCCTACGATAATGCATCTAGTAGGCCACCTATCGACAATAGTTTAAAACAACATAGCAATGCATACATAGAATTTGCAAACAACATATTAGAATTTGAAAATAGTAAGAACAATATGATCAAATGAATGCTACATCTGCTTGCCTAGCTGAAGTGCAGGATCTGATGGCTGCTGTGGCTCAATATCAGCAATAAAATTATCTTCGAAACCTAACGCGAAAAGGCGATAAGCAAATAAGAACGAAGAACACCAAATAAACTCCAACAAAGAAATCACAACCAAAACTAATAAAATTTACACTACAGCTAGGGAATGATCTAAGACAATGATAGGAACAAGAACCATGCAATTTGGACCTAGCATGCAAAAGATATGAACAAAATGCTCTTTCTCAGCCTTACAACAAACTAATTAATAATTAGCACTGTTCATGGCGAAATTTTCTAGAATGATCTAAGGTCTAAAATTTTTATAGCGTGTAGATTATAACATCCTAATGACAAGAAAGTTGAATTTACTAACTTTGGAGTTATACATATTTACTTATGATTTTTCTAAGGTGTAAATCTAATGCAAGTCATTTTACAGAATTATCAACATGCTCAAATCTTATTCCATATGAAAGTATACTAACAGATGAATTTAACAAAATTGATTTTGCACAATTTGGATTTATACAGAAAAAGATATGCATTTTTCAAGGTTAAAACTATTTCTGGAATATTCAAAGTGACAGAAATCAAGTTATTTTTAGTTATACAATTTTTCACATCGAATATGCTTAAATCCATTTTTATAATAAACTTAAGTGATAACATAATTTATTACAGTTGGAATTATCTAAAAAGCAGTTAAAATGAATTAGTTATGAGTTTCTAAAGTTTTTATATCATTTTCAGTTGTTAAACAACTACTTACCGAAATACAGACAAACTCAAATAATAGAATAAGACGTGGACACTCAACAACCCTTGATCTAAAAATCCTACGGCTCACGCTACGCAAAACAGCGCGCTGCGCAAACCTAATCGGAGCCCACCGTTGGATCACGATCCAACGGCTCACGAAGGTGTATGCAACCGGACGGTGCGGTTGCTTGAGCCAATCCCAGCTGCAGATCTGCAGATGGACGGTCCAGAGTGCACCAACGGTCGGAAGGTCCGATTGCATACACAATCTCAGCCGTTGATCGCAAGATCGACGGTCGAGAATGATCAAGGCTTCCGGAGGGTCCGAATGCATACAAAGATCTGGGCCGCAGATCTAAAAACGAACGGTGGCTATTGATCGAAGTTCAAAGGGAGATGCTGACACGTGGGGCACGCATGTCAGTGACCCTGAGTCACAACCGCGAACGATTAACCCACGTGCATAGTGCACTGGGCCCACATGTCAACGACTAAGAGTGGCGGTTAGGACAGGATTAATGCCATTAATGATTAACATTAAATAGACACTAATGACTTCTGAAATTTGATTTTAACCCCTCGGGCCCACAAGTCAGCGACCCAGAGGTGATTTCCGACAGCGATTAATGCCGACACATTCAATTAACCAATGATTAAGCGTTAATGATGTCGGAACAGTGCGGAGTTGAGCCAGCGGGTGATTTAAGAAGGTTGGGCCCACTGGTCAGTGGCCCAACGACACAGATTAAGACACCATTAACGAACTAATGATTGGCAATCACTGAGTAATTAATGTGTCCTAAACAAATGACGAAAACGGGAGTTCTGTGCCGGCAAAAACCCGAGCGGCTACAACGGCTCGTCGCCGGCGACACTGGTCGCGGCGGCGCCGAACAAGAACCAAAATGGAATCGCAATAGCACTACGAATCTAATGGTGGCATTCTCGCCGGCGGTGAGAGACTAGAACGCCGGCTAGCAGGAAATGAAAATGGGAGCTTTTACTCCTAAGCACGAAAAAAGAATGAGCTCATTGCGGTCAAGGAAGCGGTGCGAGCCTCTAAGGACTAATAAGAAGCTACCTTGATGAAGAGAAGTTTCAAAGATGGCCGGAGATGCTTGATCACGGAGGAAGCTCGCCGGACTTGGAGAAGAAGGATTGAAAATGACACCCTGAGCCAAATGAGTGATTCCCAAGCATCAGTATAGCTTCATAAAGATTCACAGAAGCCACAAGAGCAAGGAATTAGAAAATGGAGCACTCACCTGAGCTGAGGAAGAAGATGACCAATTTCGGCCGAATTTGAACAAACCCCAAATTGGACAATTCCTGAGAATCAAATCCAAAATTAAGTGAGGGGGAATGTTCAAGAAAGTAAATAGATAAGGATAGGGCAAAGAAACATGAAGGAGAACCACTGGAACACCACGAACACCAATGGAGCTTTTCGGGTCAACAATGGCAACTTGCCATTCTTGAGGTGTTAAGCTCCAATACTGAGAATGGGGCTTGATGGTGGTCTAAAGAAACTCTAGGAGGTGATTTGGGTGCTTATAAGGTATTGGAGGCATTAGGGTTTGCACCACAAGTTTTTCGGGCGACAAAGCACAGAGCACAAGGTGCGGCCGACAAGGAAAAAGTGGTAGATGGTGCAATAGGGTATGGCATGGCCGAAGGTGTCTCCCACGACCCTCACTATTGACTAGGGTGGCTGTAGGAAGCATGACAAGACACTGCCATCACCCCTACTGTGCTCGCACGGCTAGAGGTTGAAGATGACCAGCGAGAAAGGCTAGGGCGTTACAGAGCCCCACGATTTAAATCGGACGGCTAAGATAGCGCCACGCCTCAGGGCTTCAAAACACAACGAAAAGATGACGAGCCCTAGGATTAGAAATGAACGGCTCAGATTGCCCCACGTTGCGAACGTGGTTTACAACAGAGGGACAAGCGAGCGTTGGATCTCAATCCAACGGCTCTGATTCAAACCAACAACCGGAGGGTCCGAAGGTTTCGGAGGATCTGGACGGTTGGATGGAGATCTAACGGTCGACATTTGCGCATGCAACCGGAAGGTCCGAACGTTTACACGCGCGCGGGCCGTGCGATTTAGATCCAAAGGCTGAGATCCAACGCGCGTTTTTAAAGAGAGGCTCGGTGCAGTTAGTTGACTGAACCGAGTCAATTGGCTCGAGCCCGAGTCTGACTCGAACCCAAGGCACAGTGAGACTAGGTTTTGACTTGAACCAAGAACAGAGGCTTTTGAGGATTTATTTGAGGTAGCAAAACAACTCCAAACATTATGAAATTTTTACAGGAGCTTGCTAACTCAGATATTAACCTTGTGTAAAATTTCAGACGTTTTTATACTGTGAATAAATCTCCAAAAATTCTGTAAGGCTCTGTTTTGAGGTTTGACTGAAAGTCAAACAAGTTTGACTGCCCCCTAAAAATATTCAAACAATTTCTAAAAATTGTGAAATTTTTCAGAGGGGCTACATACCTCCCAAGAACTTAGGAAAAATATTTCCAGAGGATGATCACAAAATTGGACAAGATTGTTTTTGGGGTGTCATAGTTTGGATCAAATAGACTTGTGACAATGTATTTCCATAATCCCTTGTACAAGAATTGTTTGGTACAACAGGAAATACATGATGTAAGAAGAAGTTTTAATTTCTACTGATTTTCTTACATTTGAAACACAAGCCCAAAATTGGGATGTTACAAAACCTCCCCCTCTTACAAGAATCTCGCCCGAGATTACATTTACTCAGAGAAGAAGGATGGGTAATCTGCACGAAGACGATCTTCGCGCTCCCAAGTTGCCTCATCTTGAGAATGGTTTGACCATGAACCTTAAGGAACTTGATGACACGGTTCCTTGTCCTTCGTTCGATTCTTCAAGAATCTGAGCAGGATGCCCATGATAGGTCAAATTTTCCTGCACATCGAGATTTTCCAACGGAGTTTCCTCAACTCGAACACGGAGGCACTTCTTTAAGTGTGACACATGGAACACATCATGTACACCCTCAAGTGAAGTCGCAACTCCAATCAGTATGCAATGGCTCAATCCTCTCGATGATGCGATAAGGCCCAACATATCGAGGAGCTAACTTGCCCTTGATGCCAAAACACTGATGGCCCTTCAAGGGTGAGACCTTGAGATACACAAAGTCATTGGGCTCAAAGCTCAACTCTCGACGACGACGATCCGCATAGCTCTTTTGCCTGGACTGAGCCATGCGCAGATGCTCACGAATCAGCTGGACTTGGCTTTCGGCCTCATTGATGGAATCTGGCCCGAAGAACTGACGCTCACCAGTTTCTGACCAGTTCAATGGGGTTCTACATCTCCTCCCATACAAAGCCTCAAAAGGTGCCATACCAAGACTAGCTTGGAAACTGTTGTTGTAGGAGAACTCTGCAAACGGCAAGCACTTCTCCCACTTCTTTCCATAGGAAAGAACACAGGCACGGAGCATATCTTCCAATACTTGGTTAACTCTCTCCGTCTGACCATCAGTTTGAGGATGATAAGCTGAACTGAAAGAAAGACGTGTACCCATCGCCTCTTGCAGACTATGCCAAAAGCGAGAGGTGAAAAGAGAACCACGATCTGACACAATCGTTCGTGGCACACCATGCAAACTCACAATCCTCGAGACATAAAGCTCGGCCAAGGGCTTCACACGGAGCTGGGTCTTGACAGGAAGAAAATGCGCCACCTTAGTCAGCCTATCAATCACGACCCAAATGGCATCGTTCCCTTTGGGTGACCGGGGCAATCCGGTGATAAAATCCATACCAACGGAGTCCCACTTCCACTCAGTGCGGCAAAGGTGAAGAAGGCTCTTTGACGCGATGTTCAGCCTTGACACGACAGCACATGTCGCACTCAGCAACGAACCTGGCAATCTCGCGCTTCATGCGAGTCCACCAGAATCTCTGTCGAAGATATTGATACATCTTGGTAGCTCCAGGATGGATAGACAAAGGAGAGTCATGGGCCTCGCGGAGAATCAACTCCCGCAATTCCATGACCTTTGGAACCACAAGTATTGTCCAAACCACACAACACCGAGCTCATCCTCAGAAAAACACTTAGCTGTCCCGTTCTTGATGTTCTGCTTGATTTGAACCACACCAACATCTGTCTGCTGGGCAGCCTTGATTTGATACACCAAAGTTGGTTGCACAACCAAGGTAGCAAGAGAACCATGCTCAATCAAGCCTAAGTTAAGCCGCTGAAATTCCTCAAGAAGAGCGGGTTGTTGCTCTTCAAGTAACAAGGTATTGCAATACACCTTGCATCGGCGCATCGGCAACAACATTAGCCTTGCCGGATGGTACCGAATGCCCATATCATAGTCTTTGATCAATTCCAACCATCTCCTCTGCTCGAGGTTCAGATCAATTTGGGTGAACAAATATTTCAAACTCTTGTGATCGAATACACCTCACAACGGTTACCAATAAGGTAATCTTGCCAAATCTTGAGTGCATGAACCATCGCGCTAACTCCAAATCATGGGTAGGGTAGTTGAGTTCATGAGGCCTCAAACGCCTCGATGCATAGGCCACTACCTTGCCTTCTTGCATAAGAACACAACCGAGTCCTCGCGAGAGGCATCACAATAAATATCAAAGCTCTTATGCACATCAGGGAGAACAAGCACTGGGGCTGAAGTCAATCGCCTTTTGAGTTCTTGAAAACTCAAATCACAAGCCGAAGACCACACGAACTTCTTTTCTTTCTTGAGCAATTCGGTCATGGGCTTAGCAATTTTGGAGAAGTTCTCGATAAAGCGGCGGTAGTAGCCTGCTAAACCAAGGAAACTCCTCACATCGGTGGTCGACTTGGCTGCCCCAAGATAGGACATCGCTGACCTTGCTAGGATCTACTGCTACATCACCTGCTGAAAGAACATGGCCCAAGAATGCCACTTCCTTCAACCAGAACTTGCACTTGCTGAACTTGGCATACAGCTGATGCTCACGTAGCTTGCCCAAAACAATCTGCAGGTGCTCAGCATGCTCCTCTTCACTCTTGGAGTAGATAAGAATGTCATCAATGAAAACCACAACAAACTTATCCAAATACTCCATGAACACCGAGTTCATAAGATTCATGAACAAAGCTGGAGCATTGGTCAAGCCAAAAGACATGACGGTGTACTCGTAAAGGCCATAACGAGTCGTGAACGCCGTCTTTGGAATATCCTCAGCCCTGATCCGGACTTGATGGTACCCCAATCTCAAGTCAATCTTGGAGAACACACAAGCTCCAGTCAACTGGTCAAAGAGATCATCAATACGAGGCAAAGGATACTTGTTTTTCACCGTCACTTCATTAAGCGGACGGTAATCAACACACACGCTGAGGTCTTGTCCTTCTTCTTCACAAAAATAATCGACAACCCCAAGGAGATGAGCTAGGACGGATGAAGCCTTTGCTTGAAGCTCACCCAATCGCTTCTTGACTCCTCCAACTCATTAGGAGGCATTGATGCAGCGCCTTAGAAATTGGAGCGATGCAGGGTAGCAACTCAATAACAAACTCCAAGTCTCGAATTGGAGGCATACCGAGCAAATCTTCGGGAAGACATCCACAAAGTCACGCATGTGGGCACATCACGAATCTCCATGGTGGCTTAGCTTCAAGGGCACAAAGATGTGGCCCTGCATTGCGGTGAAATCCCAACTTGCTCGCTGAGGGACTAGTGAGGAAAACCATCTTCCTGGCACAATCGATTTGCCCCAAGTGTTGGGACAACCAATCCATGCCAAGAATCACATCCAGGCGCGCCGAATCAAGTAAGATGAGATTCGGCAAGAATTCCACTCCTTCAATATTAATGGGAACGCCCCGGCATTCTTGATCAGCTCTCATTTCCGGTCCCGGAGAGCGTATAAGCAAAGGAATCCCCAAAAGAACAAAGTGAAGGTCACAATCAGTAGCAAATGATCTCGAAATAAAGGAATGCGATGCTCCAGAGTCAAACAATACTGCAGCAGGACGATAACTAACAAGGAACGTACCCAACACAACGTCGGATGCCTCCAGAGCCTCCTCACCGAGATGTGGTTGACTCGACCACTCCGACACCACAGGTCTTCGGATCGCCTTCGGTCGGTGTGTGACCATTCCGCGTCCTCCGTTGGGGCGAGGGGCTGCCCGATCCTCGAGGGCATCGCTAGCATAGTGGCCCTTCTTGTTGCGGTAAACAGTGACATCGGCGGGTTGCGGAGCGCAACCTCTGGCTGGTCGCAGTGCACGTGGGTGAAACACGGCTGCGGGGACGAGCGATCGGCGCCGACGGCCTCGGCGGTGGTGAAGCCAAAGCACGAGCCCACAGTGCTGGCCCAACACGGGGGCAGTGAGGCCGCCTGCGGACCGATGGGCCTCCCACTTGCGCGGGACTCACCAGCGCCTTCGCCTTGTGCTCGCGACGATGGCCTTGTCAACCAAGGCCGGAAGTCAACAAAGTCCACTATAGATAACTTGTCCTGCGGCTCCTCGGACAAGCCATCCATGAACTTCTCTGCTTAGCCTCATCGAGGCCACCTCTCCCGGAGCATAACGAGCCAAGTGATTAAACTCGTAAAGATACTCCGAGACAGACTTGCGCCCCTGCTTAAGCGCAAGAAACTCCTTCTTCTTGAGCTTCATCAGGCCATCAGGAATGTGGGCCCGACGGAAAGCAGATCGAAACTCATCCCACGAGACAACGTGGCCTGCGGGCTGCATGGCGAGAAAGTTCTCCCACCAAGAGAGTGCTGCACCCTCGAGCTGATGGGATGCAAAGAGTGCCCGCTCCTGCTCCTAGCACTGAGCAATATTGAGCTTTCGCTCAACAAGACGCAGCCAATCATCCGCGTCCAAAGGGTCCTCAGACCGAGAGAAAGTAGGCGGCTGCGTACGGAGAAACTCCGCAAGCCCACCACGAGACTGGTGGCCACCACCTCCAGATCCCGAAGCACCAGCAGGAGTAGAGGTGTTCCTCGCAATGATTTCCAAGATCCGGTGCGGTCCATGTGATTCCGCTCGATCGAGCGGAACCTCGACCATGGTGAGGAGGGGAAGCTCCTCATCGGAACGGTGGTACTGATTGCGGGTGGTTCTTGCCATCTGTTCCACAAAAATAGGTTAAACACAACTCCGGAACAGGAGACAAAGAAAACAACTAACCCTAAACAAACAAACTTTAAAAGCCCAAGTAACCACATAAAATTACAGCAAGATCACAAAGATAACAACCATCTCCCTATTATGACTAACCCGTATTAAAGAACGAGTAATCAATTTTCAGGAAGACAATCTTCAGAATCCTAACTTCTATTCGAACAGCTAGGAAATAGGGTGAAGAATTAGCTAAAGAAAAATTAAACACTTAGCTAACTCATATCACTTCTTACCCGTGCATTCCCACAAATTTTTGTTGACTTAACCTCTCACTTCAGCACCTTTTACTACTCAAATGCTAGCTGTCCAGAAATATCTTGCTTGCTGTCCAGATTTTCTCCATTCAGCTTCTGGCCGAAATTTGTAGCTTCCAGGAGCTTCTAATCTTCACAAGACAGCCCACACTTTCGTCTTATAACTCTCATGGTTTACCCAAAACCAATCTACTCGATAAACAACTATCTTTTGAAAGAAGATGAGAGAAAACTCAACCTTCAAATTCAGTTCAGAGTAAGGTGAGATGAGCAAACTAAGATAGATGAGGAGTAAAATCTGAGAACTTACTTAAGATTTTCAGGAAAGCACTTGATATAAGGAAAGTAAGTTTTTCAAAATATCCTAGGGACGACCAAGCTAGGGGTTTCTACGGTCAGTATGGCTCTGATACCAAACTCTGTGAGACCCCGGTTTATTAAACTTGTAATACTTAACCTTCCACTGGTTCTAGCATCACAAATAGAATAATCCGCGTCTCGATGAACATGTGCCTCCCAGAACAAGCAGCACACATACATCAAATCAAAGCATGCATCATTTCCATACAACAGAATATAACAAGTCTACCAAAAGACATACATAATATAAGTTATTACAGAACAGCCGACCGACCAAATGACATAAATAGCAAAAGTAACAGCGGAAGCAAAAGTTGCCATAAGATGGCTTAAACCAAAAGATGACCGGTTAGCCACATAACACCACAGGGCAACCGACCGGGCCGCCAAGCTAATCGCCCCTTAAACTGCCACAGCACAACTCACAAAAGTGAGGTCCATCGGACTCACTATCATCCTCTGCACAAACACAAGTAATGCAGGTGAGTACAAAAATGTACTCGCAAGACTTACGAGTAACAAGCCTATACATAGCTACGTGAAAGCTGTATCAAAGGAATGTGGTTATATGGTTCTTTGGACGCACAGAGCAAGTTTTATTTGCAATAATGTAATAGATTGAACAGCAGTTTGTAAAATCTGTTTTTAAGCATTTAAATAACAGCGAGTAAACATAAGTAACAAGTATCCACCTAGAAGTGACTTTCCCTAAAGCCACCACAACATAGCATAAATCCCTGATTCATACCACCCAACAAGTTTTAATTTTTTTTAAAAAGGTTGTAGTCTAACTCTTGAAAGACTTCCCCAAGCGTGTCCATAACCTAGGACAAGGCTATTCGAATAGTTTTAATCCTGCAGGGGTGTACCAATGTACCCACACTTGAGACCGCCTTTTGCCAAGCTATTAAGCACACTTCCTTTGGTATGCCAAGCACGGCTAAGTCCTCTGAACCCTTTCCAATGGAATATGCTAATCAAGAGACGCATGTATGGGGTTAATCCTTAGTGATCTGCCGACGAAATATGGATCACAAGGACCCATACGTGGAGCAAGATACACCGGCCTCGGCGGGTGTTCCTCTCCCTACAAACGTGTCCATATTGCATATAATCAAATATGCAACCCACCACGCGACTCATTAATTAACACATCCCAAAGTACTCAGCTAAGAGAGGTCCCATATCCCTCTAGTGTGGTTAGCACGCACAAATGCTTGGTTTGGTCTAACAAGTAGCTCGGTCCTTAATTGACCCGGGCACCATTCCAATCACACCCAAAAGGTCACACCATCTTACCATTGTGCCCAAGTCTAAATTGTTTTCATTTTCAGTTTTAGTTTTGCAATTTAGACAAAGCACAAGGCTGAAATATACATGTTATAATAGTTTGTGTGATCAAAGTTATCGGCAGTCGATAACCGCCATTTCTACCGATAACTAAGCATGGCTAAGCATAATGACACGTGAACTACTAAGTGACAAGGGTTCATCCAATGAACCCAAAATCACGACAAGTAATCCTAGGCTTGATAGTAGAGGAATAAACATTTCCTCACGATAATGCATCTAATAGGCCACTATCGACAATAGTTTAAAACAACATAGCAATGCATACATAGAATTTGCAAACAACATATTAGAATTTGAAAATAGTAGGAACAATATGATCAAATGAATGCTACATCGCTTGCTCGGTGAAGTGCGAGGATCGATGGGCTTTGTGGCTCAATATCAGCAATAAAATTATCTTCGAAACCTAACGCGAAAAGGCGATAAGCAAATAAGAACGAAGAACACAAAATAAACTCCAACAGCAAATCACAACCAAAACTAATAAAATTTACACTACAGCTAGGGAATAATCTAAGACAATGATAGGAACAAGAACCATGCAAGTTGGACCTAGCATGCAAAAGATATGAACAAAATGCTCTTTCTCAGCCTTACAACAAACTAATTAATAATTAGCACTGTTCATGGCGAAATTTTCTAGAATGATCTAAGGTCTGAAATTTTTATAGCAGGTAGATTATAACATCCTAATAACAGCAAAGTTGAATTTACTAACTTTGGAGTTATACATATTTACTTATGATTTTTCTAAGGTGTAAATCTAATGCAAGTCATTTTACAGAATTATCAACATGCTCAAATCTTATTCCATATGAAAGTATACTAACAGATGAATTTAACAAAATTGATTTTGCACAATTTGGATTTATACGAGAAAAGATATGCATTTTCAAGGTTAAAACTATTTGGAATATTCAAAGTGGCGAAATCAAGTTATTTTAGTTATACAATTTTACTGCTACTAGAATATGCTTAAATCAATTTTATAAAAACTTAAGTGATAACATAATTTATTACAGTTGGAATTATCTAAAAAGCAGTTAAAATGAATTAGTTATGAGTTTCTAAAGTTTTTATATCATTTTCAGTTGTTAAACAACTACTTACCGAAATACAGACAAACTCAAATAATAGAATAAGACGTGGACACTCAACAACCCTTGATCTAAAAATCCTACGGCTCACGCGCGAAAAGCAGCGCGCGCGCTGAAACCTGTCGAGGCCACCGTTGGATCACGATCCAACGGCTCACGAAGGTGTATGCAACCGGGCGGTGCGGTTAATTGAGCCAATCCCAGCCGCAGATCTGCAGATGGACGGTCCAGAGCGCACCAACGGTCGGAAGGTCCAATTGCATACACAATCTCAGCCGTTGATCGCAAGATCAGCGGTCGAGAATGATCAAGGCATCCGGAGGGTCGAATGCATACAAAGATGCGGGCGCAGATCTAAAGCGAAGCGGTGGCTATTGATCGAAGTTCAAAGGGAGATCTTGACACGTGGGGCACGCATGTCGCTGACCTTGAGTCACAACGCGAATGATTAAACGTGCACGCATGCTGCACCGGGCCCACATGTCAACGACTAAGAGTGGCGGTTAGGGCAGATTAATGCCATTAATGATTAACATTAAATAGACAATAATGACTTCTGAAATTTGATTTTAACCCCTCGGGCCCACAAGTCAGCGACCCAGAGGTGATTTCAGCGGCGATTAATGCCGACACATTCAATTAACCAATGGTTAGCGTTAATGATGTCGAACGATGCGAGTTGAGCGGCGGTGATTTAAGAAGGTTGGGCCCAGCGGTCGATGGCCCAACGACACGATTAAGACACCATTAACGAACTAATGATTGGCAATCACTGAGTAATTAATGTGTCCTAAACAAATGACAAAAGCGGGAGTTACGTGTGGCAAAAACCCGGCTACTAACGGCTCGTCGCGGCGACAACGGCGTGCATGGCACTAACAAGAACCAAATGGAATCGCAATAGCACTACGAATCTAATGGTGGCATTCTCGCCGGCGGTGAGAGACTAGAACGCCGGCTAGCCAAAAAATGAAAATGGGAGCTTTTACTGCTAAGAACGAAAACAGCAATGAGCTCCGCTGCAGTCCAAAAAAGCGGGTGCCAGAGCCTCTAAGGACTAATAAGAAACTACCTTGATGAAGAGAAGCTTCAAAGATGGCTGGAGATGCTTGATCACGGAGGAAGCTCGCCGAACTTGGAGAAGAAGGATTGAAAATGACACCCTGAGCCAAATGAGTGATTCCCAAGCATCAGTATAGCTTCATAAAGATTCACAGAAGCCACAAGAGCAAGGAATTACAAAATGGAGCACTCACCTGAGCTGAGGAAGAAGATGACCAATTTCGGCCGAATTTGAACAAACCCCAAATTGGACAATTCCTGAGAATCAAATCCAAAATTAAGTGAGGGGAATGTTCAAGAAAGTAAATAGATAAGGATAGGGCAAAGAAACATGAAGGAGAACCACTTTGGAACACCACGAACACCAATGGAGCTTTTGGGTCAACAATGGCAACTTGCCATTCTTGAGGTGTTAAGCTCCAATCACGAGAATGGGGCTTGATGGTGGTCTAAAGAAACTCTAGGAGGTGATTTGGGTGCTTATAAGGTATTGGAGGCATTAGGGTTTGCACCACAAGTTTTTGGCGACAAAGCCTGAGCACAAGGTGCGTGACAAGGAAAAAGTGGTAGATGGTGCAATAGGGTATGGCATGGCGAAGGTGTCTCCCACGACCCTCACTATTGACTAGGGTGGTGTAGGAAGCATGACAAGACACCGCCATCACCCCTCTTGTGCTCGCACGGCTAGAGGTTGAAGATGACCGAGAAAGGCTAGGGCGTTCTGAGCCCCACGATTTAAATCGGACGGCTAAGATAGCGCCACGCCTCGGGGCTTCAAAACACAACGAAAGATGGCGAGCCCTAGGATTAGAAATGAGCGGCTCAGTTGCCCCACGTTGCGAACGTGGTTTATGAGGGACAAGCGGCGTTGGATCTCAATCCAACGGCTCGATTCAAACCAACAACCGGAGGGTCCGAAGGTTCGGAGGATCGGGCGGTTGGATGGAGATCTAACGGTCGACATTTGCGCATGCAGCGGAAGGTCGAAACGTTTACAGCGCGGGCGTGCGATTTAGATCCAAAGGCTGAGATCCAACGCGTGTTTTAAAGAGAGGCTCGGTGCAGTTAGTTGACTGGACCGAGTCAATTGGCTCGAGCCCGAGTCTGACTCGAACCCAAGGCATAGTGAGACTAGGTTTTGACTTGAACCAAGAACAGAGGCTTTTGAGGATTTATTTGAGGTAGCAAAACAACTCCAAATATTATGAAATTTTTACAGGAGCTTGCTAACTCAGATATTAACCTTGTGTAAAATTTTCAGAGGTTTTTATACTGTGAATAAATCTCCAAAAATTCTGCAAGGCTCTGTTTTGAGGTTTGTTGAAAGTCAAACAAGTTTGATTGCCCCTAAAAATATTCAAACAATTTCTAAAAATTGTGAAATTTTTCAGAGGGGCTACATACCATCCCAAGAACTTAGGAAAAATATTTCCAGAGGATGATCACAAAATTTGACAAGATTGTTTTTGGGGTGTCATAGTTTGGATCAAATAGACTTGTGACAATGTATTTCCATAATCCCTTGTACAAGAATTGTTTGGTACAACAGGAAATACATGATGTAAGAAGAAGTTTTAATTTCTACTGATTTTCTTACATTTGAAACACAAGCCCAAAATTGGGATGTTACACCATCAGTGCACCACTGCCGTTTCATCCGTTTCCAAAACTAAACCGTCATTGCTGTGATGCCGTCGTCTGTGCTTCATTGTCTACCCGACGTTTCGACTCACGGTTGAGGCTATAAATTGGCATGCTATCTCTTCATCGTCTTATTTGCACTCTCTCCAAAGTTTCAAGATCGCTTGAACCGCCGTTCTCATGTGCGTGCCGCCGCCCAAGCTTGCGCCGCCTCTGCTACAGTGTTTCTCTGGTCGAACCATCACCATCTGAGGGTAGGCCGTGTTCGTAGAGCTCTGTTCTCATGGTTTGCCGGCCAGTCCTTCACCACCTTGTGCTGCCGAGCCATGAGCTTCTCGTTCTGTTCATTTCTTGTTGTGTTTGCCTACTGTGTGAACTGAAGAAGCAACGTGAACAGTACCATATTATCTAGTCTTCCTTTGAGCTTTGTACATGTACATTTAATACCTTCCAAAAATTCTTTCTCTCGCATACAAGCTCCAAATCCAACGATTCTTCCTCCTAAATTCATCTAAATTCATTCTCTACTTCCAGTATTTATTTTGTAATTTTGGATTTTATTTTATTTTCTGCTATTTATTTGGTCCGTTGCGTGTGTAGAATCCGACGTCGCGACGCAAGCTTGGATCAACGAAGTGCTTACCTCCAACGCCACCACGGCGAGTCTCCTTTGACCACTTTGAACCTATGATTTGTAAATTATGTTTTCAGTTTTAAAAGTTATGCATTGCTATTTAAATGAAAAGTTAAAGCGTAGGTTGTTAGTTAAAAACCTAAAGTTTGCTACTATCATCCTTGAAATTTGATATCCTACACCTTTGTAACCCTAGTGTAGAAATTCTGCATTATTGAATACAATTTTGCGGAATAGTTTATTACAGTAGAATTGCTTAGACGTGCTTTACGGCTTTATTTAATCTTTGGGGGAGAAAAACCATTATTACCCTTTTTGCTTTCTTTGAAAAATGTATGACATTAGGTAATGTCAGTGTTTGGAAAATAAAATATAATGATGAAAGTATGTTTTAGACTTGGGTGGATGGTAAGATCAAGCGGGTGCAGCTAGAGCACGAGATCATGTATTGTGTTAGTCCCACCCAAGTCATATTAAGGACCGACGCTTGTGATTATCCAAACTGAGCACTACCGTACAACCACATGTCCAAAATAGGAACGGACCTGGCCAACTAATTAGCAAAATTTTGAGTCGGTTCTGTCATGGTTGTGTGTGCTGATTCACATGGCGCAAGAGGGGGCCTGGAAGGCGAAACCTTAGCGGGCAGAACCGAGTCAAAAGGAAGCTTTGTAAAAGCCTTGTGATGGTCTCTCCTTGATTCACACGTCAAAGGAATTGTGTGGTATATTAGGCGATCATCTCTTGTGGGTCAAGCTGTACAACCTCTGCAGAGTGTCAAAAACTATTCGAATAGCCGTGCCCACGGTCAAGGGCGAGCAAGGTGCGTTTTCACATGGTAGATTTTGGTTTTGTTTTAAAAGAGTAAATTTTGGGAGGCAGGGCAGTTGGGACTCTCGGGTAGTTTCGCGACTAGAGCGGTTGGGCGACTAGAGCCTATTCGAAAACCTTGGCGGGTAGAGCCTTGATGCTAGTGGTTGGTAGCTAGAACCTCCACTAGTAATACAATTAATTTATTTATTGAAACTACGTTTGTCAAATGTGCTTTATGAAAATTGTTTTAAACTTAAAATATTGCTTTGTGCAAAAGAACCATATAAGCCTCATTTGTTAAAGCTATGCATATGCATGTTTTCCAAGACTCGCGGAGTACTTTATGTACTCACATGCTACACTCATAATTACATCTCAGAAGTCTTCAACGACACGGAGGTCTACGACTACTTCGCTTGTGGCTTTGACGAAGGACACCCGGAGTACTAGGTTGCGCTCCCCAGTCGAATGCCGGTGGGCATTTTGATGGGCCACTACTCGGAGTTTATTTATTTATGTTTCGCTCTTTGTAAGACTAAAGGTCTTGAGCCTCTTTTGTAATAAGTGGCCATAAAGCCGGTACTCAGTTATTTATTATTGTTATTCGTGATTCGAATTTGTTATCAACAATGTTTCCATTGTGTGCACTAGCTACTGATCATGGGACTGGTGCGGAAATACACAAAGGGTTCGGATTCAGAAATCCGGTCCCGACAGCATAATGGAAGCATAAATGCAATGCTTGACCCAACCCATCCTACTGTGCACCAGTGTGTCAGGTTTTAAGTTAATTAACCATTAGCAAATTTTAACAAGCTAAGCTACCTAAGTTGTTAATCTATTCACAACAGACTTAAAGCTCGCTCTGATACCAACTGTAACACCACAGCCCAACACGAGCTTGGAATGCTACTAAGCTAACAACATAACAGGTTAAAACCATGACACTTTACTAAATTCTGGCAGAATCTCCTCTGTTTAGCTAACTATACCGAGGATTCCAACAGATACAATTCTCAAGATTAAACAATCCAACATTCAGCATAATCAATAGGCATTCATGACATATTAAGTGACCAAAGCATAATCACAAATATCCAAATATGCTGCTCTTCATTACTACAAATAATCCAACGTGTGAACATAATCATAATAAATCCTCTAAGTAGTTTGCTCATTTATTAAGACATGATCTGAAATTTAATCAACTATAAAGGTTCATGGCAGTGTGTGTGCTAACATAAAGCTACTCCCTCCCATGCATGTCGTTCTTGGATTGGGTACCTAAAACAACAACAAAAGCAAGAGTGAGTCCACAGACTCAGCAAGTACATATAAAAGACATACAATACAAATTATAACACCAGCATCCACTTCCAGAACAATACATTAAACCATACCAGATGCATATGCAATGCTCAAGGGATCCTTTCTCTTTATCTATTTTTGCATTTTACCGGTAATGCAAGGTATGCAACCGTCGCTGCATACCCATGCCTGTGCTCGCAAGCGCAGGGGCCAAGAGCCTAATACTCCGCAAGTAAAGGGAACCTCAAGCCCACACTCCACAAGTGTGGAGATCTCAAGCCCATAATATACATCATAGGGACCTCAAAGGTATGCATGCTCGGTCACCACGTAACCAAGCCTCAACATGATCTCAATATGCACATGCACAGTTACTCTATTCATCATCAACATGCAATAGCAATAACATCATACATGAATAGAACTTGATCATACGTTGAGTATTCACCATCAATAGTACACATATCATGCCAACAACCATGCATCGCTATCATGTATCAAATACACGCAATCATGATCAAGCATTCACAATTAATCTACCAAACAATGTACTTGCCTCAACCGTACGAGAACGAAGGACGCGAAAAGGGTGTTGCCCCCAGAACCAATCCCCCACCTGAATTAAGTTAACAAGTACGCTAAGATAACAATAATGGACCAAAACAAAGCTAGAAGTACTTACAAAGAAACTATACTCTCTCGCGTAACCCCAACTCCAAAATCCTAGACAGTAGTCTGTTCCCTCGACAGACAATCATAATAAAAAAACTCACATCTTTTAGTACAGAGATCCAAATGGGGTGTTCTTGGACTCTCTTCAAATCTTATCAAATCATCCATCTAAACCTAGTTGGTGAGGCTTCCAGATTCGGCCATTTACTACCCCTACCAAGCTGATGAACAGAACAACTAATTCACGTCGGGCTTCTGACAGAGATATTAAAACTATCATAACTTTCAAAATAATGATCCAAATTTTATGTTCATTAGCTTCCTCGAAAGCTAATACAATTATCAACATCTTTCGTTATAGTGAAACCTACCAGAAATTTCTTTAGCTATCCGCTATGTGCAGTTACTAAAAGCTGTCGAATTGTAGCGATTCTGAGCGATGAGCGCTACAAAATTCATAACTTTTGAACCGCTCATCCAAACGATGCGATCTTGTACTCTACAGAAAGGTATCGATGTTGCCTGCAATTCGATAGGAGGCATCCTAGACAGATTCTGCAGTTAAATATCTCAAAAACATCTGCCAACCCTATCTGCTCTAAATAGATCTAAAGACCGACATTGCTAAAGATCAAATAATCCACTAATCGAGAGGGGATCGGGTCTTACCCTTGAAGAACAGTCGCTGAACAGGATGAACACCAACCCTAGGTCACAATCTCTCTCTTTCCCCCTTCCTCCTTCTCCTTCCTCTTCTTGGCCAAAGAAAACGCCCGGGGGTGCCCTTCCTTCTTCCTCCAAGTGGTCGGGCGGTGGGGCTTCCTTCACCCAGCGGGGTTTTAATGGAGGAGGAGGTCTGCTGGACATGGGAGGCGCGGGGAAAGAGGGGTGAAGCGAGTAACATCCCTAATTTGCAAACTTTTGAAAATTTTCATTTTTTAAAAAAAATAACTATTTGGTTTAAGTTGCAAAAGCTTAACTTGAAATTTAGAAATCGAAAACCATTTAATTTGAATTAATCAGACTACAATTAAATTAAAAAGTTATTTTATTTGAGTTTTCTGGATTTTATTTGGATTTTAAGTCTTTTCTTGTTTTTTCTGGATTTTAGAATTGGTTTTTTCTTCTTGTCCGAAGTTAAAATCTATTTTGTTTGAAAAATTAAAGCTAAACTATAGTTAAAAGTATTGTTATTATGTTCTAAATAATTCAAGGGACTTCTGTGAATTTTCCTAGAATTTTTAGACTTTATTAGCTATTTTCTAAAAACCTTTTTGCTTTTCTAGCATTTCTTTATTCGGTAATGCATTTTAAATCCTCCCTTGCCACCGATCAACTCCCGGCCAAACGCCGGCTACCATCGATCGGCGCCATCGACCGGTCTTGGCGTGGTACGCCACTGGCGCCCGCGTGCATGCGACATCAGCGGCCACGTTAGCCCTTTGCTAACACGGCTGACCCAGTCAGCGCCGACGTGGCATTTCTGGGATTTTCCATTGAAAAATAATTCGGCTGGAAATTAAAACCCTGCGTTGACGTGAGCTAACGTAATAAATCGATTTTCCTTTAGAAAAATAATTCCAAAAATCAGGAAAATCTCTTTTTCTTGATTTTCAAACTTCCGGAGGCCGTAACTTCTTCGTTCGAACTACGATTCGAGTGATTCAAATTTCTAAATTTATCTAAAATCCTCCTCTTGCTGCTAGTGCTAATTTGGTATTTATTTGGACTTTATTTGGAGTTGTTTTATTTATTTGGCTTCATTCGAACATGTAGATTCCGACGTTTTGGAAGATTTCTTGGACCCGACGACCGAAGCACCTCAACTCTTCAACGAAGGCAAGTCATAGACATTTGATCATATTGAACCCACTTTATAAAACTATATTATTTGATATAAACATGCATTTCTAGCTTTATATTAAATGGTTTTGTGAGTAGATAATTGTCTAATTGATGTATGCCCCCTTGAGAAATTGCTATCGACATGTACCCTTGAATGACATAAACCCTTGGACACCTTAGGATGGGTTACTTTAATTGGACATTGTTAAACTACCAACACGGGTATCATAATATGCTTAGCCATGCTATAGTTGTATGTTGAGACTCATGATCACATGCTCGTATGAATAAACATGACTAAATGAATTATGGAATCGTGGCGTGGCCACTTGTGTTAAAATTTGTTGTGCCATGGCGAGGGTCGTCATTTGGCCAGGTCGAACCGAAAATGTTTTATGCTCCGGCGAGTGGGCGGTGGTGAAGGTGGGTGCGTAAGCACATTGGGATCTTGGGAAGTCTCTTTGAGTAAATCACTAAGGACTTAATCTTGTACGCCATTGTTCTAGGTCTTCCCGAGCAACCTCATGTCTAGACTGGGATAGATCTGGCCAACTAATTAGCTATGTTTTGATTTGGTTCTGTTTTGGTTGAGAATGGCGCAAAGGGGGCTGTGCAGTGAATCCTTAGCGAGCGGGCAGGTTAAAGAAAACTTTGTAAAGGCCTTGTCACGTGCTCTATACTGCTTACCTATGGTAGTGGCGGTGGTATCGTCGGTACTAAACAAACTAGAGAAGTCGTGTCATGTGGGTAAAATGCACAACCTCTGTAGAGTGTAAAAACTATTCGAATAGCCGTGTCCCCGGTTATGGACATGCCTGCAGCTTTCACGCAAGGGGTAGAGTTTTTCATAAAAAAATGGTGGGAATGATGGTTTGGATGGAATGGTTGGGAAGTTCGCTTGTTGTTTTCCTAGAAACTTGTTTACTTTTGTATTAAATCTTTTAAATTGTGCTTTTACAATCTACTTATTGTATTTACTGTCAATACTGCTTTCTGCAAAAATAAACATAAAGCTATTGTTGTCAAGCCTAGCATGAATAATAATTGCATACATTTTCCTGCGGCTTGCTGAGTACATTCAAAGTACTCACGGCTTTATGCCCTCTGGTTTATTAGTCACTGAAGAAGACCCAGGAACCTCAGAGTTCTATGAAGAGGAGTACTTCGAGGGTTATGCGAACTAGGTCGCATCCTTCACTCGATTACCTGTGGGCGTGTCGAATGACCACCACGAGATATTTTGGGTTCCGCTGTAAGTTATCTTTTGTTGTTAAGTCCTGCGTGGCAACTCTGTAGGACTTGACCATAAGGTCCTTTTGCTACTAAGTAGTATTAATTTGCTTGCTTCATCGTTATTTTGTTGTATGGGTATGATTACATCTATGTTGTAATTGTGCGAGCTAGCTACTGATCTTGGACTAGTTCACAATGCACAGAGGGTCCCGAGGTTGCATACCTAGGGTCCCGACAGAGGTGGTATCAGAGCTATATCGACTGTAGGACGTAACCATAGTTAGCATGGTCGTTTAGTCAAAAATTTCAAAATTTATTTTCTAAGTCAAACCAACAAATTAACTTGAATAGTTATTCTTCTCTTACCTTATCCTATTCTTTCCTCGTCTATTCTAAGTCTTCTCTCATTTCATTCTTAGATTAAAGGTGTTTCAAATTTAAATTAATCATTCTCACCCCAGTAATCTCGATAAGACCGAGAATTGTTTCGAGTCGACCACCCCTATATGTTAGGTTAAATGTGTTTTAGTAGGGGTTCCCTCCTAGTTGTAGTATCGTTTAGTTCGTATAATAGGGCCTTTAGGCTTGAGTTTTGTTGCTTCTTGGTAGCTTTCCGGCTATCCGTTCTTCGGGTTTAACCGACTATCCCTAGTTAGGTTGTTCTATCTTCCCCTCTCGCTCCCGCTCGTCCTTGTGCTTTTCCCTCTTATCTATCGTGGTTTCTTCCTCTCGTCTATTAAACCTGGAAAGATTTGTGCAGATGGTTCAAACCCGCAACTCCGTAGGCCAAGTTCACCCTGTGGATTTCAATACACCACCACCGCCTCCTCTAACAGCCACAACAGATCAGGGTTTAGGTCAGTTCATGGCAGCCCAGACTCAGCTGATGAGTACAATAATGCAGAATATGAACAAAATGATGACTCGACAGAACCAGACCATTGCCGCCCTTCTCGCAATGATGAACCAGAACAACCAAGCCACTGCCGTGCCACCGCCACCACCACCAGCTTTCCCTCAATCAAGGCTGGCAGAATTCATGAGGACTCATCCACGTACATTCTCTAGCTCCTCTGAGCCCTTAGACGTAGATGACTAGCTGCGCTCAACTAAAAAGAAGCTTGCCATTACTCGGTGTGATGACCGTGAGAAAGTTCTGTATGCTTCACACCAACTTGAAGGTACCGCCGCAGAATGGTGGGAGAAAAACTGCATCGCCCACGAGAATCACCAGAACATCAGTTGGGCTGAGTTTTCTGAAGCTTTCTGCCACTCCCACATCCCTGATGGAAAGGTGGAAATGAAGAAGAATGAGTTTCGCGAGCTGAAACAAGGAAACATGTCTATGAGTGAATACCTCAATAAGTTCACTCAACTCCCGCGATATGCTCAAGAGGATGTCGCCACCGATGATGCACGTTAGAAGCGCTTTAAGCGAGGACTCAACCCTTGGTTGAAGGTTCAAGTCATCGGCACGTAAGACCCATCAATTCCAGTATGGGCACGTAAGACCCATCAATTCTAGTATGGGCAGATTTGGACACCCGTATGAAACGTTCTTCATACGGGATTTGGATCCCTGCATTTTTGTTAAAATACGGGCTTAAGTGAACACCGATGGGTGTGTTACTAGTAGATATACCGGTATAAGTACGTGTGCAGTCCTTTCATTCTTTAAATACATTCATTCCATGCATTCAAATATTCATTCGTTGTATGTTCATATACTGTGAAGAGATTGACCAGTTCATAATTGTTGTTTATACTTGCTGAGTCTTGGACTCACTCTTACTTTGTTTATTTATTTTTTAGGTGACCGTTGATGATGATTCTCTTGGGAGGGAGTAGACATGCACTACTCATTCATTTCACCTTACACTAGTTTCAATAAAAGAATTGATACTGTCTGTCTTTCGTTATGTGATGGACTGTAATAAATAAATTTTAGTTGTGGATGATATTTTTCTTCACGTTAAGGTTGTTTAAATAACTGCTTATGTTCCAATTGATGTTGATATGTTTAGCTTAGTTGATGAGTTTTGTTGAAGTTATTCCGTTGTATGGTTATATGTTAGTTCTCTAAGTAGCATTTTGGCTTCCGAATAGCCAGGGTGTTACAGTTGGTATCAGAGCCAGGTTTAGGTCCGTGGTTAATAGAAAAATATTAATATGACACACTGTGCACAGTAGGTGGGGTTGGAAAATTTATTGCTTCCGCATTTCCATTGTTATGTTTCACTTATTGAGCAATTGTTGAATTGCTTCTGTACTATCTTTCTTGTTGTTAATTTATGATATGAGGTGATATTTTATATCTATGAATTTGTTCTATGATTGTCATGAGATGATCCTATATATTCATAATTGATTATAACGGTCATGCGAATTGGTAACGGACGTTGAGAAGTTGAAGTCATGGATGTTGTCCTGGGTTTCGCCAGACTACACCACTGTTCGGGATAGGGGATTAGAGAAGTACTTACCCTGTTCTATAGTTGGGTGTTGAGGGCGAGTTTCTTTAGAAAATTTATTCTCTTCCTTGATCTTGAATTTGGCCACTACGGTATTAGTTGCGATTGATGAAGTTTTCTTGAGTTAGTGTTTTACATTTCTTCTTATGAGTTTTCATTGGTCTTTTTGATTCCATAAATCGACTACTTGTTCTCCGATCTTTGATGCGATGTTGTTTCTTGGGAATGTTGGTTATCGGTAAGATTTATCTTTTCTTAGGAGTTCTTCCCTTCTTATTGGAAAATGTGATTCATTTATTAAGCTTGATATTACGGATACCGAAAGTTTTCTTTGCAAGCTATTTAACATGTGAAAGCTTTGGCTTTATGTATTTGTTTTGGATTATTTTAGTGTTGAAATTTAATACCTCTTTTTTGAAAGATTGTGTTAAAATCTTTAAGGGATGTCGTGTCATGCTTAATTAAAAGGTGTTAATTAAATGAGTTAATTGATATGATATGAGTTATCAGATTTGGGTTATTAGCTTTTTGCAAGCAGTTTATTCTCACTAGAATCCATGGAAGTGAATTGCCTAATGTAGAATGTCGTTGTATTTGGTACATGATGAATTTTAGCTAAGAGTTTGTCTATATCTGTTCAGGAACCTATTGTTGTTAAGATGTGTGGAAAATGTGGATGTACCGGGTTGATCTTTACGATCGAGTAATCTGATAAATTTGTCAGATGAGATGGAATGTAGGCCCTCTTTCGATTATTCTAACCGTTAGCGATGGTTAAGTTAAGGAGGTGTTCGAATGTTGCCTTGATAAATATTAATCTTGAATCTGTCTTCTAATTGAATCTTGATGAACATATTCAAATGATAGCTTTACCTAAATTTTGCCATGCTAAAAATTATTGAAACATGTTTAAAGGACTATATGAACGTTGATGTATCGCCTTGTGAAACCTTGTCTTTTATATCCTATATTATTGAAGTTAAAGGCATTTCAATCTAATTTCTGATCATAAGGTAGAATGTTGAATCTATCCTCATAACTATGGTTGAGTTTGCAAACAGAGGTAGGAGCATGAATGTGCCCATGTGTGGCTAAGGAGGTTGAAGTGTGTGCTATTTTGGCGTTGAGCGTTAGTAAGAGTTAAATGGATGAAAGCTAATAAGAAATTCATAGTGGTGTAATTTTCTGAGATTATCATGTTCTAGTATCATCTTGTAGAAAGAGTTTTGTTTCAATTTTGAGGCTCGTGAACTAGGTTTTCCCTAGATCAAGTAGATGCAATCTTATTTAGATAATAGAGACATGATGAAGTAATTTATTGTGTTTTTTTCGAAAAGCCTATGGAGTGATGATTCTTGCTAAGAGAATATTATTTTGTTGATTGATGTGATTGTCAGATTGTGGTGGTGATGACGATGTTGAACGATTTATAAGTAAAAGAATTTGATCATTTGCATGATATCGATTTAGTGAAAATGTATCGAGTTTTACGTTTGTGATCATTTGGACCTCATGAGTTATGTGGGAATTGAGTCTGTTTCGAGCAAAGTGACGTATTGAAATATTTTATTGGTTCTTAATTTATTCAAGTGATTTGATTTTAAAAGACTCGTTTGGTTGAGTTGACAAGTAAGGTTGTATTCAAAGAAAGTTGTTTCTTTCCTAAATGAAAGAGTGTAGTAGAAGTATTTGAGGGTGGATTCAAATTTTGTAACTCGCAGTTTATTTGAAGCGTGCTAAACCTTGTTGTTTGGCCGCATAAGAGTTACTCCAGTTTCAGAAAGCAATGTTCTATTCTTATTGGTTGAGGTTTGGAATTCTTTTCCTGCGGGACTTATGCCTCCAACTTTTGACTTTCCCTTATGATATCCGAGTTCTTTGCCTAAGTGACTTTTTCCTTTGGTACTGTGTTTACTTCGAGCGGTAACTATCTTCATTTGCCTTTTATTTTGAAGAAGGATCCACCGATTCATCTCACAGGGGTCTTCCAAAGTGTTTATTAATTGTTGTTGTTGTGAGACCTTGGGTTGTAAGTATTCGAGGAGCATTGAAGGATGAACTGATTTCGTGTATGATTCTTGGAGATAATTTTATTTATTCAGAATATGTGTCTTTGAGGCTAAACTGTTTGCATTGTTTCAACCATTAGTACCTATAGAGATTTGTGATCCAAGATCTTTTGTTAACTTCGGGTGAAACATTAGAATTTTTGAAAGGATGGGAATCTTGTTCAGTTTATTAGATTATTACGACTAGGTAACTTGCATGGTTGTGCAGGTGAGATATGATGGAGTGTTGTAATGAGAGTAAGATTAACGAAGTAATCTAATCGTTAAAATAATTATTGAGATGACAGAGCTTGTTGGATTATTGTCAGGTATGACTTGGCGTCAAAGAGTAAACTTCTGGGAGTTAGAATATTTGTAAAGATACTTGGGTCAAGTAAATGTTTTCATGTTGATGTTAATGCACGAGTATGTTTGGATTGTTAGAATTTTAGGGATTTAATACGAGGATTTCCCTATCTTCTATGTGAGAAGTTCGTTGTAGGAGTCTTGGAATTTAATTTTTGGGCTTTGCATTGTTATACTAGAACTTTAGTCGCCCAATGATTATGTGTAGAGGAAGTAGAATATGGGTGAAATCGGAATAGCGGAATGAACATTGTTAGAACCATTTTGATGTGGTACATGAGAGTATGTGATGTGAATTCTAGGTTGGTTATTCTTAAAATATTGAGGTGATATAATTGCATGTGGGATCTATTTTGAGATGTATTGGAAGTCATCTGTCAAAGTTATTCTATCGGTAGAAGAGTTGGCTAGAGTATGTTTCCGTGGAGTCAATAGAGTCTACCTACAGAAGTGTGGATGATGTATTTCGACTTGAGCATAGCGTTGAGAATGCCAAGTTAGGAGAGATGAGTTAGTGTGTTAAGCGATGAATTGGAATTCCAAAATTTGAGAGAAATTTTATTCCTAAAAGAGAAACTGAGAAATTGATGCTTCCTCAAGTAGTGACACGTTTTCTTGATTCTTGTTTGAGCTATGTGCTTATGACTGATGTCTTCCAGAAATTGAGTTTTGCTTTATGTTGGCATGTGTGGTTCTGATCAGTTCAGAAAGAAAAAAATGATTGATTTGGTTATTCGAGTGATTTGTCCTTTAGCTTTTGTGGCGTTTAAATCACAAACCGCCCACTTGCAAAGTGGACAGTTTTTTTTTGTGAGAAATCTTCGATTCAGGATCTGACTTTTTTAGTACCGAGTTGGCATTGTGTCGTTGCGATGGGAATCCTTACTTTCAGTTGACTCTGTTTGTAATAGAGTTGTTCAAAGCAAGTTCTATTGTGTGTCTCTCGTTAAAGGAGGTGATCCTTGTTTCGGTAAAGAGTTCGATTGAGAGGTGGAACAAGAGTTCCGTGTGCTATGCGCATGTTGTGTGGATTGGTACCAAAGGGGAGGTTAACCGAAAGTACTTTGGTTTGTTGTTGACAATTGCGGGGATTAAGAGGTTGGCGTATCGCTAGGGTAACGACAGGTTTCTTCACTGTTGGTATCATTTTAGATGCGAATTCGTTGTGGTTAGTAAAATCGGTTGTTATGCGGGAATTTGATCGGTTCTGTCCAGAACCTTGCGCGATGGTTTTCATGTATTTATATTACAATTTGGAGGTTTCCGTCTCCAGGATATATTTAGATAATGTTCTTAGCTTTCAGTGGCCACCAAGAACACTAGATTCCGACGTACAGATCAAAAGTTATGATAGTTTTAGTTTCTGTTGTCCATAATTCTGACGCGATTGATCTGTCAAGTTGTCTCCTAAAATATGTTTATGATAATGGACGATTCAGGGTTTTCACTCAACTAGGTTATTGTAGAGAATTTCATAACCTTTTCAGATTGTTAAAGAACGCTCTAATCGGAGTTATGGAACAAAAGTTATGATCTGTTCTTTGCTGCTGTTTTTTCTTGATTAGGCAGTATCTGTTCTGTATCTTCATCTGCCTGTTAGCAAATTAATTTGGCCGAATCGGGAGATCTTGTCAACTAGAATATTGTAGATTTGTTCGTTGAGAATACTTAGAAACTGGGCTCACCTTGTTCCGAGTTCGAGATCATTACATATGAATTTTACCGTGGTGCTGTCCAGTTTCGGTTTAAGACTGAGATGTTTGTTTTCATGATAGGTCTTTTAGTTAAATCTCGAGGTACCGGGAAAGCGTTGTAGAACGTTGTCATGACGTGTCGTGTACCATGCTGTTCTTATTTCGTTTATTTAACTGTTTAGGCAGCGAGGCTTCGGGTTTAGGAGCACCATCGTTTCCTGCTAACACGTCGCAATGCGGAAGGCAAGTACTTCGATAATCTTACCAATTGTGAATGATGAGTGCTTAAATGTTTGTGTTGTGATGTTTTATGTTACATGAGAAGGTTCAATGTTTATGTTCTTTCATATGTGATATTCCCATAACTAGAGATGATGAGATTCTTTATTCATTAATTCATTTCATGCATTCCTCATTCATGTTTCATCCACGGGAGTGGATAGTAAGACCCACCATTCCAATGTGAGCAGTTTGGACGTTGTCATGTCCCGTCCACGGGAGTGGATTAGAAAGACCCATCAATTCCAGTATGGGCATGTAAGACCCATCAATTCCAGTATGGGCAGATTTGGACACCCGTATGAAACGTTCTTCATACGGGATTTGGATCCCCGCTTTTTATTAAAATGCGGGCTTAAGTGAACACCGACGGGTGTGTCACTAGTAGCTATACCGGTATAAGCACGTGTGCAGTCCTTTCATTCTTTAAATACATTCATTCCATGCATTCAAATATTCATTCCCTGTATGTTCATATACTGTGAAGAGATTGACCAGTTCATAATTGTTGTTTGTACTTGCTGAGTCTCGGACTCACTCTTGGTTTGTTTATTTATTTTTAGGTGACCGTTGATGATGATTCTCTTGGGAGGGAGTAGACATGCACTACTCATTCATTTCACCTTACACTAGTTTCAATAAAAGAATTGATACTGTCTGTCTTTCGTTATGTGATGGACTGTGATAAATAAATTTTAGTTGTGGATGATATCTTTCTTCACGTTAAGGTTGTTTAAATAACTGCTTATGTTCTAATTGATGTTGATCTGTTTAGCTTAGTTGATGAGTTTTGTTGAAGTTATTCCGCTATATGGTTATATGTTAGTTCTCTAGGTAGCATTTTGGCTTCCGAATAGCCAGGGTGTTACACCTGCGCTCTAGAGAACCAGACTAGTTGGGATCAAATGCTACCTTATGCAGAGTTTTCCTACAACAACAATCATCAATCAAGTCTGCAAATGTCCCCGTTTGAAGCCCTTTATGGAAGAAAATGCAGAACACCCTTGTATTGGACCGAAACAATAGAAGGACAAGTACTTGGACCTGATATCCTGAAGGAAGCCGAAGATCAAGTTTGGGCAATCAGAGAAAAGCTGAGAATAGCTCAGACCAGGCAGAAAATTTATGCTGATAACCGTCGCCGAGATTTAGCTTTCGTACCTGGAGATCACGTGTACTTGAAGGTTTCACCTCTCAAAGGAATGCGTCGATTCAGAGTAAGCGGGAAGCTTGCACCAAGATACATTGGACCTTTTCCAATCCTATCTCGAAGAGGAGAAGTAGCTTACAAATTGGAGCTTCTGCCCCAGCAATCAGATGTGCATGACATCTTCCATGTGTCTCAATTGAAGAAATGTCTGCGTGTACCGGAAGACTAGATGCCACTAGAAGCAGTTGATTTGCAGGAAGATCTCACCTACAAGGAGCAACCCATCAAGATTTTGGAAGTGTCCGAGCGTGTAACCAGAAGCAAGATCCTCCATTTCTGGAAAGTTCAGTGGAGCAACCACACTGAAGAGGAAGCCACCTAGAAACGTGAAGAGGACCTAAAGGCCGAATTCCCGCACCTATTCTCTAGTCAGCCCGAATCGGGGTCGAGATTCCAGTTAAGGGCTGTAGGTTTGTAACATCCCAAATTTGTTGACTTTTGAAAATTTTCAATTTTTTTAAAAATAACCATTTGGTTTAAGTTGCAAAAGCTTAACTTGAAATTTAGAAATCGAAAACCATTTAATTTGAATTAATCAGACCGCAATTAAATTAAAAAGTTAGTTTATTTGAGTTTTTTTGGATTTTATTTGGATTTTAAGTCTTTTCTTGTTTATTCTGGATTTAGAATTGGTTTTTCCTTTTTGTCTGAAGTTAAACTCTATTTTTTTTGCAAAATTAAAAGCTAAGGTATAGTTAAAATTATTTTTATTAAGTTCTAAATAATTCAAGGGACTTCTCTGAATTTTCCTAGAATTTTTAGACTTTATTAGCTATTTTCTAAAAACGTTTTGCTTTTCTAGCACTTCTTTATTCGGAAATGCATTTTAAATCCTCCCATTAGCTTTTGTAGGATCTCTCTTAGCCCATTCCTCTTTCTCATAACAGCCCAATTTTCAAATTTCGGTAAAAATTAAAATATATTTATTTTTGTGGAATTTTCTGAAACTTTAAAAGCTTTTTATAAATATTTTAAAGCCAAAACAAATTTGTTTGCAAAATTAAAAGCCAACATGAAGTTGGAAATAATTTTATGAAGCCCAAAATAAGTATGGGAATTTCTGTGAATTTTTCCATAATTTTTGGAATTATTTTACTATTTTCTAAAGCCTAAATGAATTATGAGAATCTAAACAAATAAGAAAAATCAAAAGGAAATTTAAAACTCAGTTTGGGCCGAAACCCAAACCTCCGGCCCAAACCCGCCCGCGTCTGTGCACCAACCGACCCACCTCTCGCGCCCTCTCTCTCTCACCCTAACCCCACCTGTCAGCCTTACACGCACTCACGCGTTAAAACCACCTCGGAGCTCATCAACCGTTGGATTTCAAACCAACGGTCAGATCTCGCGTAACCTTCAGGAGGCCCGAACATCCCAATCATCGTGAGCCGTTAGATCTAAAATGAACGGCTCACGATTCTTTGAGCCTTCGGGAGGGCGAACATCCCAATCAACGTGGCGCATGCGATCTAAATCCAACGGCCCATGACACCCCTTGTTTCGTATCATAACTCCAAATGTTTCTAGCGTTGTGGGCGTCCGATTTACATCTAACGGTCCAGATTCAACACATGTGCTGAAAAGCTCATTCGTTGTGGACCGTGCGATTATAACCTAATGGCCACAATCCAACCACCCATATTTTCTTTTCCATTTCCTTTTCTTTTTCCTTTTTCTTCTCTATCACTGCTAAGTGGGCCCCGCTTGTCAGATCGTCTTCTTCGCCACCTTCGTCTCCGCGAGGTCAAACCCGAGGCCGCCATTTTCGCGCACTCAAAAGCTTCGTAAACGGCCTAATCCCAACCGCCCCGTTCCTCGCGTGTACGTGCACATGACCACATTAATCTCCGCCGCGTTTCCCCCACGTTCTCCCTTCTTCTTCGCGACGGTTTCGCCCATATCCGCCGCAACCGCCGCCATGACCCCCACCTCCTCCACGCCATTCCAGAGCTCCCCGGCGCCTATAAAAGGATGCCCGGGTGCGCCTTAGCCTCCTCATCACAGCGCCCTCACTCACTCCTCCTCAAACGCCACCGTTCGCCGGAATTTTAGAGTTGAAGCTCTGAGCCCGAAGGAGCTTCAACCGCGGAGTTCATCGCCATCAAGCCTTCGCCGCCGCCGTCGCCCACACCATCACCATCACCATCACCATCACCGTGACGCCGCGAAGCCGGTGCGCACCTCCACTTCGCTGGAGGACCCCCGCAACATCTTCTTCCACGTCAACAGAACCTCGCCGCTGCCAAATCTCGCCACCGACGACCAGATCGCCACGCTTCTTCACCGCAAGGTAGCGCATCAGGATCCCCTTGTTCCCCTCTCTCTTTTGGTACCACTCACGCACCTCGCAAAAATAATTCGGGAAAATCAATTAAATTTCAGATTTAGGTTTAAAACTTCTAAAATTCATAACTTTTGCATATGAACTCCAAATTGGGTGATTCAAATTGCAAAACTTATATAAAATTATAATCTAGCTAAATAAACCAAAATATTTCAATTTGTAGTTATTTTGATTTATGTTTTTGAATTTATTTCAATTTGAATTTGTCGTATTTTCACGTTTAGACTTCGACGACTCCGGAGAGTTCGACCAATCTGAAGATTTAGAATTCCAAGACATCAACGAAGGCAAGTTACACCATTGACCATGTTGCCCCCAGTATTTTAAGTTATTTTCAGTTTTTAAATTCTTTACTGCATGCATATGTTCGTATAAATACTTTAATATCCTGTTTTATGTATAGTTACCCCATGTTTATTTGTATGGCCAATTTGAATATTGTATCTGACTACCTTGACACCATAGGCAAAATATTATCAAAATTAAACATATGCTTTGCCAGGCTTAGTTCACACTTATAGAATTTGGGAGGGTTTTCACCAAATTTCTACAAATTTTTTTCAAACTTGATATTGTGGTATTGTCTTACCACATGGGTTTATAAATAGAGTTTTATTCAAAATAAAATCAAAAATGGGTTTGGACTTGGGCGAAATGGTCGGAATGGTGGGTGTAGGTTTATGCACGGGATTGATCTGGTTAAGATTAAGGCCCATGGTTTGTAGGAATGACGCCCAAGTCAATTGAGGACCGGTCTTTGAGCCACTTTTTGCTATGTCATATCGTACTACCACATGTCCTGTATGGGCAGGATTTGGCTAATTAATTTGTGATGTTCTAGTGTATTTATGTCATGTGATTATGTGGGTGTCGGTTAGACGTTTTATTCCCACTTGGCGCAAGAGGGGGCACCCGGAGGACGGTTAGTCCAAAGGGGCGAAACCTTAGTGGGCATGAGTATACTAGGACAAAACATTGTAAATGCCTCATGGTAATTGCTCAGTCACACACCTACGGAAGCGTGTATTGGCCGACATAACGAGCATATCACCTCGTGTGGGTAAAGTTGTACCAACTCTGCAGAGTAGAAACTATTCGAATAGCCGCATCCGCGATCATGGACATGCTAGCAGGGCCATTTAAAGTTAGAATTGTTTTGGTTTTTAAATGCTTTATTAAATGCTGAGGATGGTTAATCCTTATGAAAAATTGGACGGGGAGCCAAGTGTTAGGAAGGGATCCTTCACTAAATCATTGGAGGTTATCCACATTGTAATATTGTCATTTTAAAATATGATTTTAGTCTTAATATAAACTGCCTTAGAAATTACTATAGTTATTTACACTAAAAATGCTGTTTATGCAAAACAACCCCTGCCATACACACTTGTTACCTTATGCATGCATTTTAATTCAATATTGGGTGTGACTTGCGAGCACAGAAGTTGTGCTCATCCTTGCTGAATAAATCTTATTCAGGAGAAGACTTCTACCCCGACGGTGAGGATCCGGACGAGTAGGCCTTTTGACCCAGACGATTGCCTATGGCGCATCGTGTGGCTCACCCCTATTATTATGTTTCCGCTGTGTTTATCTTTCGTTATTTGATATTGTTGTTCAGACTTATTTGTATTAAACAATTATTTATTTAATGTCATTGCGATTTCGTGATATGATTGTGATATCCATTTTGTGAGACTGTGTACATTGAAAATCCTGGACCAGTGTATGAACACAGAGAATTCGGGATCCTCCGCTCCCGGGTTCGACAAAAGTGGTATCAGAGCCATATCGACTGTAGGTCATGGCCGACGGTAGAAATGGTAAAACCATTAGGGACTATTTTCAAAATTTTAAAATTATTTACCTGTCTTCCAGAGTCTTACTCTTCCTTTCTCTGTTAAAAGATTTCTAAACTCTTGTCTCTTCTAAAAATTTTAGATGGCCGAGAGACCGACCCGTATCTCCCACTGGATCTTCGCTGGAGAATGGGCTGATATACTGTGGAAGATGATGCAGCACTTGAGCTTCAAGAAGAGGCCCACATACCAAGGATACAAGTATATAGTAGGACAGCAGGAGCGCTGGAGAGTGGAGGTTGTCCTCTACTCTAACTTGGCGCCGGATACGACATTCCACATCTTCGATGCCCCAATGCGTCGGGAGACTTTCACTGACGGCATTCAGGACGCAGCGAGAGAAGCCGTCCGCCGACTTCGCTATACTTATGACGCCCACCTTCGGGATACTACATTCCAGTACTACCCCATGCACATCCCCACCCGGCTAGGCAGTGCCTTCAGCTCAATCGAAAATGAGGATGTACCGGAGATCACCCATCAGGTGGAATTAGCCAAGGCGATGGATTACGCCTATGGCAACACCCTGGACGAGCTGTATTTAGTTCAGGGAAGATTAGAAGCCACAGAGGAGAAGCTGAGGGCAACCGAAGCAGAATTAGCTCTCTACAAGGCAGGCCAAGGCAGTACCTGCAACTACCCTGACTACACCCCATCCACCCCCATAGATATTTGCTTTTCCCTTTAGTTTCGTTTGTTAGCTGCGAATTATGAGCTACTAACTTTCTGTGGTAGCCATAATCAAATGAATAAAATAAAGAACTACTTTGAAAAAGAAAATTTTGATTCTTTGTCTTGTATTTGTGTGCTTTTTGGGCTAATATAAATTTATTTCCCCTTAGTGCTATTCTTTCTTTTCTTTCCTAAGTCTTTTGGAAAAATTCACGAGATGGTGGCCACCCGCACGGGATGTGGGCGCTCGGGGCGTGGAAGCGAGAATGCGACAATCGGGAGCACTTTGTCCAGCCTCCCCCACCGCCAGCAGCAGGACCGGACTGGCAACTGATGATGGCCAACCAAACCCATCTCATCGACTTGCTGGCCTAGTCGCCGGCAACTCTCGAACATCAAGCGCGGCGGCGTACGCCGCAACTCGTGCACCACGCACACCCTCCTCAGTGGGTGACCATGTCGGAATTCATGCGTATGCGTCCTCCAACCTTCTCCAGCAGCACCGAGCCGATGGATGCTGACGATTGGCTTCGTGCCATCGGGAAGAAGCTGGACATCGCGTAATGCACAGACCGTGAGAGGGTCCTGTTCGCCTCTCACCAGCTCAACGGACCAGCTTCGGAGAGGTGGGACAACTTCTGCATCTCCCACGCCAATGCCCAGGCCATCTCGTGGGACGAGTTCGTGAGAGCTTTCCGTCATGGCCACATCCCTGCCGGCATGATGACATTGAAGAAAAAAGAGTTTCATGCCCTTCGTCAAGGCAATCGCTCGGTGAGCGAGTATCTTCACCGATTCAACCAACTGGCTCGCTACGCTCCAGCTGACATAGCTCGGGACGAGGACCGACAGGAAAGGTTCATGGAGGGACTGAATGATGACATCTCCATCCAACTGATCTCCCAGAACTTCACCGACTTCCAACAGTTGGTGGACAAGGCGATCCGCCAGGAGGCCAAGCATCAGGAGATGGAGAACCGCAAGCGGAGGATGGCCACTCAGAGATTTAATGCAGGAGGCCTTCCCAAGCCTCGATTCATTCAGCCACAGCCACCGCAGCGTGGGAAGTTCCAGACTTCAACATCCCGAGTCCCAGTGCAGAACCAGCGCCCCAACACCTCCAACTTTCGCAGCGCATCAACTGGAGGGAATTTCAGGAGAAGAGCTCCGCTCCCTTAGCTGCAGGAGTGACCTGTTTCCATTGCAACGAAACAGGGCACTACGCCAATAGATGCCCCAAGAAGCAGCAGACAGCGACATCTTCCAAGCCAGCACCAGGAGCAACAGCCATTGGCGGCACTTCAAAGCCGTCAGGTCAATTTATCAAGGGACGTGTGAACCACGTCACAGCGGAAGAAGCCGAGGCATCACCGGATGTCATACTTGGTATGTTTCTCGTCAATTCAATACCAGCTTCAGTTCTATTTGATTCCGGAGCTTCGCATTCATTTGTATCAAATAAGTTTGTGGGCAAAAATGGGTTACCTATATCTTCCTTGACCAATCCTATGATAATCCATTCCCCGGGCTCAGAAATGAGGACTAGTTCTCTATGCCCAAACCTCACTCTTGAAATATCCGGAGTATCATTCCTAGCAGACTTGATAGTCTTACATTCCCAAGGGTTGGATGTAATTCTTAGAATGGACTGGCTAGCCAAGAATCATAGACAAATAGACTGTGCCAATAGGTCTATTACTCTCACTAATGGAGAAGGAATTTCAGTCGAGTTCAAGCCCAAGACCTACACCAATGGAAGTTCCATCCTCACCAGCTTGAAGGAGGTGAAACTTGAAGACATACCTGTAGTCCAAGAATATTCTGATGTCTTTCCTGATGATCTACCTGGCATGCCACCGGATAGGGACGTAATGTTCTTAATTGACTTAGTCCCAGGGACAGCTCCAATATCGGCGACCCTATCGAATGCCGACCAATGAGTTAGCGAATTGAAAAGCAGTTGAAGAATTGCGAAGCAAAGGGTCATCCGACCCAGTTCATCACCTTGGGGAGCACCAGTGCTGTTCGTCAAGAAAAAGGACAATAGCATGAGGATGTGTGTTGATTATAGATCACTCAATGAGGTGACGATCAACAACAAGTATCCGTTACCCAGGATAGATGATCTGTTTGATCAGCTGAAAGGAGCAAGTGTCTTCTCGAAGATTGATTTGAGATCTGGCTATCACCAACTGAAGATCAGACCAGAAGATATTCCGAAGACAACCTTCACCACCAGATATGGCCTGTACGAGTTTACAGTGATGTCCTTCGGTTTGACGAACGCCCCTGCTTACTTCATGAATATGATGAACAAAGTGTTTATGGAATTCTTGGATAAATTCGTGGTTGTTTTCATCGATGACATTCTCATCTACTCGAAGGATGAAGAAAAACATGAGAAGCATCTCAGAATGATTCTGGATAAACTCAGGGAGCACCAGCTATATGCCAAATTCAGCAAAAGTGAATTTTGGCTAAGTCAAGTGGCATTTCTTGGGCATATTGTGTCAGCAGGAGGAATTGTAGTAGATCCTGCCAAGGTTGAAGCCGTATCAGATTGGAAGCAACCCAGGACAGTCACCGAGGTGAGAAGTTTCCTTGGACTAGCGGGTTATTACCGCAGGTTCATTGAAAATTTCTCTAAAATTGCAAGACCCATGACTCAACTTCTGAAGAAGGAAAAGAAGTTTGAATGGACAGATGCCTGTGAAGAAAGTTTCCAAGACCTGAAGAGGAGATTAGTCTCAGCACCTGTGCTAGTCTTACCCGATATCCGTAAGGATTTCGAGATTTTCTGCGACGCATCCCGACAAGGTCTCGGATGTGTGTTAATGCAGGAAGGCAAAGTAGTGGCTTATGCATCCAGGCAGTTGAGGCCACATGAAGGAAATTACCCGACACATGATCTTGAGTTAGCAGCGATTGTACATGCTTTGAAGATCTGGCGACACTATCTCATTGGTAATTGCTGTGAGATTTTCACGGATCATAAGAGTCTGAAATACATCTTCACGCAGGCAGAATTAAACCTTCGGCAGAGAAGATGGCTAGAGTTGATAAAAGATTGCGATGTGAGTTTCTCATTTTCAGATGGGTTTTGTTGAGAAAAGAGTTTGCTTAAAGAGAGTTCTGTGGTGTGTTCTGGTTAAAGGAGGTGATCCCTGTTTCAGCGAAGAGTTCAATTGAGAGGTGGAACAAGAGTTCCGTGTTCTGTGTGCATGTCGTGTGGTTCGGTATCAATAGGAAGGTTAACCCAAGGTGTATTTGGTTGTTTTCGCTAGTTGGCGTATCGCCAGGACTGTCTCGAGTTCGTGCGCGGAGTACGTAACGTTTTGTATGTTTTGGTGTTGAGTGAGTACCTGGGAGATCCAGAGTTTGAGGTTTCGTTAGCGCTGTTGACCATCGAGTAAGACCTTACCTTCGAGACCCGTGTGTTGAGCATACCAGTAAAGATCGAGACTAGTGTTGACGTGAAAGATGTTGGTATCCGTCAAGGTGATGTGATCCCATAAGTCCGAGAGGGAAGCGACTTGTGAATTGGAGTCTCACATGCGAGAGCAGTATCCAGAATTATTCACAACAGGTAAGTGGTGACGTTAGCAAGTTAAGCAAGATTAGAATTCGGGGTCGAATTTTGTTTAAGGGGGGTAGAATGTAATACCCCAGAAGTATTCGAATGAATTATTCGGGAAAGAATATTTAATCGGGAAAGAATATTTAATCGGAGAGGTTATTTAATCATGAGAGAATGTTTAATCGGGAAATTTGAGGAGGTTTTGCTTTTACTCAGCAACTGGGCCTCGGGCTATCGCTGGGAGGCCCATTAGTGGGCTGGCCGCAAGGCCTGGGGGAGGCTCCCCCTTTTCTTCCCCCCGAAACCCTAGCCGCCCCACCCCTTTCCCCTCCTCCCCACTTGTGGCCGCCACCTCCTGTCCCTCTCCACTTTGGCGCATCCCCTGCTCCTGCACCTTCCCCCTTGGTGTGATTCCCTGCTGCAGGCCAAGGATGCCGCTCCCCGCTGCCGGTCTAGTGGAGGAAGAAGGGAGGATGCCCGGTTTGTGGATCGGCCAAGAAGAAGAAGAATGAAGGGGAGAAGAGAAGGAAGAGAGATCACCAGCGGGAGCTCGTGATCTTCAGCTGCTCGTTGAGGGTAACCTTCGTTCCCGTCGATTAGATGTTTAAATTGTTGTCTTAGCGTTACCGACGTGTAAATCGCTTTCTGTCCAGTATGTTCAACTGCGGTTTTGATGTATTTAGATGAATAGTATGGGGATCCAACCTCTTAGAGATAGTTGGATTATGTTCTTAGCTTTCGGTGGCCGCTGAGTTCACCGGATTCCGACGTACAGATCAAAAGATATGAATTGTTTAGTGCCACTGTCCTGTTAATCTATCAACATCCTGACAGTCTGTAGAAAACTGAGTTAATCTATTAGTTAAAGACGAAATCAGAAGATCTCAATATAATGAAAAATGTAGGTAATTTCCATACCTTTTCACAGAGATAACAAAACGCAAGATTTGGACATTCGTAGCAAAAGTTATGGTGGTTTTAGTGTGCTGTCCAGAGAACCCGACGTAAGTATTGAGGATGTGTTATTTGGCTTGATAGGGGTACTAGATGGACGAATCAGGAGGGCTCATCAACTAGGTTTAGTTGGGTATTTTGATAACCTTTCAATGAAGTCCAAGAACACTTCATTTGGACTCCTGTACTAAACGTTATGTATTTTATAAGTTGACTGTCTGTAGTGAACACCAAATTGATTGTTAGAAATTGGAAGATTGGAAATGCTTGGAAGTTTAGTGAGTTCATTTGTGTTGTTATTTATGCTTTTGGTCCAGTATGTTGGTCTTAGATTGGGTTATCTTTATGTTCAGGTGGGAGCGTGATGCCAGGGGCAGCACCCTCTTCGCGTCCACCGTTCTCGCACGGTTGAGGCAAGTATTCGGGTTGTAGAATATTTATGTTTGCTTGCTGAAAGTGGTTGGGTCTTTCCCGTACTAGTCATACATGGATGATAGTGTGATATATATATATATATATATATATATATATATATATATATATGATTGAGACTTGGTTACGGCATGTTTGTGATTAAAGAGTAACTTTGTATGTGATAATGCTCTACATGTTGTTCGGTAAATGAGATGTGGTATGTACTCATGATTTTACTTGTTGTTGAAAGTTATATTCTAGTGCATACGCATGTTGAGAGCATATAGGTGCCTTGGTCACGTGGTGACCAAGTACATACAGTTGAGGTCCCCGTCATGTAGATGACGGGCTTGAGGTCCCCACATTCATGGAATGTGGGCAATTGAATAGAGGTCCCCATCATGAAGATGATGGGCAAAGGTCCCTATACTTGTGGAGTATAGGCTCTTGGTCCCTATGCCAGAGGGCACAGGCAAGGGTATACATCGACGGTTGTATACCCCGCATTACCGGTAAAATGCGAAAAGAGATAAAGTTTAAAAGGGTGCATTGCATTGATCGCATTTCATAAATATGAAAGCTATGTTTAGTGTATTGTTATTGTGGATTATTGATGCTATGACTGTGTACTTGTTTTAGCCTTGTTGATACTTGCTGAGTCTTTGGGCTCACTCTTGCTTTGATATGTTTTAGGTACAACTGGCAGGAACGATATGCATGGGAGGGAGTAGATGTTGGATGCACTCACTATCTCACAATCTTAAGGCGTTTGCTATTTAGTTTCATTTCAGGAATAAGTAAACTACTTGAGAATCACAAATGGATGGTTTTTGTTTGGGTATCAGATTAATTGTAATAGTGAGAATTGAAATACTTGTTTATGTTCATTCGATTATCTTGCATGCTTGAGTGAACTTGATTATGAAGATATTGATAAATGCTATAATTAATTGTTGGAACCTCGGTATAGTTGACTATACAAAGGAGGTTCTGTCGAAAATTTATAAATTGTTCTAGTTTAATTTAATTCCAGTAGCATTCCAGGCTCATTGTGAGTTGGGGTGTTACAGTACTATCCGCCATCGCCGGAGAGCCGTCGATCGCCGGAACCATAGGTTCTCGACCCTCCGCCGCCGTCGAACCACCGCGTCAGCCGCCACCTCAGCTAGCCACCTCAGCCCGCTGCCTACGTGTCATCTACGTGGCATCCGTGTCAGCTGCTAGTCAGCGCCCGCGTGCCACCTCGTAACCCTAACCTTAGATCCATCTCGTGTGGATCTGTTCCACGGTGCACCGAGCCACTAACTCGTGGGCCGCACGTGTCAGTTTACTCTTCCATGGACTCGTGCACCCATAGACCATGAACCCATCTTCGTGGACCCGGTCCATGGACCGAGGGCCCACTTGTCTTTCTATGTGGCCTTTTCCGGAATTATTTTAATTCGGGAATTCTGAGGGCTGATGTCAGCATTGCGCAATAATCCGATTTTTCTGTTAAGAAATAATTCGAAAATTCTGGAAAATCCAATTTAGGGTTTTTCTTTAGATTTCCAATCTTCCAGAGCTCATAACTTTTGCATCCGAACTCCGATTGAGCCCATTAAAATTCCTAATTTTATATAAATTTGAGCTCTATTTATCTGAGATTTTTATTTAATTTTTGGAGTTTATTTTGCCTCTGTTATTTTTTTTTATTTATTTCTCTCGTTTGCGAGTAGACGTCGATTTGTCGGGAAACTTTGGAGAAGAAGGAGCACCTCAAGATCAAGACCAGTACTTAGACCTTTTCCAAGGCAAGTCATACCTTTGATCATCTTGAACCCAGTTTTCAAATTACTTTGTCTCATAGTATTGCATTCTATTTTAATTATGTATTTAAATGCTTTTGGGCATAGTTATCATCCAAATTGTTATTGTCACCTTGACTTTGTATGTCATAATTCCTTGTCACCCTAGATTGGTTATTAGTTGGTAATATTGTAGCACCAACATGGGTTGGTTAGATGCGAGTACAATTGCTTAGCCATGCTACGAGTCTCACATGTCATGTAAGTTGCAAATATTCAATTTGATTAAGTGACTATGGAACTTTGTGTAAGCGTAATGCGCTATGTGTTATTACTTTGTGATAGCATGTGTTGCACTAAAACCAACTGGGTGAGAAAGGATTTAGACTAAGGCAAGTGGTGGATACTTTGTGATATGGTGGACTTTGTGAATGGGAATGATAATCTTTGTGATCTAGTTAGAAAATGGAAGTCTTGCCTTGGTCAATTAAGGACTTAACTTTGTGCGCCATTGAACTGAGCCTTCTTTATGCGACCACATGCACGATGGGGCGGGCCTAACTTAGTAAGTTATGGATTCTCGACATTGATGTTCAGGTGGATAGGTTAGGCTTTGTGACAGGGTGGAGGTGTAACTACTTGGTGGTTGCATTGCGGGACAGTTCGCCGCATCCCTGTCTAGCGGTGTGTGTTAGACTAGTACTCTTTGTGAGCTGGTCTAGCGGGAAAGTACATCGGGAATGTCAATGTTTGAGATGAAGTTTCTGAACTGTTTTGTTACGATTAGTGCTAGCTACACTAGTTGTATCTTGTGGGTAAAGTGTACAACCTCTGCAGAGTGTTAAAATCAATCTATTCGAATAGCCGCGTCCGCGGTCATGGACATGCTCGGGGATTTCACACGAGGGGTAGTTTTCATAAAATGTTTGGGATGCGAGCTATGTGATCGAAGTCATGTGGCTATGTGAAATAATCTGTTTAGCTTTGTGTCTTTGTGAAAATAACTGTTAAATTAATATGGTCTATTTGTTTTGAACCGCATTTCAATCTATTATTGTATTCAATTGCAAATGTCGTTTTATGCAAAAGAACCACAGAAGCCTTTTCTTTGGAATAAGCCTGCATCTATAAATTGCATTTTGTGGTATGATTTGCGAGTACGGTTGTGTACTCACGCTTGTTGTAAAACTTGCGCCCAAACCTACAGAAGAGGAAGAGTCTACGCCTGCTTTCGAGGAAGAGTTCGCCGAAGGTTGCTGATCGTTAAGGTCTAGATCCTAGTCGGTTGCCTGTGGTGAATTGATGGGATCTGCACTGAAGTTATTTCTGTTCCGCTGCTATTTTATTCTCTGTTAGCCCTGCGTGGCTTAATAAGTGTAAACTCGACCATAAGGTCAAAACCCTTATTTATTATTCAAACTAATCGTTTACTTTATTCATCGTTTGTGTTGATTGATATTCACCTATGTTGACATTGTTTGCACTAGCGTGATCCTAGACTAGTGCAATATACATAGAGGGTTCTAGAATCGTAATTTTGGGTCCCAACATCTATACTAAATCATAATCACAGAGGAAACTAACCCATTTTATTTTGCTCAGTTTGGAGTTGCAGAGAAGAAGTTATACATTTTACAAATTTTGAAATAATTTCTAAGCATTATTTCATGTTAAGCAACAATATACACAATTTTCTGATACAGAACAGTGCCTAAACTCATTCTCAAATTAAAGTTCATTTCATTTCAGAGCTAACACAATTTGAATCACCCTAAAAGGAGTTAAAATGAGATAGTTATGCACTTTTGAAATTGGAAACACTTAAATACTTTGAAAATCAGAGCTCTTGGGGTGCTCCAACTGATCCAACGAAATCGGAGAGGTCAGAACCGTTGAGATTGAATCCAACGGCTCCAGCGCCAGAGAGGACCGCACCAGCGCAGGCACGCACTAGGGAGGTCTTGACCGTCAAATCCAGATCTGGAAATCCAGAGCTCCACAAGGAGGTCCTATGGCTAACTCTAAGAGAGGAGGTCTGGACGGTGAGATTTGGAGGAGGGGAGGTCCTGGCGGCTAAGATCTTCCGGAGTAGGTCTTACAGCCAATATCTTCACAGAGGTAGGTCTTACGGTCGGGATCTACGGAGGGAGGTCCTGACGGCTAAGATCTCACGGGGGAGGTATCAACGGTCGAGATCTCTACGGGGAGGTCCCCCGAGGCACGCTTTAAAAGAGAGAGGTCTGGACGGCTCAGATCTCCATGGGGAGGCCTTAACAGTCCAGATCTACGCGAGGGAGGTCCCGAGGTTTCCTTCACCAAGGACCAGGGGTGGTCTTTTGCAAAGAGAACCTCAAGGGGTGGTTTTTACAAAAACGACCACGGGGTGATCATTTCGCGGGAGGATGATCCTAACGGCTAAGATTAAACCAGGGAGGTTCTAAACAACTAGGATCTAACTTGAGAGGTCTTGTGACTTAAGTTTTCATAGAGAAAGATCCTATGGTGAAGATCTAACCTGAGGTATCCCTAAACGGCTACGATGAACCCTAGGAGGTCCTGGCACTAAAGTTTTACCAAGAAAGATCATGCGGCTAAGAGTTAATCCTACGAGGTCATCGACGACTAAGATTAACTCGGGGAGGTCCGGGACTTGTCGAAATCTCGACAACGATGCGAGCACTTGCACTCGCCCGCGGCTTGCTGCGGTGACCACGGCCACGACAGCGCGAACTCGAAGTGCCAAAGCGTGCGCAATACTAATGCGAACCCAAAGGAGGCACTCGGCGGCACGGGCTGGCCTAAAACGCCGTGAGTGGAGAGGCGGAGGAGCTCCTACGGTAAAATAAGAAAACGCGAAAAACTCCGCTACGATCTAATCTAACGGGTGCCCGAGCTCTAAGTGGTTATTGCGAACACACCTGAGCACGGATGAGTTCCGAAGGAAGTCGGAGAAGCTCTGGCGGCGGAGACCGACGCCGGAGACGAGGACGACAACGGCGACAAGTGAACCTGAGCCAAAAGAGAGCCAGAGGATAGTGAGGGTAGCTTCGCGATGACCTAGAGCAGGTCCAGGAGCAACCAAAGAACTGAAATGGCTCTTACCAGAGATGGGGACGAAGGAGTCCACTTTTGGCCGAAATCTGCGCAAACTCCAAATTGGTCAAATCCTACAAAGGTGACCCAAAATAGAGTTAGGGGATAGTTTTGTGGTGAACCGAGGTCCCAAGGGAAGCAAAGAGCGAGGCAAGAGAACCTTTGTAACATCCCCATTTTATTAATGAGGATTAGTATGCATCTTATCGTATGCATGACATTTTGGAAACATTTGCATAATATTTTACACTTGGAAATTTATCAAACAAATTAAACATACACTTCAAATTTGAACTCCAACTGAAAACAACAACAAAAACACATGATCATCATCTGAAAACAAATTATTAAAATGCTAGAATAATTATCATAATTTAATATAATTTTTCCCAAAATTATGGGACTGGTTTAAACCCTAAGAAAATTCAAACTCTTTACAAATACCTATTCTAAGTTTGAATTTATATTATACAAATTATATTATGAACAGTGAGTTTAATAATTTGTTTGGACATTAGGATGTCCCAGGAACCCCTGTGATTTATTTCACATTTTTAGGATTTTTCTTTCTATTTTTTAAGCCTCGGTCAAACTTGTTTAGCTTTGGTCAAACTGAAATCAAACTCGGGTTCGTTACTGTTGAACCGACCGAACCGGACCCCGACCCACGCGGTCAAACCTAACCACCTAATGCACTGCGCCGAACCCAACTTAGATTGACCGTCCGATTGGGATTCAACGGTCCAGATCTTGACGCTATTTGACCAGTCCGAACATCCCTTTAGATCCAAGCCGTCCATTCATGATCAAACGGACCCCAACCAAACCTGGTTTGACCCAACCGCATCCACTTACCTCCCAGCCACTGCTAACCGGGCCCACACCGTCAGCCCGTCTTCTACCTCGGGCAGGAGAGATGCTCCACGCGGCCGCCGCTTGCTGCGCGCTCTGCCATTTTCGTCCGTGCGCTGTTCATCCACCGCCCAACCTGACCAACCCGGGAGTGTCTCCTTGTGACACCGCCTCCACCCCATCCTCTTTTCGAGCTTAATACCCCTCGATGCCTCTCCAATTGCTCACTTCTCTTCCCGATTGTGGAAGAGAGGGACGCTCTAGCCGCCGTTTCACCCGGGTAAGATTCGCTCCGTAGCTTGCTTTGCTTTCCTATATCCTCACCGTCTCCATCCCTGCTAATGCCAGCCTTTGGTTTTGCATGTAGCACACGGAACGCCTTCGTGTATTCCTTGTCTCCGGAGCGCGCACCAAGGGCCACCGCCGGGTCCGTCTTCGTCATCTACGTGCTCCGGTGAGCTTTTGGCCTATGCATAATGTCTTGGAGCTTCCCCTCGCTTCACTCAGTTCCCCCACCATGTTAATTGGTCTTTGGTGCATTGAATCGCCTTTGCAGCCTCTGTCTTCCTCGACCCCGGCCTTAAGTGCCGCCGCACCACTGCACCATCCCCGGCGAGCCCCGTGTCGATTCTGCATACCCGGAGCACCACCGCGGCTTACTCATCCTTCCCCATCGTTCCATTGAAGCTCTCCGCCACCCGGCTGCCGCCTCCTCGACGCCATCGTCGTGCCACCGCCGGCTCCTACCGCCAGCCCACCTCTGGTCACCTCGGCTCCCTCCGAGCACTCCCGTAAGACCCACTCTTGTCCCTCTAGCTCGTGCTCCCACTATTTCCTCCGCTAACCCTCTCTGGCACCGCTGTGCCTTGTCATCCCCACGACCGGCCGCAGCGTGCCCATGCCGAGCCACCACCGAGCCGCCTGAGCCCCAAAACCGCTAACCCTGGCCTCCTTGTTCCCCAGGCTTTCTGTTTTTGTGGTCGCCTCTGCCACGCCGCCGCTTCGCCACCGGCGACGAATCACGCCCGAGCCACCCTGGACCTCTCCTGCGACAGCCCTCTCTGTTGTCGCTGTACATGAACCTTTGTCACTGAAAACTGGGAACCCACTGGTAAGGTTAACAATCTCTTGGCTGCCCATTAGTTCACTCCAATGCTTTGACCTTTTAAAAGTTTGAATCTTGAAGGAAGTTTAGGTAGTTCCTTTTCAATTTAGAGTTTTTCTTTTCTATTGTGTGTTGAATTGGGCAGAGAAGGTAATATGAAAATATTGAGATTTGTCATTAGACTACTGATTTGCTAATACTTGCAGTAATAAATTCCATTAATTCATTTAGCTATTTAATCACTCTTTTATAATCGACAAATAGATATTTGGTCTAGAGAGAAGATTAATTGACAGCGGTTCTATTTTAGCACTTTAGATCTGAAAAACTTGCTGTTGTAGCCTTGGAGGAGCTTGAACAGTAATCTGAAAGTATAAATTTTGTCAGTAGGCTAATAATAGGACCAATCCAATTAGTTAGTAGTGCTTTTGCTCTTTTAGCCTTTGAGCACTTATCCACAAAGAGATACCAAATCGAAAATCTTTTGGTTACGATTTTTTGAAACCGATGAGTGGACAACCATTTTCTTTTGTGAAGTGTTAGGCAGTACTAAAGGAAGTTTTAGTGCCTTGTGCTGTGTTTAGCTATTAGATCACTCTAGTAGATTATCATTTTTTTTTAAAGTGAAATTTGTAGGAAGTCTTTTGGTAGTTTTCAGTTAAGAAAGATGCTTGTAGGTTGGGTGTGAACAGAAAAGAAAGTCAGTTTTTCATTTGAATAGCAGTCAGTAAGCTTACTAGCTTATGGAGCTTTCTAAATCTATAAACCACATGTTACCACTAATTAAGGTTGTTTGAAAGTGCTTGGTAGCCTCTCACAACCAACTAATTATAAGAGCAAATAGAAGTTGTTCTCATAGAAGTTCTTGTTCTCAGTAGTAGTAAGGATCCTCACAAACTTAGCAAAGTTAAAATTTCAGTAAGCAAGAAGTTTGGTTAAACTTCACAAATGCATATCTAATTCATTTTAAATCCAATTTGAGTGAAACCAATTTTGTTGGTTTTCATTTTTAAAAGTGCTTTAAATTGGAATAGGTTTGAGTTATGTTTCTATTACAGAAAAAAAAGTTGTTAATTAAATTAATTACACATTAAGGACTTAAACCTTGATAAATTCCTAGAAAATTCATATGAGCTCCAATCGAACTACAAATTTCACCTAGAATTCACCTAAAATATTACTCTACCTACTGTATGAATGTCTTGTAATTTTGAATGTTTTTAATTTTCAGCTTTATTGGCATTATTGCAATATTGGTCTTTATTGGGTTTTTTGACGATATCGATATATTTGTGAGATCAATATGAGTATAACCTGAGATTGAACCAGTGGTACCAGCAAAGGTGCGAGCACCCTCCTCTTGATCATATTGCTCCCAGTGGTTTTTAAATGTTTTGTGTGAGTTTTATTATCGCAATTGCATGCTATTTTGAAATGTATGTTTATGGGTAGAAGTAGTTAATCTCCTAATTGCTGCATTAACCCTCCTTGAAATGTTGCTTACCCTTTTACCTTGCATGATTAAGGATATATGTTATATGGGTTGTTTGCTAGTTTGTAGAACGATGCTTAGCCATGAGCTAGTAGTTATGCCAAAGCGATTGATAGAGCTAGTCCATCGGCACGAGATTGAATTGAATCTTGATGAAATTTGAGGATTATATGGATTGAATTATATTGATATTGAGGATTGTTTCCAGATCTTCAAATCGGCTATTTGTGACCAGTTAGGTGGGTTATTCTTTGTATGTTGGACTTGGGCGGGTGATAGGATGATGAAGGGTGGTCGGATTCATGTAGCCCGTGCAGGTATATGAGGACCGATCGTGGTGTGATGAACCAAGTCTTACATACAACCACACGTTTATGGACGATGGCTTGGCTGAATAATTTCTTTGTGTGTTAGCTATCGAGAACACGATCGGGTTGACAATTGTTATTGTTATTTTTAATTGTTCTCTAGTCAATCGGTGGGGCATGTTAAGTTTTGTCTTACTTGCTCTTAAGGGTCTCTTGTTTGAAAAGGAATTTACTTACACAACGGGGTTCACCTGTGGTCAGGAGATTCTTAGTCTCCCATGGGGTTTTCTGTTCCTCGGGTGGGTTGATAGTTAGGACATGGCATTGTAAAGGCCTCGTTATGATATCTTAGTCACACTCCTTGGAAGAGTGCATGGCGACGATTATAAGGTATTCATATCGTGTGGGTAAAGCTGTACAACTCTGCAGAGAACTAAAATCTATTCGAATAGCCTCGTCCTAGGTTATGGACATCACTTGTGGGAAAGCATGCACAGTTAGTTCTTGGGAAATTAAGTTTGGGTTATGGATGGGAATGTTATGTCATTATGTTAGTTTGTTCAAATCTGAAATGATTTCATGAACGCGTAGTTCGCGCGTTAATTTTGTTGAGGAATGAATTGTGCCACGAATGAGATGTTCATATGTTGATTATATTTGGAGAGTATACCATTGATGATTATTACTTACTATCATAAAATATTCTCTAAATTATTTTACAAATGGCAAATTGAATCGATATTGTTTATCTAAATGAAAAACTTGCTTTATGCTGAAAATTGACTAGTGTAGTAGCCTTCCTTTGATACTTACATGCATATTTATTTCTTTTGAAAGTCTCGCGAGTACAACTTTGTACTCTAACAGTGTCTATTTGTTCAGGTGAGAACGACGGGTGCAACGGTTTTAACTCCAGTTGGTTGCTTGTGGGATTGTGGGCATGCCAACTCGGTTATTCCCTTTTTATTTAAGTTTATCTTCCGCTGCGATTTAATTATGTTGTTTAGATTTGGCCGATCGGCCCTCTTATGCAACCTTGTACTAAAAGGTTCTATTTAAATGATGTTGTAATTGATTATATTATTCTTTTGTACGATTGTGTATGGATGTGAATGCAATGTTGTGTTGGATATGTGCATGTTGTGCGATCCTTGGGAGCTAACATGAGACGCATATCTGGGCACTCGGGATCGTACTCGTCTCTCATTAAGGGTTGTGCCTTCTGTGCAATCGCTTGATGCAGGCAGGTCGGTCGGGGTCCCCACAAGCACTGGAGCCGTGCCGACACGAGGAGCTTGAATTGGTCGAAAATGGCAAAAATGGGGTCCTCGGTGATTCGCACTCAAACACACATAAAGGGAGAGCTAAGTGGCAAAGAGTCTTTGAAGGGAACTCGGGAGGAGCTCGGAGGTGCTCAAGTAGCGAGGGTTAACGGCTACAGTATGAGGTGTAATGGCGGAGGTGACCGAAAGCTTATGTCGTGCGCGAAAAAGAGGAGGGAGCAGGTGGAGGTCAGACCTAACACTGACATAGCTGAAAAAAGGGGGTGCTCAGAGCCGTTGCTGGGCCCCACGAGGTGACTAGGCACTGCTCCACCCACCTGCCATGGCGCACGCGCATACGGCACGTCGAGGAAGAAGAAAAACAGAGGAGGGAGGTCGGGATGGTCGTGAGCGCTCAGATCAAAATGGACGGCTGCGATTGAATCGAACCACTCGAAGGTCCAGCGCAAAAGGGGAGGTCGTGGGCGTTGGATTGAAATCCAACGGTCCAAGCATACATGCCCACGAGCTCGAGCCCAAGTGCGGCTACGGGTGGGTTCGGCGAGTCAAATGACTTGGGATCGGAGTCGACTTGAGCCAGTCGACTCAGACTAGGCTATGAATTTTGGGTTTTGAATTGAGCTGATCTTTGGGGAATTGTTTAAGGTAGTAAAACAACTCCAAAAATTCTAAAATTTTTACAGGAGCTTGCTAACTTAGATATTGACCTTGTATAAAATTTTCAGAGGTTTTAATGCAGTGAATTTTCCTCCAAAATTTTTGCAAGGTGCTGAGCTAAGGTTTGACTAACCTCCAAAAATATTCAAATAATTTCTAAAAATTGTGAAATTTTTCAGAGGGGTCACACACCATCCCTAGAACTTAGAAAAAATATTTCCAGAGGATGATCACAAGATTTGACAAGAAAGTTTTTGAAGGGCAAGGTTTAGGTCAAAATGACTTGTGACTTTTGTATTTCCATAATTCCTTTGTAAGAATTTTTTAGAACATACAGGAAATACAAGATGTAAGAAAAGTTTTTAATTTCTACACATTTTCTTACATTTGAAACACAAACCAAAACTTGGGATGTTACAAAGAAGCCACAGGAAAACCACACGGCGCAAGAGGGGGCCTCTTGGAAGTGCAGGCACCGGGCAATGGAAACCTTAGCGGGTAGAGTACATCGAGGAATGAGCATTGTAAAGGCATTATGGTGATCTCCCCATGATTCATATGTCTAAGAAAACATGTGTATATATCAAGAAGATTATCTCTGGTGGGTAAAGTGTGCGAACTCTCTAGAGTAAGAAAACTATCGGATAGGCTGTGCTCACGGTCAAGAGTGGTCTTGAGAACTTCTTTGGATATAGCTTTCATTTTAGTAAAACAAATTGTGATGGAAAGAAAGGTTGGGGTGGGACCCGGGGTTTTGAGAATGCAGTGGGGACCAATGGTAATCTGAGGATATCCAGAGCATTGGCGATTGGAGCCACTCAATGGTATAGGAGGTTAGACCTCCACTAGTACTTCACAAATGAAAACTCATTTATAAAACATGTTTGTTAAAATACTAAGTCTCAGGAATTTCTATTTAGTCTAATTCAAACTTGGCTTTGTGCAAATAAAAGAACCCTAAAACCTCCCTTGACTAGCCCAGCATTTGTACAAACTGCATTGTGTGTTGGCTCGCGAGTACGGTTGTGTACTCAGGCTCGGCCATTATAATATTTTCAGATCCATATGACCAAGACACCTACGACCACTACTACCTAGAGGCTAAACCGGATGGTGTGGAAGATGAATGAAGCATTAGGCCGGGAACCCCGTCGCTTGCCTATTGGCGGGGTGAATGGATCCACTATGACTTGTTTGCCTCCTCACTTAACTTCATACGTACTCGACTTATGTAAGATTTTTGCCGTGGCTCTTTTGTAAAGCGATTGGCGCATGGCCTGATATATATATATATATATATATATATATATATATATATATATATATATATATATATATATATATATGTATGTGTGTGTGTGTGAAATATTATGGGCTCTCCTTGAGCAAACTAAGTACTATTAACATGGAGCAAGGTTCACGATCGGTTGGGTTACAACCACTAAATGATGACTCACGACCACACCTTTATTGGTCTAGGACCACTACCCTCCATCCATGACCACCCCTAGATAATCTAATATCACCACCAATTGACTCACGACCACCCCTCGCTAGTCTGGGTCACCACGGGATGTCTCACGACCACCCCCGAGTGGTCTACACCGCCTACTAAGTGTCCCACGATCCCCTCAAAATCTCCCAAGACCTCCTCTGGATCTTCCAAGACTTCCTAGGACCTCCAGGACCTCTTCGGACCTCCCTTGAAATTCCTCCGGCTCCCCAGGACCACTCTTCAGGTCTTCCTCTTGGATCTCCTCTAAGGCATCTCAAGACCTCCCTTGGACCTCCTACTCCAGAGTGTCTCTAGGACCACCCCTTGGACTTCCTTTGAAACCTCTCGAAACCTCCCCTGTAACTTCCCCAGAACTGTTCTAGGACTTCCTATTAGACCTCTCCGAGACCTCCTTTGAGACCTCCGCAGGACCTCCCACGACCTCTTCAGGAACACCCACGTGGACTTATCTGAACCATTCAGGACCACCCTTGATATCATCTGAATCGTTCAGGACCTCCCTTGGTTCCACATGAACCATTCAGGATCTTCCTCATACTATCTGGACCATCACAGACTTCCTTTGGTTCATCTGGACCGTCCAAGATCTCCCCTAAGTTCATCTAGATTGTCCTTGACCTTCCTCGACATCTTTAGGTCCACTCCAGGATGTCCACGAAACCACCACAGGATCACCCCAGGACCTCTTCAAGATCACTTCAGGATCTCCTCAGGATTACTACAGGACCTTCCGGACCACTTCAAGACCTCCCCAATTCCTCTTTTTAAACGAGTTTGGTCAACCTGTGGACCTGACCGTAAGTCGGTGTTGAGCTTGCATGGTTATGTGAACGGTCCCAAAATCCCCTGATCCCTACAGAACCACCCCAAGACCTCCCTAGAACACCTCCGAGACCACCCCAAGACCTTCTCGGGAGCTACTTCAACAACCAGGCGTGGCCATAAACTTAACCCAGCGTTCCCTATACGACACTGCCATACCCCATCAATCATTACCTAGTTGAGGGCCTGCCCTAGGCTGACTACGAGTACTAATCAAGACTAAGGAACAGGAAGGCTGCATGGATAGTTATGAGTGTTGATTAAGACTGAAGATCGAGAAGGCCAAGAACTAGGTCGCGAGCCCAGAGTTGACTGCCGGTGGTATATCATGAGGATTCCACGTTCTATTCCTCATACATTTCTTCTTTGTTGATCTCGAAGATAATCGGCCTGCTCAGCCCATTGACAAGTCCAAAAGCCGTAAGGTATATTTGCACTTTGTTTAAAATTATGCAATATCTTCACATTTTCATGATATGTGTTTGAACCAACAATGTAACTATGTGTGTCAACTACTGATCCAGGGAATGACACATCTATACACAGTGGGTCCCAGCTACAAAATTGGGGTCTGACAGCCTTGGTATCAGAGCATATCGACTCTGCGATGTGACTTTAGTTAGCATGGCTGTTAGTTTCCTTAGTAGAAGTTTTCAAAACCTACCTTCTCTTGCAAAAGCTTTATGAAAAACATAAGTAAGGTTGCTCATCCTCATCCCTTCTAATGGTGTCTCTTTTACCTATGTCGGTCTTCTTTTGATTGCGAAGGATGATTGGTCTCCTCTCCCCTCACTTAAGTTTCAAAATTGTAAGTTCAGGAACGTGATAGCTTATTAAGGTTAGAGACATCTCGTTCTGAGCAACCTTTGTGCGCAGAATTGTGCACCCCCATGTGTGATATCACGAGTAGGCAATGTACTACAGTAAGATTTCATTTGGAACCAGTGCTTTGCCTATTTTGCCCAAGGCGTCATATTTGAAGTCATGGGAAAAGTTGTCTTAAAAGATTTGTGTGATTTGGTTGGGCCTTCCGTCTTTTCGTATATTAAAACCCTAAGCTTTAAAGGAAATGGGTTTAATCACGCTACCTTTGCGATCTTCTCCTTCCTCATGCTTTTCCCTCCTCCTTTCTTTGTGAGCAACCACGGATGACAAGACTCTCCTAACAAACATATAAGATGAAAATAGGATCTTTAGGTGTCGCCTTCCACTAGGGAGATTCATAACCACTGTCGGTGTTACGGATGTGGCAAGGTGGACCACCTAGTATCTCAACGCTTACTGAGAGACAAAAGAGGCAAAGCGGTTTCTTTGTTTGATTGTGTTGAATTAGGGCTTTCGCTAGGAATTGTTAACTAAAGAAGGTAAACATGAAGGTCGAGTTCGGCGAAGCCAAAGTGGCCTAATCGCTCCAGCTATAGCAAGGAAGAGCACGAGCTTTGTCTCAAAGGATGCCATCAGAAAACTAATAAGGGCAGAGATCGTTGAGTGTAACAACAATGGATCTGCGTGACGCAAGCATTGCGACCACCAAAGCGCGATAGAGGCACGCCCACGACCAAGAAGACACGTAAGGTAACCTAGGCAGTGGGTTAACACCCAATATAACCTTAGGCTTAGGTGATGTCATAGTGGATGTGTAAAATAAGTAGTTAATGTAGATGTATCGAAGGTACCTTAAGGTGTTGGGGATGAAATAAATATGTGACATATTGTGGAAGTAACCCCTATTGTAAGAGCTTACAGGACATTTTCGTAAGACCACTCTTGGGTTAAAGCGACAAGGATAATGGAAGTTATACACATAACTCAAGCACTAAATGGATTATTAGCTAAACTCTAGAGTTTTGAATATCGAAGGAATTAGCAAAACCAAGGTGACACTTGAGGAACATCTGATTTGCACTAAAAGGCATTGGTTCAACATGTGTAAACGGAGCAATACTGAATTACATGTTAATTGGTAGAAGGAAATACAAAAGGAGTGCAATTAAGATTAATGGAAAGGTAGTAGATATGGAGGAATAACCATAGCTATTCAAAGTTGGATCAATAGGACTTATGCAGAAATAGTGAAACCATTAGTGGTAACCTGGTGAGAAGTACCCCTGCGTTCTCATGTGCCAGTTCGTTTTCCCGTGCAATGCGTGTGTCTCATCGTTCCCCGAATGAACCAACGTCGTTACAACTTCTAGAGTATCTCCTCGTCTCCCGCTCTGACTTTAGCACATGTTTATTGTAACAGCCCTAACTTAGGGTTTGTATTTCAAATGTAAAATTTTGAGGAGAAATAAAAACTTTTGTTGTCTCTTCAAATCATTTGAAAGTTCCTACATTTTTCCCTAGCAATTTCCATTTTCCAGAATTAAATTCTTGTGAATGGAGATTGTTGTCAGCTAATTCTTAGCCTTCAAACTTTGATCATCCTCTGAAATTATTTTTCCTACCATCTTGATCATCCTATCTACCTCCTGAATTATTTCACAATTTTTAGATTTTGTTTGCTATTTCAAATGGCCAAGTCAACTCTGTTTGAAATCTGGTCAAACTCCTGTACAGCAGCTTGTGAATTTTCTCTAGAACAATGCAGTGCATAAAAGTTCTGGAAAAATTATACAAGGTTGTCCTCTGTCCTTTGTAGCTACCATAAAAATTTCGAAATTTTTGGAGCTCAAGAGCTACCTCTAAAAATTCCCCAAACCTTCTCTGTCTTTTAAATCAAATTCTAAAAATCTTGTTCCTCGGGCCCAGACAACCTCGGGCTCGAGTCCGACCGCACCACTTGACTCGGTCGCACCGCCTAGCTGCACCATGGCGAGTCAATCGATCGTAACCGTCAGATGAAGATCGAGCGATCCACGTCAGCGTATGCAGCGACTGTCGAATGCATACACCAATCCCGGCCGTCCGTTTTAGATCCAGCGGTCGATTGTGTTCTTGATCAAATCAAACCACCGGTTCGCACCGCCGTTTGTCGCGACATGTGGGTCCCACCTGTCGGCATCAACCTCGTCTTCTCCGCACCTCACCGGGCTCGCGGCCGTGCGTGCATGTTTGCCACGTACCTCGTCGCTGCCACCTTTATGCCCTCGTGTCGGTGGGAGGCATCGCCGTGACTTCATAAAGCTCGAGCTCATCCACTTCTTCTCCTTTGCGTTCTCGTGCTATCTCGCCCGATTTCTTGTTTGGCGCGGAAGGGGACGAAGGTAGCAACGGCGTTGGAGAAGCCCTTGAGCCCGCAACCTCACCATCGTGAACCACACTCGGTGCGCATCCATTTTCCCATCCGGAGCTCGTGGCATCCGGTGAATCGTCGGAGCCACTTCTTCGTCCCCAACTCCGTTGGTCTCGGCTCTGCAAGCTTGCTAGTGCTCGGTGAGTTTCGGCTTGACACTTGGTCGCCGGATCGCATTGATGCGAAGTTAATGATGGCTTCATTTTTGTCTTTGGTGCATCGTTGAGGTGCGCGACCCTTTCTTCTCCAATCACGGTGTTCGCGCGTGGCAATTCAGCGCCTCGGACCTTCTTCTTGGCGTTATCTTGTGCTTATTGCTCCTAGAGTCGGCGATTCCGTGGCGCACCTTCCGAAGCTTCTCGAAGTGCAGCATCTCTCTGCGAGGCGTGCTTCTTCTCGCCTCGGCCGTCGTGAGCCCATCTCCGCGACCATTGGGCTCAGCGTCACCGTCACCGGGTTCGTGAGGTCTTTGCGAACCTTAAGGTACCACTCACTCGTCTTGAAACTCAGCGGTTTGCTAGATCACTGCTGGCGGCGCTCACCAGTCCCGTCGCGTGCCGACGAGCGCCGTGAAGCTTAGTTATCGCTAAACACGGTTACGTTAGGTCAGCGACTTGTGGGCCCTCTGCGTGTTAAGTCTGTTTTAGGATTCAAATCTAATCGTTTTAATTCTCGAGTCTACGTTATGTGGGCGGAATGTCGGTTAGGGATTGTGTAGTTTTGTTAATCGTTTTCTCTTTCATGAGCGTATTTTTGCTAGGCATATGTGTTAGGATTACGTTACGTTAAGCGAAGGCGTATTCTTTGAATCGCCGGCGTCACCTTATGCGCGATCCGCTATAGTCGACATTTCGCGTGGGCCACTTTGTCGATGGTGGGGCTGGCCGTGCGTCGGTAGAAGAAGTATTAAGAGCTTTAGTATTTACGAAATGCTTTTACATTTGCCTTGTTAAATCGATTAAACTTGTAAAATGCATAACTAATTCAATTTTATCCAAATTGCATAAAACCAGTCTTTATTAATTTTCATTTTAAATGTTCTATTTATTAAAATTAGTTTCAACCTCGTCTCTGTATCGAAAATCTGTTAAATGATTAATTGATGCTTTATGCATTTTCCAAAATTAGAAAATTCATATCTTTCTCAATAATTGTCCAAATCCAGTGAATCAATTTGTAAAATTTCATTTTTAATATACTAATTCTTAGGATAGGTTTTAGATACTATGTTTGTTCATGAAAATTTGTTGGATAATTAACTAGTAACTTGTTGTGTTTTTAGCTTAGAAAATTCATAGAAATTGCTAATAACTTAAAATGATTTGTTCCTGTTTTTAAAATTTTGTTATTTCATGCTTAGAAGTCTTGTGTGAGTTTTGGCTTGTTTTGATGTTGTTGAATGTTTGAGTTTTGTCGGTGTTATTCGTTCTTATTTGTTGTTATGTTCGATCGTTAGGCTTCGATATTTGCGGCAACCACGAGGGCGATCCTCACACCATATCGAAACAACGACAACCGAGCAAGCGATTTGATCATGTTTAATCGAGTATTTTAAAGATTAATATTTTGTTTCATTTGTATGTATGCATTGCTTATTTGTGTTAAATTGATTAGTTAAATCCGTATTTGCATATCCTGTAGCCAAAATATTGATCTCTACTACTGAGCCTAGGTTATTTGCTGTGATTAGAGGTCATTGGATGATCTCTTGTCACTTAGTAGATCAGGTCAACTTGCTTAGACATGCTTAGCTATCGGTGAAGCCGGGCGGTTATCGACTTTAGTCGGTAACCTTGATCACCTAAAATTTACTACAACTTTATGTTTCAGCATTTTGCTATGCTTACTTGCAAAACTAAAACCAAAAACAAAAATGATTTAGGCAGGGCACAATGGTAAGATTGGTGTGATCTTTTGGGTGTAGTGGAAAGGTGCAGGTCAATTAAGGACCGAACATCTTGTGAGTTTTGTTATCCAGGCATTTCGGCGTGCTAACCACACTAGAGGTATGGGACCTCTCTTGACCTAGTACTTTGGCGTGTATTGGTCCCGGTCGCAGGAGGTCGCGGGAGGGACGGAGGTGGGAGCATGGTAGTTGTCGAAAAGCTTTATCTGAGTGGGTAGTTGTCTTTTCGGCTTTACCATGTAGCGTATGGTGTTTCTACCCATACGAGCGGCTCGGGTTGATACACAATATTGGAAACAGATCTCGTAGGACTTAGTTGTGCGGCATACCTTGAAGTGTGCTTTGGCTTAAAGCGATCCGAGGTGTGGAATGCGATGGTACACCCTGCGGTTAAAAACTATTCGAATAGCCTCGTCTAGGTGATGGACACGCTTGGGTAAGCTTATCGAGTTAGACTACAACATTTAAATTAAAACTTGATGGGTGAGTACGAATGCGGGATTCGTGCTATTGTTAATGGTGACTATTGGGATAGTCACTTCTAGGTTGTTTATCTTTCGCTTTTGTTATTACTATCCTTCTTGTTATTTCAATCTTAAAAATGAATTGCAAACTTGCCTTTAAAAGCGTATTATATTATTGCAAATGAAAGTTGGCTTTATGCAAATGAAACATATGGCCTCCACTAAACAAGCTTGCATGTAGCATATGAGCAGTGCGCTAGTTCACACGTCGTCTTGCGGGTACAAAGACAATCTTTGTACTCGGTGCTTTGCTTAATGTTTTTGTTGCGAGAGGAAGAAGGTGAGCCTCGGGGCCTCACTTACGTGAGTTGTCTTTGTCGCCGTGGGTGGCGATTAGGCTTGGCGGTCGGTCGGATGCCTTGTGGGTTGAAGGCACACTGATTGGCTTTGTTTATAGCCATCTTATGGCACTTTTGCTTCCGCTGTCGTTCGGGTTATTTGTGTATCTCGTGGCACAGCCGGCCTATATACGTAATATTGTTACTATTTGTTTATCTTCCGTTTGTAGTGTAATGTTTGGACTCTATGTTTTGAATGGAGTTGATGTCTAATTTTGTAACGAGGTGCGTATACTGCTTTCTGGGAAGTATACATATCTCGAGGATCAGTTTATTTGATTTGTGATGCTAGGACCAGGTGGTTGGTTGAGCATTACAAGCCAAATAAACTGGGTCCTCACAAAGTTGGTATCGAGCCATTACGACCGTAGTAACCCAAGCATAGTCGTCCTTAGGATATTTTGAAAGTCTTATTTTCAAATCATAAAAAGGGTTTATGAAAACCGAGGCAGATTCTCAGATTTTATTCCTTACCTATCTTAGCTTTCTACTCTCATCTTACTCTAATTTAAGTTTTGAAACTTGGTTTCTCTCTTCACCTTTCAAAAGATAGTTACTACCGGTGGAATTAGTTTGGGGAGAACCATGAAGTTTAATCCAACTAAAACTTGTGGGGATAATAGGGTAAGATGTAAAGGGAGTAGTTATGTGTCTACGATTTTTCTTTGGTCGAACTTTATCACGCCTTGTGTTTGTTTAGATTTGCTTTCATGAATTTTGGGCTTTCTTGCTCTTAAATTTGTTGCTAACTTGTCTTAGTAAAGCAGGATGGCGGGAGAGCAGCGTGGCGGTCGGCGGGCTGGTCATGATGAGGAGCTTCCCCTCCTCAGACCATGGTGAGAGTTCTCGCTCGGATCGAGCGAAACCGCATGGACAGACAGCGCATCTTGGAGGTTATTGCTAGGAATACCTCCACTCCGCCGGTGGTGGCGGCCACGGACTCGCGGAGGACTTGCGAGTTCCTCCGTGCGCAGCCCACCGACTTTCTCCGCTCACGAGGACCCTCTCGATGCGGACGATTGGCTGCGCATGGTTGGCGAAAGCTCAACATAGCTCGATGTCGGCGCGAGGATAAGGCACTCTTCGCGTCCCACCGGCGAGGGCGCGGCACTCTCATGGTGGGAGAACTATCTCGCCATGCGGCCCCGCGCGAATGTGGTCGCGTGGGAGGAGTTCGGATCGAGCTTTCCGTCGGGCCCACATCACGATGGCGATGAAGTGAAGAAGAAGAATTCCTCGCGCTCAAGCAAGGGCGCAAATCGTGGCGGAGTACATGCGAGTTCAATCATCGCTCGTTATGCTCCGGGAGTGGCCTCGGATGAGGCTAAGCAGAGAAGTTTATGGATGGCATGCGAGGAGCTGCGGGACAAGTTATCTATTGTGGACTTCTCGACTTTCGTGCCTTGGTAGATAAGGCCATCGTTGCGAGCATAAGGCAAAGGCGCTGGGCGAGTCCATAGCGCAAATGGGAGGCACATCGGTCTACTCACGCCGGCCTCGTTCGTCCTCGGTGGGCGGCACCGATGGCCCGTTCTTTTGCTCCACCGGCGCCGAGACCATCTGCACCAGCTCCTGCGCCACCACGCGGGCGTGTTTCAGCCACGTGCGCTGCGATCCAAAGAGCAAGCGGCCTCGCAATCCGGCCGAGGTTACTTGTTTCGCCGCCACAACAAGGGCCATTATGCGAATGCACGCCCTCGAGTGTTGCAGCGACCCCTCGTCCTAATGGAGGGCGCGGGCGGGAGTGGTCACCCACGACCGGAAGATTATTGAAGACCGAGTGCGGCGGTGGTCGAGTCAACCACCTTTGGTGAGGAGGCTCGGGGCGCCGGATGTCGTGATTGGTACACTTCTTGTTAATTCTCGTCGCCGCGGTATTATTTGATTACGAGCATCGCATTCTTTTATTTCAAGATCATTTGCTGCTGTTAGTGGTCTTCGCTGTGTTCCTTTGGGAGTTAGTTGCTCATCAGCTCTCGGGATCGGAAATGAGAGCCGAGCTTGATGTCGGGATGTTCCTATCATAGTCCAAGGTGGGGTTTTTAGCAAATCTTATCTGCTCAGTTCGGTGAGTGCGGATGTGATTCTTGGCATGGATTGGTTGTCCCAACATTTGGGGCAAATCGATTGTGCCGGAAGATTGTCTACCTTACCGACCCTTCAAAGCGAGCAAGTCGGATTTCGCGCGGTGCGGGGCCACATCTATGTGCATTAGAGACAAAGCCGCCTTGCAGTTGAGGATGTTCCCATAGTATCGACTTTGGGGATGTCTTTCCGAAGACTTGCAGGATGCCTCGGTTCGAGACACAGGTTTGTCATCGAGTTCTTTGCCGTCTTGCCCGATTTCAAGGCGCCGTGTCGAATGCCTCCCAATGAGCTAGAAGAATTGAAGAAGCAGCTTGGTGAGCTCCAAGCAAAGGGTTTCATCCGTCCCAGTTCATCTCCTTGGGGTTGTCGGTGATCTTTGTGAAGAAGAAGGACAAGACTTTGCGCATGTGTGTTGATTACCGTCCTCTCAATGAAGTGAGCGGTGAAGAACAAATATCCTCGCCCGCATTGATGATCTTTTGACCGGTTATGCGGAGCTCGGTGTTCTCAAGATTGATCCGAGATCGGGCTATCATCAAGTCCGGATCGGTGAGGATATTCGAAGACGGCTTTCACTACTCGTTATGGCACATGCGAGTACACCGTCATGTCTTCGGTTTGACCAATGCTCCGGCGTTGTTCATGAACCTTATGAATTCCGTATTCATGGAATATTTGGACAAATTTGTGGTGGTTTTATTGATGACATTCTTATCTATTCCAAGATCAAGTAGAGCATCTTGAGCATCTGAAGATTGTTTTGGGCAAGTTATGGAGCATCACCGTGTATCTAAGTTCAACAAATGTGAGTTCGTTGAAGGAAGTAGCATTTTGGGCCATGTTCTTTCAGTGGAGGCATAGTGTGGATCCCAGCAAAGTCACGATGTTCTATCTTGGGGCGGCCAAGTCGATCAACGATGTGCGGAGTTTTCTTGGTTTAGCCGGCTACTATCGCGCTTTATCGAGAACTTCTCCAAGATCGCAGCCGATGGTGAATTGCTTAAGAAGGACAAGAAGTTTTGTATGGTCCTCTGCTTGTGATGAGAGCTTTGGGAGCTCAAGCGGCGATTGACTTCACTCAGATCCTTACTCTTCCGATATCCACAAGAGCTTGATATTTATTGCGATGCCTCTCGTCGGGGACTCGGATGTGTTCTTATGCAGGAAGGCAAGCGATTGCCTATGCATCCGAGCAATTGAGGCCTCATGAGCTCAACTATCCCACCCATGATTTAGAGCTTGATCTTGTGGTTCATGCACTCAAGATTTGGCGGCATTATCGATCGGTATCGTTGTGAGGTGTATTCCGACCACAAGAGTTTGAAATACTTATTCACTCAGCCGGATCTGAACCTCAGGCAGAGGAGATGGCTAGAATTGATCAAAGATTATGACATGGGTATTCAATATCATCCGGGCAAGGCCAATGTGGTTCTTTGATGCACTTAGCGAAAGGTGTATTGCGATACTCGATGATCCAAGAGCGACAACCTGCGCACCGCTGCGAGTTTCAGCGTCTCAACTTGGGTTTGGTTGAACATGGTTCCCTTGCTGCCTTGGTTGTGCAACCAACCTTGGTGGATCAAGTCAAGCGCGACGACAATCGGATGATGGTGTGGGTAAAATCAGCGAATATCAAGGATGGATCAGCCAAGTGTTTCGCGAGAAGATGAGCACGGTGTCGTATGGTTTGGGCAGCGTCTTGTGGTCCCAAAGGTCCCGAGTTGCGGGATTTGATTTTCAGAGGCCCATGATTCGCCTTTGTCCATCCATCCCGGGCCACTAAAATGTACCAAGATCTGCGTCGAGAGATTACGGTGGACTCGCATGAAGCGAGATTGCGGGTTCGTGGCGGATGTGACATATGTTGTCGCGTCAAGGCGAGCATCGGCGTCCCGCGAGTCTCCTCCACCCTTGCCTATACGAGTGGAAGTGGGATTCGTTGGTATGGACTTCATCACTGGTTTGCCGTGCTTTCTTCGGGAAGGATGCTATCACGGGTGGTTATTGACCGATTGACAAAAGTAGCACATTTTACTGCGGTGTGTACCGCCTTAGCGTCGATAAATTGGCGATCTCTATATCTCCGCATTGTGAGCTTGCATGGTGTGCCACGAACGATTGTGTCGAATCGTGGCTCTCTTTTCACTTCGGCTATGGCACGTTTACGAGGAAGCCATGGGGACCGTCTTTCTTCGCTTAGCCTATCATCCTCGGTGATGGTCGACGGAGCGAGTCAACCAAGTTCTTGAAGATATGCTCCGTGCTTGTGTTCTTTCCTATGGGAAGAATTGGGAGAAGTGCCTACCGCTTGCCGAGTTCTCCTACAACAACAGACTTCCAGCTAGTCTCGGTATGGCACCGTTTGAGGCTTTGTATGGGAGGCGATCACGTAACCCCATTGAGCCCGGTCGAGGCTGGGAGAGCAGTTCTTTGGCTCGATTCCATCAATGAGGTGAAAGTCAAGTGCGATTGATTCGTGAGCACTTGCGCGTAGCTCGATCGAGCGAGTAAGAGCTATGCGGTCGGCGTCGCCGTGAGTTGAGTTTCACCAATGACTTGTGTATCTCAAAGTCTCACCTCTGAAGGGCATCGTCGTTTGGTGTCAAGGGCAAGCGGCTCCTCGATATGTCGGGCCGATCGCATCATCAAGAAAGTGGAGCTGTTGCATACAAGTTGGAGTTGCGGCTACACTCGAAGGGTGCATGATGTTTTCCATGTGTCACAATTGAAGAAGTGCCTCCGTATTCCGATTGAGAAACACCATTGGAAAATATCGATGTGCGTGAAGATCTGTCTTATCGTGGCGTCCCGTTCGTATCCTCGAAGAAGCTGAACGCGAGCGAGGAACCGTGTGATCAAGTTCCTCAAAGTTCGGTGGTCGAACCACTCGAGGATGAAGCCACTTGGGAGCGGGAAGATCGTCTCGAGCGATTACCCATCCTTCTCTCTCGGTGATCGAGAATCTCGGGCGAGATTCTGTAAGGGGAGATTTGTAACACCCTAACTTAGGGTTTGTATTTCAAATGTAAAATTTTGAGGAGAAATAAAAACTTTTGTTGTCTCTTCAAATCATTTGAAAGTTCTACATTTTCCTAGCAATTTCCATTTTCTAGAATTAAATTCTTGTGAATGGAGATTGTTGTCACTAATTCTTAGCCTTCAAACTTTGATCATCCTCTGAAATTATTTTTCCTACCATCTTGATCATCCTATCTACCTCCTGAATTATTTCACAATTTTTAGATTTTGTTTGCTATTTCAAATGGCCAAGTCAACTCTGTTTGAAATCTGGTCAAACTCCTGTACAGCAGCTTGTGAATTTTCTCTAGAACAATGCAGTGCATAAAAGTTCTGGAAAAATTATACAAGGTTGTCCTCTGTCCTTGTAGCTACCATAAAATTTCAGAAATTTTGGAGCTCAAGAGCTACCTCTAAAAATTCCCAAACCTTCTCTGTCTTTTAAATCAAATTCTAAAAGTCTGTTCCTCGGCCCGAACCCAACCTCGGGCTCGAGTCCGACCCGCACCACTTGACTCGGTCGCACCGCCTAGCTGCACCGTGCGACAGTCAATCGATCGTAACCGTCCGATGAAGATCGAGCGATCCACGTCGCGTATGCAACCGACTGTCGAATGCATACACCAATCCCGGCCGTCCGTTTTAGATCCAGCGGTCGGTGTGTTGTGATCAAATCAAACCACCGGTTCGCACCGCTTCGTTTATCGCCGACATGGGTCCCACTGTCGGCATCAACCTCGTCTTCTCCGCACCTCACCGAGCTCGCGGCCGTGCGTGCATGTTTGCCACGTACCTGCGTCGCCGCCACCTTTATGCCCTAGGTAATCGTGTGGGAGGCATCGCGTGACTTCATAAAAGCTCGAGCTCATCCACTTCTTCTCCTTTGCGTTCTCGTGCTATCTCCGCCGATTTCTTGTTTGGCCGGAAGGGGGACGAAGGTAGCACCGGCGTTGGAGAAGCCCTTGAGCCCGCAACCTCACCATCGTGAACCACACTCGGTGCGCATCCATTTTCCCATCCCGAGCTCGTGGCATCCGGTGAATCGTCCGGACCCACTTCTTCGTCCCCAACTCCGTTGGTCTCGGCTCTGCAAGCTTGCTAGTGCTCGGTGAGTTTCGGCCGACACTTGGTCCGCCGGATCGCATTGATGCGCGAAGTTAATGATGGCTTCATTTTTGTCTTTGGTGCATCGTTGAGGCTGCGCGACCCTTTCTTCTCCAATCACGGTGTTCCGCGCGTGGCAATTCCGGCGCCTCGGACCTTCTTCTTCGACGTTATCTTGTGCTTATTGCTCCTAGAGTCGGCGATTCGTGGCGCACCTTCCGAAGCTTCTCGAAGTTCGTAGCATCTTCTGCGAGCCGTAGCTTCTTCTCCGCCTCGCCGTCGTGAGCCCATCTCCGGCGACCATTGGGCTCCGCGTCACCGTCACCGGGTTCGTGAGGTCTTTGCGAACCTTAAGGTACCACTCACTCGTCTTGAAACTCACCGGTTTGCTAGATCACTGCGGCGCGCATCACCGTCCCGTCGCGTCGTGAAGCGAGCCGCCGTGGCTTAGTTATCGCTAAACACGGTTCTGTTAGGTCAGCGACTTGTGGGCCTCTCGTGTTAAGTCTGTTTTAGGATTCAAATCTAATCGTTTTAATTCTCGAGTCTACGTATGTGGGCCCGGAATGTCGGTTAGGGATTGTGTAGTTTTGTTGTCGTTTTCTCTTTCATGAGCGTATTTTTGCTAGGCATATGTGTTAGGATTACGTTGTTAAGCCAAGGCGTATTCTTTGAATCGCCGGCGTCACCTTATGCGAGCGATCCGCTATGGTCGACATTTTCGCGTGGGCCCTTTGTCGCTGGTAGGGCTAGCCGTGCGTCGTAGAAGAAGTATTAAGAGCTTTAGTATTTCGAAATGCTTTTACATTTGCCATTATTAAATCGATTAAACTTGTAAAATGCATAACTAATTCAATTTTTATCCAAATTGCATAAAACCAGTCTTTGTTAATTTTCATTTTAAATGTTCTATTTATTAAAATTAGTTTCAACCTCGTCTCTGTATCGAAAATCTGTTAAATGATTAATTGATGCTTTATGCATTTTCCAAAATTAGAAAATTCATATCTTTCTCAATAATTGTCCAAATCCAGTAATCCAATTCAGAAAATTTCATTTTTAATATACTAATTCTTAGGATAGGTTTTAGATACTATGTTTGTTCATGAAAATTTGTTGGATAATTAACTAGTAACTTGTTGTGTTTTTAGCTTAGAAAATTCATAGAAATTGCTAATAACTTAAAATGATTTGTTCTGTTTTTAAAATTTTGTTATTTCATGCTTAGGCTCTTTGTGTGAGTTTTGGCTTGTTTTGATGTTGTTGAATGTTTGAGTTTTGTCGGTGTTATTCGTTCTTATTTGTTGTTATGTTCGATCGTTAGGCTTCGATATTTGCGGCAACCACGAGGACGATCCTCCGCACCATATCGAGCAACGACAACGAGCAAGCAGTTTGATCATGTTTAATCCCAGTATTTTAAAGATTAATATTTTGTTTCAATTTGTATGTATGCATTGCTTATTTGTGTTAAATTGATTAGTTAAATCAGTAGTGCATATCCTGAGCCAAAATATTGATCTCTACTACCGAGCCTAGGTTATTTCTTTGTGATTAGAGGTCATTGGATGATCTCTTGTCACTTAGTAGATCCGGTCAACTTGCTTAGACATGCTTAGCTATCGGTAGAAGCTGGGCGGTTATCGACTTTAGTCGGTAACCTTGATCACACAAAATTTACTACAACTTTATGTTTCACATTTTGCTATGCTTACTTGCAAAACTAAAACCAAAAACAAAAATGATTTAGGACGGGCACAATGGTAAGATTGGTGTGATCTTTTGGGTGTGATCGAAAGGTGCCGGTCAATTAAGGACCGAACATCTTGTGAGTTTTGTTATCCGGAGCATTTGGCGTGCTAACCACACTAGAGGTATGGGACCTCTCTTGACCTAGTACTTTGGCGTGTATTGGTCCCGGTCGCAGGAGGTCGCGGGAGGGACGGAGGTGGGAGCATGGTAGTTGTCCAAAAGCTTTATCCGAGTGGGTAGTTGTCTTTTCGGCTTTACCATGTAAGCGTATGGTGTTTCTACCCATCTGAGCGGCTCGGGGTTGATACACAATATTGGAAACAGTCTCGTAGGACTTAGTGTGCGGCATACCTTCTAAGTGTGCTTTGGCTTAAAGCGATGCGAGGTGTGGGTGCGATGGTACACCTGCGAGGTTAAAAACTATTCGAATAGCCTCGTCCTAGGTGATGGACACGCTTGGGTAAGCTTATCGAGAGTTAGACTGCAACATTTAAATTAAAACTTGATGGGTGGTACGAATCTGGGATTCGTGCTATTGTTGTGGTGACTATTGGGATAGTCACTTCTAGGTTGTTTATCTTTCGCTTTTGTTATTACTATCCTTACTGTTATTTCAATCTTAAAAATGAATTGCAAACTTGCCTTTAAACTGTATTATATTATTGCAAATGAAAGTTGGCTTTATGCAAATGAAACATATGGCCTCCACTAAACAAGCTCGCATGTAGCATATGAGCAGTGCGCTAGTTCACACGTCGGTCTTGCGGGTACAAAGACAATCTTTGTACTCGTGTGCTTTGCTTAATGTTTTTGTTGCAGAGGAAGAAGGTGAGCCTCGGGGCCTCACTGTGAGCTGTCTTTGTCGCCGTGGGTGACGATTAGGCTTGGCGGTCGGTCGGATGCCTTGTGGGTTGAAGGCACACCGATTGGCTTTGTTTATAGCCATCTTATGGCACTTTGCTTCATTGTCGTTACGTTATTTGTGTATCTCGTGGCTTTGCCGGCCTATGTACGTAATATTGTTACTATTTGTTTATCTTCCGTTTGTAGTGAAATGTTTGGACTCTATGTTTTGAATGGAGTTGATGTCTAATTTTGTAACGAGGTGCGTATACTGCTTTCTGGGAAGTATACATATCTCGAGGATCAGTTTATTTGATTTGTGATGCTAGGACCAGGTGGTTGGTTGAGCATTACAAGCCAAATAAACTGGGGTCCTCACATTTATAAATAGATTTCCCCCTTTTTGAAAGGATTTTTCCATCAACCTCCTTGACTCCCTTTCTCCAAGACTTCCAATGGCTTCTCCCCTTGTGCCGACCGTACTGTCCTACCTTGTGGTTCTTCACTCACACCTTTCAGCCGCGGCTTAGCTCAGGCTGAGACAAGCCCCTGTTCTCAATATCATCCGTGGCAGGCCCTCCAATCTACCGAAGACCCTAGCGGCTATCCTCCGTCGACTCGAGCTCCTCCTCAGGCGGACTCATGCAAGGGCCTGCGAGATCCAGTGAGTGAACCTCATCATAGGAATCGTCCTATGGAATTATCTGGTCCGCACCGAAGAGGCGGTCCGGGGGGTTGAGGGCGATCTCCGAGCTGCAGAAGAGCGGGTCGACCTCGCCGAGACAGTGGAAACCAGGATGGATGGCCTCTGGGCTATATGGGACATGTTCTTGGAGTCCGAATGGCTACAAGTATAAGTAAAGCGTGCAAGGGCGCAGCTAGAGGCGTTTGACCTGACAGTTGTCAACCCCACCGCCACTAAAGCCGACGAGGAGGCCTACGAAAATTTGAAGGCTGGGTTAGGGTGGCTAATCTTTTTCTTGTCATTTGTGATGTAAAAACAATGGCCCCCTTGTGAATGGGGGAGGTGATCGAATGAAATGAATCCCTAAGTGGCTATATCATGTTTTTCCCGCCCCTTCGTCCGCCATTTTCTCATCTAGATTCTGTTTACCTCTCTTAAAATTCCCAATTACCAATATCTCGTACATTCCAGAGGTTAGAATCAACAATTAGGAAGACGACAAGAAGTCACACAGGAGCCTGCGAAACAACTAGAAATGCTCCAGCACCCTCCACTACATTTACGTTCTATCTTCTTATCATCGCTCAACTGAAATCTCGGGGTCAAGATTTATCTTAAGGGGGGTAGGGTTTGTAACAGCCCAAAAATACATAAATGCAAAAATACAGGATTTTTAAAACTTTTTGGTATAATAGCTATTGTTGTACCGTTTGCCTACATCTTTTGAGAGTTACTTGTGGGTTTTGTCTTCTTGCTTTCTTGGTTTTATCTGTTGACTCATAGGAATTCATTAAAGCGAATATCAGGATTTTAGTAAACCCAAAATTATGTTGTTTCGTCTCCTTCCCAAATTCTTTTGAGCCTTTTCTTATTACTGGATCTCCCTTTGGCTTAGCCCTGGCCAGCCTGGTTCTGGTCTAGCCCAACCAGCTCCTGACCGAACTTCGTTCAACCAAGACAACTCCTTCGGTCATAGGACCAGTGGTAGTTGCATCCCTCTCACAGTGTGCTGACCAATTTCAGCCCAGCAGTCATCAATAGCAATCACTCAAGCTGTCATTCTGCTACCCTGTGCTACCCATACCATCAACTTCTCCAACCACTCCTCATCATCTATGGCACCTGCAGCACATATTTACCCCTAACCCCTGAATGCTTTCTTTTACCATTCCAGTTTAGCCTCACTTTCAACCTCCCACAAATGAGCTCGAGCTCCGGTGGGACACAAGAACTTGCCTCGGTGGAGCGCTACCGCATCACCACCCTCGCCATTAACACCTATCGGTGAGGCTACTCCCATATTGTGTGCATGCGCTCACACCGTGCCTAAGGTGGCGTTTCCCCTCAACTAACCTTACTCCTCAACTCACAGAGGCGCCTTAGATGTTGTTCTTAGTCCCCTCCAGTGGGCACTTCAAGACCCCCTCGGAAGGACCATCTATCGGCTCCTAGGGAGTAGCCTTGAACATGAAGACCACCTTCCCCTTTAAGTTACTGCAAAGACGGAGCTTCTCTCATAGTCATGGCCATATCGCTAGCCCGACTCACCAAATGGTAAGTTCCTAGTGGCCAGATGCTCCTCCTAATGTGAGCTATCCTGATCTCTCGCTATTGTCTCTTTAGTTATATATCATACATTCTTTCTCTAGTTCTTCCCTGGCTCTTTCATTGGTTCGTTCGGTCGCGTCGAAGTCATCAAAACCTTTGCTTCTTTCAACCACACACAGATAACACTCCCACGACCTCCTCTTTTGCAAAGACCACCCTCGTTGGCCATGACCTCCTAGTTTACAAAGACCACCCATCTAGCCGCGTCCTCCCCTATTTCGGACCATTCGATCAGAAGGACGGCCCGATTAAGATATGAGGTTCGTACGGTCCGAACGTTCACTCAATTAGGACCATCCGATCAAAATTAGATGGCCCGATTGATATGAGAGGCTCGGACGGGCCAAGTGTTCATCTCATTTTGAACCGCCCAATCAAAGTCGAACAACTCCGCCTCGCCGCACCTTACCTCTTTGACTTCAGGTTCTCCTCCTCAAGATTGCCTCCTCGGTCTTTTTGCAAAGACCACCCTCTGGGTCATGACCTCCCATTTTACGAAGACCACACTCTTGATCGTGACCTCCTGCTTTACAAAGAACACCCTCTTGGCAAAGGCCACCCGTCCGGTCAAGATCTCACATTTTACAAAGACCACCCTCTTAGCCGCGACCTCCCATTTTTACAAAGACCACCCTCAAGTCATAGCACTCTCACAACCTCCCTAGGTCGTAATACTCAAAATACCTCCCCTGGGTATAGTGGTTCCAGGACCTCCTTTGGGTACAGTGATTCCAAGACCTCCCTTGGATCATAGTACCTCGAAAGACCTCCCCTGGGTACAGTGATTCCAGGACCTCCCCTGGGTACAGTGATTCCAGGACCTCCCTAGATCACAATACTCCCATGACCTCCCCTCATCATAAGACTTATAGAAACTCCTCTAGCCACAGTACTTCTAGGACCTCCTGAGGTCACAATATTTCCACGACCTCCCGGTCGTATTCTCCTATAACCACAGAACCTACGACCACTTAGTCCTTCGACTATGCTGGTCTAATACCCATAATATCTAGCCTTGCATCATTTGAAATTTCTTGCATATTTGTGAATGACTTGAGTTTGAACGTATGTTTATTTGCCTTTCTATTTGTTTTGTGATTATAGAAGCCGAGGAGACCGAAGACTCGTTCGTGGATCAGGATCATGACCACAATACTCTAAACAAGGCAAGTCAACACTTTCACCATATTGCACCTACTTTTATAAAGTACATTGATTTAAACTACGAAACTGCATTGCTATGTTTTATCAAGATTATTTGGTCTAGCTCGTAGTTAATGCCTTAACTATAATTGTGTATAAACTTCCAACCCTTGAATTTGGACATTATCCTTTGTCACCCTAGACTTAATGGAATACCTACTAGCTGATAAGTCTGCATCTAAGTGTCACGCTTAGCCTTGCTAAGATACAATGTCGTGTGGGTATTAAATTGCCCCACCATAATCATTAAAAAAAAACTTTGGAAAACAGTTCGGGGCAGTGAGGCTGGGAGCCTGGCTGGTATGTTGATAAAAAAGGATAGTTCCAAAAACAAATAAAACCTAAAAACCATTTTCGACTTGGGCGGCTAGAAAGAGTGGTTGGTGCTGGGGGCACGAGTGATGGTTGGTATGTGGTTGTACCGCCCAAGTCGCGTAAGGACCGAATCTGGTGATGACCTCTTGTAACACCCTAGCTATCCAGAAGCCAAAATTTTACCTAATAACTCTAACATACAACCATAATCATAAGAATTGAAGCATTACTCCAAGTTATAACGAAAGAAAGATGAATCTCTCATAAGGCATAATCGCACAAATATAATATGAACTTAAGCAGGACAAGTACCACAACGGAAAATAAACATCCATAACCAAACATGAGGCATCATCTACATAACACCTCAAGTACGGGGATGGGGCACATGGGCCTAGGCCCATGGGGGACACCCTGGCCGGCCACAAGGCCTGGATGGCCTGGCCAGAGGCCCAACCCACTAGACTGCTCCAAAACCGGAAAAAACACTAGCAGCCTTTTCCCGAATAAATTCCCTCTAAACGAAACTCGGAGTATTACACCTCTCATGTAAAAACAGTGCAACCACAAGTCTATAATGGGTATGACCTGGCCAACTAATTTTCTCACCTCGACGTGGCTTCACCATTAGGGGAATGTGGCGTGGGTAAAGGGGAAAGAAGCCACAGGAAAACCACATGGCGCAAGAGGGGGCCTCCTGGAAGTGCATGGAACCGGGCGGTGGAAACCTTAGCGGGTAGAGTGCGTCGAGGAATGGGCATTGTAAAGGCCATGTAGTGATCTCCCCTTGATTCAGATGTCTAAGGAAACATGTGTATATTTCAAGATGATTATCTCTTGTGGGTAAAGTGTGCGAACTCTACAGAGTAAGAAAACTATCTAGATAGCCATACTCACAGTCAAAAGTGGTGCTGAGAATTTGCTGGATTTACCTTTCGTTTCCGTAAAACAAATTGTGATGGAAAGAAAGGTTGGGGTGGGACCCCAGGGGTTTTGAGAATGCCTGGTCGGGGACCAGTGGTAATTACGAGATATCCTGAGCATTGAGTAGTTGGAGCCACTCAATGGTATAGGAGGTTGGACCTCCACTAGTACATCACAAATGAAAACTCATTTATAAAACCCGTTTGTTAAAATACTAAGTCCCACGATCCCCTCAAAATCTCCCAAGACCTCCTCTGGATCTTCTAAGACTTCCTAGGACCTCCAAGACCTCTTCAGACCTCCCTTGAAATTCCTCCGGCTCCCCAGGACCACTCCTCAGGTCTTCCTCTTGGATCTCCTCTAAGGCATCTCAAGACCTCCCACGGACCTCCTCTGAGACATCTTCAGGACCTTCCCTTGGACCTACTCCAGTGTGTCTCTTGGACCACACCTTGGACTTCCTTTGAAACATGACCTCCCCTGGAACTTCCCCGGAACTTTTCCAGGACTTCCTCTTGGACCTCTCCGAGACCTCCTCTGAGACCTCTGCAGGACCTCCCACGACCTCTTCAGGAACACCCACATGGACTTATTTGAACCGTTCAGGACCACCCTTGATATCATTCGAATCGTTCAGGACCTCCCTTGGTTCCACATGAACCATTCAGGATCTTCTTGATACTATCTGGACTGTCCTAGACCTCCCTTGGTTCATCTAAACCGTCCAGGATCTCTCCTGAGTTCATCTAGATCGTCCTTGACCTCCCTTGACATCTTCAGGACCACTCCAGGATCTCCACGAAACCACCATAGGATCACCCCATGACCTCTTCAGGATCACTTCAGGATCTCCTCAGGATTACTACAGGACCTCCCTAGGACCTTCCGAACCTCTTCAAGACCTCCCCAGTTCCTTTTTTAACCGAGTTTGGTCAAGCTGTGGACCTGACCGTAAGTCAGTGTTGAGCTTGCATGGTTATGTGAATGGTCCCAAAATCCCCCGATCCCTGTAGAACCACCCTAAGACCACCCTAGAACCCCTCCGAGACCACTCCAGGACCTTCTCGGGAGCTACTTCAACAACCAGGCATGGCCATAGACTTAACCAAAGATTCCTCGCATTGACGACGCCATACTCATCGGTCATTACCTAGTTGAAGGCTGTCCTGGGTGACTACGAGTTCGATCAAGACTAAGGAACAGGAAGGTGCGTGGATAGTTATGAGTGTTGATTAAGATCAAGATCGAGAAGGCCAAGAGCTAGGTCGCGAGCCCACAGTCGACTGCCGGTGTGTATATCATGAGGATTCCATGCGCTATTCCGCACTGCTTGTCATTCTCGATATCCGAAGATAATCGGCTGCTCGACCCTTCTACAAGTCCAAAAGCCGTAAGGTATATTTGCGCTTTGTTTAATATTATGCAATATCTTTACATTTTTCGTGATATGTGTTTGAACCAACAATGTAACTATGTGTGTCAACTACTGATCCAGGGAATGGCACATCTATACACAGTGGTTCCCAAGCTACAAAATTGGTTCGACACTCTGATGCAGTCGCGCCTTTGCGGCACATGTGTATGAAAGTGCCCTTCCCTATTGCTCTACTAAGAATAGGAGAAGAGGACAAAGGAAGGAGAGGAAGGAAGAGGAAGGGAAACCTTCGAGAGAGCTTTAGCAAGATCCTAAGGGGAATTCGTGGATAACTTCAGGATCCCCATTAGCAATTACATTTCTTTCATATAGCAATTACAATTTTCGTTAACGTCAACTCTTCCTTTATAAAGTCCCCAAGGGCTTACCAAAATGTTACATATCCCTTTATTATCTCATCCTCAATTGAGTGTATACCAAATTCTTACACCCTCACTACAACAACCACTCTATTTTAGGGGGAACCTAGTACACAATTTAAAAGGTTACACCGAAACTCTTTCATCAAAGACATTCTATTATCCGACAATTTCACCATGAAGCAAACACAGGTCACCTATTAAATCCCATCATAAACCTTTCCAAAGAAACACGGTATATTATTTCATAACATTTTTGTTATCTAATTAAGATTGCAGCAGCCAACTTGTTCTGGAGTATATCTAATACACCAACCGCACTATCGGAGCAACCTCTTTTAACAAGGGCATGCAGCCACAATACACCCTATGAAACACATGTGACTAATTCACTTCCAAATTCCAACCCTTCACCTATTCGGAATGCTCACACTAATTTAGTACACACTAATTCCATTCTAGAGGTTATCATAAACTATTGATAATTATTCAATCATGGACAAATTGATGGTCCTTTCTCTATTTGCACTCCCACAAGCATAAATAATCCAACAGTCGAACACATCTTATATGTCTCTTCCTGCACAGTTAGATTAATTCGTTGAGACCAATAATCCAACAAGTTTAGCAAACTAAACAATTGTAAGGGTCAACCACTTCATCAATATTCCACACCTCTTGATAACTCTATTGATTCCAATTAAGTGTGGTCATGCTCCTGATCACAGTTCATCAAGAACTACTAGAGGACAACATCAACTTGATCGATTTCACTCCCAGGGATACTCGTTAGGATTTATCATGCACTACGCTACAGACCCACCTTGATAACTCATATCATATCCATCAATTTATTTGATTATAACCTCTGTCTTAACCACGAGAAGACATGGCTAAAGGGTTTAATATTTTCTTTCATAAAAAATAACCATTCAACTTCTACACTCAAAATACCCAGAGGAGTTTCATTGAGTCAAAGCTTCCACACACTAAAAGACTTGCAAGAGGAAACTTTCATTAACCAATAACATCAAGCGAATAAATGGGTCATGTTTCCCAACGAGAAAGACAAAACTCCAATATAAAGGTCAATCTTGACAACTAACCAAGTCCACGAGCCACAAGAATAACTCAACAATTGGAAAAATAGTAATTGCTTTAAGGGTCAAATTAAGCCAATAAAAACACATCAACCCTTCTCAAAGAAACCCATCAACTGCAATGAACTACTGACCCAAAAGAAATTCATCAACCACTACTGGACAAGAGTTGACCAAAGTCGAACTCAAGGAAGAGAACAACTTTCTAAGTATACTCACTATCGACGCATGTACTAAGACGTCCGAGGTAACCACTTCCCTATTCTCATACCACGAAAGATGGTGTGACCTAGTAAAGCCCAGGGCCACAACCACGACCTCAACCTCTCAACATGCGCTACCATCACTCGTAATAATCATAGAATCATATTATAGGTATATAAGATCATCTCATAACAGGAATCATCAATACAATATAACATAAGCGTAAATGCAATGCCTGACCTATCCCATCCTACTGTGCACTAGTGTGTCAGGTTTTTAAGTTCATTAACCATTACAAAATTTTAGCAAATTAAGTTGCCTAAGTTGTTAATCCATTCACCATAGACCTACAGCCCGCTTTGATACCAACTATAACACCCCGGCCCAGCATGAGCCTGGAATGCTACTAAACTAACAATACAACAAGTTAAAAACATGACACTTTACTAAATTCCGGCAGAACCTCCTCTGTTTAGCTGACTATACCGAGGATTCCAACAGATACAATTATCAAAATTAAACAATCCAACATTCAGCATAATCAAGGCATTCTTGACCTACTAAGTGACTAAAATATAATCATAAATATCCAAAATATGCTACTCGTCCTTATTGCAAATAATCCAATGTATAAACATAACCATAATAAATCCTTTAAACAGTTTACTCATTTATTAAGGCATGATCTGAAATTTAATCAACTATCAAAGGTTCATGGCAGTGTGTGTGCGAAGATAAAGCTACTCCCTCCCATGCAAGTCGTTCTTAGATTGGGTACCTAAAACAACAACAAGAAGAAGAGTGAGTCCACAGACTCAGCAAGTACATATAAAAGACATCACAATACAAAATTATAACATCAGCATCCGCTTCCAGAAGCATATCATTAAATCATTCCACATGCATATGCAATGCTCAAGGATCCTTTCTCTTTATCTCTTTTTGCATTTTACTGGTAATGCAAGGTATGCAACCGTCGCTGCATACCCATGCCTGTGCTCGCAAGCACAGGGACCAATTGCCCAATACTCCACAAGTAAAGGTGATACGAGGGAGGCCCAATCTTCTCGGCGAGGAACCATGGATAGTGGGTGCGAAGTAGATGATGTCTCTAGCTGAACACTCGCGTCCATGCACGAACCCTCAACTCTTTGGATAACGCCCAAACGCACCGGGTAATTGTTCATCGCGAGACCACAAATGACGAATGCCAAGTCCCCAATTCCCAATGGAACGACGGCTTGACCTTGAATTGCAGCACAAAATGATGGATCGCCTATTCCTCTCTCAAAGTCCTCGCATGAACTCTGGTGTCGAAAGAACAAGCAATAGCTATGTTTCAATCTTATGCATAAACTGGTCTAATGGATACAAGGGAGGGGCAAGGGTACTTAAGGCGCCCTCCACGACTCACGCACGGCCTAGGGCTGGCTGGACATGCCGAATCAAACTCCAATTCAGCTAAGACCCAAAAACACACAAAAAAGGAAAACCTAACTTAAAGCCATCACATTGTTTTGGCCATAGCAGCACGACCGTAAGTATTCTAAAGCTGGGGCCATATCCATTGTGTGGGCCTTGGAATAAGCTTTCAAACAAGTCCAAGAACACCCCAATCAGCGACATTGAACATAGAGCTCACACGATAGTCATCGCCGAAAAGCTCTATCTTGTAGGCATTGTCATTGATCTTCGCAAGCACCTTGAAAGGCCCATCACCTCGCGGCAGCAATTTAGACTTGCGATGTTCTGGAAAACGATCCTTGCGGTAGTGTACCCAAACCAAATCACCTGGTTGAAAAGTCATATTCTTCCTTTTTCTTGTTCGCCTTCGTAGCATAGTACTTGACCTTGCGCTCTATCTCTTCTTTTGTCATGAGATGCAATTTTTTCACATATTCAGCTCACTTGGACGCCTCCATATGGGTATGGTGTTGACTGGGAAGCGGCAGCAAATCAAGTGGCATAAAGGGCTTGAAACCATAAACTACCTCAAATGGACACATCTACGTAGTGGAATGCACGGCCCGATTATAAGAGAATTCCACGTGCGGCAAACAATCCTCCCACTCGCGCAGATTCTTCTTGATCATGGTCCGGAGTAGCATCGAAAGTGTGCGGTTCACCACCTCCGTTTGACCATTAGTTTGGGGATGACAAGTTGTGCTGAATAACAACTTCGTCCCCAGTTTACCCCAAAGCATCTTCTAGAAGTAGTTCATGAACTTCACATTGTGATCCGACACAATAGTGCGTGGCACGCCATGTAGCCTCATGATCTCCCTAAAAAACAAGTCAGCAATATGCGACGCATCGTCGCTCTTGTGGCACGGAATAAAGTGTGCCATCTTCAAAAAACGATCCACAATGATAAAAATAGAATCGCTCCCCCTCTTAGTTCTAGGCAGTCCTAAAACAAAATCCATACTAATATCCTCCCATGGTGCATTGGGAATAGGTAGAGGGGTATACAAACCGTGTGGATTCAACTTCGATTTCGCTTTGTGACAAGTAATGCATCGCTGCACATACCTCTCCACATCTCGCCTCATCTTAGGCCAATAAAAATGATCGCTCAGCATAGACAACGTCTTCTCACGTCCAAAATGTCCCATCAATCCACCTGCATTCGATTCCTGCAGTAATGGCAAACACACAGAGGATTATAGAACGCATAATTTGTTAGTGCGAAACAAAATTTGGCATGTCTACGGTTCAGGTTTGCTTGGCCCTTTAAATACTTCAATGCCTCATGATCAGAATGAATAATAAACTATTTAAGCCATAAATAGTGTTGCCAAGTTTGTAACACACGCACTAACGCATAAAGCTCTTTGTCATAGACTGGATAATTCAATTGAGCACCATTCAGTTTTTTACTAAAATAAGCTACTGGTCTACCCTCTTGCATTAAAACACCGCCAATACCCAATCCACTAGTACCACACTCAATTTCAAATTTTTTAGTGAAATCAGGTAAAGCAAGCAACGGTGCTTTAGTCAAGTGTTTCTTAAGTTCAGCAAAAGCATTGTCTTGCGCTACCCCCACACAAATTCAACACCCTTTTTAGTAAGTTCATTCAAAGTGGCAGCGACGGTGCTAAAATCCTTCACAAAGCGCTGATAAAAACCAGCATGACCATGAAAGCTTCTAATCTGACTTACGTTCACAGGAGTTGGTCAATTTTTAATTTCAATTTTAAACTCATCTACTTCAAGTCCCTGCGTAGAAACAACATAGCCCAAAACGATGACACCATCTTTGCAAAAAGTGCACTTCTCTAAGTTACCAAATAACCTAGCCTCACGCAAAACTTGTAGAACTTGTGTAAGATGGTCTATGTGTTCAGATTCAGTCTGTTGTAAATCAGAATATCATCAAAGTACACAACCACAAATTTACCAATCAAATACCTTAAAACATGATTCATTAAGCGCATGAAAGTACTAGGTGCATTAGTTAAACCAAAAGGCATGACTAACCACTCATACAACCCAAATTTCGTTTTAAAGGCTGTTTTCCACTCATCCCCTTCATGCATCCTAATTTGATGGTAACCACTGCACAAATCTATCTTAGAAAAAATAATAACACCACTCAATTCGGCTAGCATATCATCTAAGTGAGGTATAGAATGACGATACTGAATGGTGATATTATTAATCGCTCGACAATCTACGCACATACGCCATGAACCATCTTTCTTAGGAACTAAAATAACAGGAACAACACAAGGGTTTAAGCTTTCACGTACATACCCTTTGGAGAGAAGCTCTTGTACTTGTTTCTGAATTTCCTTTGTTTCCTTAGGATTGGTGTGGTACGGTGGTCAGTTCGACAGCAACGCTCCTAGAATCAAGTCGATCTTATGTTCTATCCCGCGGATTGGTGGTAGGCCAGCTGGTACCTCCTCTGAAAAAACGTCGCTAAAGTCCTGCAAAACACAATCAACACCACTAGGAAGAGAAGTCAAATCGTTAGTCGAAAGCAATGCATCTTTGTAAAACAGTACAAAGTGCACCAAATTGGGATCCTCGCATAATTCTCTCATCTCTGATTTGGTGGCTAACATCACTAAATTCTTCTCTCCCTCACATTTCTTGTTACCACTCAGATGGTTCTCTCGCTCTTGTGCACTCTCAACGTGCATCTCAATTTTCTGCATTGAAGAATTCACAATCTGTTGCGGTGTAAGCGGCTTCAAGATGACATCCATATTGTTCCATCGAAATATGTAGCGATTTGTACGCCCATCGTGAAAAGCAGAACAGTCATATTGCCATGGCCGTCCCAAGAGCAAGTGACACACTGTCATAGGCACCACATCGCAGTCCACAGTATCGGTGTACTTTCCAATAGAAAACGTCACACGCACTATATAGTTCACCTTCACTTCCTCTTTGTCGCTCAACCATTACACATGATAAGGACGTGGATGCAGCAAATACTTCAAACCCAACTTATGACACATATCCTTGCTGGCTAAATTGTGACAACTTCCGCCATCAATAATCACTTTGCACACCTTACCCTTATCAAGCTTTGCCCAAGTCTGAAACAAATTGCACCGCTGCTCGAGTGACGGCGATGGCATCACACTAAGCACCTTGGATGTGCAAACAATGGAATACTGCTCAGTGTTAGGAAACTCGGGATCATACTCACATTGCTCTATGTCATCAGTGTGCAAGACTGGCTGTGCATCAGGAGACTCGTCATCACTAGTCGAAACATAACCGCCCTCCTCTATGATAAGCATAGTTCTGACATTCGGGCAGTCCCACTAAAAATGGGGAAAACCCTTGCAATTGTGGCAAATGATATCACGGGAACGGCCAGTCGACCCCATAGAAGAGGTCGCGCTAGCAGCGGGCGCCGCAGGTCGGCGCACCGGTGATGGTGTATGTAACAGCCCTAATTTAGGGTTTGTATTTCAAATGTAAAATTTTGAGGAGAAATAAAAACTTTTGTTGTCTCTTCAAATCATTTGGAAGTTTTCCAAATTTTCCCTAGCAATTTCCAATTTTCTAGAAGTTAATTCTTGTGATTGGAAATTGTTGTCATCAAATTATTAGCCTTCAAACTTGTGATCATCCTCTGCAAATATTTTTCCTAGCATCTTGATCATCTTATATACCTCCCTGAATTATTTCACAATTTTTAGATTTTATTTGCTATTTCAAATGGCCAAGTCAAACTAGTTGAAAATCTGGTCAAACCCTAGGTCAGCATGCTTGTGAATTTTCTGCAGAACTTTTCAGTGCATGAAAAGTTCTGGAAAATTTATGCAATGTTGTTCTCTGTCTCTAGTAGCTACCATAAAAATTTCGAAATTTTTGGAGCCCTGGAGCTATCTCTAAAAATTTCCCAAACCTTCTCTGTCTTTTAAATCAAAATCTGAAAACACTGTTCCTCGGGCCCGAACCCAACTCAGGCTCGAGTCCGACCCGCACCACTTGACTCGGTCACAACGCCTAGCTGCACCGCGCGCGAGCCCAATGGCTGTCAGCCGTCCGATGGAGATCGCATGGTCCATGTTGCGTGTCTCGTCGACCTGTCCGAATGCATACACCAATCTCAGCCGTCCATCTTTGATCCAACGGTCGATACATTTTTGATCGAGTCTCAGCAGCTGTTCGCACCGCTTTGTTTCGCCGCCGACATATGGGCCCCACACTGCCGATGTGCCTCGTCTTCTCCGCACTCTCACGAGCCGATGGTCGCGGCGCATGCTTGCCACGCCGCCGCCGCCGCCACGCGTCGGGACGCGTGTCCTCTCCGGCATCGCGAGCTTTATAACCTCACCGCACTCATCCATTCTTCGCTTCTTCGCTCTCTCGCTTTCCGCCCGCTTCTGTTTCGGCGGAGAAGAGAACGGCGTAGCGCCGCCGATTAGCGCCGCTTGAGCGCCGACCGCACCACCGTGATCCACGCTCGGCGCGCTCCATTTTGTCCAACCCGGTCCTTGGCGCCCGATGAATCACCGGGCGGTATCGCCGTCTCGCCTCCGCGATCTCGGTCCCGTGAGCTCGTTTGCGATCTGGTGAGTTCCTAGCCGCCACCTAGTCTCTTAGGATCGCATTGATGCACCGAGTCTAACGGTGACTTGTTTTCATCTTTGGTGCATCGTTGTGGGGCGGCGACCAATTCTTCTCAAGCTCGGTTTCCGCGTCGTGGAAATTCCGGTCACCTCGGGCCTTCTTCGCCGGCGTTATCGCGTGCTTCTTGCTCTGGTGTTGAGGCGGCTTAAGCACACCTTCCGGAGTCTTCTAGAAGTCCGTGACGCCTTCTCCGCATGGGCCGTGCTTTCTTCTCCGCCTCCGGTCGTCGTGAGCTCAACTCCGATGACCATCGGACCAGCGCCGCCACCTGCAGGTTCGCAAAGTCTCGTGGAACCGAAGGTATCACTCACTCGCCTTGTAACTCACCGTTTGCGATCCACCGCGGCGCCGCGCCGTCCCGTCGCGTCTTGCCGCGAAGCCGCCGCGAGTTTAGTTATCACTAAACTTGGTTCTGTTAGGTCACCGACTTGTGGGCCCTCTCTGTTAAATCGCTTGGAAATCCTTTAATCCACCCGTTATGTTTTCTCTTAGTCACCGCCATGTGGGTCCAGTGTCGCTAGGTTGTGTAGCTCGGTTATGCGTTTTCTCTGTTGGGAAGCGATTTCTGTGAGAATATGTTAGGTTTGCACTTTGCAAGTCAAGACGTATATTAGAATACGCCGACGTCACCTCTACGGCAATCTATTCTCGTCAAGCACCTTTATTTGGCCCGTTGTCGATGTGAGGGCTAGCCGTGTAGGTGCGAAATGGAATTAGTGCATTATAGATTTCGTAATGATTTAGTATTTCGGTTTATGTTTTCGTTGAGTCATTAATTCAATTAAACTTGTAAAATGCATAACTAATTCAATTTTTATCCAAATTGCATGAAACCAGTGTTGTTAATTTTCATTTTAAATGTACTATTTACTAAAATGAGTTTCAACCTTGTATCTGTAGCAAAAATCTGTTAATTAATTTCATGTTGTAGATTGTAATCTCCAAATTAGAAAATGTATATCTCTTTCAATATTTGTCCAAATCCAGTGAAACCAATTTGGTAATTTGTCATTTTTAATGTACTAATTATTAGGATAGGTTTTATACACTGTTTCTGTTCATGAAAATTTGTTAAGTAATTAACTAGTGTTTTGATGTGTTTTTAGCTTAGGAAATTCATAGAAAATTCTTAATAACTTAAAATGAATTGTTCTCTGTTTCTGAAATTTTGTTATATCATGCTTAGGCTGCTGTGAAAAGTTTAGTGTGTTTTGTTGTTGTTGTTATATGGTTGAGATTTGTCGGTGTTATTCGTTCTTATTCGCTGTTTTGTTCAATCGTTAGGCTTCGATATTTGCGGTAACCCGAGAACGACTCCTCGCAACAAATTGAGCAACAAAGAACCAGTGCAAGCAGTTTGATCATGATAATACCAGTATTTTAAAGTCTAATATTTTGTTTCAGCTGTATGTATGCATTGCTTAATTTGTGTTAAATTGATTAGTTAAATCCGTAGCTGCATATCCTAGACAAAATATTGATCTCTACTACCGAGCCTAGGTTATTTGTCGTGATTAGAGGTCATTTGGATGATCTCTTGTCACTTAGTAGATCCGGGTCAAATTGCTTAGACATGCTTAGTATCGGTAGAAATGGGCGGTTATCGACTTAGTCGGTAACCTTGATCACACAAAATTTACTACAACTTTATGTTTCAGCAATTTTTTTTTGCTATGTTTAATTGAGAAATTAAAAAAATGATTTAGACTTGGGCACAATGGTAAGATGGTGTGATCTCGTGGATCGAAAGGTGCCCGAGTCGATTAAGGACCGAGTTACTTGCGCCACCAGTCTTGAGCATTTTGCGTGCTAACCACACTAGAGTATATGGGACCTCTCTTGACCTAGTACTTTGGCGTGTATTGGCTCCGGTCGCAGGAGGTCGCAGGAGGATGGAGGTGGGAGCATGGTAGTTGTCCGAAAAGCTTTATGCCGAGTGGGTAGTTGTCTTTTCGGCTTTACCATGTAAGCGTATGGATTTCTATCCATACGAGCGCTCGTAGTTAATACACAATATTGGAAAAAGTCTCGTAGGACTTAGCCGTACGAGATACCTTGGAAGTGTGTTTTGGCTTAAAGGCGATGCAAGTGTGGGTACATTGGTACACCTGCGGGGTTAAAACTATTCGAATAGCCTCGCCCTAGGTTATGGACACGCTCGGATACGCCCGTAAGAACTAGACTACAACATTTAAATTAAAATTTGATGGGTGGTACGAATCTGGGATTCGTGTTATTGTTGTGGTGACTATTGGGATAGTCACTTCTAGGTTGTTTATCTTTCGCTTTTGTTATTAATATCCTCACTGTTATTTCAATCTTAAAAATGAATTGCAAACTTGCCTTTAAACTGTATTACCTTATTGCAAATGAAAATTGGCTTTATGCAAATGAAACATATGGCCTCCACCAAATAAGCCCGCATGTAGCTTATGAGCAGTGTCCGCTAGTTCACACGTCGGTCTTGCGGGTACAAAGACAATCTTTGTACTCGTGTGCTTTGCTTAATGTTTTTGTTGCAGAGGAAGAAGGTGAGCCCCAAGGGCCTCACTACGTGAGTCGTGTTGCCGTTTCGTGGGACGACTAGACTTGGCGGTCGGTCCGATGCCTTGTGGGTTGGAGGCACGCGATTGGCTTTGTTTATAGCCATCTTATGGCACTTTTGCTCATTTGTCGCTCGCTATTTTTGTATCTTGTGGCCCATCGGCCGTCTGTAATAACTCTACTATTTGTTTATCTTCCGTTTGGTAGTGTAGTGTTTGGACTCTATGTTTGGAATGGAGTTGATGTCTAATTTTGTACCGAGGTGTGTATACTTGCTTTCTCGGGAAGTATACATATCTCGAGGATCGCTTTATTTGATTTGTGATGCTAGGACCGGTGGTTGGTTAAGCATTACAAGTCAAATAAATTGGGGTCCTCACAAAGTTGGTATCGAGCCATTCGACCGTAGTAACCCAAGCATAGTCGTCCTTAGGATATTTTGGAAAAGCTTAATTTCAAAGTATAAAAGGTTTACGAAAACCTAGGTAGATTCTCGATTTTACTCCTTACCTATCTTAGCTTTCTACTCATCTTACTCTAATTTGAGTTTCAAACTTGGTTTCTCTCTTTCGATCAAAAGATAGTTACTACAGGTAGAATCGTCTTTGGGAGAACCATAGAGAATTAGTCTAATTAAAAGTTGTGGGGGTATGAGGGTAAGATATGTATAAGTTTGCTAAGCGTCTGATATTTGTCAATTGGTTTTGTAACTTAAAAGTCTTGTGTTTATTTTGTGTTGATTAGTAAGTTATTTGTAGTGGGTTGTCGACTTTGTGTTTTCCGGCTGTTGTTAACTTGTCTTAGTGAAACAGATGGCGGAGAACGCAGCGGGCGAAGCCAGTGGTCATGATGAGGAGCTTCCTCCTCCGACCATGGTGAGGTTCTCGCTCGATCGAGCGAAACCGCATGGACCGACGCGCATCTTGGAGGTTATTGCTAGAATACCTCCACTCCTCGCCGGTGGTGGCGGCCACCAGACTCGCGGGGGACTTGCAAAGTTCCTCCGCACGCAGCCACCGACTTTCTCCCGCCTCGAGGACCTCTCGATGCGGATGATTGGTCGCGCATGGTTGAGCGGAAGCTCAACATAGCTCGATGCCGGCGCAGATAAGGCACTCTTCGCGTCCCACCGGCTCGGGCGCAGCACTCTCATGGTGGAGAACTATCTCGCCATGCGGCCGCGGCCATGTGGTCGCGTGGGAGGAGTTCAGTCGACCTTTCGTCGGGCCCACATCCCGATGGCCCGATGAAGCTGAAAAGAAAGAATTCTCGCGCAAGCAAGCAAGGCGCAAATCTGTGATTTGAGTACTTGTGCGAGTTCAATCATCCGCTCGTTATGCTCGGAGAGGTGGCCTCGGATGAGGCTAAGCAGAGAAGTTTATGGATGGCTTGTCCGAGGAGCCGGGACAAGCTATCTATTGTGGACTTCTCTCGACTTTCGTGTCTTGGTAGATAAGGCCATTGTTGCTGAGCATAAGGCAAAGGCGTTGGCGAGTCCGCAGCGCAAATGGGAGGCGATCGTCTACTCACACTAGCCTCATTCGTCCTCGGTGGGCGGCACCGTGGCCCGTTCTTTTGCTCCACCGCGCCGAGGCCATCTCGCACCAGCTCCTCGCCCACCGCAGCCGTGAGCCAGCCCACGTGCGCCGCGATCCAAACAGAGCGCCTCCGCAATCCGGCGCCGAGGTTACTTGTTTTCGCCACAACAAGGGCCATTATGCGAATGCTCGCCCTCGTAGTGTTGCAGCAGCCTCGCCCCATGGAGGACGCGGGCGTGGGAGTGGTCACCACCGACTAAGATTATTCGAAGACCCGAGTGCGAGCAATGGTCGAGTCAACCACCTTTCGGTGAGGAGGCTCGGGGCGCGGATGTCGTGATGGGTACACTTCTTGTCAATTCTCGCCCCGCCGCAGATTATTTGATTCTCGAGCATCGCATTCTTTTATTTCAAGATCATTTGCTGCTGTTAGTGGTCTTATTTGTGTTCCTTTGGGAGTTCCTTTGCTCATCCGCCTCCGGTCGGAAATGAGAGCCGATTCTGATGTCGGGATATTCTATCATAGTCAAAGGAGTGGGATTTTGGCAAATCTTATTCGCTCGATTCAAAGAAGTCGGATATGATTCTTGGCATGGATTGGTTGTCCCAACACTTGAGGCAAATCGATTGTGCAGGAAGATTGTCTATCTCACCATTTCTTCAGCGTAGCAGTCGGTTTTTCCCGCAGTGCAAGGGTCGCACCTTTGTGCACTTGTAGCCAAGCCGACTTTGAAGATTCGGGAGGTTCCTCACCGCTTGTGATTTTGAGGATGTTTTTCCGATGATTTACAGGATGCCTCGGTTCGAGATCCGAGTTTGTTATCGAGTTGCTGCCCCAGTCGCTCGATTTCAAGGCGCCAGATCGGATGCCTCCCAATGAACTAGAAGAATTGAAGAAGCGCCTTGTGAGCTCCAAGCAAAGGGTTTCATCCGCCCCAGCCATCTCCTTGGGTTGTCCGTGATCTTTGTGAAGAAGAAGGACAAGACTTTGCGCATGTGTGTTGATTACCGTCCTCTCAATGAGGTGACGGTGAAGAACAAATATCCTTTGCCCCGCATTGATGATCTGCTTGATCGCTTGATCGAGCCTGTGTGTTCTCAAAGATTGATTTGAGAATGGGGTATCATCAGTCGGATCATATCGAGGATATTCCAAAGACGGCTTTCACTACTCGTTATGGGTCATGACGAGTACACCGTCATGTCTTTCGGTCTAACCAATGCTCCGCTTTGTTCATGAACCTTATGAATTCAGTATTCATGGAGTATTTGGATAAATTTGTGGTGGTCTTTATTGATGATATTCTTATCTACTCCAAGACCAGGCAGAGCATGCTTTGAGCATCCAAGATTGTTTTGGGCAAATTATGGAACATCACTATATGCAAAGTTCAAGCAAATGTGAGTTCGGTTGAAGGAAGTGGCATTCTTGGGCCATGTTCTTTCACCGAGGCATAGTGTGGATCCAAAGCAAGGTCGGCGATGTTCTATCTTGGGGTCACCAAGTCGATCACCGATGTGCGGAGTTTTCTTGGTTTAGCGGGCTACTACCGCGCTTTATCGAGAACTACTCCAAAATCGCAGCCGATGTTGAATTGCTCAAGAAGGATAAGAAGTTTGTGTGGTCTCTGCTTGTGATGAGAGCTTTCAGGAGCTCAAGCAGCGGTTGACTTCAGCCCCAGTTCTTACTCTTCCTGATATCCACAAGAGCTTCGATATTTATTGCGATGCCTCTCGGCAGGGGCTCGGGTGTGTCCTTATGCAGGAAGGCAAGGCAGTTGCATATGCATCCAGGCAGTTGAGACCTCATGAGCTCAATTATCCCACCCATGATTTGGAGCTTGTCTTTGTGGTTCATGCACTCAAGATTTGGCAGCATTATCTGATCGGTAACCGCTGTGAGGTGTATTCCGATCACAAGAGCTTGAAATACTTGTTCACTCAGCCAGATCTGAACCTCAGGCAGAGGAGATGGCTGGAATTGATCAAAGATTATGACATGGGTATTCAGTATCATCCTGGCAAAGCCAATGTAGTTGCTGATGCACTTAGCCGAAAGGTGTATTGCAATACTTTGATGATCCAAGAGCAGCAACCTGCACTTCTTGCAGAGTTTCAGCGTCTCAATTTGGGGTTGGTTGAGCATGGTTCCCTTGCTGCCTTGGTTGTGCAACCAACCTTGGTGGATCAAATCAAGTCAGCACAGCAATCAGATGTTGGTATGGGTAAAATCAAGCAGAACATCAAGAATGGATCAGCCAAATGTTTTACAGAAGATGAGCACGGTGTTGTATGGTTTGGGCAGCGTCTCGTGGTCCCAAAGGTCCCAGAGTTACGGGATTTGATTCTCCATGAGGCCCATGATTCGCCTTTGTCCATCCATCCCGGGACCACCAAAATGTACCAAGATCTGCGCGAGAGATTCGGTGGACTCGCATGAAGCGAGATTGCCGTGTTCGTTGCCGATGCGACGATATCCGCCGTGTCAAGGCCGAGCATCAACGCCCAAATGGTCTTCTTCACCTTTACCTATACCGAGTGGAAGTGGGATTCTGTAGGCATGGATTTCATCACTGGGCTGCCCCGCTCATCTAAGGGAAATGACGCCATTTGGGTTGTCATTGACAGGCTAACGAAGGTGGCCCATTTCCTTCCAGTGCGATCGAAGATTGATGTAAATCAGCTAGCGGATCTTTACATATCCCGCATTGTGAGTCTGCATGGTGTGCCACGAACGATAGTGTCAGATCGTGGTTCTCTTTTCACTTCCCGATTTTGGCAATACCATGCAGGAGGCCATGTGTACCGTCTTACTTTCAAAGACCGCCTACCATCCTCGATCGATGGCGGATTGCAGCGAAGTCAATCGGTGCTTGAAGATATGTTTCAGGCTTGTGTTCTTTCCTATGGAAAGAAGCTGGAGAAGAGTTTGCCGCTTGCCGAAGTTCTCTTACAACAATGCTTCGAGCTAGTCTCGGATGGCACCATTTGAGGCCTTGTATGGGCGCCGCAGAACACCGTTGAACTGGCCGAAACCGTGAGAGGCGCTTTGGTCTAGATTCCATCAATGAGGCCGAAAGCCAAGTGCGATTGATCCGTGAGCACTTGCGCGTAGCTCATCCGAGCAAAAGAGCTATGCGCATCGGCGTCGTCGTGAGCTGAGTTTCGGCCCAATGACTTTGTGTATCTCAAAGTCTCACCTCAAGGGTCATCGTCGCTTCGTGTCAAGGGCAAACCGGCTCCTCGGTATGTCCGGACCTACCGCATCGTCGATAGAGTGGGAGCTGTTGCTTACAAGTTAGACTTGCCGCTACACTTGAGGGTGCATGATGTTTTCCATGTATCGCAATTGAAGAAGTGCCTCGTGTTAGGTTGAGGAAACGCCATTGGAAAATATCGATGTGCGGGAAGATCGCCTTATCGTGAGCGCCCCGTTCGTATCCTCGAAGAAGTGAACGCAGAACAAGGAACCGTGTGATCAAGTTCCTTAAAGTTCAATGGTCGAACCACTCGAGGATGAAGCCACTTGGGAGCGGGAAGATCGTCTCCGAGCAGATTACCCATCCTTCCTCTCCCAGTGATCGAGAATCTCGGGTAGATTCTCTAAGGGGGAGATTTGTAACAGCTCCTAACTTAGGGTTTATATTTCAAATGTAAAATTTTGAGGAGAAATAAAACTTTTGTTGTCTCTTCAAATCATTTGGAAGTTTTCCAAATTTTCCCTAGCAATTTCCAATTTTCTAGAAGTTAATTCTTGTGATTGGAAATTGTTGTCATCAAATTATTAGCCTTCAAACTTGTGATCATCCTCTGCAAATATTTTTCCTAGCATCTTGATCATCTTATATACCTCCCTGAATTATTTCACAATTTTTAGATTTTATTTGCTATTTCAAATGGCCAAGTCAAACTAGTTGAAAATCTGGTCAAACCCTAGGTCAGCATGCTTGTGAATTTTCTGCAGAACTTTTCAGTGCATGAAAAGTTCTGGAAAATTTATGCAATGTTGTTCTCTGTCTCTAGTAGCTACCATAAAAATTTCGAAATTTTTGGAGCCCTGGAGCTATCTCTAAAAATTTCCCAAACCTTCTCTGTCTTTTAAATCAAAATCTGAAAACACTGTTCCTCGGGCCCGAACCCAACTCAGGCTCGAGTCCGACCCGCACCACTTGACTCGGTCGCACCGCCTAGCTGCACCGCGCGCGAGCCCGATGGCTGTCAGCCGTCCGATGGAGATCGCACGGTCCATGTTGCGTGTCTCGTCGACCTGTCCGAATGCATACACCAATCTCGGCCGCCCATCTTTGATCCAACGGTCGATACATTTTTGATCGAGTCTCAGCAGCTGTTCGCACCGCGAGCTTCGCTCGCCGACATATGGGCCCCACCTCGATGATTGCCCTCGTCTTCTCCGCACCTACCGGAGCCGACGGCGCGGCGCATGCTTGCCACGCCGCTCGCCGCCGCCACGTCGGGATGCGTGTCCCTCTCCGGGCATCGCGAGCTTTATAACCTCACCACACTCATCCATTCTTCGCTTCTTCGCCGCTCTCTCGCTTTCTCGCCCGCTTCTGTTTGCCGAGAAGAGAACGAAGGTAGCGCCGCCGTATTAGCGCTTCTTGAGCAGCCGACGCACCACCGTGATCCACGCCGACGCCGCCTCCATTTTGTCCAACCCGGTCCTGGCGCCCATGAATCACCGGGCGTATCATCGCTCTCGCCTCCGGCGATCTCGGTCCCGTGAGCTCGTTTGCGATCTGGTGAGTTCCTAGCTTCGTCACCTAGTCCCTTAGGATTGCATTGATGCACTGAGTCTAACGGTGACTTCGTTTTCATCTTTGGTGCATCGTTGCGGGCGTGCGACCAATTCTTCTCCAAGCTCGGTTTTCCGCCGCCGTGGAAATTCCGGTCACCTCGGGCCTTCTTCGTCGGTGTTATCGTGTGCTTCTTGCTCCTGGTGTTGAGGCGAAGCTTAAGCACACCTTCCGGAGTCTTCTAGAAGTCCGTATCGCCTTCTCCGCGTGGGTCGTGCTTTCTTCTCCGCCTCCGGCCGCCGTGAGCTCAACTCGATGACCATCGGACCCGCCGCCACCTCTCGGTTTCGCAAAGTCTCGTGAACCCAAGGTATCACTCACTCGTCTTGTAACTCACCGGTTTGCGAGATCCACCGCGCGCCGCGCGCCCGTCCCGTGCGTGTTCGGCGAAGCGCCGCGGAGTTTAGTTATCACTAAACTTGGTTCGTTAGGTCACCGACTTGTGGGCCTCTCTGTTAAATCGCTTGGAAATCCTTTAATCCACCCGTTATGTTTTCTCTTAGTCAACGCCATGTGGGTCCAGCCGTCGATTAGGGTTGTGTAGCTCGGTTATGCGTTTTCTCTGTTGGAAGCGATTTCTCGTGAGAATATGTTAGGTTTGCACTTTGTAAGCCAAGACGATATTAGAATACGCCTCGACGTCACCTTCGGTGAGCAATCTATTCGTCGACACCTTTATTTCGGGCCCATTGTCGATGGTGAGGGCTAATTGGGTGGGTGCGTAAATGGAATTAGTGCATTATAGATTTCGTAATGATTTAGTATTTCGGTTTATGTTTTCGTTGAGTGTTAATTCAATTAAACTTGTAAAATGCATAACTAATTCAATTTTATCCAAATTGCATGAAAGCAGTGTTGTTAATTTTTATTTTAAATGTACTATTTACTAAAATGAGTTTCAACCTTGTATCTGTAGCAAAAATCTGTTAATTAATTTCATGTTGTAGATTGTAATCTCCAAATTAGAAAATGTATATCTCTTTCAATATTTGTCCAAATCCAGTGAAACCAATTTGGTAATTTGTCATTTTAATGTACTAATTATTAGGATAGGTTTTATACACTGCTTTGTTCATGAAAATTTGTTAAGTAATTAACTAGTGTTTTGATGTGTTTTTAGCTTAGAAATTCACAGAAAATTCTTAATAACTTAAAATGAATTGTTCTCTGTTTCGAAATTTTGTTATATCATGCTTAGGTCTTGTGAAAAGTTTAATGTGTTTTGTTGTTGTTGTTATATGGTTGAGATTTGTCGGTGTTATTCGCTCTTATTCATTGCTTTGTTCAATCGTTAGGCTTCGATATTTGCGGTAACCCCGAGAACGACCCCGCAACAAATTGAGCAATGAGCTGTGCAAGCGGTTTGATCATGATAATCCCAAAGATTTTAAAGTCTAATATTTTGTTTCAAATTGTATGTATGCATTGCTTAATTTGTGTTAAATTGATTAGTTAAATCTGTAGTCGCATATCCTAGACAAAATATTGATCTCTACTACCCGAGCCTAGGTTATTTGTCGTGATTAGAGGTATTGGATGATCTCTTGTCACTTAGTATATCCGGTCAAATTGCTTAGACATGCTTAGTATCGGTAGAAATGGGCGGTTATCGACTTAGTCGGTAACCTTGATCACACAAAATTTACTACAACTTTATGTTTCAAAGATTTTTTTGCTATGTTTAATTGAGAAATTAAAAAAATGATTTAGACTTGGGCACAATGGTAAGACTGTGTGATCTGTTGGGTGTGAATGGAAAGGTGCCCGAGCCGCTAAGGACCGAGTTACTTGCGCCACCAGACGAGCATTTTCCGTGCTAACCACACTAGAGTATATGGGACCTCTCTTGACCTAGTACTTTGGCGTGTATTGGCTCCGGTCGCAGGATGTCGCAGAGGGATGGAGGTGGAGCATGGTAGTTGTCCAAAAGCTTTATGCCGAGTGGGTAGTTGTCTTTCGGCTTTACCATGTAAGCGTATGGATTTCTATCCATACGAGCGCTCGTAGTTAATACACAATATTGGAAAAAGTCTCGAGGACTTAGCCGTACAAAGATACCTTCTGAAGTGTGTTTTGGCTTAAAGGCTCTCAAGTGTGGGTACATTGGTACACCCCGCAGGTTAAAACTATTCGAATAGCCTCGCCCTAGGTTATGGACACGCCGGATACGCCCGTAAGAACTAGACTACAACATTTAAATTAAAATTTGATGGGTGGTACGAACTGGATTCAGATTATTGTTGTGGTGACTATTGGGATAGTCACTTCTAGGTTGTTTATCTTTCGCTTTTGTTATTAATATCCTCACCGTTATTTTAATCTTAAAAATGAATTGCAAACTTGCCTTTAAACCGTATTACCTTATTGCAAATGAAAATTGGCTTTATGCAAATGAAACATATGGCCTCCACCAAATAAGCCCGCATGTAGCTTATGAACAGTCCGCTAGTTCACACGTCGGTTTGCGGGTACAAAGACAATCTTTGTACTCGTGTGCTTTGCTTAATGTTTTGTTGCAGAGGAAGAAGGTGAGCCCCAAGGGCCTCACTTCGTGAGTCAGTGTTGCCGCTTCGTGGACGACTAGACTTGGCGGTCCGTCGATGCCTTGTGGGTTGGAGGCACGCTCGATTGGCTTTGTTTATAGCCATCTTATGGCACTTTTGCTTCCGTCGTTCTCGCTTATTTTTGTATCTTGTGGCCCGTCGGCCTCATGCGTAACAACTACTATTTGTTTATCTTCCGCTTGGTAGTGTAGTGTTTGGACTCTATGTTTGGAATGGAGTTGATGTCTAATTTTGTACCGAGGTGTGTATATCGCTCGAAGTATACATATTCGAGGATCAGTTTATTTGATTTGTGATGCTAGGACCAGGTGGTTGGTTAAGCATTACAAGTCAAATAAATTGGGGTCCTCACAGTGTACTCTTCGGCTTCTTACTTGCGGAACTGTGCATCGCTGAATTGCTCCCAGCCAGAGTGCTCTTGTTTGGCTGGCTCTTGGTATATGGCTGTCCTAGACTGGCTGAAGAGCGTGAACGGGCAGCGAACCGTGCATCTTCAATCACCTGGAGCTCAGCTTCCCGTGCTTGGTGTAGCAACTAGGTCATATCATTATAGGGATGGTGATTGACAATGCGCTTGACATCATAATTCATGCCAGCTAGAAATCTCGCCATGGTCTACTCTTCATTCTCACGAACATCTGCATGTATCATGATAGTCTCCATGTCCTTATGATATTCATCAATACATTTCATACCTTGTCGCAGCCCAGTTAACTTCTCAAATAGGGAACGCATGTAGTGGCGAGGTACAAAACGTGCCCGCAAATGCTGCTTCATCTGCTCCCAAGTGATAATCGGCAACTCATGGCGCTCCATGCGCTTACGAACAAACTGCTCCCACCAATGTGTAGCATAATCATCCAAGTCATTGGACGTAAGTAAGAGCTTCTTCTCATTGGGATAGTTGTTAATCCGTAACAACTTATAAACTTTCAGCTCACTAGTGAGGTACTCTTTCCACATCTGTACCACCTTAAAATATAGGAAGATTAAATTTGGGCTTAGCGACATAATCCTCAGCGTCATCGTGTTGAGGACGCTGCACGTTGTTGCAGTACTGGCGCTGTCGGTCATCGTAGTCATCAACGGGGAAATCGTCATCCCAGCGCTCAACCTCATTAGCCCAGCTACAAGGTGCACGATGCACACCTCCACCATGGGCACCTTGTGGTGCTCCTCCACCCTGGCCGTCGTTGCCTCGGCCACGCCCATGTGCCTGAGGGCATGCCGCGACTGCCATCCCGACGTTTGGCAGCACCACCATGCTACACGCCTATCGCTGTCGTCGCTCCTCCTCGGTCTCATTGTGCAAAACGGCCGGAGGACCGTGCACACTCGTGTCATCAGCTTGCGCACCCCCACGTAGATTGTGGTGTGCAAACATGGCACACAGCTCCAGAAAGTTATTGTTGATAGCCGTACATAATTGTGTGACCATCTCCCCGAGGGTGTTTAGTCCAGTCTGAACTTCCCCGAGCTCATCGCGCACGCCATTATCACCATCATAAAGTTGTTTTTGTAGCATCTCGCGCAATCGAGTGTACTCACCCACGAAACCCGCGCTCCAGATTAGGTGGATCCTCCTCGTGACTCGACATGGAAACAACTCACAAACAAGAAACGAGGTTATATCCGGGTTAGTAAACAAAATCTCTCTACGCCACAACTCACCGTCCCGAAAACAAGACAAGCTTACTGCTCCAAAGTGAATCAAGGACGGCAAATCGACACGATGTGACGTAACGACCTCAACCCAGAATGTATGAGTGTAACCAAGAGCAAGGAGTACACAAACGGGTGTAGGTGGAGCTTGGAAGGGTACGTGTATATCCTATGCAATCTAATATTCAAGTTATTGTAGAGCTAAGTAATGATCCAAGCTAGAGTATTTTACCTATGTGCTGATCCAATAGGTTTAAGCGAAGTGTATGAACGCACACGCAAAGATAAATGAGACTTAATGCAAACAAAAGAATGAACTAGTGAGAAACAATCGGAAATTGAGAAAAAACAAGCTCATTTTGCACCAAGTACTAAGAGAGACGCTAGCCAATTGCAATTCAATATAGTAGGGCACAAGGTTGTTCAAAGAAAAAGTGACTACACAATCTGAAATAATTATGGTGGTAATGTAGAAACCGAAATTATGTGAGATTATCAGAGCGATCGGCAAAAAAATATTTTTCTCTTTCTCTTTTCTTTCTCAAAATTGTGTTTTGCTCTCTGCTTTTTTATGTACTCTTTTTTTCAATGTCGTGGCTCTTTCTAGATATGCGCGTCGCCTTTTTCTTTCTTTTTCTCTTTGTTGCAAAAGCCGAACGTATTTTGTGCTACTCGTGATTGCGCAATGTCCACAATTCAACAAAGTGTAAACAAAGTTCAATGAGTAGCCAAAAGCAATATCAATAGCTAGTCTCAAGATGAAAGGATATAAGTGATGCACAAAGACACCAAAGTGGTTCGCGGCTAAGTAGTGGACCGAACTCAAGTTGTGTCAAGGAACTCAGATAAGGGAGCAGCAAGGCACTCAGATTGTGGTTTAGCTAGAGCTTGATTCGGACTCCAGTCCCACCAATGGGTTTCAGATGGAACCATGTAGACCAAAACTGGGCAACACCCAAGGAGTCCGAAACCAACTCCACTTACCAAACCAAGAGAGGCGGCTAGGGTTTCTACCCTTCGGCCGAAGCAACTGGAGATTGAGGATGATCTTCGGGGCAGCAAAGAGTCTGAGCCAACTCCGCAAGACGCAGAACCAATCAGCCCTTCCTCCCCTTTTATTTCTCACGGTCGAGAGGGGTGGTAACCCCAGGGTGCGGCTAGGTTTTCTACCAGCCGAACAAGATCAACAAGGTGGCGCACGGTATAGCTTTGTTCTTTTTGGTTGATAATTGAGGGAATCAACCAGCAATTTTGTAGGGTTTATGTGAACACAACGATTAAGCAACGCAAAAGGATCACACAGATCAGCACTAAAACAAAACTTTAATCGACGAAAACTTAACTAAACGCAAAAGAAATAACAGATTAAACTAAGGTTTTGGTATTGCATTTTTTGATTTTATAGACTATAGGACAGAAAACGAATCTAACTACGGGTAAAGGAATTCTCACCGAGTAAACCTGGCTCTGATACCACATGATACGGGGGAGGCCCAATCTTCTCGGCGAGGAATCGTGGATAGCGGATGCGAAGTAGACGATGTCGCTAGCTGAACACTCGCGCCCATGCAAGAACCCTCAACTCTTTGGATAACGCCCAAACGCACCGGGTAATTGTTCGTCGCGAGACCACAAACGACGAATGCCAAGTCCCCAATTCCCAATGGAACGATAGCTTGACCTTGAATTGCAGCACGAAATGATGGATCGCCTATTCCTCTCTCAAGGTCCTCGCATGAACTCTAGTGTCGAAAGAACAAGCAATAGCTATGTTTCAATTTTATGCATAAACTGGTCTAATGGATACAAGAGAGGGGCAAGGGTACTTAAGGCGCCGTCCACGACTCACACACGGCCTAGGGCCGGCTGGACATGCCGAATCAAACTCCAATTGGGCTAAGACCCAAAAACACACAAAAAGGAAAACCTAACTTAAAGCCATCACATTGTTTCGATCATAGCGGCACAACCGTAAGTCTTCTGAATCTAGGGCCATACCCATTGTGTGGGCCTTGGAATAAGCTTTCAAACAAGTCTAAGAACACCCCAATCGGACTCTGTATGTAAAAGTTATGGCATTTTTATTACAGGCCCATTGGGCTGTCCTGAACTAAATCCGAATTGAATTCTGAGTTGATTCTGATATGAATTTCGGTTGGGCTTGTGGAAGATAGGAATTGGGATTGAATTCTTGGTCTTTTCTCCCCTTGCTTGACCCAGGTGAGCTTCTCCTCCATTGCTTTGGCTCCGGTCTCCCTCTCCTCCCACTCGGTTCCAAAGGCTTCATAATGTTCAAACCTGAGAATGCACAAAACATTTGCATGAGGTAGTACCCAATTCTCATCAATGACAATAGAAGATTCATTAAGAAACAAAAGCACCTGTTGATTTAGAAGTTTAGCTCTTGCTCTAGTCAGTAGACCAACATGCACTTCTGCACTTGTATTACTTGTAGCTTCACTTATGGCGTCCATCTCAGTATGTGCATCACCACCAATAGGGGAAGATATATAAGTGTTAGGGATGCCCTCATCAAAGGGACCTCAAGCCCACACTCCACAAGTGTGGGGACCTCTGCTCGTCATATACATGATGGAGACCTCAAAGATATGCATGCTTGGTCACCACATGACCAAGCCTCAACATGATCTCAATATACACATGCACAGTTCTCTATTCATCATCAACATGCCAAAAGCAATAACATCATACATGAATTCAAATTGGTCATACTTTGAGCATTCACCATTATTAGTACACAAATCATGCCAGCAACCATGCATCGCTATCATGAATCAAGTACAAGCAATCATGATCAAGCATTCACAACTAATGTATCAAGCAACGTACTTGCCTCAAACGTGCAAGAACGAAGGACGCAAAGAGGGCGCTACCCTCGGAACCAATCCCCCACCTGAGGTAAGTCAACAAGCACTCTAAGATAACAATAATGGACCAAGACAAAGCTGAAAGCACTTACGAAAAAATTATACTCTCTCGTGCAACGCCAACTCCAAAATCCTAAGCAGCAGTCTGTCCCCTCGACAGACAGTCATAATAAAAAATTCATATCTTTTAGTGCAGAGATCCAAATGGGGTGTTCTTGTACTCTATAGAAAATTTATCAAATCCCCCATCTAAACCTATTTAGCGAGCCTTCCAGATTCGGCCATTTACTACACCTACCAAGCTGATGAACAGAACAGCTAATTCACGTTGGGTTTCTGGATAGAGATATTAAAACTATCATAACTTTCAGAATAATGACCAAATTTCGTGTTCTTTAGCTTCATCGAAAGCTAAGACAATTATCTATATCTTTCGTTATAGTGAGACCTCCCAGAAATTCCTTTAGCTATCCACTTATGTTTGATTACTAAAAACTGTCAGAATTATAGCAGATTTACGGAACAGCGGCGCTAGAAAATTCATAAGTTTTGAACTGCTCGTCCAAACGACGTGATATTGTACTCTACAAAAAGGTATCGATGTCACCTACAATTCTCTAGGAGGCGTCCTGGACAGATTTGTAACATCCCAAGTTTAGACTTGTGTTTCCAATGTAAGAAAATGAGCAGAAATTAAAACTTTTTCTTACAATCTTGTATTCCCTGGTTGTTCTAAGCAATTCTTGTAAAAGGAAGTATGGAAATACAAGTCACAACCCATTTTGACCAAACCAAGTCCTTCAAAAACAATCTTGTCAAAGTCTTGTGATCATCCTCTGCAATTAGTTTCCCCAAGACCTAGGGTTGAGGTGGGACACCTCTGAAAAATTTCACAATTCTAGAAATTGTTTGAATACTTTTGGAGGTCAGTCAAACCAATTTGAAAAGTGGTCAAACCCTAGTCCAGTACCTTGCCAAAATTTTAGAGGAAAATGTATAGCACCAAAACCCCTAAAAATTTTACACAAGGTCAATATCCAAGCTGGCAAGCACCTGTAAAATTTTCAGAATTTTTGGAGTTGTTTTGATACCTCAAACAAATCCCCAATGTTCAGCTCTATATAAAACTCAAATTTCAAAATACTGTCGAGCTCGAGCCCGAGCCCAACTGTCTGGCTCGATCGAACCGAGTCAACTAAGACCTCCCCCGAGCTCGCGCGTAATGGTCTAGGCTTCGGCCGTTACATGTCCATCCAACGCCTGCACCTCCCTATTCTTTCCACCTCGGAGCCCGGTGTGCTCGAGCCGCCCGATCTTCATCGTGGGGCTCACGACCTACGCCGCCTCGCTCTTCTTCTTCCGGCGCGCGTGCGCATCAACAGCTGCGGCGTGGTCCTGTCACGTATTACTCCCTCGTCAACGCTTGTTTGTCGAGACTGTAGCTGCGCGGCAATACTTTCGGCAAAAGCCGTGTTTCGCGCTGCTCCCGCCACTCCTAGCTCTGTCGCGGTTCTGAGTCACCGTAGCTCACCGCAGGACCCCCCCCCTTTTTTTGTTCCCATTGCTCGCTAGCTTATTTATGTCCCTGAGCACCCCCTCCCCTCTGGTCCCTTTCCACACCACTAGTCACCCCCCAGTTTCCCCTCTTGGTGGTTTTGAGAAAATCATCGAGGACCTCGTTCCGCCGTTTTTGGCCGAAAGCGCTCAGTAGTGGTGGTGGTGTTCCAATGACCCTCTCGTCCTGTTCCTTGCTTCTCCGAGCACCTCTGGTCATCGCAAACCTTTGCGCTAACTTCATTTTCGGTTTGCTTCTACAGGAGCGGCTGAAATGGAGTTTTCGCGTTTTGCGGCCGTTGAAGGAATTCCGTCATTACCATCTCCGGTAAGACCTCCTCCGCTCAATCTTTTGGTCTCAGACCATCTTTGGGTTATCGCGAAGCTACCCTGATCATTATTTCGCCTCCTGCTCGGGCTTTCGCCGTCGTCATCTTCTCCGCCCGGCAGGTCTTTGCTTCGGCGGCGCTACTCCGTCTTCCCGTAAACCACTCTTGTGCCCAGGTGAGTTCTTATTAGTCCCGTAGAGCTCGAACACTAGCTAGCTCAACGCGTAGCGGACCTCTTCATCGTTTTCGGATTTTGCCGAAACCTAGCCTCCGCCCTTCTCCGGCTCGCCGGCAATCTAGGCCTGCTCCGCCGCCAAAAGTGCTCTCACTAGGTTCACAATAGTATTAGGGACTTATTGGTACAGTTGGTTGGCGCCGCCGTGGACTTGGTCGTCGGCGGCGTGCCAGCGAGCTCAACGTTGAGCTCTGTACTTTGTCACGATTTTTTCAAGTCATTAGACCTCCTGGAGTTCATCCTAGCCATTCACGACCTCCTCAGGATTAGATATGAGCCTTAGACTCCTTTCCGTAAGACTAGTCTCAGGACCTCCCCCTTGTTTAATCTCGGCCGTTGAGGATCTCTCCCGAGTTAGATCTGTGCGGTAGAACCCTGTTTACGAAAACCTAAGTTGCAGGACCTCTTTAGAGTCAATCTCAGCCGTTAAAGACCTCTGTAGTTTAGCTCTTAACCGTAGGATCTGGTTTGGTGAAAAGTCTTAACACTAGGACCTCCCCTGGTTAGATCCTAGCCGTCCAAGACCTCTTTAATTTCAATCTGAGCCGTCCAGATCTCGTTCCGTGAAAACCTGTCCTTAAAGACCTCCTCGATCAAATCCGGACCGCTCAAGACCTCCTCCGTAGATCTTGACCGTCCTGCACTTCTCCTCGCGGAGATCTAAGCCTTTAGGACCACCTCGGTAGATCTTTACTGCTCAGACCTCCTAGAGGAGATCCGAGCGTTAAGATGTCCTTCTGATAAAGCTTTAACCTTAAGACCTACTCGTGGAGCTCTGGACCGCTAGATCTTGATCTGACGATCACGACCTCCTGTAGGCGCGAGGAGATCTCTGGTGTGCGCTATGCGTCCATCTCGTCGGGGCCGTTAGATTCCATCTCGACGGCTCGGACCTCCCCAGTGCGCGTAGACCTCCTCCGCGCGGTTGCGATGTGCTCCGTAGCCGTGTGACGAAAAATCGGCGGCCAAGACCTCCCCGATTTCGTCAGTTCAGTTAGATCTCGCGAGAAGCTCTGATTTTCTAAGTATTTTTGTTGTTTCAAATTTCAAAAGTGCATAACTTTGTCATTTTAGATCCTTTTTGAATGATTCGAATTGCATTAGCTCTGTGATAGAATAAACTTTAATTTGAGAATGATTTAGGGCTCTGTTCTATACTAGAAACTTATATAAGTTGTGATGAATGTTTAAATGAAATGGGAATTAGAAAATCACTTCAAAAATGTGTAAAATGCATAACTTTTTCTATATAATTCCAAACTGAGCAAACTCAAGCTTGTAAAATTCCTCTATTAGTATGTTGTAACATGAAATAGGTGTTGCTCTTGTTTATGTCCCTAAAAAGTGAAATATGCTAGTTTCATAACTTAGGAAAATCATAACTAAATCATTTTAACTCCAAAATGTGCAAACTCAGTTTTCAGGCTGAGAGAGCATGTTTTGATTATAACTTTCTCATACTTAGTCCAAATGACCTGATTCTTATTCCTAAATTTGTCTAAAATCATACCCTAGCTGCTGTATAAATTTCATAGGATTTGGATAACTTTGTCGCTGAGTTTTGTTTGGTGTTCTTCGCTCTTATCGGGTTTTATCGCATTTTCAAGTTAGGTTTCGAAGGGTTTATTGAACCCGAGAGTTCCTCCGCAAAGACGTTGAGCAACTCCAAGACAAGCAGTTTGATCATGTTAATCCTCTGTATTTTCAAGTATAATATGTTGTTCGCAAATTCTACGTATGCATTGCTATCTTGTTTTAACTATTGTCGATAGCTGGCCTATTAGATGCATGATATGTAGGTAAATGTTTATCCTCTACAACTGAGCTTAGGATTACTTGCTGTGATTTAGAGTTCGTGGATGAGCTCTTGTCACTTACTAGTTTTCGAGTATGTTGCTTAGCCATGCTTAGCTACCGGTAGAAATGGGCGGTTATCGACTTGTCGATAACCTTGATCACACAAAACTTATTATGACTTATGATTTCAGCCTTTGTGCTATGGTTAATTCTGAAAACTAAAACCGAAAATAAAATGATTTAGACTTGGGCACATTGGTATGTTGGTGTGCTTTTGGGTGTGACTGGAATGGTGCCCGAGTCAACAAGGACCGAACATCTTGTTACACTAAATCAAGCATTTTAGCGTGCTAACCACACTAGAGGGTATGGGACCTCTCTTGGCTTAGTACTTTGGCGTGTATTGGCTCTAAGTCGTAGGGAGTCGCAGGAAGGATGGTGTTGGGAGCATTGTAGTGTCTGAAAGATTTCCCCCGTGATGGATCGGTTGTCTTTCGGCTTGCAATGTAAGCGTATGGGTTTCGATCCATACGAACGGCTCGTATTTAAATACACAAGATTGGAAATATCTCGTAGGACTTAGCCGTGCCGGCATACCTTCGGAAGTGTGCTTATTTGGCTTATAGGCGGTCTGAAGTGTGGGTACATTTGTACACACCTGCAGGATTAAAACTATTCGAATAGCCTCGTCCTAGGTTATGAACACGCTTGGCAAGGTCTTTCAAGAGTTAGACTATAAAATTTTAATTAAAACTTGATGGGTGGTACGAATCAGGGATTCGTACTATGTTGTGGTGGCTATTGGGGTAGTCACCTCTAGGTGGTTGCTTGTACTTATTGTTACTCGCTGTTATTTCAACAATAAAAAAATATTGCAAACTTGCTTTCAAATGTATTATATTATTGCAAATAAAGTTGGCTTTGTGCTAAAATGAGACATACAACCTCCACTTAAAGAAGCCTGCATGTAGCATATGTATAGGTCTCATATCCTACACGTTACCTCTTGCAGTACATTAGTGTACTCATTTGCTTTTCTTAATGTTATTTGTTGCAGAGGAGGAAGGTGAGCCCCAAGGGCCTCACTTCTGTGAGTTGTGCTGTGGCGGTGTTTGGGACGACTAGCTTGGCGGCCCGGTCGGTTGCCCTGTGGTTATGGCTAGCCGGTTGACTTTTGTTATAGCCACCTTATGGCACTGTTGCTTTCGCTGTCTTTTACTCTTTTGTTATCATTTGGCCAGTCGGCACCTTTTGTAATAAATCTATTTACCTTATGTCTTTTGCTAGACTTGTGGTCTTTTGTTGTATAAGAATGATGCATAACTTTGTATGAATGTGTGCTGCAATTCTGGGAAGCACATGTCCTTTGAGACACGGTGTATTTTGTTTGTAATGCTAGAACCAATGGAAGGCTAAGTATTACAAGCTAAATAAACCGGGGTCTCAGAAGATTCTACCATTAAACATCTCAAAAACATCATCCAACCCTATCTGCTCTAAACAGATCTAAAGACCGACGTTGCTAAAGATCAATTAATCCACAAATCGAAAGGGGATTGGGTCTTACCCTTGAAGAACCACCGCTGAACACGATGAACACCCACCCCAGGCCACGATCTCTCCCTTTCCCTTTCCTCCTCCTCTTCTTCTTATTCTTGTCCGATCTATCTCCCAGGCGATCCTCCTTCTTCCTCCTCGACAGCGGGGAACACCTTCTTGGCCAACAACAAGGGGCTTCAATGGAGGAGGTGCCGCCGAGGAGGGGAGGCGCAAAGGAGAGGAGAAGGGGCGCCAAGGGGACAAGAGGGGTGCGCCAAGGGGAGAGGGGAAAAAGGGGGTGGCGGCTAGGGGTTTTGGGGGAGGATGGCGCCTCCCCCCCTATGGCCGGCCACCACAGGCCTCTTGGGCCAAGGCCTAGGCCCAGGTTTTCTCCCTTTCGCAGAAAAACCCCTCTCTAACTATTGTTCATTCTACTTTCTATTCAAATATTCTCTCTCAAATTAACTTGGAGTATTACAGTTGCACAAATACAAATGGATTATGTTAAAAGTAATATCACGAAACGTACTCCGCAAGTTACACCCAATTAACAGAATATAATGTATGAGGGTATAACAAAGAATGGCTTATATGGCTAAGATTGCATAAAGCGACATTTTTAGTTTAAATATTTTTACTAAGTTTAAAGGCAATTATACTATATCTATAAATAGGTTTTAAATTTTTAATCATCATTTTGAGTGTAGGATAAACCTTCATACATGATTGGTGAAGGAATAACCCCCTTAATACCAAATTGCTTGTCTAATTTCCCATTTGGATAAACTATCCAAAACATGGTGTTAAATAATTTTAAATCAAAATTCAAAGTCTAATCCTCAAAAGACTTTGCTCACCTTGTCCATGACCATGGACACGGCTATTCGAAAAGTTTTACACTCTGCAGAGACTGTACGACTTTTCCCACAAGAGATAGTCTACTTAAAATGTCAACCATGACACGCTTCCGTAAGCGTGCAACTAAGCGACTATCACAAAACCTTTACCCTACACTATCCCAACATAGTTATGTCCTCTAAGGTTTCACTACCACAAGATTTCACACCAAGCGATAACCCCATCTTGAGCCATGTGCGTACTAAAAGTAGGTCTTCACGACACCCACACCTAAAAAATGACACAACCACGGTGAAACATTGCAAGTTAGTTAGCCAGGTTTGTCCCATACCATACTTGTGGTAATACAGTTATGGCTTAACAATCCGCAACTCGCAGACCAGTCCTTAATTGACTGGGTGACTTCCAAAATAATCTCTAGGCATCAACTATTCACTGAATTGATCCCATGCATAAACTTGCACTCACCAACTATCCAATTCGCCCAAGTCCAAACCAGTTTTAGTTTATTTAGGTTCACAAATCATTTGCAAATTTCTATGACAAAACAATGCCATAGACTGATTTTTAAACTAAGTTGAATATTTGGCTAAATTCCCAAATTCAATATTTTTCGTCTAAGCATGTCTTTGCATAATATTTTCCAAATGGTTCCTAGTTCATACTATTATACCAACTAGGTTTTTCATCTAAGGTGACAAGGCATAACTAATTCAAATGACAAAATTTAGCCATACAAAGGAATTAGGAATAACTATAATAATTTAAAGAAGGGATTTTAAATTAAATTGAATACAAATAAGCAATGCAATAATAATTTGAAATAGAATTTAAATAATTTAAATTAATGGGATTCAAATATGATCAACAGATGTAACTTGCCTCGCTCAAATTGTTGTTGATTGGACTCGTCGAAGAATTCTAGCTCTCCAGAGTCGTTGAAGTCTATACGGGAAAATAAAATAAATTCAAATGAACCACAAATTAAATAATTTTGGTTTATTTAGCTATATTATAATTTTAGGTGAATTTAGGAATTTGAATCACTGGAATTAGAGCTCGTATGAAGGAGAACGAGTCCTCAGAAGTTTGAATTATAAAGAAATTACCCTAAATTCAATTTTTAGAATTAATGAATTATTTTTCTAAAGGAAAATCTAGATATTGCACAAGCATGACATCTGTGGCTGATTTTCATTTTCGGCTGAATTATTTTTCTACAGGAAAACCTCTACAGTCATTGTCTAGTGGGCCCATGGTACATGGACCAGGTACACGAAGGTGCACTGGTCCACTATGGACCAGGGTCATGAAATAGTGCGTGCTTACGTGTGTGCTGGCATAAGCACCATGTTGGCACTAGCGTGGGCGCTGACTGGGCAGATGGGGCTGACGTGTGGCACACACGTGGCTGCTAGGAGGCGCCACATGCCTTGCCACGTCATTTTGGCGAGTGGTGGCGCATAAGACCAAATGGTCGCCGGCATTCTGCGCTACGGCAACGAACGCGAGTAGGCTCAAATGAAAGAGGAAGTCGCGGGTAACCCGGTGAGCAGGGTGTGAAGGTTTGGCCAGCGACGCAGTTCGGGCATAGACGGCGAAGGCATTCCAGTGGCATTCCGGTGGCAAGAGCGTGCGCACAAGGTAGAACATAGATCGACAAAGCTTTTGGTGCATACGGTGTCAACGGAGCTTCAATGGCGGTGACACAATCGGCGATGGCACACCTCGGGAACAGTGGCGAGGAAATCCAAAATCCAGCAAAGAACGAGAGAACGAGCGCTAGGGCTACGGGATTGTATGAGTGAGAGATGGGGGTGCAGGTGCACCCTTTTATAGGGTGAGGGGATGGTCGAAGAGGGGAGAACGCGCGAGGGCTATGTCGGGACCCTAAAATGCATCTCAAGAACCCTCTGTGTATTCTGAACTAGTCCCAGATCAGTAGCTAGCTCACACAGGCAAACAGTGATGAAATACCATCCATTTATTCGATTTAACTAAAAAGATCTCAAAGTAACAAATAATTATAATAACTGGACCTTATGGTAACCGTTTACTTAACTTGCCACGCAGGGCTAAAGAAACAAATAAACTCTTGCAGCGGAACGAAACTCTTTAAATGGCCAATCAACATGCCCACAGACAATCGAGTCGAGAAACGCATCCTAATCCGCAAAACCTTCATGGTCTTCCTGGTAGAACTCAGAGTTCCCTGGTCCTTCTGTGGAGATTAAGCAACACAGGGCGCAAAGCCATGAGTACTTTGAATGTACTCAGCAAGCGTGGGGAAATGTATGCAAATAGTATTCATGCATGGCTTGCACAAAGGTTAGCTGTATGGTTCTTTTGCATAAAACAACATTTACGATAAATACAATAAATAGATTGAAATGCGTAATTTGAAAACAACAATAAGTAATTAAACAACTGTTTTGAATGACCAGTGAACTTTCCCATTCACTTCCCAACCAAACCAAAGATAAGTGAATTCCCCATTCACCAATCGACACAAACCACCAAGTGAATGACCTTTTCACCAAACGAACATTATATTCATCAAGTGAGCTTCTCATTCACACTCCGACTCATTTTTGAAGAAACTCTATCTCCCATGTGATATCCCCGAGCACGTCCATAACCGCGGACACGGCTATTCGAATAGTTTTATACTCTGTAGAGGTTGTACAGCTTGACCCACAAGAGATAGATCAACTTATAATGTCTGTTTAACACACTTCCGAGGTGTGCAACTAAGTGATCATCACAAGGCTTTTACAAAGCTTCTTTTTAACCCAGTTCTGTCCGCTAAGGTTTCAACACTGAATGTCTTTCCGACCAAACAGGGCCCCCCCTCTTGTGCCACCGTGAGAATACGTTTTCCACGACTCACACTTCACATGACAGAACTGAAATTAAGACATTGCTAATTAGTCAGACAGGTCCGTCCCATGCCAGACATGTGGTTGTACGGTTAAGGCCTAGTTCAATAACGCACAAGATTAAGTCCTTGACAAGTTACTTGGGCGAGACTACCACAAACCCACAACATGTTCAATCCACATCCCCACTATCCACCAACCACTCGCCCGAGCAAAAACCATTTTGTTCAACTAAACACCATGACTAACCCCATCATGGTACACAAATTTTAACAAGAGTGGCTCACCACCACGGTTCCATATTTCATTAAGTCAAGATTAATTTGATGACAAACCCATCGTAACTAAGCTGAACTAAGCATATGTACGATACCCATGTTGGCGATATGAATATATCCAACTAAAATTACCCATGCTAAGGTGACAAAGGATTCATAGAATACAAATAATCAATGGAGGCAAAATGACAAAAGGTAATAACTATACCCAAAGCAATTTATATAAAGATAGCATGCAATTGTATAAAACAATGTACTTTTGAAATCATAGGTTCAATATGATCAAAGGACCACGACTTGCCTTGGAATAAATCCTGTGATTGATCTTGATCTTGGTAGGCTACTCCTTGCTCAAAGCTTCCCGAGGTATCGATGTCTACTCGCAAACAAGCAAATAAATAAATAACAGAGAGCAAATGAACTCCAAAAATTAAATAAAAATCTCCGATAAATAAATCTCGAATTTAGATGAAGTTAGGAATTTGAATGGACTCAATCGGAGTTCGGATTCAAAAGATATTAGCTTTGGAAGATTGAAATCACATAAAATATCGAAAATCGAATTTAGTGATTTACCAATTATCTTTCAAGGAAAGATAATTATGACGTCACCGATGTCGCGAGGGTTTTTCAACCGAAAGAAAATAAAGGAATTGGCCGACAAGTGGGGCCCACTGGTCATTAAGTAGGTGCACCATGGACTAGGTTTACCAGACTTTGGCTCGAGTTGGAGATTGGATACGCCACATGGCTGCTGACCAAGACATGACGAGGACGCCACATGGGCTTGAGTGCAGAGGTGGCACATGAGATGGCTGCCATGTCAGCATGGGAGAAAACACCCGAGACAACGATTGGAGCTCTGGAGCTTTTTGGTCGGCGGCAATGGAGGTGAAGGCGAAGACGAATGGAGGAGACCTAGCTCCGGTGGGGTGGCAAAATGAGATGCCGCAGAGAAGGCGAAGCTACTGGAGGTGGCGGTTTGACCAGGGCGGCGGCGGTTCGTCGGTAGCAACGACTTTGGCGGCAAGGTAGAGTTTGGCGACGATGAACTTGGTGATTGAGAGGCACCCAAGGTTGAATGAGGTGAGCACCGGCCGCCATGACCGAGGAACGAGGAGCCGCCGAGATCCGAGATGATATAGAATGACAAGAAGAGCAAGATGACTGAGATCAAGAAGATGATCGCATTTACAACTCAAGGCGAAGAAAACAAAGCAAAGGTGGAGATTAGATGATATTAAAGTTGGGCACACGATGACACAGATAGATGCAACAAAAACTCACCGGAAATAGTAGATCGATGAAGATGACGCCGGCGGGTTTTTCGGACGAAGACGAAAATGGCGGAGGAGGGATCCTCGGAAGATGACAGCTGCGTCATGAGAAAGAATGCGCTAATGCGAACCCAGCGGAGGAAGAATCAAGGCTGGAGATGGACTATCGAGGAAGGAATCCGATGATGAAGCAGCTTCGGCGACGCTCGGTTCTCCAGCGATTGCGGCGCAACGAGGACGAGATAGGGCCGGAGATTCTAGGGCTTTGGAAGAGGAGGCACATGCGAACAATTTGACGCGAAGGGCGGCCTTTAATAGGCTCGGGATGGGAGAATCCACAAGAAGCACGGCGTCACTGTGCACCGTGGAGGACACGGACTATAGAGTCCAGGGAAGAAGATGACGAGCAGCCAAAGGGGACCCACGGTCAGTGAGACGCAGAGGCAAAGGAGGTTGGCTTGGGCTGCTGGCGCCTAGCTTGGCCTGCCACGGGCTAGTGCGCTCGGGAAAAGAATTGGCGCTGCCGATGGGAAGAGATGGGCCAACCGGACCGGGCCAAGAAGAGAAAAAATGGGTCAGGGTTTAGGGATTGAGCCCGAAACAATTTATGAGATTTTTATTAGTTTTTATTTTTAGAAAATAGCAGAAAATCCAAATAACAAATAGAAATTAGCAAATGCACTCGGAAAAATTCTAGAAAATTCTAGAAAATATATCCAAGCATGTAGAACCCAAATAAAATAGTTTTGATAATAGTTGATGTTGAGATTATTCATATTAAATTATTTTTGAACTCGAAAGTTCATATTAAGCTTTTAACTTTAGCGTAAAAATCCAAATGGTTATTTTTCTTTAAAACTTCAAAATGCACTCAAATTTTTGGGATGTTACAAACCTACCCCCCTTAAAAGGAGATTTCGTCCTCAAGATTCGGGCTGACTAAAGAATCGGTTCTGACGTAGGTCTAACCTGAAGACTTACTAGAGGCGACATTCTGAACTGCTTGTGCTTCTTCTACAGTGACATGGTTCAGCCTTCCTCTGGTTGCAATTGATGGAGTCCTGATAGCTTGATTTGGAGTCTGAGGCACTCCTCTTCCTGCTCCCAGCAAAGAAGTCCTAGTTGGTGTTGGTCCCAAATTGAAAGGAATTGGTGTCGGCCCTTGCTTCTGCGGACACTTGTTAGCATAATGACCGGTTTGGTGGCAATGATTGGGGTTCCCCTGGGGTTGATTATTGTTGCTGTTGTTGACGTTGGGAATCCCTGTGTTTCCTGCATGAGACACTGGTGCTGGGGTTCTGAATCCAACAGATGAATTATTGGGACGAAAAGGCTGCTGAGCATTGGTTCTATCTCTCTGGAGTTGATTCTGATGAACTCCGTGTTGTATCATCTTCCTTTTGCGAGATTCATCCAATCACGACGAGAATCTTCTATGAGTACGGATTTATCAACCATGTGCTGAAAATCCACATAATCATTTCCAACCACTTGCACTTTCAAACTGGGGTTGAGTCCACGCTTGAATCGCTTCTGATGTGCATTATCCGTAGCAACATCTTCTGGAGTATAGCGAGAAAGTTGAGTGAACTTGTTGAGATATTCACCCAAAGACATGTTCCCTTGCTGGAGTTCACGAAATTCATTCTTATTCATTTCCACTATACCATCAGGGACATGAGCTTGACGAAAAGCTGTTGAAAATTCCTCCCAAGTGATAGCGTGAGAATTCCCATGAGCTGCAGTGTAGTTCTCCCACCATTCTGCGGCTGTACCTTCCAACTGATGTGAAGCATAAAGAACAATCTCACGATCATTGCATTGAGCAATGGCGAGCTTTTTCTCCACTGAAGGAAGCCAATCTTCTGCGTCCAAAGGTTCTGATGAATGAGAAAACGTAGGTGGATGAGTCCTCATAAACTCTGATAGCTTGGAATGGTGATGAACCGCGCGAACGATTGTCGCTGATTATTCGACTATTCTCGATCGCTTTGGTTCAACAAGTTGAGTATTGCAGCGGCGGTCTGACTTTGCTGCGTCATCATGGCGTTCATGTTCTGCATCATTGCACTCATGAATTGCGTCTGAGCTGCTAGAAGTTGTGCCATGTTTGGCTCTGCGGCTCCAGGGGCTGATGACTGGTCACTTGCATTGACATTGGCATTGGCATTTGCATTGGCATCCTCTGACTGAGTACGGCTCGAAGTATTGCGAGTATCAACCATCTACGATGATTCTTCACAGGTTTAGCAGGTAAGATAGAAAAGCAATGTAGATGAGGGGGAATAGAACAATTGTAACACCCCAGCCCCACATGAGCCTGGAATGCTACTAAACTAGCACAATAACATTTTTACATTGAAACAATTCTCTAAAATCCGACAGAACCTCCCTTGTTTAGTTACTAAACAAAAGGTCCCAACATTTAAATATAACATAGTCAGATAATCCAACCTCTAGCATAAACAAGAGATAACCAAAACTATACTAATCATCACTACAACATCCATAGCATGCTAAACAACCAAAGCATAAACAGAATGACATTCATAATCCTCTAATCAACTCTATTACAAATTATTCCAAGCATAGTGAGTAATCATAAGAAATTCTTTATGCAATTACTCAACTACTAATTTATCAACTGTTAATCCAAATGTGAGTAGTTCGTGCAATTGTGCAACCACTTCTATTCCCTCCCATGCATGCCGTTCTTGTAAAGGGGTACCTAAAAACACAACAACAAAGAAGAGTGAGTCCAAGGACCCAGCAAGTACATTAAATGGCAACAATAACATAGACTATCAGAATCATCAACATCCATATACCATCTCAATTATAAACAAGACATATGCTCATGCTATGCAAGATGCTCAAGTGCACTTTTCTTTCTCTTTAACTTTTGCATTTTACTGTAATGCAAAGTATGCAACCGTCGCCAGATACCCATGCCCGTGCTCGCAAGCACGTGGACCAATTGCCCATTACTCCGCAAGTAATGGGGACTCAAGCCCACACTCCGCAAGTGTGGGGACTATAAGCCCATCGTTTTCACGATGGGGACCTCTTTCAAAGCCCATATTCCATAAATGTGGGATTCTCAAGCCCGCCATCTACATGACGGAGACCTCAATCAGATGTACTTGGTCACTACGTGACCAAGGCGCCTAGATGTTTCTCAACATGCGTATGTACTAGAATGTAACTTTCAACAACTAGTAAAAGCACGAGTACATACCACATCTCAATCATGAATAACATGTAGAGCATTATCACATAAAAATTACTCTTTAATCACAAACATGCCATAACCAAGTCTCATTCATATATATCACACTATCATCCATGTATGACTAGTACAGAAAGACACAACCAATTTCAAGAATCAAACATAAATATTCTACAACCCGAATACTTGCAACCCGATCCTTCATCATAGTCATTTTATCAAACCAAGACTTGTAAGTATTGGGTACTTAAAGTTGTGCATACTTGGTCCTCACAAGACCAAGTCTAAGTATGAAATCAATATGCACAAGCACCAATACTATTCATCATCGAGTACCAAAAGCAATAACCACATTCATGTAAGGCATAACCATACTTGAACATCCACCATTCTTGAAACAATCATCAATCAGCAATCTTGCTACGCTATTATATATCGAAAAGCACACAAACATGGCCAATCAATCACACCCATACAATGATAATGCACTTGCCTCAACCGTGCGGGAACGAAGGACGCCAAGAGGGTGCCGCCTCCGAACCAGTCCCCACCTAAAAACCATTTAGAGAATGCTAAGATAACAGTAATGGACCATCGAACCCAAAAGAGTAAACCCTAACTCGCAAAAGCTTGAAACGCGATCCCAACTCCAATTTCCTATAAGCTAATCTGTCCCCTCCGAAATAGTCGCGTTCTAAAATTCGTATCTTTTAGTACAGTAGTCCAATTGAGGTGATCTTGGACTTCATTGAAAGGTTATCAAATTCTCCAACTAAACCTAGTTGGTGAGCCTTCCTGATTCGGCCAACTACTACCCCTATCAAGCCAAATAACAGAACAACATTTTCTCGCTGAGTTCTCGGATAGTACACTAAAACCATCATAACGTTTAGCTCGTTTGTCCAAATTTCGGGTTCTTGCCCTTCTCTGAAATCTATGACAATTATCTACAACTTTCGTTATACTGAGCTCCTCAAATTCGCCCTTTAACAGATCGAACAAGACAGATTACTAAAACCCATCGACATCGGCATGATTCGCAGAACAGTCCCACCAATAAATTCAAAACTTTTGCTACAGAGGTCCAAATATCGTGATCTAGTACTTCATCGAAAGCTAGCGATGTCCTCTACAATTCTCTAGGAGACATCCGACCTGATTCTGCCCTTAGGCTACTCAAAAACGTCTCCCAACTCACTGCTCCAACCGATCAGATTATCGATAAAACTTAATAATCAAATAATCGACTAATCGAAGGGGATCGGTCTTACCTCAAGAACCGCTGAAGATGACGCACCGAGGTCGTGATCTCTCCCTTTCCTTTCTTCTCCCGCACTCCTTCTTCTCCTTCTTCTTGATCGGTGACCACGATGGAGATCTCCCCTTCTTTTCTTGGACAAAGACCAATGGAGGGGAAGGTTGAGGGGATGAATGCTACAGCACCATGGTGCTACAGGAGGAGGACCAAGGAGGAGAGGAGGGGCGCCAAAGGGGAGGAGGAGGAGGAGGCGGCTAGGGTTTTTGGGGAAGGTGCCTCCCCTTGGCCGGCCACCTATGGGCCTCATGGGCCAAGCCCAAGCCAGTTGCCGCGGTTTTACAAAAACCCCTTCTCCTTCCTTGTTTTGATGTTTTGTCAAGGAAACATTCTCCGATTTAATTATTCCTTCCCGATTTAATTATTCTCTCCGACTAATTCCTTTCGAATACTTTTGGGGCATGACTAATTCCTTTCGAATACTTTTGGGGCATTACATTCTACCTCTTAAACGGAATTCGACCTAATTCTAACCATGCTTAAGCCCGTAAATATAATCACCGCTAAAATCTTACTAACATTGCCACGAACTCGCACAAACACACCAAACTCTTGATCCTTGTATCGTCGATCTCTTCACTTTGACAACGAGCACATCTTTTAACCGTGGACGCACAACATTCCCGATCGAGACCATAAGAGTCTTAATGCAACCAACTCAAAACCATCTTCTCTTAGAAGAGACTAATCCAAAATCAATGGGTTTGACATGAAAACTTTTTCACTTTTCAAGTAGGCGCTTGGGAATAAATGCCACACAAGCCAAAAACGAAATCACTCGAATACCAGATTAACCATTTTTTTAATCGAAGGAATCACACATACCAAAGAAGAATCAACTCAATTTGTAATTGATATCACCATAACCACATAATTCAAATAAGAACTAAGAGAATATCTCTATCCAAGATCAACTTCTTTTAAGAATTTATCTTTCTATTAAACCATAGGATCCCAAATTATCGTGATAACACATTAACTCGCTTATCTTAAATGGGCATCCTCAAAGCTATGTTCAATCGAGCACAAACCCACACTTATGTAGGAGACTCTTCCAATCCACAATATCACACTCTAGCTAACTTCTACCAATGAATTGCTTTGATGTAATAATCCTCAACACAACTCAATATAGATTTCAATCACCATCACATCCCTAAATCCGTTATGATAAACAATTTTGAAATTCACCACATTCACTCTCATTTACTGCTTTCAGAGATCACCATAACTCTTGGAACCTAATCCTGGGAACCAAGATGCTAGCATAATAATACAAAGCCCAATTCAACCTCTACGACTCTTACAATGAATGGTCGGTATACTTGCTATGTAACCCTCAAATCTGATGACCAAAAAAATTCACACAGCTCAACAATAATCTCAGTTCATTAATATCAACATTCCATACTAATCAAGTAACCACCCAAGGCGATTCATGTTACCAATCTTAGACCTTCTCTAACCTACACCAATCAAATGCAGCTACTTGTCCACAATATACCCACTCACAATATCCTAACTGATTGATCAGGATTCAAACATACTCAATCACTAACATCAATAAATGAATATATAAATTCTTGACCAAGCTATCCTTAGTGATAATCTAACTCCCATAGAGTTACTCTCTGTGACCGAGTCACACTTGACAATACTCAACTATTCCGGCTATCCCATTGATTAGCACAACGCTTAGGTTTCTCCACACCGCTATTCTCATTAAACTTCACCATCAAAACTCTTCTACACAATCTTACTAGGTATCCAATTGTGATACTCTAATAAATTTATCAAGAGCCCATACTTTCGATAGTCCCCATATCCCAACATGGACAAAGGTTATTGATCAAAACCAACACACTTTCTACTGTTCTTCAAATAGCTTGGTTCCCAAAATCTCACCACTACCAAATACTTGTCCACCATATTACATTCTATAAGATTCTGGCAACACAAGATAGTTAATTCCTTTCTCAAAAGGAAGAAACAAACAAAACTAGTCTCAACGCACAAGAACAAAGTTGTTCTCTGAGTGAGCAAGAGAACAAAAGAAACCGTCGAATAATAAAGATATCAAAAACAAAATACAAGTCTGCTGACGAGGGCACATGTCCCACAAGAAGGAACTTTCAACCTCCAATACTTATGGTACACACTTACTGATAACAAAGAAAAATATTTTTCTTTGATTACAACATTACTTGCCAACACAAACCAGAGATGCTCTTAAAAAAACAAATCACATTGACCACCTAGGAACCAATCGTAACCTTTGCATACGTCACATTGCTCACTTAATTCCATCTACTACCTAGATCATGAACTCCCAAAAGTCCACGAATACAAAACTCCAAATATTTCATTTGACTGCTATTACGAAAGGCAATAGATTTTTTTCTCTAGAAGAATCATCACCACTACTACAAGTCGAATCTCTTATGGATGACTTAATAACATCAAGAATGGTCTACCCTTAACAAGACTCGTTAACGCCAACTCTTACTTTTATTAAGCCCCAAAGGCTTACCAAAATGTTACAGCACTTTATCATCTCATCCTCAATTGAATGTATACCAAAATCTTATATTCTCACTACAATAACCACTTTATTTTAGAGGAAAACTACTACACGAATTAAAAGGTTATTCCAACATCCTTTCATCAAAACATACTTTTATTTGATAGTTCTACCATCATGTAAACATTGGTCATCCACAAATCCCATCAATTTATCTCTTAGTGATGCTCATCACCAAACATTAATTACACCTAGCAATTACTTATAATCACTAAGTATCCACAAAAGGTTACTCCAAGATTAGTACCCACTAAGACAATAATCTAACTCTTTTGAACTTAACCATCCCAAAAGGTTATAATTAATCGTTGAGACACGTTAATCCAATTTACCAAAGAAGTTTACCAAATGTATCACTCTTAGTCATCGACTCAACTTCATGAACGTTCTACACCTCTTATTAACTCTATTGATTACAACTAGGTATAACCATACTATTAATCACACTCCTCGAGTACTACTACAAGACACTTTCAAATTAATCACCTTCCTTTCAAGGATCTTCGTTAGGATCGATCATACACACACTGCAGATTTAACATGATAACCCATATCATATCCATTAATTACTTTGGTTATAACCTCTCACTTAACCAAGACAAAACATCGCTAACGGGTTTAACATCTTCTTTTATAAAAGAGAACCATCAATCTTCATCACTCAAAATACCCAAGAGAGATATATTGAGTCGAAGCCTCCACGTTCCAAAGGACTTGCAAAAGGAAACTTTCATTAACCAAAAACATCAACCGGATAATTGGATCATGCTTTCCAATGAGAATGACAAAACTCCAAAATAAAGGTCAAACTTGACAATCAACCCAGTTCACCAGCCGCACGAATAACTCATCAGATGGGAAAAAAATAAATAATGATCGCTTTATAGGACAAATTAAGCCAAAGAAAACACACCAATTTTTTTTTCCAAAGCAACCCATCAACCACAAGAATAAACAACCAAAGAGAAACTCATCAATCTCAACTGGATAAGAGTTGACCAAATTCAAATTCAGGGAAGAGAACAACTCTTTTAAGTATACTCGCTACCAACGCCTGTACTACGACCTCTCATGTGGATACTTCGCTATTCCTATACCACGAACAGTGGTGAAACCTGGTATAGCCCAGGACCACAACCACTTCCTCCACCTCTCAATATGGGTTACCCCCACACATAATAACCATAGTATTATACTATAGATATATCGATCATCTCATAATGTAAATCATTAATACAATTCCACGTAGCGTAAATGCAATGCTTGACCCATCCCATCCCATCAGGCACCAAAGGTGTCAGTTTAAGTTCATTAACCATTACAAAATTTTAGCAATTTAAGTTGCGTAAGTTGTAAATCCAATCACCTCAGACCTACTACCCGCTCTTATACCAACTGTAACACCCCAGCCCCACATGAGCCTGGAATGCTACTAAACTAGCACAATAACATTTTTACATTGAAACAATTCTCTAAAATCCGACAGAACCTCTCTTGTTTAGTTACTAAACAAAAGGTCCCAACATTTAAATATAACATAGTCAGATAATCCAACCTCCAGCATAAACAAGAGATAACCAAAACTATGCTAATCATCACTACAACATCCATAGCATGCTAAACAACTAAAGCATAAACAGAATGACATTCATAATCCTCTAATCAACTCTATTACAAATTATTCCAAGCATAGTGAGTAATCATAAGAAATTCTTTATGCAATTACTCAACTACTAATTTATCAATCTGTTAATCCAAATGTGAGTAGTTCGTGCAATTGTGCAACCACTTCTATTCCCTCCCATGCATGCCGTTCTTGTAAAGGGGTACCTAAAAACACAACAACAGCAAGAGTGAGTCCAAAGACCCAGCAAGTACATTAAATGGCAACAATAACATAGACTACTGTAATCATCAACATCAATATACCATCTCAATTATAAACAAGACATATGCTCATGCTATGCAAGATGCTCAAGTGCACTTTCTCTTTCTCTTTAACTTTTGCATTTTACCGGTAATGCAAAGTATGCAACCGTCGCTGCATACCCATGCCTGTGCTCGCAAGCACAGGGACCAATTGCCCATTACTCCGCAAGTAATGGGGACCTCAAGCCCACACTCGGCAAGTGTGGGGATTATAAGCCCATCGCTTTCACGATGGGGACCTCTTTTCAAAGCCCATATTCCATGAATGTGGGGATTTCAAGCCCGCCATCTACATGACGGGACTCAATCAGATGTACTTGGTCACTACGTGACTAAGGCGCCTAGATGCTCTTCAACATGCGTATGTACTAGAATGTAACTTTCAACAACTAGTAAAAGCACGAGTACATACCACATCTCAATCATTGAATAACATGTAGAGCATTATCACATACAAAATTACTCTTTAATCACAAACATGCCATAACCAAGTCTCATTCATATATATCACACTATCATCCATGTATGACTAGTACAGGAAAGACACAACCAATTTCAACAATCAAACATAAATATTCTACAACCCGAATACTTGCAACCCGATCCTTCATCATAGTCATTTTATCAAACCAAGATTTGTAAGTATTGGGTACTTCAAAGTTGTGCATACTTGGTCCTCACAAGACCAAGTCTAAGTATGAAATCAATATGCACAAGCACCAATACTATTCATCATCGAGTACCAAAAGCAATAACCACATTCATGTAAGGCATAACCATACTTGAACATCCACCATTCTTGAAACAATCATCAATCAGCAATCTTGCTACGCTATTATATATCGAAAAGCACACAAACATGGCCAATCAATCACACCCATACAATGATAATGCACTTGCCTCAACCGTGGGAACGAAGGACGCAAGAGGGTGCCGCCCGAACCAGTCCCCACCTAAAAACCATTTAGGAGAATGCTAAGATAACAGAATGGACCACTGAACCCAAAAGAGTAAACCCTAACTCGCAAAAGCTTGAACGCGATCCCAACTCCAATTTCCTATAAGCTAATCTGTCCCTCCGAAATAGTCGCGTTCTAAAATTCGTATCTTTAGTACAGTAGTCCAAATGAGGTGATCTTGGACTTCATTGAAAGGTTATCAAATTCTCCAACTAAACCTAGTTGGTGAGCCTTCCTGATTCGGCCAACTACTACCCCTATCAAGCCAAATAACAGAACAACATTTTCTCGCCAGGTTCTCTGGATAGTACACTAAAACCATCATAACGTTTAGCTCGTTTGTCCAAATTTCGGGTTCTTGCCCTTCCCTGAAATCTATGACAATTATCTACAACTTTCGTTATACTGAGCTCCTCAAATTCGCCCTTTAACAGATCGAACAAGACAGATTACTAAAACCCATCAGATTACCGACAGATTCGCAGAACAGTCCCACCAATAAATTCATAACTTTTGATACAGAGGTCCAAATATCGTGATCTAGTACTTCATCGAAATCTAGCGATGTCCTCTACAATTCTCTAGGAGACATCTGGACCTGATTCTGCCCTTATACTACTCAAAAACGTCGCCCAACCCACTCTGCTCCAACCGATCAGATTACCGATAAAACTTAATAATCAAATAATCGACTAATCGGAAGGGGATCGGGTCTTACCCTCAAGAACCGCTGAAGATGACGCACCGAGGTCGTGATCTCTCCCCTTTCCTTTCTTCTCCCCGCACTCCTTGTTCTCCCTTCTTCTTGATCGGTGACCACGATGGAGATCTCCCCCCTTCTCTTCTTGGCAGCACCAATGGAGGGAAGGTTGGAGGGATGAATGCTACAGCACCATGGTGCTACGGTGCACGTGCTGTGGAGGAGGAGCAAGGAGGGAGAGGAGGGCGGCCAAAGGGAGGAGGAGGAGGAGTGGGCGGCTAGGGTTTTGGGGAAGGTGCCTCCCTGGTTCAGGCCACCTATGGGCCTCATGGGCCAAGCCTGTGCCCAGTTGTCGCGGTTTTATAAAAAAAAAAACCTTTCTCCTTCCTTGTTTTGATGTTTTGCTGAAGGAAACATTCTCCCGATTTAATTATTCCTTCCCGATTTAATTATTCTCTCCCGACTAATTCCTTTCAAATACTTTTGGGGCATGACTAATTCCTTTCGAATACTTTTGGGGCATTACAACAATAGATGAGATAGACAAGGTAGAGTAGATGGAAACAGCCTAATTAGAGGAATAGATTATACCCAAAGGCAAAGACAAGAAGACATAGCTGAAACGCTATGAAAGCACAATAAAACTTTTCAAATTAAAGGCTTAGTGTGACTGCAACATAATTCTTGACAGCAAAACTGCAGCTCCCACTTGCACACAACCCAAATAAAGACCTAATGCAACAACGATCTAAAACGCTACTAAACTCTAATAGGACGGCTCCTAATCTAAACTGGAGGACGAAGACTCTTCAAAAGCAACTGGAATGAAGTGACGAAGATACTCTTGACGATTGCCGATGATTTGACTTCTTTCTTCCGGACTAGAGAAATTAATGAGGCGAGAAAGTCAATTTAAGATTGTAAAACAACATTCAGCAAAGGCAAGAGACAAGATCTCTGGCACAAGATGAGTAGAATAGAATATGATAAGAATAGAATAGACTGAGATGAGAAGAGAATAGAGTAGATGAGAAAAGAACAACTACTCAAGCCAAATTAAGTTGATTTGATTTAGAAAATAAATTTTGAAGCTTTTAGCTAAAACGACCATGCTAACTAAGGTTGTGTTCTATAGTCGATATGGCTCTGATACCACCTCTGTCGGGACCCGAAAATGCATCTCAGGAACCCTCTGTGTATTCTGAACTAGTCCCAGATCAGTAGCTAGCTCACACAGGCAAACAGTGATGAAATACCATCCATTTATTCGATTTAACTAAAAAGATCTCAAAGTAACAAATAATTATAATAACTGGACCTTATGGTCAAAGTTTACTTAACTTGCCACGCAGGGCTAAAGAAACAAATAAACTCTTGCAGCGGAACGAAACTCGTCAAATGGCCAATCAACATGCCCACAGGCAATCGAGTGGAGAAACGCATCCTAATCCGCAAAACCTTCATGGTCTTCCTGGTAGAACTCGGAGTTCCCTGGTCCTTCTGTGGAGATTAAGCAACACAGGGCACAAAGCCATGAGTACTTTGAATGTACTCAGCAAGCGTGGGGAAATGTATGCAAATAGTATTCATCCATGGCTTGCACAAAGGTTAGCTGTATGGTTCTTTTGCATAAAACAACATTTACGATAAATACAATAAATAGATTGAAATGCGTAATTTGAAAACAACAATAAGTAATTAAACAATTGTTTTGAACGACCAGTGAACTTTCCCATTCACTTCCCAACCAAACCAAAGATAAGTGAATTCCTCATTCACCAATCGACACAAACCACCAAGTGAATGACGTATTCACCAAACGAACATTATATTCATCAAGTGAACTTCCTATCCACACTCCGACTCATTTTTGAAGAAACTCTATCTCCCGTGTGAAATCCCCGAGCACGTCCATAACCGCAGACACGGCTATTCGAATAGTTTTACACTCTGTAGAGGTTGTACAGCTTGACCCACAAGAGATAGATCAACTTATAATGTCCGTTTAACACACTTCCGAGGTGTGCGACTAAGTGATCATCACAAAGCTTTTACAAAGCTCCTTCTTAACCCAGTTCTGCCCGCTAAGGTTTCAACACTAAATGTCTTTCCGACCAAATAGGGCCCCCCACTTGTGCCACCGTGAGAATAAGTTTTCCATGACTCACACTTCACATGACAGAACCAAAATTAAGACATTGCTAATTAGTCAGATAGGTCCGTCCCATGCCAGACATGTGGTTGTACGGTTAAGGCCTAGTTCAATAACGCACAAGATTAAGTTCTTGACAAGTTACTCAGGCGAGACTACCACAAACCCACAACATGTTCAATCCACATCCCCACTATCCACCAACCACTCGCCCGAGCAAAAACCATTTTGTTCAACTAAAACCCATGACTAACCCCATCATGGTACACAAATTTTAACAAGAGTGGCTCACCACCACGGTTCCATATTTCATTAAGTCAAGATTAATTATTAAGATACATGTGATGACAAACCCATCGTAACTAAGCTGAACTAAGCATATATACGATACCCATGTTGGCGATATGAATATATCCAACTAAAATTACCCATGCTAAGGTGACAAAGGATTCATAGCATTCAAATAATCAATGGAGGCATAATGACAAGAGGTAATAACTATACCCAAAGCAATTTATATAAAGATAACATGCAATTGTATAAAACAATGTACTTTTGAAATCATAGGTTCAATATGATCAAAGGACCACGACTTGCCTTAGAATAAATCCTGTGATTGATCTTGATCTTGGTAGGCTACTCCTTGCTCAAAGCTTCCCGAGGTATCGATGTCTACTCGCAAACAAGCAAATAAACCAAATAAATAAATGACAGAGAGAAAATGAACTCCAAAAATTAAATAAAAATCTCAGATAAATAAATATCGAATTTAGATGAATTTAGGAATTTGAATGGACTCAATCGGAGTTCGGATGCAAAAGATATTAGCTCTGAAAGATTGAAATCACATAAAATACTAAAAATCAGAATTTAGTGATTTACTTAATTATCTTTCTGAAGGAAAAGATAATTATGACGTCACCGACGCCGACGGTTTTTCGGCCAGAAAGAAAAGAAAAGGAATTGGCTGACAAGTGGGGCCCACTGGTCATTGAGTAGGTGCACCATGGACTGGGTTTACCAGACTTTAGCTCAGGTTGGAGATTAGATACGCCACATGGCTGCTGACCAAGACATGATAAGGACGCCACATGGGCTTGAGTGCAGAGGTGGCACATGAGATGGCTGCCATATCAGCATGGGAGAAAACACCCGAGACAACGATTGGAGCTGTGGAGCTTTTTGGTCGGCGGCAATGGAGGTGAAGGCGAAGACAAACGGAGGCGACCTAGCTCCGGTGGGGTGGCAAAACGAGATGTCGCAGAGAAGGTGAAGCTACTAGAGGTGGCGATTTGACCAGATGGCGCGTGTTCGTGTGGCAGAACGACTTTGGTGGCAGGGTAGAGTTCGGCGACGATGAACTTGGTGATTGAGAGGCACCCAAGGTTGAATGAGGTGAGCATCGGCTTGGCCATGACCTGAGGAACGTAGGGAGTTGCTCGGGAGATCCAAAGATAGAATGACAGTAAGAGCAAGATGACCGGAGATCAAGAAGATGACCGGCGACGACAATTCGAAGGCGAAGAAAACAAAGCAAAGGTGGAGATTAGATGAGATTAAAGTTGGGCACATGATGACACAGATAGATGCAACAAAAACTCATCGGAAATAGTAGATCGATGAAGATGAAGCCGGCGGGTTTTTCGGACGAAGACGAAAATGGCGGAGGAGGGATCCTGGGACGATGACAGCTGCGTCACGAGAAAGAATGCGCTAATGCGATGCTGAAGCAGCTTCGGCGGCGCTCAGTTCTCCAGCGATTGAGGCGCAACGAGGACGAGATAGGGCCGGAGATTCTAGGGCATTGGAAGAGGAGGCACGGAGAACAATTTGACGCGAAGGGCGGCCTTTAATAGGCTCTGGATGGGAGAATCCACAAGAAGCATGGCGCCACTGCATCGTGGAGGACATGCACTCTAGAGTCCAGGAAGAAGATGACGAGCTGCCAAAGGGGACCCACGGTCAGTGAGACGCAGAGGCAAAGGAGGTTGGCTCGGGCTGCTGGCGCCTGGCTTGGCTCGGCGTTGGGTTGGTGCGGCTCGGGAAAAAGAATTGGCGGGCTAGGCCAACGGGAAGAGATGGGCCAACCGGACCGAGCCAAGAAGAGAAAAGAATGGGTCAGGGTTTAGGGATTGAGCCCGAAATAATATCTAAGATTTTTTTTTAGTTTTTTTTTATAGAAAATAGCAGAAAATCCAAATAACAAATAGAAATTAGCAAATGCACTCGGAAAAATTCTACAAAATTCTAGAAAATTTATCCAAACACATAGAACCCAAATAAAATTGTTTTGATAATAGTTGATGTTGAGATTATTCATATTAAATTCATTTTGAACTCTGAAAAATCATATTAAGCTTTTAATTTTAGCAGAAAAATCCAAATGGTCATTTTTCTTTTAAAACTTCAAAACAGACCAAATTTTTGTGATGTTACAGGCTATAACTCGCTGGCGGTGGAAAGAGGAATTAACACGATTAGCAACAGTTCAGTGAAGGCAGAAGGGGGAATGGAGATAGTGGGTGTTAATGCGCACGATCTCAAGCGAAAACGGTCACTTGAATGCACTAGAACGGCGAGAATAGCTGCGAGGCTCGCGCGGTCGGAGGAGGAAGAAGGTGAGGTGGGGATGACAGTGGCCCCACCGCTAGAGAGAGGCGAGGTGGGGGGTGGCGCACGAAAAAAGGCCACGAAAATGGGCCAAGCACACGGAAAAGGAAATGGGCCAGAGGGAGATTAGGCCAGAAAGCCAAAATCGATTTTTGAGGATTTTTATTTACAAAAATTGAGTTAAATCAAATAGGCTTTTAGAAAATAACAAATAGAGTTCAAAAATTTTGGAAAATTCACGTAAATTCCTGAATCATTTTTAACTTAATAAAAATATTTCCAACTCAAAATTGGCATTTATATTTGCAAATAATTTATTTTGGCTTTCAAATAAATAGGGAAAACTTTTAAAAATCCAAAAATTCAAGGAAATTAATTAAAATTTTCTTTTAATGTAAATGAAATTTTGGGATGTTACAAGAAAGCTTTGCATTGAAGACAATTTATAGACGATATAGGGTCATCGGGCAGCTGTGAGTGTGCTATCATCATCGGTGAGGGCATATCGTCGTCAAGAATGGTAAAAGGATTCTCCATAGCATTAGACAACGACTAAAGCGCATATGCCGACATTAGTGAAGATGAGAAGTCACCATAGTTAGCGAGGAAGCCCAATGTTCACCTAGGCGCTAGCGAAAGGTCGGTGGGGTGGCCACCTAGCGCCTAGCTCCGCCTAAGCGTCGCTAAGGCTACCAACGTAAACAACGAGGAGGAAGAAGAAAATGATAAAAAGAGAAAATTTAAAAGAAAAGGCATCGTTCACTAATGGGCCAAACCATAATCACGATTCTCTCTCCCATAATCGCATGATGCGCCGATGCATTCTACGATGCTCGCTTAACTCATTTTTGCTTTTCCTACCCTCCTCGCTCTCAGACCGACGCCACACCGATGTCGACATACAAGAGGAAGGAGGCGAGGCGCAGAGCTCCGGAGGGAGGCGAGGACCAGAGAGGAGGAGGCGAGGCGCAGGGGAGGCGAGGGCCGAGGAAGGCTACGACTGGGACCCAAGGGGCGATTGATGAGGACGAGGCGCGACAAAGACAGGGAGCTCGAGGAGCCACGCGACGGTGGCGCGCGTGAAGATGAAATATCGGTAGGGTTTCGACCGCGACAAAGACTTACCTTTCTTCGCTTCCCGTGTGCCCGCTTTGCTCGGGATCGCCAGCGCCGCTCACGCCGCTCGCTTTGCTGCCTCGCCCGCCTGTGACCGCTTTGAGTGCTCGCCAGGCCGGCTAGGCGCCCGGCCCGCCTAGGGCGACGACTAGCACCAAATCACGGCGGGAGGCCTTCGCCCAGCCTAGGCGCCCGCCTAGAGGAACACTGAGGAAGCTGCAACGTTGAGTTGGTCAACCTCAAAGAAATGGAGCGACCGACACAAGAGAAGTTAGACATATTGCTTGAGATTAAATAGAGGTACATGTGCATACATATAATTTGAAAAAAAATAACTAATAGAGTAAAAATAGGGACATACAGCTACATGATATAGGTATGATGGAGAGTGGTTAGTTTCTAAGAATCCCAACAACTATTTATTGTCAATGATTTTCTTCCATTAAGCATATACTTCAATTACATTCCTCATGTTGTAATTTCTTTTAAGCTTCTATTGCCATTCCAATGTTTAGAATATCTTAAAAGCCTAAATAGTCTACTATAAGATAAGTAAATATATTCCCAAATGTTTATACAAACTTCGAAGCTAATCTAGCAGCACAAATACGCGGACCACCCTGCTAGTTATTATCATTGTAATGCTTATTGTATTGGTTGCCACTGGCAGAACTTCATTGGGGCCAAGGTGGGCATTGACCCCAATAATCATGCAATTCCAAGGGATAGCTAATAGTGTTTAGGGCATTTTGTCGATTAATCTTCATAATGGCTTGGATGGTCTAATTTATGCATTATTGAATCTCGCCCTCTTCTGATTTTGAGCTCAAGCTCCGCCATTGCTAATTGCATGCTCTTTGGATGTATTTGTATGAATGGAAAATGCCTCGCATACTGGCAATTGCGCGATTAAGTGCTCCTTTGTTAGTAAAACAAATTTACAATTTTTTGAAGAAGAAAAAATATACCTTGGGTGCACCTTCGAGGGAGTGCCTGACCTTTGATCAAGCAGCTGGCGTGAGTAGACTATGACCGATGGTATACCAACGCATCGCTGAACTCAGATACTCTGCACTACTTACTGCAGCGGCTTTATTACTGTAGTGCATTGTCTATTACTAATTATTACCTCAGTCGATTTGACACCGACTTTGTGTACCATCAGCAAGCAACCATTCCTAGTTTCACCAAATTCACTGGTGTGTATACATGTACAAGTGGACCCAATCAGCGACCTCCAAGCCCTTTGCTGAAGAAAAAGGGCAAATAAAAGATGGAGTTTGACAGGAACATGGAACCCACTCTGCAAAATGCTGGATGCGTATGCCGGTGCCTTGATGTGCCACACTACCAAATCCATCACTCAATCGAGGCATCTAAGCCATTTGTTTGTGGGGAGCTCCCTGCTGGATTTTTGTTTTATCAGTTTGCTAATGTAGCCGCCATCTATGACTTCAATAATAATAAATAAAAAACAATATTGAGTGTTGGTTGCCTGTCCACGTGGCCACATGAATTTTTTTGCCACCACCAAGTTGCAGAGGTGCAAGATTCTGTCTGTGCTGAGAACAACTCTATATAATGACACATGCAGGAATAAAGAAACTTGATAGCCCTTATGTCGTTCCAACATCATCCTCATTCCCAACCAATCTCTCTTGAATTAGACCAACAGCTAGATTGCTCTGAATTTACAAGGACATGATTAAAAAAAAAAAGCAAGCAAAACTAACAAACAATTGCAAAATAAAGGAGCAAGAAAGATGAGAGTCCTTGCAGGAAAGGGACAGCCATCCTACCAAATCATGCAGCAGGCTGTATAAGCCATTGAAAAGGAACAAAAAATTATCAGTCTTGTTATTTTTAAGTCATTTGAAATTTTCTTAAGTTTAAATCACTTGTTGTGACTATTGGATTTATGTATAGATTGATGTATCATATGATTAGATATTGATCAAATGGTTAAGAAAATTTCAGTCATCTTATGAATAAACAGTCCCATAAATTATACCCCCACCCATCACCCATCACAGTATGACACTAAGCACCAACAACAGCAAGCTGTAGTGGGTTCTCGGTTAGTATGAAATTGAAGCCTCAGATGGATGGATTCCTTCAACCAATTCACGTTCAGTTTCTTTTGGTAGATCAATCAGAAAACTACTGAAAATACAGGAGTAGATACTGCTGTTCCTACCATGAGGAGAGGCTTCAGGGCAATGCCAAGAATGAGAGGAGGATGGCAAGGGAGGCACCAAGCTCAACCCTTGGCAGTAAGCCGGCCGCCGCGCCGGTGCCGTCCATGCTGCTCGTGCCTGTCGGTCCTAGGCTACTTCCCAGCCCGGTGCCGTTGGTTCCGGTGCCAACCCCGGGGCTGAAGGTGCCTGTTGTCGTGCCTCCGGCATTTGTGGCGCCCGTAGTCCCAGCAGCACTGCGTCAAGAGAGGAAAACACTTTTGTTACCAGACAAACATTATGCTTTTATTTCAGAGTACATTGAATCTAAAAGACAATCCGGTCAATTCAAGATGACACAGTCAGAGAATTGTTGATAACTCGATGTAATCATGTCACTAAAAGAGAAAACAGCCAGAGAATTTTATGCCAATAACATTCTGAATTCTATTGTCATGGTCTGATTTGTGTGGTTATGTTTGGATCTTTGAAGAGCTAGACCCTTCATCATTATAAGCTGGAAAGTAATTCTCATGCTAACATGCATGGCTCATCATTCTGTCAGTTACACCCTTTCTCCTACATGACGCACATGCAAGAAAGCTTTTCGTTGCGATGCAACAATCAACCTTATATGTGAAAGTTTAGTACATCCCTCTTTTCAGAAAACTACGACAAAACTACGAGACACCAAAGTCAGGCAATTGGATATTTTGGATAGCATTAGGAAAGATGAAAAGATGAGTGTGAAAAGCTTGTGTTACTTGATCTAGAGAAAGCGTGCCTTCCATTTCAAATCGGTCGGGAAAAGAGGGAAGCCAGCTTGAAGGCAAAGAAAGAGCTAACATCACTTGAGATGTTGCAACAAACTTGTCAGTAAAACTTCTGAAGCAATATAATTCAGGGAGGCTGTGCGGCCGATTCTATCTCTAACTCTCGTATCATACAAAGATTCTTTCCTAATACAGTTATGGAAAGATTACAACCGAGATTCTTTCTTAATACAGTTATGAAAAGATTACAACCGAATCAAACTAAAAGATATATACAAAAACTTATCTACAAACGAAAATATCTCAGCCTAAAGAATCCTTCTCATGATTTAGTTCGGATCTATCGGCCATGGACCTAGTCGTAAGCTATCTGGTCGTGGTCGTAGACCAACTGGGTGTGGTCGTAGACCACTTAGTCGTGGTCGTAGACTGTTCCCAACGAGTTCGCATCGCCGAGCATCGCTTTCGCCAACACGCCTCGCCGAGTACTCCCGTCGTCTAGTACTGTTCCCTACGAGCACTATTCCCGTTGAGTACTGCTCTCGACGAGTGCTCCTTCTGTCGGTTACTGTTCCTGATGAGTATTGTTCCCGACGAGTGCTCTTCCCGCTAGGTACTGGTCGTAGAACTGGGCCAACTGGTCGTAGAGCTGATGAAACTGGTCCTAGACCTTCTTGAAGTGGTCGTAGACCCTGTGGAAGTGGTCGTAGACTTTGGTGATCTGGTCGTAGACCTTAGAGAACTGGTTGTAGACCCCTAGGAGTTGGTCGTTGACCTTGCAGATCTGATCGTAGATCTCTAGGAGCTGGTCGTAGACCTTGCTGATCTGGTCGTGGACTTTGCTTACTTCTGGCTCAGCTTGCACCTAGCTTCAGCTTGCCTCCATGTACTTTCATATTGGATTAGTGTAGCACAAGGCAAAGTGGTGGTAATGGTACTTTGGGCCACATCATTATCCCTTCTAGTGATTGAGCTGTGAGGGATTCTTCGGTCTAGTTGTGTTGTCTTTGGACTTGACTAGCTCCTGGTTGTTTTGGGTGAGACTCTTGATTGCTTCAGTGATTCCCTCTCATCTGTGTTGATCTTTTGCTCTAAGGTGTGCTCGGCCAGTGCATCTTTTGGTGGTTCTTGAGCGGCATATATCCTATCCCTCGGCTTCTTTCTTTGGTGTGTTCCGAAATACGAAGAGAGGCATTGTATCTTTGAATACCTCGTCTTTTGCATGGATCAACGAGGCGATAGGTTTTCCGGGTCAGCGTCGTCTTGACGTGCCTTGCCTAGTTTCATCTCTGTGGTTTTAATTACCATCGGATTTGTGAGTATTTTTGTTTACCAATTACGCATCACTTTATATATATGCAGTACTAGTTTCAAAATCTGTATTTGATTTGATGCTTGTACAGAGAGATATTGCAAAGTGTTATTTGTGGCCTTGGTTAATCTGCTCGATGATGATAATAGTCTTGAATTGAAATTTGTTAAGATATCTAGTTCAGTCTTGAGCTCTAATATAGTTGCTTACTACTGTCATATTATCTCTAGTGATTCAGATTCTTTCTGTTGATTAGCAATCTTGCTGGTTCTTCTGGTGGCAGAAAGGCTTTATAACTAATCCTTGTAGTTTTCTTTTACTGTGAGGTCATAAGTGATCTGTTATCTTATAGACTGAAGTAAAGAATTATGTGTTCTTTTGATGAACTCCTATTGACAGAAAGTATAAAAGTTGAATGTTGTGCAAGAGATTAATTTCATCAGTTCAATATAGCATTGTTTTAGAGCTCAAAGTCTGATTTCTAGTTATCTTATCAATTTTGTAAAGAGTTTAGGCTTAAGTGCTGAGATGGCCAACATTATATCTTGTGCAACTAGCCTTTTGAGAGCAATAAACAATCTTTCAAAACTGAGTATTATGCTATTTTCATATGGTTGTTTATCTTATCCCTTTAGCATTTTATCCTGGTTAATTGACTTGCAGAAATCACATAATTATATTTTATTTTGGTCAATTATTTGCAGCTGTAATTATGTTTATTTGCTATTTATTATGCTAGAATTATCTTTGATTGTTTGCTAAAACCGCATAATTTACAACACGCCGAGCCGCACTTACGGAGCACCGAACAACGTATTTTGGCCCACTAACCCACAATCCCCCACGCATGACGTCACGCGTCCAGTGCGCACTATAACGAGGTTAAAAGTAATTGTACTAGCAATTTTACTGCCGTACGTAACATGGCGTTTATATTTGTTTTTTTACGATTGTTTCATACGTGCATGGCTGGATGTGCCAATAAGCTACCAGTGGAGTCCAGTAAATATTTTTTAGTAAAAGTATAGAGAGATTTTTATTTGCGATACTTGTATTATTATGTTACCCTTGTCGTCATCAAGCTACCGGTGAAACCGTTCGTGAATCGGAGCTCCCAATCAAAAGTTATTTGCGAAAACAAGAAAAGAAATATTCATGTACAAAACAAGGAACTGATTGTTTGTGAGTAAGTTGTCTACTTGTCTGTACTAGTTGGCTAAGATGACAATAAAATCATGTGGAGATTGTATTAAATCTCTTTTAGCGATACAGTAAATCTTTTTTAGTAAACGCATAGAGAGGTTTTTTTATTTATGAGACTTATATCATTATGTTACCCTCGTCGTCACCAAGTTACCAGTGAAAACCATTCGTGAATCGGAGCTTCCAATCAAAAGTTATTGCGAAAACAAGAAAATAAGTATTCGTGTACAAAACAAGTAACCGATTGTTTGCTAGTTGGTTGTCTACTTGTCTGTACTAGTTGGCTAAGATGGCAATAAAGTCATGTGAAGGTTGCAATAATTTTTTTTTTTTGTAACATAGCAGTTTACTGTTTACCTCGAAGACAAAACCGCACACAATAGTTTCAAGGCCACCTAATTTTGACTGATTCATCCGAGAACTGTCACTTTATTGGACGATCGTTCAGTTTTTCTAAGAATCCAGCTAGGAGTTGCCTGTCATGGTCTAAAACTAACTCACATCTAAAATCATAGTCTGTCTAGAGGTAGAAAGTCTACACGTAGTTGAACTTGAAAGTATAGTTGTCTGAATTTGACTAGGAACATTAATTAATCGTTTGGACTTTTCCCTCTTCTTCTGAAAGTAAGCTCCTATGTCCTAACTCTTAACTAGGGACAAAATTTTCAGCAATGTGTTAGACATGGTTACATAGCAATATGATGATTAAGTAGGCTCAGATCATATTATCAGAAAAACAAAGTACATCATTTAACCCCAAATCAACCATACTAAACTGAGCATGTGGTCCAGAACATGTGCCTTCATGCTTTAAAGAGAGCATGAGAAGCAATTGGATGCGCATGCTCATCAGCTCGACCCTTCTATTCAGCCATGACACCCTTCTCCATTCTGCCTGTCCTATCATTGCTTTCTCTCCTCTCGAGCGTCTTGTCTCGTGACACACTACCACTAAGATCCTCGCTCTGCGTCAACAAACACCAAACTGATGTCTTGCAATCGCCGGATGGCACTTTCTCTTGCGGCTTCTACAACATCTACAAGAATGCCTTCACTTTCTCAGTATGGTATGCCAAATCGGCAAACAAGACCGTCGTCTGGACCGCGAACCGCGGACGCCCCGTGCACGCCAGGGGGTCAGCGGTTACCCTGCTGAAGGGCGGTGTCATGGTTCTCACGGACTATGACGGCACCGTGGTGTGGCAAGCAGATGGCAACTTGGCAGACGTCCAGTATGCTCAGCTCCTGGACACTGGGAATCTTGTCATGAAGAACTCAAGTGGTATGACTGTGTGGCAGAGTTTTGATTCACCCACAGACACTCTGCTGCCCACTCAGTGCATCACTGCAACTACAAAGTTGGTCTCCACCACTGGGTTACATGTTCTTGGTCACTACATATTTCATTTCACTGATTCATCAATATTGTCGCTTATATACGATGATGCTGATGTTCATGAAATATACTGGCCAAACCCTGACGCTGAAGAGTATCAAAATAACAGAAATCGTTATAACAGTACTATGCTGGGGGGTCTTGATTATATTGGGGAGTTCTTTTCAAGTGATTTCGCTAATCAACAAGCATTTCTTGCTTCTGATAAAGGTCGTGGCGTCAAGAGAAGGCTTACTCTAGACCCTGACGGTAATCTCCGAATCTACAGCTTGAACAGCTCAGATGGGAGATGGTTTGTTTCCTGGGTTGCAGTGTCTCAACCATGCAATATTCATGGTTTGTGTGGTCCAAATGGAATTTGTCACTACTCACCTACTCCTACATGTTCTTGCCCACCAGGCTATGAAATGAGTAACCCTGGCAATTGGAGCCAAGGTTGTGGGGCTATAGAAGACATCACCTGTGGTGTTGCGGAAACGCAACCTGTCAAGTTTTTGCGACTTCCAGACACTGACTTTTGGGGATCCGATCAACGGCATGTTGATGGTGTATCTTTGCTGGCCTGCATGAACATGTGCAAGAGTGATTGCACCTGTAAAGGCTTTCAGTACATACAAGGAGCAGGAACATGCTTTCCAAAAGCTTTCCTTTACAATGGGAGGGCGTACCCGGCATCCTTGAAGGGGACACGCGAGATGTACCTCAAGCTCCCTGTGAGCGTGAATATTTCAGATATCTCGATTCCCAAATCCAATGTGCTTGATACAAGAAAGCATCATCCTGAGTGTGGCCGGATGAGCACAACAATCATGGAACCATTTCCAGATGTGCACAAGGCAAGTCAGGGGGAATCAAAATGGTTTTATTTCTATGGGTTTGCAGGTGCGATTTTTGTTCTTGAAGCCTTCTTTATTGCATTTGCATGGTTCTTTGTTTTGAGATGGGAGTTGGGAGCATCAGAAATTCGAGCAGTTGAGGAAGGCTACAAAGCGATGAGTAGTAATTTCAGAAGATATAGTTATAAAGAGTTGGTTAAGGCGACTAGAAAGTTCAAAGATGAGCTTGGAATAGGAGGCTCGGGGATTGTCTACAAAGGAGTCTTGGATGATGGTCGAGTGGTGGCTGTTAAGACGCTGGAAAACGTAAGGCAATGTGAGGAAGAGTTTCAAGCAGAGTTACACATAATTGGGAGAATTAACCATATAAATCTAGTAAGGATTTGGGGTTTTTGCTCTGAAAGCTCCCACAGAATGTTGGTTACTGAGTACATTGAAAATGGATCATTAGCCAATATCCTGTTTAAAGACAGCATTTTGCTAGAATGGAAGCAAAGGTTTAACATTGCTTTAGGCATTGCAAAGGGTTGGCCTATCTTCACCATGAGTGTCTTGAGTGGGTCATCCACTGTGATGTGAAGCCAGAGAACATCCTGTTGGACCAAAATTTAGAACCTAAGATCGCCGACTTTGGATTGGCGAAGCTGCTGAGCAGAGGCGGGTCCAATCAGAACGTGTCACGAGTGCGAGGAACCATAGGCTACATCGCTCCAGAGTGGATCACTAGTCTGCAAATCACGGCAAAAGTCGACGTGTATAGCTATGGAGTTGTGCTGCTTGAACTGGTGTTAGGAAAACGAGTTCTGGATTTGGCTGTGGGTGCTGATGAGGAGGTGCATGTGGTGCTCAGGAAGCTTGTGAGGATGCTTGCTGATACTTTGGATAGAGAGGAGCCATCTTCGATTGCTGAGTATGTGGATTGCAGACTAAGTGGTCAATTCAACTACATGCAGGTACGGACACTGATCAAATTGGCAGTTGCATGCTTGGATGAAGAAAGAAGCAGAAGGCCAACTATGGAATATATAGTCCAGATGCTCCTTCTGGTTCATAAATCTTGTAGTAGTAATGTTCTATGTGATGAAGTGCCGACAAGTTGGAGACACTAAGCAGAATGCGAGTTCTTCGAATCTAAATTTCTAGTTTCAGTTCATTGCATAGCTGTGTATATGTATATATGGTTATGTACTCCTACTGACTACATGGAATTTGTTATACTGCAAATTCTGTATTATGTACTATCAACACATTTCCTGTCTATACTTCTAATATTCTGCTTGCTGAGAAATAGCATAGATATTTATTCAGTTCAGTTTATCTGGCGTTGCTTTTTTATTCTGACATACATGTTCTCTAATATCACAATCTTTTTACCCTCTAGTTTCTTTTTTCATGAAAATCAGCACAGCGACAGCTAAGTATTGCTGAAATGTACAACACCAGTAGAAATAGTACTCCAAACATTTTTCTTTTGAGTAAAATGAATAGTAGTTCACTTAACTTGTTCGGGTGTGTCATCTAGATCACTGTACTTTGAAAATATAAGTCTGGATCACTGATGTGATATCAGTTGGTCATTAGTTGATCCTAGTTGCCCACGCAGCTTTCGTACTTATTGCATGCCACTTCGGTGACCTTCAGGTTGGGTGCGTATATTTTCAGAAAATCCCCTATCCGATATTGTTTTCTCGTTTCACCGTGTCATTGTTCCCTTCACCGATTCAGATCGAACCAGACCAAATCCACTCGACAATATTTTTCTCCTCGCTGGTCGAACCAGGCCCAATTTGGGAAGCTATATTGCCCTCTTCCTTCATCGTCCTCAACTCCTCATGCTCATGCGGGCGGCGGAGTGTGGCGATAGCGGCGGCGATTCGATCCCGAACGCCACGGCGACACCCATATTCCCCGAATCCTGGCGGCTCGTAGCACGCAGAGCGCGGGGCACGAGCGGGGTGTGGCGGAGTATGTCTTCTTCCCCGAAGGACTCGTCGCGCTCATGTGGCGACGGGTGGCGGAGCACGTCTTCTTGAATCACTATATCCTTCTAATACAGAAGGATGCCCAGTATAGTGAATTCCGTATGAGGTTGTGCCTCTCAAATAGCGCAACACTCTCTCAAGTGCCTCCTAGTGATCATCTCCTGTGTTAGAAGTAAACCGACTTAATTTGCTCACAGCAAATGATATGTCAGGTCTAGTGGCACCTGATAGATACACAAGTGATCCAATAATTTATGAAAATCTTAATTGATCTTTTCCTAACCCTTGGTTCTTTCGAAGCTTAATGCTTGCATCATGGGGCGTTGGAGAAATTTTACAATTCTCATAACCAAAACGGCTTAAGATTTTCTCAGCATAATGGGATTGGCTCAAAGTGATCCCATCCTCGTTCTTGATTAATTTAATATTCAGAATGACATCTGTCTCTCCTAAGTCTTTTATATCAAAGCATCGAGATAAGAAAGATTTGACCTCGTCAATTACGGCAGTGTTTGTTCCAAATATAAGTATGTCATCCAATAAGGTTTCGGCAACAAGATCTGCTGACCGCTTCTTCGACCGCGACATCTACGTTTTGCATCGCATCAAGTCTGCGCCGCTTCTGTTCTTCATCGGACCCATCCGTAAGTCTATCGTGTGATTGATTGACTTGTTTACATCCTCGCTTTTCATATATTAAGTACAATGAGTTGTCTCATTGTCGCATCTATTTTATGCATCATTAGTCTTTTGCAATATTTGTCTTTTAATAAAATATGGAATTAAAATATTGCCCTCATTTTCAACATTCCAGAAACCTTATTGTAAACTTTGTTGCAACACAACTATGGCCAGAGCTTCTGATGCTATGAAACCTAAGAGGTTTTCTGGTCAGAATTTCCGTAGATGGCAGACTAGAGCCAAGTTTTGGCTCATGTCTTTGGGGCTGTGGTGGGTAATCCACCCACGATCTGCTTTCTGATTGACCAAGATATGCGTTCGATAATGCGAACAACACTGCTCTTGGCTGCCTTCTGACCATTCTAGCAGATCAGCTCTATGATGTGTACATGGACTATAAGTCCGCCACAGAGTTGTGGGATGCACTAGAGCACAAATATGCAGAGGCAAAGGCGGTCGTTGGCTCTACATGTGTGAGCAATTCTTCGACTTTACCATGGATGAGGCTAAGTCCATAGTTGGACAAGCTCATGATCTTCGACTATTGGTTGGTGAGATTGCGATCCAGGTTGTGTGTTGCCTCCAAAGTTTGTGGTCATGGGCATTGTCGCCAAACTTCTGCTTTCTTGGCGGGATTTTGCCACTAGCTTGAAACACAAGAGGAAGAGATTTTGTTGAAGATCTCATTGCTGCCTCGATGTGGAAGAAAAGGCAAGAGCAAAAGATGCACCTAGTACTTCTGGTCAGAACAATGCAAATTTCATAGAGAAAAAGACTGTTGCAAAGAAGTACAAATCCAACAAAACAAACAAGACAACTAGCTTTAAGAAGAAAACTGAGAAGAAGGATATGAAGAACATCACCTGCTTTGTGTGTGGGAAAAACGGTCATATGGCGAAAGACTGTCATTTCCGCAAAAGCAGAGATGGTGAATAGCCAAAGAAGAAGGCTGTCAACGTGATCATAGGCGAGGCCTCGACTTCAGGAGGGTATAGTAACTCTCCTGTTGTTTTTTCAGCATGTCAATCCACTGATGGGTGGGTTGATACTGGTGCTAATGTTCACGTATGTTCTGATATTTCCTTGTTTTCTTCTTACCAGGCAGCAGGGGCTTCCTCTGTCCTAATGGGAAACGGGTCGTATGCTTCTGTTCTTGGTGTTGCACGGTAGAACAAGCTTACTTCAGGAAGATTGTCCACTTGAAAACGCAAAGATGCTTCTACAATAAACAAGAACCTCATTAGTGGTTCTGTTCTGTCATGAGACGGTTATAAGCTAGTCTTTGAGTCAAATAAAATTGTAATGTCTAAGTTCGGGAATTTTGTTGGTAAAGGCTATGAGAGCGGAGGCTTGTTCCGCCTAAGTACTTTAGAGTCTTGTTATAATCTGAATGTTGCAACTGGTTTAAATAAATGTGAGGTAAATATTTGGCATTCTCGTTTCTGTCATATTGGTTTTGATAGTATTGCTACAATGTCCAGATTAGATTTAATTCCAAAATGTGAAATTGTCAAAGGATCAAAGTGCCAGTCATGTGTGCAAGCAAAGCAGCCTCGCAAACCCTTTAAGGGATTAGAGGATGAAAAGAACTTGACACCATTAGATCTTGTTCATTCAGATTTGTGTGAAATGAATGGATTGTTGACAAAAGGAGGCAAAAGATATTTTTTAACTTTTATTGATGATGCAACACGCTACTGCTATGTGTATTTGCTAAAAACTAAGGATGAAGCTTTAAACTACTTTAAAACTTATAAGGCCGAGGTTGAGAACCAACTAGAGAAGAAAATAAAAAGACTAAGGTCTGATCGTGGAGGAGAGTACATCTCTCATGAATTTCCTCAATTCTGTTCTGAGCATGGAATAGTCCATAAATTTACACCACCATATTCACCCCAATCAAATGGGGTAGCTGAGAGGAAAAACCGGACACTAACAGACTTGGTTAATGCCATGTTAGAAAGTGCTGGCATGCCTAAGACATAGTGGGGGGAAGCTATATTGACAGCAACTTTCGTCCTAAACAGAGTAATCACTAAAAAGAGTGATATTACTCCATATAAGGGATGGAAGGGGAGAAAACGCAATGTCAATTTTCTCATGAACTTGGGGTGTTTGGCCAAGGTCAATATACCATTGCAGTAAAAGAGAAAGCTTGGACCTAAAACAATCGATTGTATTTTTCTAGGATATGCTCATAATAGCACAGCCTATAGATTTTTAGTAGTTAAATCAAAAATTATTGAGATTATTGCTAACACAATAATGGAGTCTAGAGATGCTTCATTCTTTGAGGATTATTTTCCTATGAGAACAAAGAAAGATTTCACAAACCGAGAATGTTCAAACTAAAAATATTGAAAGTGAGAATAATCAAACTTCGAACTTCCCACCATCTCTCGAACCAATATGTGATATCTCGAGGAGGATAACAATCTAGTCACGAAGCTCTTCAGAGGAGCAAGAGACAAAGGGTTGAGAAAACCTTTGGTGATGACTTTATTGTATACCTCGTGGATGATGTGCCAAAGACCCTTTCAGAGGCTTATGCATCTTCTGATGCTGAGTATTGGAAAGAAGCAGTCCGTAGCGAGATGGACTCTATCATGGCTAATGGGACTTAGGAGATCACTGATCGTCCTATCGGGTGCAAACCTGTAGGATGTAAGTGGATCTTTAAAAAGAAACTAAGGCCTGATGGTACTATTGAGAAGTACAAGGCAAGACTTGTGGCCAAGGGTTACACCCAGAAAGAGAGAGAAGATTTCTTTGATACCTATTCTCGTGTCGCCAGACTAACCACCATCAGAGTGCTCCTTGAGTTAGCATCTTTTTATGGTCTACATGTCCATCAAATGGATGTAAAGACAACTTTTCTTAATGGAGAGTTGGAGGAAGAAATCTATATGGATCAACTTTGATGGTTTTGTGATTTCGGACAGAAAATAAGGTATGTAAATTATTGAAATCCTTATATGGTCTAAAGCAAGCACCTAAACAATGGCACGAGAAATTTGATAAAACTTTAACATCTGCTGGCTTTGTTGTGAATGAAGCTGATAAATGTGTATATTATCGTTATGGTGGGGGTCAAGGAGTGATCTTGTGCCTATATGTAGATGACATACTTATATTTGGAACAAACACCGCCAGAATCGTGTCACTTAACCACCATTTACCCACTGGTAACTGCCTGTCATCATCACCCAATAAAGCCTCAAATTCAAACATTTGAATCTCATTCAAACAGAGAGAGAGATGCATGGTTCAGCAAAAATAAGGTGGACTTGGCCTGCCAAATGGCGCGCCACGGTCGCAAGTCACAAGTCACGCGATTTTTCACGCGAAAATACGCGAACGCGCGCACGCGTGCGTGTGTGTGTGTGTGTGTTTAGCCAGAGCCCTCCTCATGCCACCCTCATCCATGTGTCACATGTTTTAAGGAGTAGCAAGAACTCCACCTTATATGTTGGTCACCTCCACCTTGTCTTAGCAATATGGTACTAAACCATAAATGCTTTGGAATTATAGAAAATGAGCCTAAGTCATATGGGCCAATTTCCAACAGTTTCATCTTTGATTGAAACAATTGTTTGCGTCTTCATGCCTTGTCAATCTCTACACAAGTGTGTCAAGATGTTGATTTTATCTGCATTCTTTTGTTAAGCTAGTGAGGCTCTTTTGTTTTTTATATCTTAAACATTCCGTTCTTATATTGGATTGCGCGGGTTCCCACTAGTTAATTAAATGGACACCGGAAGCACTTCCCATAAACTGGGTTATTAGGTAGTGCCATACTGTCATGTCATGCACATGTACACTTGTTTAATTTGTCACCATTGATTGAATCAAGTCATTAGCACAGAACTTAAATTTTAGTAAATTAATAATCATACGTGCGTGCTTGAAGGGCAAGTGAGGGAGCTATAGTGGGAGGAGGTCACCAGGAGGAAGCAGACGGCGATGAGGGTGAAGGGGACGGCGGCTGCGGCTGCTGGGAACGCGACAGACATGGCGGCATGGCCCAGCTCCGGGACGACGCTGACGAGTCGATGACCTCCGACATCGCTTGGTCTACGTGGGTTGGGTTGAATTAATTGCTCCTGCTGAATGGCGAGTGCATGACGATGATGAATTATGGCCTAGAAGGTGGTGAAGATATACAGTCTTGGCGAGCTGACGAAGGCGTGGGCTAATTTTGGACCAGTCTCGCGTCGTGGGGACACAGCCAGGAGCTTCTAATTCTTCCTAGAACAAACGCTCCTGCTACCAGACACCAGTCAACACAACCTGAGAAGGTTCATTCCTTTACCATATCATGTATCCACGGTGTACTTTTTTTTTTACAAAAGCCATATGATACCATCAAGTCCTTCAGTCAATGAATGTGATGGACTTTTTTCTATCTTCCTCGCCGTATACTCTCCTTATGTTGCAATGACATCATGATTACCGCAATCACGACAGCGGGAAGTAAATTGTCGATGATCTTCATTGATGTATAGGACCTACGTCGTAGTAGCAATATTTGTTTGTCGAAAGAAAACTAGAGGGGGTTTATTTATACCAAACTCGGCCTGGTATCGATCCATAGCATAGGTGTCGTCATTGTCGTCCAGGTAAGCAGTCCAATAAAACCCTTCATTGGTAAAGAAAAGCCGACAAAGAACTCATCGGAGGAGAGGAAAACTATAACAAATTGACCAAGAAAATAAAACAGAAGAAAACTAAAAAAGATATAAAATTACTTATTCCAAAGGGTCCCACCCACTCAATGTTGGTGACAATGTAACAGAAGACGGGAGAGGGGCTGCGGGGAACTAACAGAGTTGTGTCGGGCCGCTAGGGTTCCTAACGGTGACGGCTACAGTTGATACTTTGCCTACACTATCCATGGTGTATATGGAAAAGAAAATTTTCCATGTGCTTGGTTGTATTACATCAGCTTTGGGCTAGGCCCAAATAAAACATAATCCTTTTGAGATGGGTTGAACTTTAGTGGGCTGGCTGCAACTTTCCACATGGAGACTAGACTAGAGGCCTTGTTGGATTTATTTAGACCTTCTCTCTTTTTATTTTTATTTTGGGGCCTCGGAATCTAATCGCGTCATCGCTTTTGCAACTGATCGGTAGGGCATCTGGATGATCCATGGGACCATGAGTGCTCTCTTGGGACAGTAGGTAAGTGTTGCCTTCTTTTTCTTTTCTTCTTCCAGAATTGCTATATATATCATCCAAGTGATAATTTTTGTGCAAATCATTCGAATTCCTGACCTTGCAATTGGCTTGGAGATTTGTGCTCCGGCCGGCAAAGTCATCTTCTTTGGCGAGCTTGTCGTCCTCCACCTCTTCGGCGTCATCGTCTGCCGCCACCGCCGGGTTAGGGTTAGGGTTTGGGCTTCACCGAAGCCCCAAACTTAGAGGGAGGCCGGGGGCGGGGGAGGATCGGCGGTGGTTGCACCGCCGGCCACAGGTCGGAGGAGGACGGTGGGCGGTGGAGGCGGCTGTGGCGACTAGAATCGACAAGCATTAGGAGGTGGCGGGCGGTGGTGGAGGATCTGGCAGCGGTAGCTGCCAGAGACTAGGAAGAAGGGCGGGGCAAGGGCGACGGGGCCGAGTGGTGGGGGAGGAAGAGGTTGGGCAGCGGCAACGGTGGGGAGGAAGAGGTTGGGCAGTGGCAACCGTGGGGGAGAGGGGTCGCAGGTGGGCCTTGCCTATGCTGGAGGCGACGCCAGCGAGGCGATCGGGCGCAAGTGTGGGGAGCGAAGGAAGCAAGTGGATTGGGAAGGTGACGCTCGCACGGGGAAGCCGGGTAGGGAAAGTTGGGAGGGTTAGGGTTGGGACAGAAAAAAAAAACTTGCTTTCACAGCCTACAGAACAACAAATTGAATACACTGCTTCAAATTGTTCGTTTCTAAAACAAAGCAAAAAAAGGGTTTGTCTACGTATCATACGAATAATTTTTGATGTGAAAATAATTCGAATTACGAGCCATCCGACTTGCTCCAGAGTACGTAAGAGTGGATTACCCTGTAGTTACCTTGGTAAAACCGAAGGATTATCATTCACATGCCAACCTTTTTTTTTTTAAAAAAAAAAAGAATCTTCACAAACCAACGCTTGATCCAACAGGTCTGTGTTAGGTAGGTAGATCCTGATCGGTTTGCTCTGAATTTATGTTAGTGCAAGCCAAATTGCCAATGCACGCACAATGCAAAGAGCCAAGATAAAGGTGTGGGCCGCGCCTTGTCGTTAACTGGATTAGGTAGCGGCATAATCCAACACTCAAGTATGGATTGGGTGGCCAGCTGGCACCGACACTGACGGGTGATGGGTCCCACTGCGGCATCACTATCTTAGGACTCTCTGCCTTAATAGTGTGATGCCGTCTAATCCGGGCAGGACGCGCGGCTGCATATTGTTTTTGCCACCTCTGTAATGCGATGGTTGGATCTCAGGAATTAAGGTTTGGCAATTGGCAGGTTGTTGATAGTGACAGACTATGCACGTAAGCAGCTCAATGCGTACTATCCTAAGGGAGACACCAAGTTCACACTGCAAATCAATTCGAAGGCACCGTGATTTCACCATTTTAGACATAGGCCGTGTTTCTAACTATTTTGGTTTCTCGCTCGAAAAAACTAAGAAGCGTTTTAAATCGGAGGTTTTTTGTACTGGTTTTTTTCGAAGTTAGAAACCGCCTACGGGGAGTTTCCCGCAGCCCCGTTCCGACTTTGTCCATCCACTTACTGATTATTTACCCGCATTATGCCACTGAATAAAACCTCCCTCCCCACCGCCCCGGCCCAACCATAGCTCCCTCACGCCCGCCCCCATTCTCCTCCTCCTCCCCACTCGGCGCCGCCCTCCTCCTCCCCCACCACCGCCTCTATTTTTTTATTCCTTTTTCTTTTTTCTATTGTAAATTAATTTTTTGTAATAATTATTTATTGTAATAATTATTCATTGTAATAATTATTTTTAATAATTATTTATATAATAATTATTGTTAATTACATTAATTGTGGTTTATTGCATTAATTGTCATTAATTGTGGTATACTGAGTTAATTATCGTTAAATACGATCAATTGCGTTAATTGTGGTAGTCGTCGTTAATTGAAGTTAATTATTGTAAATTGCGACAGTTGTCGTTAATTGCAATAATTCTCGTTAATTGTGGTAGTTATCATCAATTACGTTAATTGTCATCAGTTGTGTTAGTTGTGGTTAATTATCGTTAGTTTTCGTTAATTGTTGTTAAATAGCATCAAACAAACCATTACTATCCTTAGGGGCATTTCAAATATTTCTCATCTCAGAAGCTGCAGCCAGATAGCCAAACATTAAACCTCTTCAGCTTAGCTGTTTAGCCCTGCAACTCAGCCAGAAGCGGCTTTTCAGGAAAAGGTAGTAGCATAATCCAACACATAAGGGCATGTACAGTGATAGAGACAGCTGTTGTCCATACTACCCCTCCATATCATCTGTAGATATTACTAAAAACACCCCCTACAATGTGTTGTTTATTTAGTTGTCTATATAGAACCCCATAATTGCATAAAACATGGAAATTTATTGATCAACACTAAATTATATCTTTATGGTCTATTTTGTTGCTTTTTGCCACAACTTAAACACACTTGCATGAACAATATTATGGACATACTACACAAGAATAATATTATTATAAGAAAGGGATTAGTTCTCACACATTGGGCAAAGAGCGAATTGCATGTACGACCGTTGTTTTTTTCGAGAAGCAAGCTCGGCCCCTACAATGTATGTATTTTACTTTAGTACAAATACATGCTCCATAAGATATATTATGAGTGAAATATACAAAATATGATAAATATAATCCCATGAAATTGAATTGTAGGAACGAGTACATATCGAAATTGTCCACTAATAGAAGAAAAATATTACATAATAAAATTATTGAAACTAGGTATAATGATTTTACTTATTCTCAAAGTTGTGCCAAATATGTTGAACTAAATCACTCCTGAGTTGTGTATGTGTTGGCCGAGCACGAATAGACGAATTCCTTCATAGCACGTCCACGAAGCAAATGTTAAGGCCATTGTTGACTTCCGGTGGTAGAACGAAAGATATCCCTAGAGTCTCGTTTAAGTCCAAATGAACAGTAACCATTTCTCGGTCACCTTCAACAATCATATTATGAAGAATGATGCAAGCTTCCATGATTTTCCCAACAGTGACCCATCTCCACAACTGTGTTGGACGCCGCACGATATTGAAACGAGATTGCAATACCCCAAATGCCCTCTCAATATCTTTCCTTACTCCTTGATGTCGTGCAAACAATTTGTCCTTCTCTATCTGAGGGAGGGGTATAGTCTTCACAAAGATGGCCCATTCTGGATAAATGCCATCGGCTAGGTAGTAACCCTTGTCATATTGTGTCTCATTGATAGTGAATTTCACTCATGGAGCTTCCCCTTTCATCTCTTCAATGAATAATGATGACTGACTAAGCACATTGATGTCATTATTTGACCCGGCGACACCAAAATAAGCATGCTATATTCGAAGGTCATGTGAAGTAACCGCTTCGAGGATCATAGTAGGGACACCATGATCACCCCGGGCCCTCCATGCAACTGGACATTTCTCCCACTGCCAATGCATACAGTTAGTGCTCCCTAGCATGCCAGGGAAGCCACGAGACTCATCGATTTGAAGTAAACACTCCACTTCGTCACTTTTGGGGTGTCGTAAATACTTTCCACCAAACATGTCAATCACCCCTTGCGCCAACTTGCCCAAACACTCCAATGAAGTGCTAGGGCCGATCATTAGTACCTCATCGAGTTGGTCGACAGGGGTGCCATATTCTAACATACGGATTGCAGCCGTACACTTCTGCAGTGGTGAGAGTCCCAGTCTATTAGTGGCATCTGTCCTATAAGTGAAATAGGGATCCCACTCTTGAAGGGCACTCACAATTCGTTGGAATAGGGGTCTTCTCATGATCCCTCGCTATGTACCTCCTAGGACCACTTCGACGTCGTGATGATTCAATACTTTGTTCCTCTAGTTTGACCATCAACTTTGCACCAATCCGCTCGCCGATTAGGTCCAAGATTTCTTGCTCGGTGAAAACTCCTACACCAGCCTCAGAGACTAGCTTGACGCTTATTCTAGCTCGAGGATTTGAGTTGTACAAAGTAGAGACAGAAAAGAGTATCACTACATCAGTGAGCAACATTTGCAAATTGGAGACACACATACATATGTCCAAGTTCAATTAAGCAACATTTGCAAATTGGAGACACATACATATATCCAAGTTCAATTGTAAATTATTGAGCACTACAACGAGTGATTCTTTAACTTCCAAGGTTAGTTACAGACCATGTTCACATGTGCATGAAAATAAATCAAACGATAAATGACAAGAGCTTGTTCAACATGAACACTAGGGACTCCAGAGCAGCATCACACCATGACTTCTCCGTATAGTCTGTTTTTATCCAATCCAGCAATCAGATTATCCTTTGTGCAATAATCAGTTCAATAATCATTGCATTGATTATAATAATTAGTGCCAACCAGAAAAAGTTATAGAAAGTAATTCACAAGAAAAGTAATCAGAATATTATGGAAGTTCCAGAACTAATTGACAAACATAATAGGAGTAGAAGAGCAGATCTTACTAAGCATTTCCATGAAGGATGAAGCGATAAAGCTAATTAACTAGTAGTCAAACCCTTCAAGATGTAAACAACAAACTTTTAGACTGCATTTTAGTAACTTGACAAGGACACATAAGGATGAGGAATAGATCTTACTGAGCATTGCCAAATAATCTCTCTCTCACAGTCTTAAGTGCCTTCACAGGCTCATTCTTCATTTCGTCCGTCATCCCTATTGTATCTTGCATAATCAGCACTCTATATGTTTTTATCCTTTTTAGACTTTCTCAAGATTTTTGGTCTCCGTGTTGTCCTTTACTGCAAGGGCTAAGAGCTTTGCTGATTCAAGCTTCTCGGCGGAGAGACGTTGTAATTCTAGCATCCGGCTATGATTGTTTTTGGCTTCAGCCTGAGTAGCTATATACTTGTCGAGCACTTCCATATCTGCTATAGCGGCCTTCGACTTTCCTTTGCCATTATGTTCGGCCTTAGCTGCTTTTGTTCCCTTTGGGCATGGGATATCTTCGATATCTATAGGGGTCGACGTATGCTCATGTGCCTCCCCTACTTTCGACATCTTTCTCTTCTTCATTTCCTCAAGCCACTCATTGTATGCCTGCCACTTGGGCTGGTCTCGGATAGCCTTCCAATAATTAATGTGACAAAACTATCCCATTTGTAGTATGCCTCGTAGAATGTATGAGCCTTGTCCATCAACTGGTCATCGGACTCCCACTAGCATAAATGTTGAAGGCCTTGTTCCAATAGCACTGAAACTGGTACACTAGCCTGTTAAGACTACGCCAGTGGTCCTTGGCTTGCTTCGCTAGTCTTATCTGATTTTTGGAGTGGTGTTGTTGTAGACACTAGTAACATCTCTCCAATATCGATCATTCTTCTTGTTATTCCCATTGAATGGGTCATTTGAGTTATTTAACCAAGAGCTCATCTACATTGTGATGAAAGAAGATTAGCTGTTGTGGACATTCTAAAGATCTCAAATAGTTACCTAGAGTCACACAGATTACTAGATATAAGTACATAAAAAACTTACCAATCTTTGGTCCTCTTTTGTCCACACAAGACGCTTGTCGGTCCTAATTTCTCCATCCTCGTTGCCACTGTCAACATTGATGGGTGGCTGGGATTGCAAATCAGGTGGTGTAAGTGGAGTGCTCGACTTGGAAAGTGACGGTGATGGAATCCCTTTGGCAGCCCATGGGCGTAGTGTCGAGAATGGAGCATCGTGTGAAGAACCGCCAATGAAAAGGAAATTTTGTGACATGGGTGACTGATTAGGGACCTATTGTGGAAGGGTAAAACTCGATGGATTTTGGAAATAACTTAGGAAATCACCTAGCGGACGAGGATCCGTCCCCCTTAAAAAAGAAGAAAAAACATACATACATCTTGTCATAAATGGATAAGTTGATAGTTAGCATAGACATGATGTTCCCAAAGTGCAATTCTATCCTTCGAAAAATGGAGAAGAGAGAGAGAGAGTCAGGAAAAAAGGAAAAAAAAATTGAAAATCCTAAAAATTTGAAAATAAACCCTTGGAGTTCTAAAAATTACGAGGGCATTTTTGCTGATAAGGAAAATTTGTGAAAAGGCCCTCCAAATTCTAAAAATTACATCATTTTTTCCGCTAAGGAAAATTTGCAGAAAACCCAATGGAGGTTTTGGGCAATTACGGCGGATTTCGGATTTTTATATATTCTTGCAGAATAACCCTTCGGGAATCCAATTTTTGCGACGGATTAGTATGTTCTATGGTTATTTTATAATCTATACTCTTGTTTTATGGTTGTGACAAGGATCTAATAATCCTCATTTTATTATTTATCTATAATTCTTATTATGGGTAAATATGCCACCATATGGTTCTTGAGTATACCCCTTAATGTTCACAAGGGAGAAGCCAATCAGGTGGTCGTAAGTCCTTCTACGACCACCCCCATAGTCGTAAGCTCTTCTATGACTACCTCATGATCATAAGTTCTTCTACGATCATCCCCTAGTCGTAAGTTCTTCTACGACCAACATCTAGTCATAAGTTCTTCTACGACCAGTACCTAATCGTAAGTTCTTCTACAACTGCCTCATGATCGTAAGCCCTTCTACGACCAGGTTAGCTACAATCGTCCTATAATCAATGGAGCCTGTAGACGAGTGGGCCTAATTGATTAGGGAATCTAAGCAATAAATATACGCTGTTATTCTCTAGAATAACTACATGTGATGCGCCACTATCTCTGATAAGTAACTACCAGGCAATTTGGAGGGGTTACTACTCGAGTGATTACTACCAACAATGCGCCCGTTATATGAAATGATGAGGCGCCTCTTGACCTAGAGAAATAGCTACCTCTTCGCACACTATATAAAGGCTGCAGTCAGATGACAAAGGGGCACAGACAAGGGGGGAGGAGAACAAGCATGCTCAGTAGCACAAGCCTTAGTCTTTCCCCTAATTGTAACCACTATACTCAATACAATACACACTGGAGTAGGGTTGTTATTCTCTCTAGAGAAGGCCTAAACCTGTATAAAAATCCCTGTGTCGTTCTATCTGCGTGATCAATCTTAGGAGACCCCCGAATCAAACAATCATACGTAAGATCGGTTCTAGATCACCGACAGTTGGCACTGTCTGTGGGGAGCATCCGGTGATTTCTTGTCAATAGGTTTTCTTCAGTTTTTCAACTCTAATGCTTTCATGGCAGGAGAGTGAAATGAGGAGAACTGGTTCAACTTGGCCGATTACGCAGATATTGACATGGATGCTGGTGTCGACTACGAGCCGAGTATCATCTCATCCGATGGCAATGTCGCATCTAGTGATCTTTCATCAGATCTAGGAGACCATGCCACCGATGGAGTTGAGGAGGGATCCTTATCCCCCACAATAGTACATCCAACTGAGGGACCAGTTTCCTTAGAGGGCAATGGTCAATCCGACCACTACCAGGACTGCACCAAGGCAGGCTCACAGCATGGCGAGAGTTCTCCCTTCGAATATTCGAGTCCACCTGAGGTAGTCTGACCTGGCGAGGCAAGTTCTGGAAGCCACAATTCCAAAGCTTTTTCAGCATCTGGTGGTCCTCTCTCTCCGGTTAGCACCGCATAGGATGGGATCAAACATGCTTTTCCTTTTAGTTTGACCATCCCTTCGCAGGCCTCACCTTCGAATGGAGATGGTTATGACCCAGAATTCCCCTTCCTGGAGGGGTTTACTCCAAGTCGTCAGATGGTGTTTCTCGACTACTCCTCAAGCAATGAGGCCTCGAGCGCAAGTGTAATACTCCAGAGTAGAAATCGGGAGAAAACCAATATTTTAAATAAAAGGTATTAATTAGAATTTGATCTGGGAGAAGGATCTATTGGGAAACAGTTGCTTAAACAGTTATTGGAGGGCTTAGCAGCAAATTTTGGACAGCGTGGGCTAAGGCCTCAGGCCCATGGGCATTCGGCCCATTGGTGGGAGGAAGGAGGCCGGCCTTAAGGGGCCAAACCTAGGCCGCCCCCTCCTCCCCTTTGGCCGCCCCACTTCCCCCATTGGCCGCCGCCTCCCCATCTCCCTTGGCTGCCTCCTTGCTCCTTGCGCCCCACCATGCCCCCTGCTGCCGGCGAGGATCGTCCACCCTGCTGCCCTGCTGTTGGAGGAGGAAGGCGAGGCTCTTCGCGGGGCTGTTGTTCAAGAAGGAGAAGGAGGGGAGGGACAAGGAGAGGATCGTCTTCGAGGCTAGATCATCATCGTCCCGTGGGTCTTCAAGGGTAACGAAGTGTTTTCCCCCGCTGTTTGATGAGTTTTAGTTGCGAATCCGATTAGTTGCGTTAGATCGTCTTGCTGCCGGTAAACGTTCAGTTCTGTCCAGGAAGTTGTGCGACGGTTTTCGCGACCTTAGAGGCAGAATAAGAGGATCCCATCTCCTAGAGTTTTGTAGGTCTTGTTCTTAGCTTTCAGTGTCCACCAAGATCACCCAAATCCGATTAACGGTCAGGAAGTTATGAATTTTTTAGTATCGCTGCTCTGTTAATCTGTCAGTTTAGAACAGTCTGTAGAAAATGGGATGAAACTGCTAGTTAAGGTCGAAATCAGAGGACCTCAATATAACGAAAAATGTAGGTAATTTCCATACCTTTTGATCGAGATAAAGAACGCAAGATTTGGACTTTCGTAGCAAAAGTTATGATGGTTTTAGTGATCTGTCCAGAGAACCCGACGTGATAATTGTTGCTCTGTAGGTTGGCTTGGTAGAGGTAGTAGTTGGCATAATCAAAAGGGCTCCCCAACTAAGTTTATTTAGGTAATTAAATTACCTTTCCAGAAAGTCTGAGAACACCTTATTTGGACCCCTGAGCGGAAAGTTATGTATTTTAGAAGTTGACTATCCGCAGTGATCACCAAGCGATCGCTAGGAATTGGAAGATTGGAAACGCTTGGGAGTTTAGCGAGTTCGTTTGTGTTGTACTTATGCTTTTGGTCCAGTATGTTGGACTTAGTCTGGGTTATCTTTTGTTCAGGTAGGAGCGTGATCCGGGGCAGCGCCCTCTTTGCGTCCACCGCTCTCGCAGTTAAGGCAAGTATTCGGGTTATAAGCGCATTTTGGTTGTATGATAAAATTGTTGTGATTGCTTGATGTAGCCTTGCACGAATGTTAGTGTAATGAGTTTTCCTTTTATCTTGATGAATGCAAGCTATGGTTAATGTTTCACTTGGCGTTGATAAATCTTACATGTTGTTATGTACATGTTAAATTCTTGGGTATGAAAGACGTGGGTATGGAGCATTTGCATGTTTCAAGCGTGTTGGATACTTGGTCATGTATGCATGTTTTGATATATGATAGCGAAGTAAGGTTGCTTACGATAATGAGAATATGATGTAATCCCGCTTATGAATATGTTATCATGGTGCATATGCATGTTGAGAGCATCTGGTGCCACAGTCACGTGGTGATCAAGTACATATAGTTGAGGTCCCCGTCATGTAGATGACGGGCTGAGAGTCCCTACATACGTGGAATGTGGGCTATGAATAAAGAGATCCCCATCATTAAAGTGATGGGCAAAGGTCCCTATACATGTGGTGTATAGGCTTTTGGTCCTGTGCGGAGGAGCACAGGCAAGGGTATCTACAATGACGGTTGTGTACCCGCATTACCGGTAAAATGCGAAAAAAGATAAAGTTGAAAAAGTGCATTGCATTGGTTGCATTCACATGAGCATGAAGGCTATACTTTGGTGCATTGTTTATCTTGGATTATTGATGCTATGAATGATAACTTGCTTAGCCTTGTTGGTACTTGCTGAGTCTTTGGGCTCACTCTTGCTTTGATGTGTTTTAGGTACAACTGGCAAGACTCGCATGCATGGGAGGGAGTAGATGTTTGGATGCACGCACTACCACTCAAACTTAAGAATTACTTATGGATGGTTTGAGCTTCAGATTAACTGTAATAATGAGAATAGCAAGTTTTGATTATGTTTATGAGATATCCTGCATTCTTGAAAGAACCTGATTATGAAGATATTCATAAATGTCATGATTAATTGTTGGAACCTCGGTATAGCTGACTATACAAAGGAGGTTTTGCCGAAAATTTGTGAAAATTTGTAATTGATCTTAGTTTAGTTTAGTTTAATTTAATTTTAGTAGCATTACAGGCTCAATGCTGAGCTGGGGTGTTACAGCAAGTGGAGATCATCAACGGGAGGTCTTCGTTTGTAACACCCTAGCCCAACACTGAGCCTGGAATGCCACTAAACTACCTTTTCAACTAATATTCATTAATACACTATAGAATTTCAGCAACCAAAGCATTAATAAAACCCATCCGCAGACCACAATAGAACATGAATAAAGACTTGTCAGGCATGAATAAAAAAGCGAGGGAAACATAGCAAGATAATAAGTCTAAAACAGCACCAAATAGACTAGTCCAAAACATTCATCTAAGATTATTCAATCTCTAACATGTTCTAAAAGTAGTCCAGTGATAATGAATCAAATGGTTCTCATGGCAAATAATCATGTGTCTGAAGTATGAAACTATTCCATGTGCTCTAGTCCCCCCAATCGTGGCGCCCTCAATGATCACCTAAAAACAACAAAAGAGCAAGAGTGAGTCCACGACTCAGCAAATACATCAATATACAACAAGCAATGATAAATCAACAATATTCAATAACTTTATTATCATCTATGTCTTTCTATTAATATTCTCATGTCATTCTCTTCTCTTTGTTTTCACACACATTCATCTCATATCTTAATGCAACTCTATTCTACATGTCCACATGCACTTCTTCCGCGTATACCGGTATACGTGAGTGAACGCTCGTGACAATGTTCACTCTCAAGCATGCTCCTCCTCGGGGATCGGGGACCTCCTCCACTCCCATGGAGTCGTGATCAATCATGATCACCTGCTCATATGCAAAGATGCTTATAAATACAAAAATGCATAATTTCATCATATTCATCATATCCAATTTTTCTCATGTTCGTCAACCAGATATAGTCATACCATTCCATTGCTTGCAATTTAAATACAAATAAAAGCACAAAAATAATGGTAATGAACGATAAAGAAATACAGAGATCAATCATTGATCACTGTCTACCATGCACTTGCCTTTACTAGTTGCGACTCACGGTCTGGCTAGAAGATGGCAATAAGCACGACGTCTCTCCTACAATAAACACTCAAATTTTAATACAAGCTACAGCATCACAAGAACAACAATTAATTGACGTTGCTCCTACACGTTCCCCAAATCCGCAACGTTTCCCCAATACCGAATAGTCACCCCTTGCTGTCCTGGTACTAAAAAGGGCGTAACTTTTGACTCACAAGTCCGATCATGGCAAACCACCCCATTCTGGAATCTACACAAAATTCCCCACCTTTTCTTAGATTACCAAGACTTCTAATTAAATCATCTAACCCCCCGTTTGTATTCCAGAAGACCGATCTGTCATCTTCTGGACAGCGAGCCTTACTAAAATCATAACTTGAAAATTACTCGTCCGCTCGATAAGATTAAATACTCTATGGAAAGATACTAAAATTATCTACAATTAACTAGTAGATGACATTCCCAAAATTTGCCGTTAAGCTACCCAAATAAAACGTACAACAGAACATCAATCCAAAACCAATCTACTATTCGAGGCAGCGTGCATCCAAACAAAGTAAGGTTACACTACTAATTAATTTCTAGTGCTAGTTGATCTACTACCAGTTGCATGCATACCAAGCATATGTGACCAAAATAGTTAACTACTAATTAGCATTATTTAATTAATCTCTCTCTCCCCTACTAATCCAATTAATGAAGCACTAGCAACCCTATTAACTTAATCACTATCAAATTAATCTCTCTCTTCCCTACTAATCCATCTAATGAAACGTGCGTGCAGCCAGCTAGCTGCTAACGACGTACTCCAATTAAAAAAATCACATGCATGCAGCACTAGTTAGTTCTCTCTCCCATTAACTAGTCTTTGTAGTACACCAATTAACTAGTCATCCCTGTCAATTACTATACCGCATATGGCATGCAATTCATCCCCTATTAACTATCGCAGCAGAGCAAGGAAACAAGAAAAAATACAAACCAACATACGACTGGGAACGGGACGGCTGGAGTTTCGACGCTCGGGCAACCTCTTCACGCGCACGCAGCAAGCAAGGTGGCCTAGCGGCAGTGCCACTTGGTGTCCACACGTCGGCCGAAGCTCCCACGCGTGCGGGCAGTAGGCTCCAAGCGCAACACAGGCAGGTGCCGATCGGGAGAAGGCGGCGCATGGAGGAAGAAAAAAAAGAAGAGACTTTAGGGTTTCTAGAATCCACTCTCCCCACGATACTTTTATCCCAGTACGAACCAACTCCTCCTTAAAACTCTAAAATATTCTGTTTTTACGTATCCCCTTTCGTCTAATTACACATAGGCCCTTATGGTTAATTTCAGGATATTACATTCTTTCCCTCTTAAACAGAATTCGACCCCGAATTCTACTCGTCGTTCTACACGAAAGAACCACCACAACTGAAATTAAACAACAAATCACACGTACCCGATGTGAACAACTCTGGATATTGCTCGCACATGCGAGACTCAACTCCCAAGTTGCCTCTCTCTTGGACTGATGACACCACATCACCTTGACGTAAACTAATGTCTCACGCCCTAACACTCATCCCGACCTTTCCAGGTACACTCAACGAATATGACTCGAAGGTTACGGTCTTACTCGTTGGTCAATGGTTCTAATGAAAACCTCACACTCTAGATCTCTCAAGTACTCCCGCGACACCGGGTCACACAAAATGTTGTGTACCCTGAGCCAAGACTCGAGACGATCCTAGCGATACACTATCTTTTAAAATTCCCGCAACTTTCAGAAACAAACCAATGTACCCTGGGCCAACTTTCTCCTTTAGTACCAAACCACACAACTTGCACAAGACACATGGAACTCTTGTTCCCTTGTCTCAACCAATCACTTCACATTTGCAAGGAGCATCCCCTTAACAAGAGACGCACAACCAACCCGCATTAAACCAAATCCTCCTACAAAAAGAACCGAACTGAAGAATGAAGGTGTAACACCCCAGCCCGACATGAGCCTAGAATGCTACTGAAGAAGACATTAAATAATTCTAAACCAAGGCAAACCATCAAATTTCGGCAGAACCTCCCTTGTAAAGTTAACTACACGGAGGTTCCAACATTTAGATAAATCATAAATAAATAATCCAACATCCCGAATCATCAATAGGCATTCAATACATACTAAGCAACTAGCATATCCAAAGGGATCCGAAATACACTACTCATCATTATTACACTTAATCCATTGCATGAGGCATAATCATAATCAATACTTAAGCTGTTTGCTTATTTATTAAAAGATATTCCAAAATTTAATCAAGTTTTAAGGGTGCGTGGCGGTGTGTGAATCCAACTCAAGTCTACTCCTTCCATGCTGTCGATCTACTTAGCAGTACCTAAAAACACAACAAAAGCAAGAGTGAGCCCAAAGACTCAACAAGTACAAAAAAATCATTAACCTCACAACTACAAAGAACAACATTCAAATCCAAAGTTTTACTCAAAAACATAGCTCATGATGTATGAATGCAAATATAGGCATCTTTTCTCTTCCACTCTTTTCGCATTTCACCGTGTCACGAGATATGCGACAGTCGTCGCATACCATGCCCGTGCTTTCGCAAGCATAGGACCAATTGCCCAATACTCCACAAGTAAAGGGACCTCAAGCCCACACTCCACAAGTGTGGGGACCTCAAGCCCGTCATATACATGACGGGGATCTCGACAAATGCTTGGTCACCACGTGACCAAGTCTTCATTTTGTCAACATGATGCATATGCACAAATCATGAATCATTATAATCATACATCCTCAGCAACATCACTTATGAATTTAACTCATTCATATCATAAGCATTTACCATCTTTAATCAACATATCACACTATCAACCAAGTATAGCTAATATGTGTCAAAACATAGCACTCACTGTCAAACAATTCATAATTACTCTATCAAATAGAGTACTTGCCTTAACCGTGCGGGGACGAAAGATGCGAAGAGGGCGCTTCCCCTGGAACCAATCCCTCACCTGAATATAAATATAAAACATGTTAAGACAACCATACTGAACCAAAACTTAGCCAAAAGCACAACCGCACTCGCTACACTCTCAAGCGCATTCCCAATTCCAACTCCTAAAGTTTGATTTGTCCCCTCTGTGGACAACCATAATATAAAATTCATATCTTTTTGTACAGAAGTTCAAATGAGGTGTTCTTGGACTTCATTGAAAGGTTATCAATTTACCCAACTAAACCTAGTTGGTGGGCCTTCCTGATTCGGCCATCTAATACCCCTATCATACTAATTAACAGAACATCGATTTTACGTCAGGTTCTCTGGACAGTACACTAAAACTATCATAACATTCAGCTCGTTTGTCCAAATTTCACGTTCTTGAGCTTCCCTGAAAGATACGATAATTATATACAACTTTTGTTATACTGAGATCCTCTAATTTTCCATTTAACTAAACGCTCAAGTCAGATTACTAAAACCTATCAGAATACCGACAGACTTGCAGAACAGTCGCACTAAAAAAATCATAACTTCTGCTACAGAGGTCCAAATAACGCGATCTAGCACTTCATCAAAAGCTATTGACGTCCTCTACAATACTCTAGGATATGCCCAGACTGAATCCACACTTAACTACATCAAAACGACTGTCTAACAAAATCTGTCCTGAGCAGACCATATTTACCGATCTTGATTAACTATCCAAAAACGCATCGGATCAAAGGAGAATTGAGGTTACCCTTAAAGAATCGTAGGGAGACGACGAACCACCCCCTACGAAGAAGATCCTCTCCTGCTTCCCCTTCCTCTTCCTCTTCTTCTTCTTCTTCTTCTTGGTCGGCAGCACCCGAAGGAGACGGCGCAAGGAGGTGGTGCGGCTACTGTTCATGGGGGGGGGGGGGGGTACTGTAGCAGTGGTGGCTACTGTAGCACACCATGCTATAGTACCACCCTAGGGTTTCCCCCTCCTTTTATTGGTGGCCGGCCTCTCCTGGGCCTCCTGGGCCAAAGCCTGAGGCCCAGGTTGCCAAAGAATTGCAGAAACCCTCTCTAATTCTCTGTTAATTCTATTTTTTTTTCTAGTTGGTCCTTCTCTCTAATTCTTTCTTTTCACTTAAATAGACTTGGGGTATTACAGAAGGATTCTCATCGCAACCACGCATTACCAACTCCCCTCCAAAAGAGTCAAAACCAAAATCAAAGACTTATCACAAAAACCTTTCCACTTTCCAAGTAGCCAGTTTGCAAACAAACACCACAAGCCAAAAGCGAAATCATTTGAATGCCCAAAACAACCATTTCCTTTTTTATTAGTAGGAAAAAACCACGTATACTCCCATAAAAAACCAACCCAATTTGCAAATGACATCCATCATGAACACAAACTCAAGCAAGAACCAAGAGAATATTTCACTACTCAAGAAAATATTTTTTTTTCCTCAACCTTTCTTTCAAGAATTCAACTTTCTCTTAAACCATGAGATTTCAAATCATCACACTAACTTTTTCCTATTAACCGACAAACTCAAAGCGATGCTCAACTCGAGAGCAACAAACATGCACACTCATCTAGAGGGACTCTACTAACTCACAAAAAGTTACTCTAGTCCACTCCTCTATGAAAGGAATTGCTTTGACAAAAATTCGCAACACACCTCAATATAGATTTCACCCACAATCATATCACCTCAATCTTTTAAGGACAATCAACTTGAAATTCATATCATACACTCTCATTCACTATATACAAAGGATTCTATCAAAGATCACCACAACATTCAGAACCTAATCATGGGCAACCAAGGTGCCAGCATAAAAAAATGCAAAGAACTTCTGGTATACTTGATAGGAAATCATCAGATCCGATGACTAAAAGTTCCACAATCCAAATAATATTCTCAGTCATTAATATCAACATTCCTCACTAATCAAGTACTCGCTTAAAGCGATTAACTTCACCAATCTTGAACTCACTAAACCACACCATTTTATTTCACCTACACGACCACAACATACACATTCGCAATACTCTAACTAATTGACCAAGATTCAACTTTTGAATATTCCAATATTTCCCCAACATAAACAAAGGTTCTTGAATTACAATTCACTATTGGTTCTACTACTTGTAACAACATGACCAGTTTTTCCCAATAACCATCATTCCCTTTTAGATCCAATTCTCTACAAGATTTATATCACGAAATCAATTCATCCTCCAATGCTTCTCAATTAACTTGCAACACAAGGTCTCGTAACATCATATTCTTAACCACATACCACTATACACTCTATAAGGTTTTATATAATAAGTCCATTATCCCTTTCTCAAAAGAAGAGACAAATAAAAATAATTTTCAGTACACATAAAACGTTTACCAATCACAGTAAACACAAGACCAAGAGAAATAGTCAAATAGCAATGATCTCGGAAAGCAAAAGAGGAGTCCATTGTTGAGAGCACAAGTTCCATAAAAAGATAATATCAAATCTCAAATAAGAATAAAGCATTACTTTTGAAAATCGAGAAACTCTTATGGGCAAAAACAGAAAGTTAGACACACTTCAAATAAACTGCGAGTTACAAAACTTGAATTCAATCTCAAATACTTCAACTTCACTCTTTCTTTTACAAAGAAAGTAATTTTCTTTGATTACAACGTCACTTTGCCAACTCAAACAAGAAAAGCTCTTAAGACCAAATCACAAGAATCACTTAAGAACCAATTAAGTTTTCCAACACATCACTTGTTCAAACTAATTTCAGTTACTACATAAATCATGAACTCCAAAAGATCACAAATGCAAAGCTCGAAACATTTCATTTGAGCGATACCACGAATGACGATCGAATTACTTTCTTTCTATAAAAATCAACAACACACGCACAATCCATTGCTGAAAATCTTACTAACCTCCATAATAATACATTATTAACAAAAATCATCATAGTCTACTTTCCATTATACAGCTCTCCAAAAACCCACAAAATTGTTTCAAACTACTTTATCATCTCATCCTCAAATCGAGAGTCGAACAAAACTTTACAAACTCACTACAACAATAACTTTATTCTAGCAGAGATCTACTACACAAATCAAAAGGTTTTACCAAGACCCTTTCAACAAGGACATGCTATCATCCGACAATTCCACAATCATGTAAGCATAAGCCATCTATTAAATCACATCATTTTAACTCTTAGTGATGCTCAACACCAAACTTCAACCCACAACAATAGCACTCCAACAATTGTTGCTATCAACTGGCTTCATCATGGAAATCTACATGCTACCTACTTTCCTTTCCAAATCACATGAATATGTACAAACACATATTCAACCGTTCCACATCATGTTCATAATTTGGTGCAAAATCACACTAAAACTTCAAGAATCGAAATCTTCCATCAATCAAAAGTCTCAACAACACTAAAACCAATTTCATCCCATCATTCTATATAGAAGAATTATCCATAACTTCTCCCATAAATTCTAGATCCACCGATACTTAATCCGTTCAATCTTTTCTACAGAAATCCAACAATTAATCATGGTCAGAAATATATATATGTAACAGCTATATATGATCACCAAGTATCTATAGAAAAGATAACTCCAAAATTAATATCCACTAGGGCAATAATCTAGCATCTCCTCAACTTTCCCTTCCCATAGCTAGATTAATCCATTGAGACCAAATAATCCAACAAGTTTAGCAAACTAAGCAATTTTAATGATCAAACTATTTCGTCAATGTTCCACGCTTCTTTCTTAACAACTTCTTTGACTCCAATTAGGTATGGATATACTTTTAGTCACTATTTATCATGTAATTATACTAAGACAACATCAAATTAATCAACTTTACTTCCAAGGATCTTGGTTAAGATCGATTATGCACCACACTATAGACTCAACTTGATAATCCATACTATATCCAGTAATTTCTTTAATTACAACATCTCACTTAATCATAACAAGACACCACTAAAGGGGTTTTAACTCTTTCTTTCATAAAAGAGAGGCATTCAACTTGAACACTCAAAATGCCTAAAAGAAATACATATAGTCAAAGCTTTCACATGCTAAGAAACTTACAAAAGAAAACTTTTGTTATCCAAAATACCAAGCAACCAAATGAGTCTTATTTCCCAACAAGGAAGGCAGAACCCTCGTGAAATGATCAATCTTGCCAATTTAATGACATTCACAAGAAACAACCACAGATCAACAGCCGGAAGGCCAGACAATCACTTTATGGAACTAATAAAGACCAAGGGAAACCCATCAGCTGCATTGTAACCACTATCCGAAGAAAGTTCATCAGCCACAAAAACTACCACCAGAAAACCAAATACAAACTCAAGGAAGACAACAAATTCCCCAAAGAACTCATCACCAACCTCGGTAACTAAATTACCCGAGAAAAACCACTCACTATTCCCATACCACGGACGGTGGTACAACCGGGCCATGCCTATGGCCACAACAACGATCTCTACCTCTCGCATAGCTATCAACCACAATCAATAACATACAATAAGCTCAAAAGTCAATATCAAATCATGCATCAGTATACAACATAACGGAAGTGTAAAAGCGATACTCGCCCCACTCTCTAACCTATTGTGCACTAGTGTGTCAAATTTTAAATTAGTTTACCATTAGCAAAGTTTAGTTGTTTTACTAACCATAAAACATATTTTAGCAATTTTAGGTTTCCTAAGTTGTTAATCTATTCACCACGGATCTAAAACCTGACTCTGATACCAACTATAACACCCTAGCCCAACACTGAGCCTGGAATGCCACTAAACTACCTTTTCAACTAATATTCATTAATACACTATAGAATTTCAGCAACCAAAGCATTAATAAAACCCATCCACATGCCACAATAGAACATGAATAAAGACTTGTCAGGCATGAATAAAAAAGCGAGGGAAACATAGCAAGATAATAAGTCTAAAACAGCACCAAATAGACTAGTCCAAAACATTCATCTAAGATTATTCAATCTCTAACATGTTCTAAAAGTAGTCCAGTGATAATGAATCAAATGGTTCTCATGGCAAGTAATCATGTGTCTGAAGTATGAAACTATTCCGTGTGCTCTAGTCCCCCCAATCGTGGCGCCCTCAATGATCACCTAAAAACAACAAAAGAGCAAGAGTGAGTCCACGACTCAGCAAATACATCAATATACAACAAGCAATGATAAATCAACAGTATTCAATAACTTTGTTATCATCTATGTCTTTCTATTAATATTCTCATGCCATTCTCTTCTCTTTGTTTTCACACACATTCATCTCATATCTTAATGCAACTCTATTCTACATGTCCACATGCACTTCTTTCGCGTATACCGGTATACGTGAGTGAACGCTCGTGACAACGTTCACTCTCAAGCACGCTCCTCCTCGAGGATCGGGGACCTCCTCCACTCCCATGGAGTCGTGATCAATCATGATCACCTGTTCATATGCAAAGATGCTTATGAATGCAAAAATGCATAATTTCATCATATTCATCATATCCAATTTTTCTCATGTTCGTCAACCAGATATAGTCATATAATTCCATTGCTTGCAATTTAAATACAAATAAAAGAACAAAAATAATGGTAATGAACGATAAAGAAATACAGAGATCAATCATTGATCATTGTCTACCATGCACTTGCTTTTACTAGTTGCGACTCACGGTCTGGCTAGAAGATGGCAATAAGCAAGACGTCTCTTGTAACATCCCAAGGTTATGTTACCAAAATAAAATAAATAAAATTATTATTTTGCTGGATTTTCTGAAAAATTGCCAAAGTTTAATTGTCTGATCTGAATTTCTGAGTTTTTAAGTAAAAAATAAAAAATTAGTTGAAGTTCTTGAAGTTTCATTTGGCTTGATTGGAAAATTAAAAATTTAATTAATTTCAGGATTTTACGGGTTTTAAAAGCTTTTTCCAAAATATTTTAAAGCCAAAATATTTTATTTGCAAAACTATAGCCAACCTTAAGTTGGAACTATTTTATTTAAGTGCAAAATGCCTCTAGGAATTTCGTGAATTTGTCTAGAATTTTGGACTCTATTTGCTATTTTCTAAAATCTATTTGATTTATTTTTTTAAAAAATCAAAATCTAGAAAATTGTTGAGACAGATCGAACCTCTGAACAGTAACCTTGTGCAGTACATGATGAACAGTATTTTCGAAAACAAAAAAAATAATTTAAAAAATGAAAATTCCCACGCGGTCACCCATCATGAACCGCTCCATGGCTGTGCACGCTTAACTCCAAGACTCCAATACATGCACTACCAACCATCCACTCTTTATTCAATTGTTTTTATACCTATCTTCATTTCTTTATTCCTTCCTTCCTATCCTTTTCTTCCCAAACAGTTTTCTTCTTGCCTTGTCCAGTGAACGCACGCGCAGCGCCAACTCCATTAGAAGCCATCACGAAGTTTTTGAAAACCGTGATTTCCTCCCCAAATCTTCGTGCAATCAAGAGCATTAACACCCCGGCCATCACCTCCCCCCATCTTAGGCCATTAATCCTTTCCATAATCTCCCCAATCCCGCTAATCACGCTATGTCCGGCCGTGACACACGCACATTGATCTCTCTCCACGGTCCACCTCCACCCCTATATAAGAAAGCACCGTGTGCCTCTCCTCTCCCTCATCCATCCCCGAAAATCTTAGCTCCTACCACCCTTTCTCCTCTCCACAATCGAAGTTTTTCCGTCGCCAGCCAAACGCCGTTCATCGGCCATTTGCGTCGCCTACAGTGAAGCCCCGCCACCATCGACCACATCCCCGGCTTTGCCTCGCGACGTTCTACGCCGTGCTCACCCTCTCGTCGCTGGAGCATCGCCGGAGCGCCGCCGCCCCGTGCACCACCGTGCACTACCGTGCTCTCGCCGCCGCCGTCACCGGCCACCGTCCGTCGTGCCGCCACCTCCTACGGCCTCGTTGCAAGGTGAGCAATCCATTTATGCCATTCGCCGACCACCTTTCCCTTTTCTTTCACCAGTGCCACCACCTTCTCCATGGCATATGCTTGTTCGGTTGTGTGAATGAGGAATGAAGATGAACAGTGAACGACTAGATAATTTGTACATACACATGTTTATTCTTCCAGAAATTCGTTCTCTCACATACAAACTCTAAATCCATTGATTCTTCTTCCTAAATTCACCTAAATTCCTCTACTATTTACAGTATTTATTTCGTAATTTTTAGATTTTATTTTGTTTTTTTGTTATTTATTCGGTCCATTATCCGCATCATCGCCTTTCTCCTCGCCACCGGCCAACCTTGCGCGTTCCACCCCAACCATGGTGAGCGTTGCGTTCCCCGCTGTTTCCCCTTCAAATCGCCACAAACCTCACCCGTTAACTCCCCTCCGTTTGCCCGGAACGGTGATGTCAACCCGAAGGTCGTCTCCGTCACGTTCCACCACCATCCGATGTCTTCCGGTCGAACCGTCTGCGGCGTTGAGTTCGCCTCGACATGTTCTACATCATACTTCCTAGCCATGGCCATAAACTCTTTCCTTGTTTCCAGTCAATCCGAAAAACAATTTCTATTGAATAGTATTTTCGGAATTCTATCATTTCATGTGATTTTCAACCTTCCGGGATTTCGTTCTCCCTCATACGAACTCCGATTCTGTCGATTCAACTTCCTACATTCATATAAAATCAATACCTTCCTCCCAGTATTTATTTTGGATTTTATTTGGGTATTATTTGAATTCAAATCGTTTACGCGTATAGATTTCGACGACTTCGGACGACCGGATTTCGACGCCGTTTGAGAGCATTGATTAAGCAAGCAAGGCAAGTTATACCCTTGATCATATCGATCCCATTATTTCAAATTATTTATATTCTGTTTTAAATTATTACTGCATGCTTATTTATATCGGTATTTTAAATTCCTGCTTTAAATATATAGTTATGCCTAAACTCCTTTGTATGGCCAATTTTGATAATTGAAGCAAACATATTGTCACCATAGGTAAAACCTAGTTGATACAATAGTATGGACTAGGATCATTTGGAAAATATTGTGCTTAGCCATGCTTATAGACCAAACATGTTTATTTTGGGGAATTTCAGCCAGAAATCGATTGTAGTTTAAATTGTATCCATAGCATAGGTATGTCATGGAAGTTTATGTCTTTGAAAAAAAAAATAGTTTGGACTTGGGCATAATGGATGTTGGTGGGTGCATATTCATGCACGGGCTTAATCTGGTTAGGGTTAAGGCCCAGGGTTAGTCTGGAAAGTTGCCCAAGCCAGTTAAGGACCGGTCTTCGAGCGCATGATGCTATGCCATATCGTACCACCACATGTCCTGTGTGGGCAGGACCTGGCTAATTAATTTGCAACGTTCCACTGTGGTCATTCCCTACAGATGCAATGGGTAGTCATGTTACGACTTATGTTGGTCCCACCTAGCGAGAGGGCCCGAACCTGCAGGTCTTTATTCCAAAGGGTGCGAAACCTTAGCAAGGGGTAACTACGGTGGAATGGCGCATTGTAAAGGCCTTGACACGTGCTCTAGACCGCTTACCAAAGGTAGTGAACGGTGGCATAGATATATCTTTGGACAAACTAGATAAGTCTTGTCATGTGGGTAAAGTCGTACAACATCTGCAGAGTGTAAAACTATTCGAATAGCCGTGTCATGCGTTATGGACATCTTTGGCCGAACTGCTCAAAGTTAGACTTTGGTTTTTGTTTGAAAATAAACTTCTTCAAAACTGGTTTATCCAGATGGGAATTGGGCAGGAAGCCATGTGATAGGAGGGTATCCTTCACCATTCATGTGTGAGTGTTATCGGACTATAAAAGTGAGAATTTATAAAATGATTTTTAGTTATAGAATAACGGCTTTGGAATCTAGTACCAGTATTTAAAGAAAATGCTGCTTTATGCAAATAACCCTATAAGCCACCCTTTGTTACATCCATATATGCATGTCATTCTGTTATTTGACGGGTGTAACTTGCGAGCACGGAAGTTGTGCTCATACTTGCTTTATGCAAATAAAATTTCAGAGGAGAAGGACTTTGCTACCAATGTGGATCTCGACGACTAGGCCGCTACCCCAGTCGATTGCCTGTGGTAGATTGCTGGACTCTACTACTTTTCGTCTTCCGCTGTGTTCTTTATTGTTGGTTGTAAGCCCCTTTGTAATAAACTCTGTTGATTATTAATAAAGTTGTGATATGAATTTGTTATCATTTTGTTTACTGTGTGGACTAGCTACTGATCATGGGACTAGTCCAGAAATGCACAGAGGATCTGGGTGTATTAATACCCGGGTCTGACATCTCTCCTACAATAAACACTCAAATTTTAATACAAGCTACAGCATCACAAGAACAACAATTAATTGACCTCGCTCCTACACGTTCCCCAAATCCGCAACGTTTCCCCAATACCGAACAGTCACCCCTTGCTGTCCTGGTACTAAAAAGGGTGTAACTTTTGACTCACAAGTCCGATCACGGCAAACCACCCCATTCTGGAATCTACACAAAATTCCCCACCTTTTCTTAGATTACCAAGACTTCTAATTAAATCATCTAACCCCCCGTTTGTATTCCAGAAGACCGATCTGTCATCTTCTGGACAGCGAGCCTTACTAAAATCATAACTTGAAAATTACTCGTCCGCTCGATAAGATTAAATACTCTATGGAAAGATACTGAAATTATCTACAATTAACTAGTCGATGATATTCCCAAAATTCGCCGTTAAGCTACCAAAATAAAACATACAACAGAACATCAACCCAAAACCAATCTACTGTTCGAGGTAGCATGCATCCAAACAAAGTAAGGTTACACTACTAATTAATTTCTAGTGCTAGTTGATCTACTACCAGTTGCATGCATACCAAGCATATGTGGCCAAAATAGTTAACTACTAATTAGCATTATTTAATTAATTTCTCTCTCCCCTACTAATCCAATTAATGAAGCACTAGCTGCCCTAACGACGTACTCTAATTAAAGAAATCACATGCATGCAGCACTAGTTAGTTCTCTCTCCCATTAACTAGTCTTTGTAGTACACCAATTAACTAGTCATCCCTGTCAATTACTATACCGCGGTAGGGCATGCAATTAATCCCCTATTAACTATCGCAGGAGAGCAAGGAAATAAGGAAAAAAAACAAACCAACGTACGGTTGGGAACGGGACGGCTGGAGTTTCGACGCTCGGGCAGCCTCTTCACGCGCATGCAGCAAGCAAGGTGGCCTAGCGGCAGTGCCACCCGGTGTCCACACGTCGCCGAAGCTCCCACGCGTGCGGGCAGCAGGCTCCAAGCGCAGCACAGGCAGGTGCCGATCGGGAGAAGGCGGCTTATGGAGGAAGAAAAAAAAGAAAAGACTTTAGGGTTTCTAGAATACACTCTCCCCATGATCCTTTTATCCCAGTACGAACCAACTCCTCCTTAAAACTCCAAAATATTCTGTTTTTACGTATCCCCTTTCGTCTAATTACACATAGGCCCTTATGGTTAATTTCAGGATATTACATCGTTCTTCCCTCAGATAATGGTCGCTGTACTAGAGACCGGCCTGAGGACGCTCCCCGACGATCACACACTATGCCCCCTCGTGGCAATGGTAAGGACACCTCCGGTGAGGAACGGGGTCAACACTCTGATGAGCGTGGGGGAAATCCTCGACATACTCACACTCCATTGAGGCATACTCAAGGATCGGATGTGGGTGATCCTGAGACAACCCAATGGAGAAAAATTGCATCTCAGAGAAATCTGCCTTGGCGTGTTCACTATCAGTTGGAGGAAGCCCAGGAACTCCAGCACATCAATGATTTGCTCGAGAATCCCACTCGAGAGCTCGGTCGAGCGCCAGGCTACGACCTCTTCACCGAAGAGATCGCACGAAGGCTTCGGAGCATGATGACCAGACTGGAGCACCCTCGCTAACATCATTCTGGAAGTCATAGTAGTACGACTCCATTAGCTACCAGTTGTTCGAATGGAGATTGCCGTGACAACAGGTCACATCGTTCCCCTAAGCTTAACTCAAGACAGAGAAGAGCCCCTCAAACGTTTGATAATAAACAAACTCCCAAGAGAGGTGATCGTTCCCCACTCCTACCAAGAAATCTACAGCAGCAGATGGAATACGAGAAGTATTTCCCTCATAAGACCGAGGCCTATTATAGGTCGGGTCCACCCACGACTGGGTATCGTCGAGTACGATCACCTGGTGTCATCAACCCTTCTTTCCCGCAAAGAAGGTGTCAAGAAGTCATTATTGGGTGTCAGGCATTCTCACCCAACATCCGAGTAGTTCGTTGGCCACCTCAGTTTCGACCAGTGAACATGGAGAAGTTCGATGGATCTCAAAATCCTATCGAATTCCTTTAGATCTATACAACAGCTGTCCGAGCAGCAAGAGGAGGAGAACACGTAATGGCGAACTACCTTTCAACTGTGCTCGAAGGGTCCGCTCGATCGTGTCTGCTAAACCAACCCCTCGAGTTGATCTACTCATAGCAACACCTCTGCGACCTTCTACTAGCCAATTTTTAAGGCACCTACAATCGCCCTAGAAAGGAGGACGACCTGCATAGGATGAGACAGAATGACCACGAGACCTTACGCCAATACATTAGGCTTTTCAGTCAGGTTCGTAATTCAATTCCAGAGGTTTTTGACTCATTTGTTATCAGAGCCTTTAAGTAGGGAGTTGGAACATCCCAAATTTGTAGAGTTTTTAAAAAATTTCAAAACTTTAAAAAGGAACCATTTGATTTCCTTAAGTTGCAAAAGCTTAACCTGAAATTTAGAAATTAAAAACCATTTAAATAGAATTAAACAAAATTCAATCAAGTTAAAAAGTGGGTTATTTGAGTTTTCTAGATTTTATTTGAATTTTAAGTCTTTTTCTTGTTTTTCTGGAATTTAGAAATTAGTTTTTCCTTTTGTTTGAAGTTAAAATCTATTTTGTTTGCAAAATTAAAAACTAAAGTATAGCTAAAAGTATTTTTATTAAGTTCTAAATAACTCAAGGGACTTCTATGAATTTTCCTAGAATTTTTAGACTTTAATAGTTATTTTCTAAAAACCCTTTTTTTCTTTTCTGGTATTCCTAAAATCAAAAAGGATTTCTAAATCCTCTAAAGGCTTTTGGGCCGAATCCTTCCCCAACCCAATCCCCTTTTCCCTCCTCGCGGCCCGTTTCGGCCTGCTCTGCGCGCGCCGCGCCTCCACCGTTCGTGGACCGTTCGATCTCGATCCAACGATCGTTATCGCATTAGTGCATCCGGAGTTCCGATCGCCTCGCTCATTTTGAGCCGTTCGATCGAAATCCAACGGCGCCCATCGCTCGCGCCCTCGCACCTCTCTCTCTCTCTCTCTCTCTCTCTCTCTCTCTCTCTCTCGCTCTCGCTGACTGGTGGGCCCGCCTTGTCAGCGCCCTCGTCTCCACGTCGTCTTCTTCCTTCGGATCCCCACCGCCGCGTCCGCGCCGCACGTGTGTGCGTGTTTTGCGTCAGCCGCCTCCGTCCCGTCGCCGCCACCCTGAGACACGCATTGAGTGCGGCGTGCTCCACCGCACTCATTGTCGCCACCCACGCGTGCTCCCGTGTCCTGTCACGTCACCGCATCGCGCGTGCCCCGCGCCAGACCCCTACCGCCGTAGAGCGTCCTTGCTCAACCCCCTCCTAGCCTCCTCCCCGTGCCTATTTAAGGCAAGCACCAGGAGTGCCTCCCTCTCCTCTCTCTTTTCCCCCTTCTCCCTCGCCCTCTCTCGCTCTCCTCCAGCCGCAATCGGAGCTCTTTGCCGTCGGCCGCCAAAGGTCGCCGCCGCAATTTGCGCCGCCTCAGAGCCTCCTCCGTCATCATCGTCCCTGGCTTTAGCATGGCAAGGCCGCCGCCTACCTCGTGCGCGCCTCCCCATCCTCGGAAGCCCACCGGAGCTCCTCCTCCGCCTTCAACCGCCGCCGCCGCCTTTTCTTCCTCACCGCCGACGACCTTCCTGTGCCGCCGCGTCCACGGGACCTAGTGCACTAGCTGCGCCGTGAGCTCCTCTCCCTCTGGGTGCCCTCGCTGGCCACTGGAGCCCAGCCAATCGCCAGCGACCATTGGGCCCCGAGCACCGCCGCCTCGGTGCTGACATGTCCGCCCACGTGGCAGCCCGAGTCAGCGCCACGTCAGCAGCCCACATGGCTTTTCCTGGTTTTTCTTCGAAAAAATAATTCGGCTGAAAATTCAAATCCCCCCGCCGATGTCAGCTGACGCATTAAATCCTTTTTTTCTTTAGAAAAATAATTCCAGAAATAAGGAAAATTCCTTTTTCTTGATTTTCAATCTTCTGGAGACCATAACTTCTTCGTTAGAACTCCGATTTGAGTGATTCAAATTTCTAAATTCATCTAAAATCCTCCTCTAGCTGTTAGTGCTATTTTGGTATTTATTTGGAATTTATTTGGAGTTTATTTATTTTTTTCTTTTCACACGTGTAGATACCGGCATTTCGAAAGATTTCTCGGACCCGACGACCGAAGCACCTCAACTTTTCAACGAAGGTAAGTCATAAACCTTTGATCATATTGAACCCCTTTTACAAAGATATATTGTTTGATATAAACATGCATCGCTAGTTTTATAATAAATGGTTTCGGAAATAAATAACTGCCTAATTGATGTATGCCTCCTTGATAAATTGCAAATGACATGTATCCTTGAATGACATGAACCCTTGGACACCATAGGATGGGTTATTTTAGTTGGATATTGATAAACTACCAACACGGGTATCGTAATATGCTTAGCCATGCTATAGTTGTACGTTGGAACTCATGATCACATGCTCGTATGAATAAACGTGACTAAAAAAATTATGGAATTGTGGCGCGACCAGTATTATTAAAAGATGTTGTGCCAAGGCTAGGGTGGTCTTTGACTGGGTTAAACCAAAAATGTTTTATGGTTGGGCGAGTGGATGGTAGTTAGTGGGGGTGTTGTAACGCACATTGGGACGTGGATTAGTCTCGTCTGAGCAGCCAACTAAGGACTTAACCTTGTACACCATTGATCTGGGTTATACCGTGCAACCACATGTTCAGGATGGGGTGGACTGGGCCAACTAATTAGCAATGCTTTGAGTCGATCCTGTTTTGGTTGAGAACAGCGCAAGAGGGGGCATGAATCTGGCAGGAGTAAAACTCGTTAGAAGCGAATCCTTAGCGAGCAGAACTAAATCAAAACAGAGCTTTGTAAAAACCTCGTGATAATGACTTAGTCGCACACCTTCGGCAATGTGTCAGACGGACATTATAAGTCAATTATCTCTTGTGGGTAAAGCTGTACAACCTCTGCAGAGTGTATAAAAAACTATTCGAATAGCCGTGTCCCCGGTTACGGACATGCCCAGAGATTTCACATAAGGGGTAGATGTTTTCTTAAAAATGGTGGAATTGATGGTTTGGATGGAATGGTTGGGTTGATCTCTAGTTGTTTCAAAGAACTGAAGTACTTGTGCTTTCAATCTACTTATTGTATTTACTGTCAATATTGCTTTCCGCAAAACAACCATAAAGCTATCCTTGTATAGTCTCACATGAATAATAATTGCATACATTTCCCTATGACTTGTTGAGTACATTCAAAGTACTCATGTCTTGCGCCCTGTGTGATTAATCCCCACAGAAGAACTAGGGAACTCAGAATATTTTGAAGAGGAGTATCTTGAAGACTTTGTGAACTAGGTCGCTTCCTCCACTCGATTGCCTGTGGGCATGTCGAATGGCCTCCATGAGATATTTTGTTTTCGCTGCAAGTTGTCTTTTGTCGCTAAGCCCTGCGTGGCGCACTCTGTAAGACTTAACCATAAGGTCCTTTTGCTACTTGGTAATATTAATTTATCTGCTTCATTGTTATTTTGTTGTATGGTTATGAGTACATCTTTGTTGTAACTGTGCAAGCTAGCTACTGATCAAGGGACTATTTCGGAATGCACAGAGGGTCCTGGGGTTATATACCCGGGGTCCCGACAGGAGTCCACAATAGAAGGATTACGGAGGACATCATTTTGAATCCTCCTGTCACTGTCGCTGAACTCTTCGAGATGGCCGATCGATACGCGACCACTACTGAAGCAGTCGAGTGGAACAACACTATTGATCGAGACGACAACATTCCTCAAGAGGCGGGCGAAAATGGAAAGAAGAAGGGTAAGAAGGCTAAGGAATCCAAGAACAAGGTGAAGGGCCAAAAGCCTCAAGCCAGCAGTTCCAAGGAAGTCTTGGCCGTAAGCGATAAGGAGCCATGAAGTTCCAAGTAATACTTCGACCGAGACAAAGGTAAGTGCCCCAAGCAGAAGAACGACAAGCCTAGGTAGTGCCCTTTCCATAAAAAGGAAGGACACGACCTTCGCAACTACCAGGTTTTCCAACGAAAACTCGAGGACTATTACTCCGAGAAAGGACCACTTTCTACTCTCGAGCAGGTAGGGCAAGCGAGTGGTCGTAAGCAGTCGGACGACGACGAGGAGATGCCATTCCAAGATCCGCAACATACCATCGAGCATATCTATGGGGGATCATTGGCATACGAGTCAAAACGATAGCTTAAGGCTACCGAACGCGAGGTAAACTCCATTGATCCTCCTCTTGTTAATCAATTACCGAAGTGGTTGGAAGTCACCATCTTTTTTGAGAAGGGTGACTGCCCGATCCCTTCGACTCGACCAAGTCAATTTCTGATCATGGTCGAACCCACCATCAACAACTATTAAGTAAATCGAGTGTTAGTTGATGGTGGCAGCTCGTTAAACATCCTATTTACGAGTGCCCTAGATGAGATGCAAGTACCTAGGACCAAGGTAAGACCAGTACGATACTCCTTTCATGGGATTGTACCAGGGTCTTCGGCCAAACTTATTGGCCAAGTTTCTCTTCCTTTAACATTTGGTTCTCCAAGTAATTTCAGGACAGAGAAAATCTCCTTTGATGTGGTCGATTTCGATACGACGTATAATGCCATACTCGGATGACCAACTTTGGCAAAATTCTTAATGGTCGATCATTATGGGTATCAATGTCTTAAGATGCTAGGCCCCAAAGGAGTAATGACAATCCATTGTGATAAGAAGATGGCACACACCTGTGACTGTCGATCCCTCGAGATGGTTGATCAGATACCAACTCGGGAAGAAAACAAAGGGCAGCCTTCGACCAGGCAGTCGAAGCCTAAAGCTGCATGAAAGCCAAACGACCAGGTTAAAGAGGTTCCTTTGGATCCAGAGGAGCCCTCGAAGACCATTCGCACGGGGATACTTCCGACCCCAAATAGGAAGATGCCCTCGTCACTTTCCTCCAAGCTAACGCAGATGTCTTCACGTGGCAAGCATCCGATATGCTCGGAGTCCCCAGGGAAGTGATCGAGCACAGGCTAGCTTTACGGCCTGACAAGATACCCGTAAAACAAAAATTACGAAGTTTTCCCATGGTCGACGAGATGCTATCAGATCAGAATTGGACAAGCTACTTAAGGCAGGCTTTATAATAGAAGTCGACCACCCAAAGTGGTTGGCCAACCCTGTAGTGGTTAGGAAGTCTACTGGCAAGTGGCAAATGTGTGTAGACTTCACTGATCTCAATAAAGTTTGTTCAAAAGATGATTTCCCTTTACCTTGTATCAATCAGTTGGTTGATTCTACTGCTGGTTGTGAAGTATTATTAAGTTTTCTAGATGCATATTCTGGTTATCATCGGATTAATATGTGTCTAGACAATGAAGAAAAGACCATGTTTATTACACCATTTAGAATATTTTACTATGTCAAAATGCCATCTGATCTAAAAAATGCCGACGCTTCTTTTCAACGCTTGATGCAATCGACTTTTTCACCTCAACTAGGCCGAAATTTAGAAGCCTATGTTGATGATCTATTCATAAAAAGCATCAAGAAACTTAATCATATTTTAGACTTGCAAGAAATATTCAACAACCTCAGAAAGCATCGCTTGAAACTCAATCCTGAGAAGTGTGTGTTTGGAGTCTCTTCAGGAAAATTGCTTGGATTCCTAGTCTCTGTATAAGGAATCGAAGCAAATCTTGAAAAGATAAAGGCCATTGTGCAAATGTGCTCTCCTACCACAAATAAAGAAGTCCAGAAACTCACAAGGTGCATGGCGGCTTTAAGTTGTTTCATCGCATGGCTGGGAGAAAAAGAACTACCTTTCTTCAAACTTCTAAGGAAGCACGAGGGTTTCAAGTGATCAGAAGAGTCAAACGCTGCCTTTGAGGATGTTAAGAGGTATCTTACGAGTGCTCCTGTAACTAGTTTCTTCGAAGCCAGAAGAGAAGCTCTTAATTTATCTAGCTGCCATGCCACAGGCAGTGAGCGCAGTATTTGGTCATAGAGTGTGAAAAACGTACAACGACTAGTTTACTACGTAAGTGAAGTTTTACAAGGGCCTAAGGAGTGCTACACTCAGGTCCAAAAACTTTTATATGCCCTCCTTATGTCTTCGAGGAAACTGCGACATTATTTTCAAACGTACAAAATAGTTGTGTTGTCTGAGTTTCCCTTAGGAGTGATCCTCCAGAACAGGGAAGCAGTAGGACGCATGGCAAAATGGTTAGTCGAACTTGGAGAGTTCGACCTCCATTTCGTGTCTCGAACGGCTATTAAATCCCAGATCATGGCAGACTTTGTCACCAAATGGACAAATCCTGAACCTATTCAGGATCCCTAGTATGATTCCCACGACCAGTGGACGATGTACTTTGATGGGTCACTTACTTTAAGTGGCTCGGGGCTGGGGTGGTCCTGGAATCTCCTACCGGAGAGACCTTAAAGTATGTCATTCAATTAAACTTTCAGGCTATTAACAATGTGGCAGAATACGAAGATTTGCTAGCTAGCATATGAGCTACGAAAGCAATTGCGATTCGATGACTACTCGTGAGAGGAGACTCTCAACTGGTCATGAACTAGGTCGAAAAAGAGTACCAGTGCTCTAACCCGACCATATCTCGATACTTATCGGAAGTTTGAAAGCTTGAAAATTATTTTTTTTAGTTTCGAGGTACAATCCATTCCTCGAAAGGATAATTTCCTCACAGACCAGCTTGCTCGTATGGCCACTTCCCAATCACAAGTACCAAAAGGAGCCTTCTTGGAGCAGCTCTAGAAGCCGTCTCTAGTCGAAGGACCAGAGACATCTCCTATTGATACAGCCTCTCTAGAGTACGAGGATACCTGGATGAATCCCATCTACGAGTATCTTCAGATGGGTACAATACCCGATAATGATTTCGAGGCAGATCGCTTATACCAAAAGGCCAAAATGTATACTTTGGTCGAAGGAGTCCTCTATAAACGAGGGGTGCTAATTGTAATACCCTATTTAATTCTACGAAAGAAATCGTTGAAAAAGAGAATTAAACATAAGAAAAAGGGGGTTTTGCAGTTCTTCAACAACTTAGGCCTCGGGCCTTGGCTCAGGAGGCCCATGAGGGGGCCGGCCACCAATAAAAGGAGGGGAAAACCCTAGCAGCCACTGTAGCTACAGTAGTACCACTCTTTGCGATGCGTACTCTGATAGCCTCCTCACCCTTGCCCTCCCTTGCTATTCCCCTTCCTCATGGTGGTGCTCTCCTATCGCTGTCGGCCAAGGAGAAAGGAGAAGGAAGAGAGGAGGAGCGTCTTGCGGGGGAATTCAGTGGGCATGTGTATCTCAAAGGGTAACGATCGCCTCCCCACTGTTTGAATCGTATTAGATGTGAAATTGGTTATGATTTATGGATCGACATCCCGCTGCGATTAGATCAGATTCTGTCCAATTACTTGTGCGTCTGTTTTTACATTCTTAGAGGCCGAATCAGAGGATCCCATCTACTAGAGTTATGTGGGTTTTGTTCTTAGCTTTCAGTAGATGCAAAGATCACTCAATTCTGAGTTACAGTTTAAAAGTTATGATAAATTCTTTGCTGTTGTCCCGAAAGTCTAACGAGAATTAACAGTCACTGTATTTATTAAAATATGACTAGATTAGATGGGGATTCAGAAGTGTTGCTCAAAACAATTTTTGTAGATAATCTCATTATCTTTCAGTATTGATAAAGAACACCCTATTTGGATTTGTAGAACAAAAGTTATGTACGTTTCAATTTGACTGTCTAGAGTGTATGTCGGTTTCTATCATTAGTTTTGACCCGTGTGGCACTTTTTGTTAAAGGCAAAATATGAGCGTCATGCTAACTAGGATTTTTAAGGTGGTGTTTTTAGCTTTCTAGAATGATATGAATCTTTGATTTTGGTTAATCCAATCAAAAGTTATGAGTATTTCTTTACTGATGTATAGTTCTGCTAGACAGATTGTATATTAGACTTTCACCTGAATGTTAGCCAAGGTTTTTGGCCGAATTGGACGTTTCCGCCAACTAGACTAATGTGGAGGTTTTTTTATACCTTTTCATAGGATCTGAGATCACTCCATTTTAAGTCTTAGCAAAAGATATGATGTTTTTAGTACTGCTGTCCAATTTAACGTCCTGTTAGACTATTGGTTAATTCGGTTAGAGCAATTATATGAACCTTGGGTTTAGGAATATGAGATTAGACGTTGCGAGTAGCGTCTTATTCATGTTGTTTCTTATTCAAGCAATTAAATTGTGTAGGAGGAGGGAATTCAAGATTAGAGGCTTCATCGTTACCTCTTAACGCATCGTAGTTCAAAAGGCAAGTACAAATTGAATTGTCTTGATTGTTGTTTGTTTCACCTGATGGGTGAATATGCATTGGGTAATTCTGGTAGTTCCTGTTTCCTTTCAAAATTGATATACCATGACTCTTCGATTATGTGTTTACGTCCAATATTTGCATTCATTCATTGTTCATGATTCACCAATGGGAGTGGGATATAAAGACCCATCAATTCCAGTATGGGCATCTAAGATCCGCCATTCCAATGTGGGCAAATTGGATCTCTGTTATGAAACATTCTTCATACAGGCTTTGGATCCCCGCATTTTGTGAAATGCGGGCCTGAGTGAACACCAACGGGTGTTCACTGGCTATACCGGTATAAGTAGAAGTGGAGATCATACATTTCATTCATTCATATGATTTCTACTATTCTACATTCACATTCTATTCTATGATGATAAGTCCTTAATCATCGACTTCACATTCGAACTCTATTCTATGATGCTATGTTCTATTTCAACCATTCTACATCCGTATTCTATTCTGTGATTGTTATTCTTACTTAGTATTGTTCATATTGTTCTGTTGTACTTGCTAAGTCATGGACTCATTCTTCCCGTTTTTATTTATTTTAGGTAAATATTGAAGACGGCATGTATGGGAGGGATTAGTCACATGAATCACTTCTTTCACTTCACATTAGTCACCCTTTTAAATAGTTGAACTCGTTATTGTCTTTCATTTGATAAGTTCGATAGTAATAAATGGAGTTCTAATGATTTAGACTTTTATTCATCATGACTTGGTTGAATCAGTGAATGCTTAATGATCTTCATATAGACCTATGATAGCTTTATCATATTTGATTCAATATGATTGGATGATGGAGTTCGATATGTTGTTAATTTCTGATTCAATTCTTATACTCATCCTTATAGATCGATGTTGATCTCGTTATGCTATTAGTTGAAATATTGCTGAAATTATTTTATTTTATTGCGTAGTGTTGGACTTCAGGTAATATCTTGGCTTCTGCATGGCCAGGGTGTTACACTCATGTGATGCATACAGCAAAGCGAAGGATTAAACCTCCTTCACGACATACACGGGGGCATCTGTGGAACTCACGCTTCCTTCAAAACGCTGGTCGGTAAGGCCTTTCGATAAGGTTTCTACTGGTCAACAGCCCTGTATGATGCTAAAGAGCTGGTTAAGAAGTGTGTACAATGCCAGTTTCATAGCAGACAAATACACCAACCGATTCAGGCATTACAAATGATACCTCTATCTTGGCCTTTTACGACCTAGGGTCTCGATATCCTATGATTGTTCCCCAAAGCTCCAGGCGGCTTCGAGTTTCTTTTTATGATTATCGATACGTTCACAAAATGGATTGAAACCGAACCTGTGAATGGGATAACAACAGAAGCAGCAAAGCGGTTCATGATGAGATACGTGATTACTCGGTTTGGAATCCCAAGTCGAATAATCACAGATAATGGTAAGCAATTTTCGAGCATAGAATTTCAGGAATTTTGCGACGAGTTTGGTACCAAACTGTGTTATGCTTCTGTCACCCACCCCCAAAGCAATGGGGTGGTCGAAAGAGCAAACAACCAAATAATGCAGGGAATCAAAACTGAGTCTTCGACCAGCTTGTCAAGCGCTCGGGGGCTTGGGTACAAGAATTACCCTCAATATTATGGAAAATTTGTACGACTGCTAGTCGGGCTACAGTGAACACCTTTTTTCCTAGTTTTTAGTGTCGAAGCCATGCTTTCACCAGAACTAAAGATCAGGTCGACACGAGTTAAAACTTTCAACGACTCAACTCAGGAACAACTTTGAGTGGATGAGATCAACCTGCTCGGAGAGAAGAGAAATCAAGCCTTAATCCATTCAGTAGTCTACCAACAAACCCTGTGCAAATACTATTATTGTAAGGTCCAACCTCGCAACCTTGCTGTAGGTGACTTGGTATTGAAGCTAATCCAATCCTAGTCTAATCGGAACAAACTTTCCCCTAAGTGGGAAGGTCCTTACATAGTGGTCGAAGTTATGCGACCAGGTCTGGTACGACTAGCAATGGAAGATAGCCGGGTTCTCTCTAATTCTTGGAACATCGACCAGTTACACAAGTTTTATGTGTAACCAACCATCCAAACAATAAAGCATTAGGTTCCTTCTACCTCTATTGTCTTATTTCAAGTAGCGCTTTGATAATCTTTCAACCATTTTTCAAACACCCGGTTTTCTTTACACTGGTCGAAAGGACGGTAACATCACCTAGTCGAAGCCTTTCCTCTCTGCACGTGGTCCTGCCCACTAGAAGGAACTTCCTAGCGTCGTCCTGTTTCCAACTCTTACTATCAGAGCAAACCTATCGAGTCCATCGGAAAAGGTCGAATGAATTTTTAAGGTACTCCAGACATTTGTCTAACTCAAGCCGCTCTTGATTTGATTAATCTAGTCGGAGATGGTAACATCACCTAGTCGAAACATTTCCTCTCTACACGTGGTCTTGCCCACTAGAAGGAACTTTCCAGCGTCGACTCGTTCCTACTCTTTTGACTAGCGCATGATAATCGTGATCGAAAACTATAAGTTAACCAAACCTCTCTGTTTTCATAAACCCTTTTTTACACTATTTACTTAGTTTATCTAAATAAACTAAGAAAATAGTCAGGGGCTAGGATAAAGTTATTAATATGACTTCAATTCTTAGTCTTATTTCCGTTCATTATTTTTTGAGTTACTAACTACTCGACAAGATGGTTTGTAGGAAAAACTTGTCTTTACATGTTTCTATTATAGGCTACTTCGACGAAGAAGATCCTATTTGCATATCCTCCATGACCCTTCTTGTTGACCGACTGCATTTCTCCTATCAGCCGCTCCGCTTATGCTTCAGAGCAGTCGAAGTTGGCTTCGATTGGCTACAGACTAGGGTTGGGGTCATAAGCTTTAAGTTTTGCCAGAGCATAACTTACTGTGCCTTCGACCGCCTCCTTTATCGAGTCATCTTGGTTGGTCTTCAGAGTGGTCATCAACTCTTGCAAGTCCCGACTTGTTCTTCAATGGTACTCATGTGAGAAGTTATTGTCTCTTCGCGAGGAGTGACCTCCTTAGCACATAGCTCACTAAGTACATTATTCAAGAGTGAAATGTTGTCTTGAAGGTTGGCCTTCATCAACTTCATCTCCTCCTGGTTACGAGTCGAAGCCTCATGGAGTTGTTTATTTTCGACTGCTTGCTCTGAAAAGAGTAAGACAGGTGAGACAAAATAACTTCTAGAGGACTGGAAAACCAAACTAGTCGCAGGTAAAGATTTGCTTTCTTGCTAGTCGAGAATTCAACTTCTTGACTTCATTGTCGTGAGAAGTAGCGCTACTTGTGTAGCGTTCTTCCCACAACGTTATCTCTGAATCTTTGTCTTTAGTGATGCGAGAAATCTTGTGAACAACCAAGGTCTTTTCTCTGACCTTGGTTTGGAGCGTACTCACTTCGCCCTCTTTTTCTGAAAAGGAATATGAGTTAAAAGATAAAGATCAATGACATAAGCAGTCTTAAGTTTAGAACTTATCGTTTATTTGTTCCTACAACTTTTGAGTCGTGGAGTTTGCCTCCTAAAGCTTCTTCAAAAGGTCCTCTTTTTCTTCCCTTAGCTTTTTCATTTTTACTTTCTCGTAGTCGAGTAAATCAGCCAAGGTCTTTTCGTCGCTTTTAACCTGTGGAGGTTGAGAGTAGACATGAGCACTAGCCAAGTGGTCATAAGTTCTTCTACGACCACCCTCATAGTCGTAAATTTTTCTACAACTGTCTCATGGTTGTAAGCTCTTCTGTGAGCAGTATCTAGTCATAAGTTTTTCTACGACAACCCTCTGGTCGTAAGTACTTCTACGACTAGTACCTAGTCGTAAGTTTTTCTACGACAATCCCCATGAGCACTGGACAAGTGGTCGAAACATGAACGACTACAAGTAACAGTGACTTACCATCTCTCTACCTGCTCACAGAGTTCTGCTTTCTCCTGTCGTGCTTAACGAGTTGTCGATTGTATTCACCAACTGTAACAATTTGTTCTAAAGCTTTCTGCACAAAGAAAGATAGTGAGAAGTGAGAAAAATCACATATGTAAATGTAAGCGGCAGGTACTTACATTAATACTCATTCGAGTGAACGAAGAGAATACTCTGGTGGGTTCTTCAGTTCATCACTCTCCCGGGCTCGGTCCCACCACACCTTCTCGAGACGCTCATCGTCGAAGACATTCCCCCTGTTAGGAATGTCCTTAGGGTGGGGAACTCGACCACGAGATCTGAATGCATGAGACCCAACAATGGTTGTGGGGCCAAAAAACCCGAAGGGATGGTTGAAGAAGTCTAACTCTTCTTCTTCTTCGGTCATGGCAGTCTCGAAAGCCTCTCCTTGATGATCAGGAGGGACGTCTGTGACGACTTCCTTCCTCGCGCGGTGGTCGGATGATCCACCACCACCACCTTGTCCGGATGCTTCCGCTACAACCTCCATCATCTTCCCTTCCAGCTCCACGACCACCTCGGTGGTCGTAGCCACTTCAGCCATAACAACAGAAGCATCCTTGGGAGCTAGAGGAGTCGGGCTAAGATAACAAAAAGGAAAACATGTCAAATTGTAGAAAGCAAAAGGTAAATGTTGTTCTTACACTTTTGTCTTTTTTACATACCTTGGTTTCCTGGACCTGACCTTGAATTGAGAAGAAACCTTCCCTAAAGAAGATTTCTTCGACTTCTTCTCTTCGACCACGTCTTGTCGGAATTCGAGTTGAGGAATGGGGTCAGCCACAACCACGTCTGGTCTTGGGTCTTGAGCAAGAGTCACCTCTCCTTGAGCCTCCTGACTCTCTTGATAGCCGAGACCTGTCTCGACCACCTCAAGAGAGGCACTTCCCTTGACCATAGGCTGTGCTGGTGCAGTAGTTTCCTTTACAAAAGACATAAAGCTCTTCCAGTTCTCCTTTTTAGCTGCTTGACAAAGCCATGAGAGGCAGAAACTACAAAAACCTTGTTGTCATAGTATAAGGGTACCTTAGTCTTGGGGGCTTATGCTTAAGAGCTTCGGTCGCCTCAACCACCCCTGCTTTCTCTACAACAGCCATATCTGCAGCAAATTTCGCAAAGGGCTTGGTCGAAGCAACAGAGCTTGGGCCTACTCCTCCCTTGTCGACAACTTTCACGAGGCGACGTCTCTTGGACGGAGGAGCCTAGCTTTCCTCCGCCACTGATCCAACAACCATCAATTCGACCTCTTGGTCATCTCGACGGTTTCCATGCCTACTTTCTACAAGAGTTAGAAAAAGAAGTATTACTAAGTGGTCGTTAGTCCTCCCATGACCAGCACCTGGTCGTAAGTTTTTCTACGACAATCCTCTGGTCGTAAGTCCTCCTACGACCAGTACCTCATGATCGTAAGTTCTTCTACGATCATCCCCTGGTCGTAAGTTCTTCTATAACTAGTACCTAATCGTAAGTTTTTCTACGACATCCCTCTGGTCGTAAGTTTTTCTATGACTATGAGATCCTAAAGATGAAATCAAACTTTGATTACCTTTAGGCATTACTCCTTTTCCTTTGTGGATACGACCGCTAGGATTTGAGGATCCACCACATTGGGTGGCGGAGCTTTCTCACAAATGAGCTTAACTCGGACGTCAATCTCCGCTTGTGAAAGATATGCGTAAGCAGATGAAACATTTAGTGGTTAAGCCTGAGATTAACCAAAAGAAAGCTATGTTGAAAAATTGCTTACCTTTCTCGTAATCTCTGGCCGAATCCATAGTCCCCGAGTACCTCCACATGGGAGGTACTCATTTCCTCAGAGGGCTAATACAGCGCGTGATGAAATCCTTCACTACATGCCATCTTGTAAGCCCCTCTTCCTTCAAGTCTTTAATGGCTTGAATGAAGGGGGCGATCTAGCCAAGATCATTGGGAGTTGAATGCTGGAAGAAATCTTCTCGGTAGCACCACCAACGAAAGAGAGGTTGTCTTCACTGGTCGTCTCCTAGTAGAACCACCTTTTCTTCCACCCCGACCAAGATGACCGGGTAAACATCTGAATATAATCCTTCGACTTCCCATCGTGGAGCTTCAGACCACAGCTATCGGTGATCCCCGCTATCTTGGACATCCCGTAGAAGTACTGGAATAGCTCCAAGTCAGCTGGAATCCTAGGTAGGCCTCACACAAGTATACGAACACACTCAACATCATGATGGAATTGGGAACAAGGTCTACCAATTCCACCCCAAAGTGCTCGGGTACGAGTGTGAGGGAAAGGATGAGTAGGGAATCGGAGGCCACACTCATAGTACGCCTCGAAGATGGGAATTTGGCCAATCTCCCCTGATGGCCAATGTTGCCACAAAGGTTCAATCCACTTCACAAGTACTTTCTCTAGAATCTTCTCGGCGGCAACCAGCGCTTCTATCTTCGCCTCATCCATCTCTGATTCAGCCCACTTGGAAGCGGCTCTGGCCATTTTCTCCAAGTACGGCTAATTTAGATTTGGAAAGGTTTGGAGGAAGGAGGCGATTCGGTCGGTGGTGGAGAAGGCGAGAGCTTGGTGAACAGTCGAAGCGATTTGGGGAAAGGTAAAAACGCTAAGTCTAACCCACGGTGAGTTTTTATAACCGCACGCTTGAGATAAGAGTTCGTGGAAACTCAACAGTTGCCACCCTTCGGGAATCGCTCCAACGGACAGATTTGTGAGAGTCGATTGAGATTCTTGAATTTGCCCGTTCGAGAAAACCGAGACTATCTTCACACCTCAAGCGAAATTACCTTCTTGACTAAGTCTTTTCCTGATAAAATAAAACACCAGTCGGAAAGGTTTTACTTCCGATTACCAAACTACGACTACTACGTGGTCGTAAGGTTTTCTACGACTACCTTGTAGTCGTAAGATTTCCTATAACCTTCTTGACCAAGTATTTCTAGTCAAATGAAATACCAGTCGGAAAGGTTTTTACTTCTGATCATCATATTACGACCGCTTTGCAGTCATAAGATTTTCTACGACTATGTTGTAGTTGTAAGATTTCCTACAACCTTCTTGACCAAGTATATTTTTGATCAAAAGAAATACCAGTCGAAGAGTCTTTCCTTCGACCATTATTCTACGACCACCCTGTGGTCGTAAGATCATCTACGACTCCTCTTTCCAAGTAAGTTACTTTCACTTGAAGCTGCGGGGGCTAGATGACGAGGATCTAATAATCCTCATTTTATTATTTATCTGTAATTCTTATTATCGGTAAATATGCCATCATATGGTTCTTGAGTATACCCCTTAATGTTCATAAGGGAGAAGCCAACCCGGTGATCGTAAGTCCTTCTACGACCACCCCCATAGTCGTAAGCTCTTCTATGATTACCTCATGATTGTAAGTTGTTCTACGACCAGTATCTAGTCATAAGTTATTCTACGACCAGTAGTTAGTCGTAAGTTCTTCTACGACTGCCTCATGGTCGTAAGCCCTTCTATGACTAGGTCAGCTACGACCACCCTATAATCAATGGAGCCTACAGACGAGTGGACCCAATTGATTAGGCAATCTAAGCAATGAATATACGCTGCTATTCTCTGGAATAACTGCATGTAATGCGCCAATATCTTTGAAAAGTAACTACCAGGCGCGTGGAGGGGTTACTACTTCGGTGATTACTACCAACAATGCACCCGTTATATGAAATGATGAGGCGTCTCTTGACCTAGAGAAACGGCTACCTCTTCGCACACTATATAAAGGCTGCAGTCAGATGACAAAGGGGCACAGACAAGGGGGAGGAGAACAAGCACGCTCAGGAGCATAAGCCTTAGTCTATCCCCTGATTGTAACCACTATACTCAGTACAATACACACAGGAGTAGGTTTATTATTCTCTTCGGAGAAGGCTTGAACCTATATAAAAATCCCTATGTCATTCTATCTGCGTGATCAATCTTAGGAGGCCCCCCGAATCAAACAATTATGCGTAAGATCGGTTCTAGATCACCGACAAGTTGTTTCCTAGAAACTGAATTTCTAAGGTATATGAGTGTAACATCCCTAATCTTGGCTTGTGTTTCAAATGTAAGAAAATGTGAAGAAATTAAAACTTTTCTTGCATCTTGTAGTTTGAATATTCTGAAAATTCTTATAAAGGAATTATGGGAATTCAAAACCACAAGCTTCTTTTAACCTAAGTCTTCACCCTTTGAAATTTTTCTGGATAATCTTGTGATCATCCTCTGGAAATATTTTTCCTTGATTCTAGATCTTCGGTGTGACTCCTCTCAAAATTTTTATAGTTTTTAGAAATTATTTAATAATTTTAAGAGGCCAGTCAAACCAGTTTGACTCTGGGTCAAACCCTAGATCAGTACCTTGAGAAAAATTTGGAGAAAAATACTTTGCATAAAAACCTCTGAAATTTTTATACAAGGTCAATGCTGGAGTTGAGCACCTCCTGTAAACATTTTGGAATTTTTGGAGTTGTGTAGCTCCATTTAAAAATTCCTCAAATTTCCATCCTTGATCTCAAACCCTAGTCAAAGTTACTGTTTGGGTCTGAGTCGGACTCGAGCTCGTGGTTGAGCCCAACCAACTTAAACGTACTCGGGCTTGTTCAAAAGGCGCTTTCCTTTTTAGCCGCTGGATTCCTTTTTAACCGTCTAGATTTTAGTGGACGATCGAACCCCCCAAGCTTAGCAACTCGTCTTAGCCGTGCGATCTTGATCGGATCGCCATGATTGATTTGAATGTTCGGACCCTCTGAACGTTACATTTAATCTGAGCTGTCCATTTCTGATCCAACCGTCCAAATCTTCTGACTCAATCTTTTGACTTGACCTAACCCACTCGTTCATCTTTTGACCTGACCCACTTTGTTCTTTTGCTAACGTGTGGGCCCTCGCCGAACCTGGTCATCTTCTTCCTCTGGCTTGCGCGCGTGGTACAGAGCAGGGCATGGGAGAGAGCTCCTTTTTCCACCTTCAATGGCTCTTAGCCTTGGTTTTCTTCGCCGTCAGTGCTTTCACCCTCAAAGTCGCATTCTCAACTGCTCACATCGTCTCAAGATCGTCCATGGCAGAGCGTGAACCAAGTTCACTGTGAAGTTTTGTTTTTGTGTTTGCCCTCTACCCTCCGGCTATAAATAGCCCTTGAGCTCCTCCTTGTGTTCCTTTACAACACCCCTTAGCTTCCTCCTTGCTTGTTGATCTCAAACCTCAGAAAACCCCCAAATCGCCATTATCGATCGACAAGGTCCTTCATCGTCGCCAGTGCTTCAGTGGTTCCTTTGCTAATCTTTTCATGTCACTTTGTGCCCCTCATCACCTAAATCATTTCCCCTAACTCAATTTTGGATTGCCTTCACAGGAATCATCAAATTTGGGTTTTGATCTTCTTCGGCCGAAGTTCATCCCTTTGTTCCTCAACTCCGGTAAGGACCTCCTTCAATTGCTTGCTCATGGACCATCCCTGAGCCTTATTGAAGCTATCCTTACCGCCCAGTCCTCTTCTTTTTGCTCAGGTTGTCTTCTCCACGTTGTCTTCCTCAGCGCCGGTACTGGACTTCATCGCAAGAGCTTCTCTGGCCATCAAAGAACCTCTCCAACGTCCAGGTAGCCTCAGTTAGTCCCTAGAAAGCTTGGGCACCCACTTCCTTGGACAATGTAGAGCTCCTTGTCGTTCTTGCTTTTTGCCGTACCTTTAGCACTGCCCATCTCCGGCTAGCTGCCGGTGTGGTCCTCCTCTGGTGTTGCCACCTCCACCAGTAGTTGCGCAATGCTATTGCGAACCCATTTCTGCCCTTAGTTTGCGCCACCGAGACCGGAGTCGCCGGAGGCGAGCCGCCGGGCAAACCGTGCAGTACGTGAAAATCCGTTGTCATAAGCCAAGACAACCCTCTTGGTCTTTTGCAAAGACCACCCTCTCGGCCTTTTGCCAAGACCACCCCCTTGGTCCCTTTTGCAAAAACCACCCCCCTTGGCTACGACCACTGTCGTGTGGGCCTGCGCACTTAAACCCCGGTGCGTGCGCAGCGCTTAGTTGATCTTGGGCCATCCATTTTTAGGTCTGCGTCTCAGATCTCGTGGGATGTTTGGGCCTCTTGGACGTCTCGTTTCGCTGTGGATCGTCCATTCCGAGATCTACGTCTCAGATCTCGTGGGATGTTCGGACCGTCTGGGTGTCTTTTCCTTTTGGACCGTCCGATGTTGATCTAACGCTAGGAGAGTTTGGGCCGTTCACCCCGTTCATTGAGCCGTTCAATTCAATCTCAACAGCCGAGAGTTTTCCGCTGTGGGTTAATGAGAAAATCCGGTTTATCTTTTATTTGTGAACTATAAATTGTGTTAAACTTCAAAATGGCTTAAGTAATTCGTTTTAACTCATTTTTGGTTGATTCTAATTTTGTTAAATCCCTGGTTAACTAAACTTTAATCTAAAAATTGCTTGGACCTTGTTCTGTACCAGAAAAATTGTGTTAGTTGTATTATCTTGTTTAGCATTAATTATTACTCTAGAAATTCATTAAACTTGTAAAATACATAAGTAAGTCTCTGTAACTCCAAATTGAATAAACTAAAATATGTTAGATTCCTCTGTTAATATTCTTTAGTGTAGAATAGGTTTTAAGTATGTCCTTGCCTCTGAAAATATTGCTCTACAATTTAATTGTGCACTACTTTCTTAACTTGAGAAAATCATAAGAAATTCAATCTAACTCCAAATGAAGTGAACAAATTTTTCTTGTTGTTAGAATATCATGCTCTGTCTACCATAAAATTTTCATGTTCACCAACCTTTTGGAAATTTGTGCATGAACAGTAACTGAGAATTAATTACTTGCAATTTCAGCCTGATCAAAATTGTTTAGGCTATAACTCTTGCATGCTTTATCCAAATAAATTGTTTCTTATTGATAAATTCATATAAAATCTTGCTCTACCTGCTGTGTAAATTTCATGGATTTTGGTTGAACTTGAATTTTGAGTCCTTTTCGGTGTTATTCGGTCTTATTGGGTCTTCTCGTTCTTTCGATAGGTTCCGATGATTTTATTGAGTACAAGAGTGATCCTCTGTAGCAAGACAGTGACCTCCAGCAAGGCAAGAAGATGTTACAATTTATTTGATCAGATTGCTCCTATTATTTTCAAAGTCTAATATCTTGTTTGCAAAGTCTATGTATGATTGCTCTATTTTGTTGTTAAATTATTGTTCGTATTAGTTGATCCTCTATATGCATAATCTGTAGGCAAATGTTCATACTCTACTACTGAGCCTAGGATTATGTCCTCTGTGATTTAGGGTTCTTTGGATGAGCCCTTGTCACTTAGCTTGTAGTCTACGAGTTGTTGTTGCTTCGAAATGCTTAGAACGATAGAATTGGACAGTTATCGACTTAGTCGATAACCTTGATCACACAAATCATATTATGACTTTATGTCCAGCACTCTGTGCTATGTTACTTTGAGAAAACTAAAACTGAAAATAAAATGTTTTAGACTTGGGCACAATGGTAAGATAGTGTGCTTGTGGGTGTGAATGGTTGGTGCCCGAGTTAGTAAGGACCGAATTACTTGTGTCGCTGATCCAAACACTTTTGCATGCTAACCATATGAGAGGGATTTGGGACCTCTCTTGACTTAGTACTTTGGCGTGTGTTGGCTCCGAGTCGCAGGAGGATGTGGGTGTGTGTTGTGTTGTGGTAAAAAGAGGATTGTGTTTATGTGTTGGGTGCATGGGAGTAGAATCCTTTCTAGGTTCTCCCCGCCGAGGGGTATTATAGTTGTTCGGTTGCTTTACCCTATATGGGTAGTTGACTCCCGGCTTTACAATGACTCCGATGCAACGTATGAGTTTCTATCCACACAGGCGACTCGTGGTTAATACACATGGAAAACGTCTCGTAGGACTTAGCCGTGCCGGTACACCAAAGGAAGTGTGCTAAAATAGCTTCGCAAAAAGGCGGTCTAACATGTGGGTACATTGGTACACTCCTGCAGGGTTAAATCTATTCGAATAGCCTCGTCCTAGGTTATGGACAAGCTTGGTAAGGTCATGCAAGAATTAGACTATAATCTTTTCATTAAAACTTGAAATTGGGTGGTATGAATTGGAAATTCATGCTATGCTGTGGTGGCTATTGGGTTAGTCACCTCTAGGTTGTTATTTCTGTTACTTATTGTTGTCTCGCTGTTATTTCAACATTTAAAAATAGATTTGTCAAATTGCATTCAATCTATTACAATATTGCAAATGAAAATTGCTTTATGCGTCCAATGAACCATATGACCATCTCCTTTGTCTTAGCTTGCATGTAGCCATGTATAGGCTTGTTACTCGTAAGTCTTGCGAGTATATTTTTGTACTCAGTTGCTTTGCTTAATTGTTGTAGAGGAGGTTGACCCCCAAGGGGTTAGCTTTCGTGAGACAGACTACACGCTGGACGACTAGCTTGGCGGCCCAGTCGGTTGTCGTGTGGGTATTTGGCAAATCGGTTGGCTTTTGTTATCGCTATCTTATGGCATTTTGCTTCCGCTGTTCCTTCCGTTGATAGTGTGTCATTTGTCCGGTCTGCCCCTTTTGTAATAACTCTATTATGTATGTCTTTTGCTTTAGACTCAGTATTGTAAGCTTGTATAGAAATGATGCATGATTTTGTAAAGATGTATGTGTACTGCAATTCTGGGAAGTACATGTCCATCGAGATCCAGGATATTTGATTGGTAATACTAGAACCATTTGGAAGGTTAAGTATTACGAGTTAAATACCTCGGGTTCTCACAATGAGCTTCCATAAATTTGTGAAAAGTTAGACCTAGTACACCTTGGAAGCATCATATTTTTCATGGTTTATTTTTTTCCTTGGTATTGTGTGTTTGGGAAATTAATTAATGGGTTTGGTAATTCTAAAAATTGCTCCCAAACCTTAAAAATTATCAGAAAACCCTAAAAATACTAGGAAAATTATGAAAAATCTATAAAATTGTATACTGGATAGATAAAATTAATCTTTACTCTTTTGCACTCATTTAATGTTTTTAAAATTATTTTAGTTGGAGTAAACCTGTAGAAAGTTGCATGAATATTGTAGGATATGTTTGACATCACTAGGTGGAATTTTGCTTGCCCTGAATGAAAGCAGTTGATAAACTCATGCTATGTTATATAGAGACCTGTAGAAATCTCCTAAGTTACTTCTTTTCTTTGTAAAGATGGCACTTTCCTGCACGAGTCGCATTAGTAGTATAGATTCAGCTCCTATCAAGCTTGGTCCTACTCATGAAGAGTATCTGTTATCTTTTGCTTTAGGCTAAAACCTTATGGATTATATTGTTATTTCCCAGATGCCATGAATAAAATAATGGTCTAAGTTATTCTATTAAAATCTTATCTCCTGCTGAATAGTTGATTAAATCTGCTTAATAGAATATATTGCGAGTAGCATATTTTACCTGTAGTAAAAATAATTAATCTTGCATGAAATAAATTTTGTAAATAGTATGCCTAAAAATTAAAAATATGTTTCCATGCCTTGCTAACAAAATGTTGTACGTGTGCTCTTGATATCTAATAAGCCTCAATTCACTAGGTTGTAATGCATGGGTGCCTAGATGGCAAAAGAGAAACTATTTTTCTTAGTAGCACCGGACCAAGCCTAGTCGTATGTTGATCTCTGATGGATCACTTTGGCTAGAAAACACCATATTCCTCAAATAAGTACATAATAACTTCAGCCATAAGACTTAGAGTCTATATAACATTATCTTCCACCACACTGTTTTCTTAATTGAAGAAATTTGTAAGCAGAATATTACAGAGTATATATTGTTTTCACACCAACAAAAATTGTACTCCTGTTGAAGTATGATAGCAGACCTTTAACTCCGAGTTGATTTCAAGCAAATGTCTGATGCACACGCTACCACTTGAGATTTTTATAGTTGGCATGAAAAGGGGAGGATATTGGGCTTGTCTGGGATATTGGAACCTAAGAGGCATAGAAAAATATTCAAAACAAGAGTCATGGTAGACACAGTGGCATATCCTAGGTCAAAGCCTGAAGTAATAAATTAATCTAGTTTATTTTGGAAGATAATTAAAGTAAATTGCATGATTATTATCCTTATCCAGTTGATATGGAAAATGGCATTTACACCATTGCCGATATCCATACTGTTGGCAACCACAATCGTTGCTACCCACGAAGGGAAATTGATTTGTGTTTTCAACAATATGTTAACCGCCAGCAAGCGGGAATGCACATGGCACATTGACGGCCGCTTGACGTAGTCACACATATACCATGTTCGGCTATGTACCAAGGCATGCCATACTCATCGAAAATGACACATGCATAAATTGGTAAGTGTAGTATGCAACTTCATCACCACCAAAAGCCATATCACTTGCTTGAAACAAATATAGCTCCTGAAAGAAAGATGACCTATTGGACCTTGTTGATCTTGAATGATCTAAATTTGGCCTCGATGATTCTGGCATTACAAATTAAAATAAGGCATACAGTTTATCACCTTAATTAAATTTGGTGTTCCTATTGAACAATAAATATCCCCGTCGAATAATTATACTATTTGAGTGATTTAACTAAGATTTGAAGTCCAGAAGAAATCTAGTATTTCCATACAGATTAACTATGGTCAAATATTTTATGTTCAAGAATTGTATTTATGTTTCTAAAGAGCATCCTGTAGTTTTATGATGTTGGAACATACTACTTATGACCATAAGAAAATATGTTGCGTAATTATAAATTTGAAGTTTAATGATCCAAATTATTTAAAATGTGGTATGAGTAATTGGATTAAAACTTGGGCAAATAATAAAGAAGCTAGTCTATAGAATAAGCCTGCCAACTCTCAAACCCCGTATGGGGCCTTCGTCGCAGATTAATAACCATCTAGAAGTTGGAATGTCCTACAGAATATTAGGATCATGCAGTTTTCTCGTTGCTGCACTGATAAAAGTCTAGCTCACTTCATATAATCATCAAATCCCTTATTGAAATAAGTACGTATTGGAGGAATAAAATATTACCCACATGTTATCATCACTGTAGCATACACCTTTGGGCCACCACCAGTTGTTAGAAATCATGTTGGATCTGAAATTCAATCAATCATGTGCCCATGATAGGGCAGTTTTATAGTATACTATTAATAAACACTAGTACAAAAAGGCTAATACTGGACGTCTCATCACAGATGGTTGACCAAAATTGTCAGTATTAAATAAAATCACAGATGGTTTTGGTTTAGCGACCTTCTGTGTTACTGGCTATTCTAAAAAACCGTATGTGAAGAGGTAATATCATAGACGGTTCATGTTGAAAACCGTCTGTGAAGTATCACAGGTGGTTCTGAACAAGAATTGTCCGTGATATTACTAAATATCACAAACAGTTTTTTTCTTAAATCGGTCTGTGATACTTCCTATCTGTGATAATTAACTCATCACAGACAGTTTGTATTAAAAACCGTCTGTGATAATTTCACTTATTGCAGACCCGACCCTCCCAGATCTGTTCTCATAGGCTATTGCTTTGAGGAGGTGGGGCTTTGAGGCCATTTGGTGAAAAGAGACCGCGGATTTGGGATGAGTGATTGTAGATCCATTTATTCTTGACTATCTATGATTAGTAATTTGTTCCTAATTGCATTATATTCTAGATCTCGCTTGGTAAAGGGAGAATTGAAGATTTTTTAGATCTAGCTTGATATAGAGAGAAGATTATTTACATCTAGCATGGTTTAGGGTTTAGAGTTTAGCCAATTCATAGTCTATTTCTACTTAATTCAATTTAATTAATTCTTGCTACATATAGCTACTTTAGATCATATATAGTATACTAATTAATTAATTCAATATTTAACACTAAATTGTTATATGCGTAGCGTAGTTGGACCGAAGTTGGATGTACGCTGAGAATCGTGTGAGTGAAGAGTACATTAATGGTGTGTCTACTTTTACAAGAGCTGCCGAGGAGGATATGTTGAATAAAGGGGTGGAATATATGTACTGTCCATGCATTGACTGCGAGAATCTGAAGATGTTTAAAAACCGAGCGCAGATCGAAACACACTAGATTCAAAGGGGTTTCAAAAAGGGGTATACATGTTGGACCAGTCACGGTGAAGAGCAGATTATATAGGAAGGTAGTAATAACGATATCACCGATGAAGTCAATGATATACCACTGGATGATGTCGATTGTGGTTCTGATTCGGATAGGCTACATGATGACAATCTGGATCAGATGCTTCGTGATGCAGAAGGGAACTGTGATAAGAGAGAGTATGTTAAATTCTAGGGCTTGATGGAGGACTCAGAGAAACCTTTGTTCACGTGCTACATGTAGAAGTACACAAGGTTATCATTCGTGCTTGAACTGCTGAAATTGAAGGCAAGCAACAGTTAGTTCGACAAGAGTTTCACGGCGCTATTAGGTCTCTTAGCGAACATGCTTCTGGAGGGAAACAAGTTGCCTAAAACCACCTACAAAGCCAAGAAGGTTCTTTGTCCATTTTTTTTTTGAAGAAAGGTTCTTTGTCCAATGGGAATGGAAGTAGAAAGAACACATGCATATCCGAATGACTGTTTCCTTTACCGTAAAGAGTATGCAAACATGCATGTATGTCCGGTGTGCAACGCATCCCGATACAAGCGTAAGAATCAATGAGATGACGGCGAGGGAATCGAGGTGAAAAAAGGACGTCCTACTAAGGTGGCGTGGTATCTTCTTGTAATTCCCCATTTGAAGCAGTTTTTGTGAACCCAAAGGAGGCAAAACTGCTGCGCTTGCGATGTCTCACGCGGCCGATCTTAGATAGGTTCGATTGATTTAAATCGTGAGGCGTTGGCGCTTTGAGGCTTTCGACCAGCGGATCGTCACCTGCAGTCGCTACACCCGCACGACTGTCGTTATCGACCACGCTCGCACGCGATCGACCTTACCACAAGGGTTATTGTTCCTGCAAGCAATCGAAGCAACTCACAATAACAAGGAAGATGCAATCTCATTTGTATTGCGAATATGAATGAAGATCAACAAAGTAGGGTTCCTCAAATCGTAAAATGGCGAAACTGCAAGTGGCAGAATAATCTAAGAAAAACCCAACCCTAAACTGTGGCGGCTGTTGTATATATATACAGGGGGCGTGAAGAGGTTGACCTAGGGTTGTGTGGCCATGGGAAGAGTCATACACAACCTAGGCTTTGACCCCGACACGCTTACTAGGCCCAATTAGGCCCAAAACGGTGTTGCGGTACCTAATGACTGGTCGTAGAGCTTGAGATCTGGTCATAGTGCTGGCAGGTCTGGTCGTAGCACTGGCAAACGGTGTCGTAACACCTAATGACTGGTCGTAGAGCTTGAGACCTGGTCGTAGTGCTGGCAGGTCTGGTCGTAGCGCTAGCGAATCTGGTCGAAGAGCTTGAGACTTGGCCGTAGCGCCGACAGGTTTGGTCGTAGGGCTGGCAAATCTGGTTGTATAGCTTGTAGACCTGGTCGTAGACCTTGGGAACTAGGACTTGATGGATCCTCCCCATTATTCCTAAGTAACAAAAGATCACATTTATTAAGTAGTATACCATTCTGCATAGATAAATTATTAGCACCTAGAAACGAGCTCACCTCATAATTTAAGTGACGTGCACGAGCTCTTGTCATAGGACCTTGTAGTTTAGCAACTGGATCCGGAGGATTTTGTGTAGTGCGTGTATCCAGGAAGGAGTGATGTCCTCATCATCCTCCTCTCTTGAATTGGAGTCGTCCTCGACTCAAGCTCATCTGCTTCTCCCATGTATGGCTTCAAATCGAAATGTTAAATGTGGGGCTAACCCCAAAATCTGCAGGTAGCTCCAATTGATAGGCATTGTCATTTATCTTCTTAATTATCTTAAATGGTCTACAGCTCTAGGCATCAATTTTGATTTTCTTAATTCTGGAAACTTGTCCTTTCTCAAATGTACCCAAACTAAATCACCCGGTTCAAATTTTATTTCTTTCATACCTTTACTTCCAGCAACCCTATACTTTTCAATCATACGCTCTGTATTTTCTTTAGTTGTTTCATGCAACTTAAGAACAAATTTAGCACACTTCTCAGCATCTAAATTAATGTGTTCAGAGGTAGGCAAAGGTAGTAAATCAATAGGAGCACGGGGGTTAAAACCATACACTACCTGAAATGGACTTACCTTGGTGGTGGAGTGTACCAACCTATTGTAAGCAAACTCAATGTGCGGTAAACACTCTTCCCACATCTTCAAATTCTTCTTTAAAATAGCCCGCAACATGGTGGATAACGTGCGGTTGACAACCTCCGTTTGTCCATAAATAGGTTTTAAAATTTTTAATCGTCATTTTGAGTGTAGGATAAACCTTCGTACATGATAGGTGAAGGAATAACCCCCTTAATACCGGATGTCTACCCAATTTTCCATTTGGATAAACTATCCAAAAGCATGGTGTTAAATCATTTTAAATCAAAATCCACAGTCTAATTCGTGAAAGACTTTGCTCACCTTGTCCATGACCGTGAACACGGCTATTTGAATAGTTTTACACTCTACAGAGGCTGTACGACTTTACCCACAAGAGATAGTCTAAACCAGTTTTAGTTTATGTTGGTTCACAAATCATTTGCAAATTTCTATGACAAAACAATGCCATGGACCCATTTTTAAACTATGTTGAATATTTGGCTAAATTCCCAAATTAAACATTTTTTGTATAAGCATGTCTTTGCATAATATTTTCTAAATGGTTCCTAGTTCATACTATTGTACCAACTAGGTTTTTCACCTAAGGTGACAAGGCGTAACTAATTCAAATGACAAAATTTGGCCATACAAAGGAATTAAGAATAACTATAATAATTTAAAGCATGAATTTAAATTAAATTGAATACAAATAAGCAATGCAATAATAATTTGAAATATAATTTAAAAAATTTAAATTAATGGGATTCAAATATGATCAACAGATGTAACTTGCCTCACTCAAATTGTTGTTGATCGGACTCGTTTAAGAATTCTAGCTCTCGAGAGTCGTTGAAGTCTATACGCGAAAATAAACTAAATTAAAATAAAATTAAAATGAACTCCAAATTAAATAATTTTGGTTTATTTAGCTATATTATAATTTTAGGTGAATTTAGGAATTTAAATCACTGGAATCAGAGCTTATATGAAGGAGAACAAGTCCTCAGAAGTTTGAATTCTATATAAATTACCCTAAATTCAATTTTCAGAATTAATGAACTATTTTTCTGAAGGAAAATCTAGATATTGCACAAGCATGACATCAACAGCTGATTTGCATTTTCGGCTGAATTATTTTTCTACGGGAAAAATTCTGCAGTTATTGGCTAGTGGGCCCATGGTCCATGGACCAGGTCCACGAAGGTGCACTGTCCACTCTGGATCAGGCTCATGAAATAGTGCACGCTTATGCGTGCGCTAGTGTAAGAGCCCTGTTGGCACTAGCGTGGGCGCTGACTGGGCAGATAGGGCTAACGTGTCACACACACGTGGCTACCAAGAGGTGCCACGTGGCTTGCCACACCACTCCAGTGAGTGGTGGCACACAGGACCAAATGGTCGCCAGCGTTCTATGCTACGGCAACGAACGCATGTAGGCTCAAATGAAAGAGGAAGTCGTGGGTAACTTGGTGAGCGGGGCGTGAAGGTTTTGCCAGCGATGAGGAAGAAGGCAGCGACGCGGTTCGGGCTCCGACGGCGAAGGCGCTCTGGTGGCGTTCCGGCGGCAAGAGCGTGCGCACGAGGTAGAACATAGACCGGCGAAGCATTTGGTGTGGATGGTGTCGACGGAGCTTCAACGACGGTGATGCAATCGGCGACGGCGCACCTCGGGAACGGTGGCGAGGAAATCCAAAATCCGACAACGAGAGAGAACGAGAGCGGCTAGGGCTACGGGGATTGGATGAGTGAGAGATGGGGGTGTGGGTGCTCCTTTTATAGAGTGAGGGGATGGTCGGAGAGGGGAGAACATGCGAGGACTTTAACTCGCCAGCAGCGGAAAGAGGAATTAACGCAATTGGCAATGGTTTAGTGAAGGTGGAAGGTGGAATGGAGATCGTGGGTGTTAATGTGCACAATCTCGAGCGAAAACGGTCACTTGAATGCACTAGAATGGCGAGAATGGCGGCGAGGCTCGCGCGGCCAGAGGAGGAAGAAGGTGAGGTGGGGGATGATGGGTGGGGCCCACCTGCTAGAGAGAGGGGGCGAGGGTAGGGTGGGCTGGCGCAGGGAAAAAGGCCACAGAAATGGGCCAAGCACACGGAAAAGGAAATGGGCCAGAGGGAGATTAGGCCAGAAAGCCAAAATCTGGATTTTTGAGGATTTTTTTTATTTACAGAAATTGAGTTAAATCAAATAGGCTTATGAAAAATAGCAAATAGAGTTCAAAAATTCTGGAAAAATTCACAAAAATTCCCTGAATTATTTTGAACTTAATCAAAATATTTCCTACTCAAAATTGGTATTTATATTTGCAAATAATTTATTTTGGCTTTAAAATAAATAGAGAAAGCTTTTAAAAATCCAGAAAATTCAAGGAAATTAATTAAAATGTTCTTTTTAACGGAAATGAAATTTTGGGGTGTTACAGTAAAGCTTTGCATTGAAGATGATTTATAGATGATATAGGGTGATCAGGTAGCTAGGAGTGTGCTATCACTAATGAGGGACATGTCATCACTAGCAATGGTGAAATGATTCTCCATAGCATTAGACAATGAGTAAAGCAGACATGCCGATATTAGTGAAGATGATGAAGGGATACGGGTAGGCTACGCTAGCAACAATTCAAATTTCTACCACGTAAACTAGGATGCGAAGCAAGTTAGATGATCACAGAATATTACCACCAGACGCGCAGTGCAGCGGAAGTAAAGTTAGAGCAGCCTAGTCTGACGAAGAATGCACCGATGTAGTGGTCGTAGATGATTGTCCCCGTAGTCGATCGTTTCCTCCAGCAATCTCTGCAGTTCCTTGTGAAGATTGCGAATCGTCCTTAGCGCAATAGCGATCGCAGTAGCGCCTCTACGGTATCCACACGTCCAGAGAAGGAACAACCCTACGCCAGTGTGCTAGCACCAAGTCGCACGAGAAGGCTCTCTCAAGAAGATGGCGGCTAGGGTTTCAGTGGAAACAAATCACGTGTCTCTCACCCTCTTCTACGATAGCCTCAAGCATCTCCTTATATATAGCGCCTTGTGTCGGATCCTATTCGAACACGTTTGACGAATCGTATTCGTACTGGTTTGTTCCAACCCATTAAGTGTGTGACCCGTTAGGTTTATGTGTAATCGGTTGTGACTCCGAAACCCTTCCGACCACGAGTAAATAGCGGTACCTAGCGAACATAACGATTCCTGAATACACACAAATTATATTGGGCGAACCTTAATGCAATATGATTTACGACTAGGCCCTCATCACTTACGACCAGGTCCTATCTTTATACGACCAGTTCACACTCGGTCACGACCAGATCGTAACTCCTTACGACCAGATTTCGACCACTCTGTGATTTCGTTCGACCAGTCTACGACCAGCTCGTATTCCCATATGACTTGTTTGGACCTGATCGAACTAAACGACCTACTCCAGTATTCTCCCTTTGCCTCACGATGTCTGGTTGAACTCCAGGTAAGATGATGTGTCATCCATGGACTGTTCAATACTTTCTCGATTGAGTTGTCGAATAACCTTACGTGGTCGAACACTTCGACCACTAGTGGCATGGCCATGCACTTTCTTTATCCGACCACTTCGAGGGGGCCCAAAGACATCTCTCCTGTTATGTTAGGACGGGCAAATCCCATATCCGACCAGTCACATCCCTCCTCATGTTTCATAGTATACCCGAAAACTACCTTTATAACTACCCAGTTACGAGTAGCGTTTGGCAACCCCTAAGAGTGCTATTACACATGTAGGGAACCATGCTGATCTCATGTCTAAGGATTATACATCATCATTGCTTGAGACCAACTAATGACACATAGAATCATAACAATCTCAATAGTGTCTCAAGGTGGGTCAATCCAACCCCATGTTCGCTAACATGTGTTCACATTATTGATTCGATATCCCTCTATCCATGATCGGTGAAACATGGTCATCAATCAATACATGTGTTGGTCGTAGAGTCACTGGTGTTCCGACCAGTATTCGACCAGGGATACTTTTAGAATGACATCATATAAGTCAAAAGAGTTTCACCAACAAGTCACATACTCGTTGATCTTTAGAACTAACGATTCATTCAAGGAACAGAATAACATTTATTCAATAACTCATAAACATAGACGTGATACAATCATCTCTATGATTGCCTCTAGGGCATATCACCAACAGATGAGAGGTTGCCACAGTTAGTGAGGAAGCCACAACGTTGAGTTGTCAACCTCAAAGAAGTGGAGCGACCGACACAAGAAAAGTTAGACATATTGCTTGAGATTAAATAGAGGTACATGTGCATACATATAATTTGAAAAAAAAAATAACTAATAGAGTAAAAATAGGGACATACAGTTACATGATCTAGGCATGATGGAGAGTAGTTAGTTTCTAAGAACCACAATACCTATTTATTGTCAATGATTTTCTTCCATCAAAGTACATACTTCAATTACATTCCTCATGTTGTAATTTTCTTCAAACTTCTATTGTTATTTCAATGTTCAGGATATCTTAAAAGCCTAAATAGTCTACTATAAAATAAGTAAATATATTCTCAAACATTTATACAAACTTCAAAAACAATCTAATCGCGCAAATACGCGAACTACCATGCTAGTTATTATCATTATAATGCTTATTGTATTGGTTGCCACCGGCAGAACTTCATTGGGGCCAAGGTGGGCATTGACCCCAATAATCATGCAATTCCAAGGGATAGCTAATAGTGTTTAGGGCATTTATCGATTAATCTTCAGAATGGCTTGGATGGACTAATTTATGCATTATTGAATCTTCTGATTTTGAGCTCAAGCTCCGCCCCTGCTAATTGCATGCTCTTTGGATGTATTTGTATGAATGGAAAATATGCCTCGCATACTGGCAATTGCGCGATTAAGTGCTCCTTTGTTAGTAAAACAAATTTACAATTTTTTTAAGAAGAAAAAATATACCCTGGGTGCACCTTCGAGGGAGTGCCTGACCTTTGATCAAGCAGCTGGCGTGAGTAGACTATGACCGATGGTATACCAACGCATCACTGAACTCGGATACTCTGCGCTAATTACTGTAGCAGTTTTATTACTGTAGTGCATTGCCTATTACTAGTTATTACCGCACTCGATTTGACACCGACTTTGGTGTACCATCAGCAAGCAATCATTCCTTGTTTCACCAAATTCACTGGTGTGTATATATGTACAAGTGGACCCGATCAGCGACCTCAAGGGGCAGCATATGCCCTTTGCTGAAGAAAAAGGGCAAATAAAAGATGGAATTTGGCAGGAACATGGAACCCACTCTGCAAAATGCTGGATGCGTATGCCGCTGCCTTGATGTGCCACACTACCAAATCCATCACTCAATCGAGGCATCTAAGCCATTTGTTTGTGGGGAGCTCCCTGCTGGATTTTTGTTTTATCAGTTTGCTAATGTAGCCGCCATCTATGACTTCAATAAAAATAAATAAAAAACAATATTGAGCGTTGGTTGCCTGTCCACGTGGCCACATGAATTTTTTTGCCACCACCAAGTTGCAGAGGTGCAAGATTCTGTCTGTGCTGAGAACAACTCTATATAATGACACATGCAGGAACAAAGAAACTTGATAGACCTTATGTCGTTCCAACATCATCCTCATTCCCAACCAATCTCTCTTGAATTAAACCAACAGCTAGATTGCTCTGAATTTACAAGGAAATGATTTTAAAAAAGCTAGCAAAAATAACAAACAATTGTAAAATAAAGGAGCAAGAAAGATAAGAGTCCTTGCAGGAAAGGGACAGCCATCCTACAAATCATGCAGCAGGCTGTATAACCCATTGAAAAGGAACAAAAAATTATACCCCCACCCATCACCCATGACAGTATGACACTAAGCAACAACAACAGCAAGCTGTAGTGGGTTCTCGGGTAGTATGAAATTGAAGCCTCAGATGGATGGATTCCCTTCAACCAATTCACGTTCAGTTTCTTTTTGGTAGACCAATCGGAAAACTACTGAAAATAGAGGAGTCGCTACTGCTGTTTCTACCATGAGGAGAGGCATCAGGGCAATGACAAGAATGAGAGGAGGATGGCAAGGGAGGCACCAAGCTCATCCCTGAACCCCTGGCAGTAAGCCGGCCGCCCGCGCCGGTGCCGTCCATGCTGCTCGTGCCTGTCGGTCCTAGGCTACTTCCCAGCCCGGTGCCGTTGGTTCCGGTGCCAACCCCGGGGCTGAAGGTGCCTGTTGTCGTGCCTCCGGCAGTTGTGGCGCCCGTAGTCCCAGCAGCACCGCGTCAAGAGAGGAAAACATTTTTGTTACCATGCATATATTATGCTTTTATTTCAGAGTACATTGAATCTAAACGACAATCCGGTCAATTCAAGATGATACAGTCAGAGAATTGTTGATAATTCGATGTAATCATGTCCCTAAAAGAGAAAACAGCCAGAGAATTTTATGCCAATAACATTCTGAATTGTATTATCATAGTCTGATTTGTGTGGGTATGTTTTGTTCTTTGAAGAGCTAGACCCTTCAACATTATAAGCTGGAAAGTATTTCTCATGCTAACATGCATGGCTCATCATTCTGTCAGTTACACCCCCTTTCTCCTACATGACGCACATGCAAGAAAGCTTTTCGTTGCGATGCAACAATCAACCTTACATATGAAAGTTTAGTGCATCCCTCTTTTCAGAAAACTACGACAAAACTACGAGACACCACAGTCAGGCAAGTGTATTTTTTGGTGGTTCTTGAGCGGCACATCACTACTACGGAAAAGGTCTTCACAGACGGTTTAAAAACGTCATCATAGACGGTTGGTTTCGTAAACCATCTGAGTTTATGGATCAGTGATGACACGAGGTCATCACAAGCAGTTTTCAAATCATCTGTAATGCATACTGTTATAGACAGTTATTAACTCAGAACACAGTTTGTAGATGAAACCATATATCACAGACGGTTTGTAGCTGAAACCATCTGTAATGACTTTTCCTTATAGACGGTTTGTAACTGAAACTATCTGTGATGACTTTTCTCTATAAAGTCTCGGATCACTGGTTGCTTGTGTCTTTAAAACCGACATCATATTATATATATATAGTTCGTAGTCCCTCAGCCACTTTCGGAGGGTCTTCCACGCAGCATAAGGGGGAAGGAAAAGCAGCCACCTGGCAACTTCATTGAGCCCCTACAAATTCAAAAAGCATGACTGCCAGGAGAGCGTCAGGACATCCAATTACCTGCATGTAGGTAATTGGACGTCGCTATGTTCAGAAAGTGACGTGAATGCGCAGGTACTCCGATTAGGAAGTGGCTTCATGTATCAACAATCAACCATTCCTTGATGTCAAATCACGCGTAGAACACTTCCCAGTCGGAGTACCTGCACGTCCACGTCACTTTCTGAATATAGCGATGTCCAATTACCTATCGAAGACATCCAAACAGCCATACTTTTTGAATTTGTAGGGGCTCGATGAAGTTGCTCGTGGCTGCTGTCCCTTCCCTCTCATGCTCCGTGGACGACCCCCCGAAAGTGGCTGAGGGACTATGAAAAATATATATATGATGCTGGTTTTAAAGGCGCAAACAGCCACCGCTTAGAGACTTTATAGAGAAAAGATCAAGAATAAAATGGTAGGACATACCTGGCAAAGGTGAAATGAATGACGAGAGGCTAGTTGATTACACAGACAATGGTAAGATTAAGAAGATTGATTATTACTCTCAGAAGGCTAATTGCATAAGATTAAAGCTTGCTAATATATTCGGACTAGTTCAAACAAATCAACCAAAATCTTATTACACATGAACAAAATCTATCAAGATACAATCAACTGTGATGTAGGACAACAAGTATATTAGAATGTATAAATTGCATGCTCGAAACAATACAAGTATATCAGAACACCACTCAATGCTACTCAAGGGGTCATACCACACTAGCAGTGTCATCCATATCATCACCAACACCAACACAGAGCAAAAGGAAGGAAACGAGATAGAGAATAAAGAGGAGTAGTTTACCTCAGTGCGACGCGGCAACGGCGGCAAACACCACCACTAGCACGGCCGTCATCCATCTCCCCACTATGCATAAATCAACCAAACATCAGATTGAACACCACTCAATGCTACTCAAGGGCTCATGCTACACTAGCAATATCATCCATATCATCACCAACACCATCACAGAGCAAAGGGAAAGGAACGTGATAGAGAATAAAGAGGAGTAGTTTACCTTAGTGCAACGCGGCAACGGCGGCAAACACCACCACGAGCATAGCCGACATCCATCATTCCACCATGCATAAATCAACCAAATATCATATTGAACACCACTCAATGCTACTCAAGGGCTCATACCACACTAACAGTATCATCCATATCATCACCAACACCATCACAGAGCAAAGGGAAGGGAACAGGATAGAGAATAAAGAGGAGTAGTTTACCTCAGTGCGACGCGGCAACGGCGGCAAACACTACCGTCAACACAGTTGACATCCATCTCCCCACTATGCATAAATCAACCAAACATCAGATCAAACACCACTCAATGCTACTCAAGGGCTCATGCTACACTAACAGTATCATCCATATCATCACCAACACCATCAGAGAGCAAAGGGAAGGGAACGGGATAGAGAATAAAGAGGAGTAGTTTACCTCAGTGCGACGCGGCAACGGCGGCAAACACCACCACCAGCACGGCCAACATCCATCTCTCCACTATGCATAAATCAACCAAATATCAGATCGAACTCCACTCAATGCTACTCAAGGGCTCATGCCTAGGGATGGCAACGGGGCCATTCCCTGTCGGGGAGTAGCGGACCATCCCCATCCCCGTGACAAAAAAAAAATCCCCATCCCTGTCGTCGGGTACTATTCTTCCCCGTTCCTCGTCCCCGTCGGGTTATCGAGGCCCCATCCCCGTCCCCATCCCCGTCATCGGTACTTCCATTTCTATATTTCAGCTACAGCAAAGAGAAATTTCTCAAGCTATGAATTCATGGATACACTCATGGGGCGGCGGCTGGGAAGGGAATAGATGGGAAATGGGAGTATGGGACTAGGGTTATGCTTATGCACAGCTTAGGGTTGGGGAACAATGGTTGGGCACTTGGGCTGGACTATGAACTTATGAAGTATGTATTGTATTATCGGGGGTCCATCGGGGAACGGGGATGGGGAGCAGGGGAATAGCCCCGTCCCCGCCAAACCCGACGGGGAATATTTTTTTCATATTACTATCCCCGTGGGGAATAAAGTAGTCCCAAACCCGCCCCCTAATAGATGAATTCCCCATCGGGGAATGGGGAATGGGGCCCCATTGCCATCCCTACTCATGCCACACTAGTAGTATCATCCATATCATCACTAACACCATCACAGAGCAAAGGGAAGGGAAAGGGATAGAGAATAAAGATGAGTAGTTTACCTCAGGGCGACGCGGCAACAGCGGCAAACACCACCACCAGCACAGCCGACATCCATGTCCCCACTATGCATAAATCAACCAAACATCAGATCGAACACCACTCAATACTACTCAAGGGCTCATGCCACACTAGTAGTATCATCTATATCATCACCAACACCATCACAGAGCAAAGGGAAGGGAACGCGATAGATAATAAAGATGATTAGTTTACCTCAGTGCGCCGCAGCAACGATGGCAAACACCACCACCAGCACAGCTGACATCCATCTCCCCACTATGCATAAATCAACCAAACATCAGATCGAACACCACTCAATGCTCAAGAATAAAAATCAAACTGTAGGAGAGGCAACCGGAGGGAGAGCCCCATGCGCAAACCTAAACCATGAGCCACCAGGAGGGGAGCAGAGAGGGGAAGGCGGCGGCGCGGGAGGGGAGTAGAGAGGGGAGGTCAGTGGCGCGGGAGTAGAGGGGAGTAGCGTACCTTGATTCGGCGGCGTAGATGACGGGGCGAGCTCGATTCGACGGTGGTGAGGTCGAATCGACGGTGGGGGAGGGGAACGGGCGAGAGTAAGGGCACTGGGGAGTGACGAGTTAGGACACAAACCCTAGCGCGTAGACTGTTATTAATAAAGGTATATCACAGACGGTTCTATTATGGAACCGTCAGTGACACTTATCACAGACTATTCTATAATAAAACTATCTGTAACATGGTCTCATATCACAGACGGTTCCATAATAGAATCATCAGTGATATGAGACCATATCACAGACAGTTCTATTATAGAACCGTCTGTGATATAGTTGTTCAAAGTTCTATGTTTTGGACATATATACTGGCATGTATATATTTACATGACATGAAGAAATTACATGTTTATACATATCACGAATGGATATTTGTTTCACTTAAACGTCATGTGATATATATATATATATATATATATATATATATATATATATATATATATATAGTTCAACGTATAATATATAGTAATTTGATCACCTCCAAACTAGATTTTTTTATTTGGAATTTACATATGGCCAAACAGTGTGGCCACTCGCTTCTTACAAAGATTAAAAAAAAGTAGAAACATAAATAAACAAAGTTTTTCTAGTGGCGGAGGTAGGCTGCTAACTCCGTCTTTAAAACTTCGTAGGCAGCAACGGCATCGGACGGTTCGTGAGCGAGCGAAGCCCGAAATGTGTTCACCTGCTGACGCGCTCGTTCGAGTGTCTCCCGAAGACCCTCGGACTGCTGAATCAAGAAGAATTGAGCCCATAGGATCTCTTCCCTTGCTTGAGGGGTCTCAGCATGGTTGACTCGATCGCTCGTCGCCTCAATTAAGTAGTCCAAGTGATGGTGAGCCTCCTAGAGATGTGCAACATCGTTGTGGAGGACCACGTCGATGACACGGTAAACTCGTCGGAAGTGGAAGATCAATCGGAAAACGCGGCGGAGGAGGATGTCAAGACGGCGGAAGGTGGCCACCGCCTGCTTTAGCAAATCCTGGGATAGAGGAGTGAGGACACTGTTGATCAAATAGTGTCCTTCCACCGCATCGGCCAATGTACGACCGGAGAGGTGCTCGTACAGTATGGCCAGGTGGGCAATCAATGCCGACGACAAGGAAACAGAAGAGGGAGCCATTTCTACTAACTTTAAAAGAGTAGAGTTATATGTGGGGATCAGATGGTGATCATCTTCGACGGCGGATTATCCTTTTTATAAAATAAGGAATAAATTCGGCGCGTGAGACGAAGAGACGCATCGGGGAGCAAAAGGCGGCATTGAAGCGGTATTGATGCGACGAAGAGACGCATCAGTGACGGCGGCGAAGAAACTCATCGGGCAATGAAGAAACTCACTAGGGAGCTGAAGGGATATTATCACAGACGGTATAATTAAAAACCGTTTGTGAAGTCTAGAATTATCACAAACGCTCTTGTTTAGAACCGTCCGTGAAGTATCACAGACGGTTGTTTGTTAAAAACTATCTATGACTTTCTAAATATCACAGATGGTTGTTGTTAAGAACTGTCTGTGATATTTCACAGACGGTTTTCATCATGAACTGTCTGTGATAGTATCTCTTCACAGACAGTTTTTAGCGCAGCTAGTAACACATACGGTCTCTAAACCAAAATCGTCTGTGATTGCATGTAATACAAACGATTTTGGTCAACCGTCAGTGATGAGGCGTCCAGTATTAGCCTTTTTGTAGTAGTGTATATCCTGTCCCTCAGCTTCCTTCTTTGGTGTGTTTCGAACTACGAAGAGAGCCATTGTATCTTTGAATACCTCATCTTTTGTGCGGATCAGCGAGGTGATAGGTTTTCTAGTTCAGCGTCTTCTTGACATGCCTTGCCTGGTTTCATCTCGGTGGTTTTGATTACAATCGGATTTGTGAGTATTTCTGTTTACCTATTACGCATCACTTTGCATATATATATATATATATATATATATATATATATATATATATATATATATATATATATATATATATATAGGGACGTATTTAGTGCTAATGGATAATTTAGTGGTAAGGTACTAATACCAATCTTGATAGTTAGATTTGGATTGAACAACCAAGATTAATGCAGTCTCTCACCTTCAAACCATTTAATTACCTTGCATGCTCCCACATCCAATACGTCTTCATTAATGCACCTTCATTAAACACCCTGCATGCTTCCACATCCAACGGTTAAGATGCGATTCAACGGTCAAGATCGGCATTAGCACCTTAGCACTGAATTACCCATTAGCACTAGATACGCCCCATATATATATATATATATATATATATATATATATATATATATATATATATATATATATATATATATATATATATATATATATAGTCTGTATTTGTGCAATCTTGGTTTCAAAATCTGTATTTCAATTGATGCTTATACAGAGAGATATTGCATATTGTTATTTGTGGGCTTGGTTAATCTGCTCGATGATGATAATAGTCTTGAGCTCTAATAGAGTTGCTTACTACTGTCATATTATCTCTAGTGATTCAAATTCTTTCTGTGGTGATTAAATTGATCATTTTGATTAGCAATCTTGCTGGTTCTTCTGGTGGCAGAAAGGCTTTATAACTGATCATTGTAGTTTTCTTTTATAGGCTAGAGTAAAGAATTATGTGTTCTTTTGATGAACTGCTATTGACAGAAAGTATAAAAGTTGAATGTTGTGCAAGAGATTAATTTTGTCAGTTCAGTATAGCATTGTTTTAGGGCTCAAATTCTGATTTCTAGTTATCTTATCAATTTTGTAAAGAGTTTAGACCGAAGTGCTGAGATGGCCAAGATTATATCTTGTTTAACTAGCCTTCTGAGCGCAATAAACAATTTTTCAAAACTAAGCATTATGTTGTTTTCATATGGTTATTTATCTTATCCCTTTAGCATTTTATCCTGGTTAATTGACTTGCAGTAATCACATAATTATATTTTATTTTGGTCAATTATTTGCAGCTGGAATTATGCTTTATTTGCTATTTATTATGTTGGAATTATCTTTGAAAGTTTGCTAAAACCGCATAATTTACAACACACCGAGCCGCACTTACGGAGCACCGAATAGCCCATTTTGGCCCACTAGCCCACAATCCCCCACGCGTGACGTCGTGTGTCCAGTGCGCGCTATAACGAGGTTGAAAGTAATTGTAGTAGCAATTTTACTGTCGTACATAACATCGTGTTTTTTTTTTACGATTGTTTCATACACGCATGGCTGGATGTGCCAATAAGCTACAAGTGAAGTCCAGTAAATATTTTTTAGTAAACGCATAGAGATGTTTTTATTTACGAGACTTGTATCATTATGTTACCTTTGTCGTCACCGAGTTACCCATGAAACCGTTCGTGAATCGAAGTTTTCAATCAAAAGTTATTTGCGAAAATAAGAAAAGAAATATTCATGTACAAAACAAAGAACTGATTATTTGCGAGTAAGTTGTCTTCTTGTCTGTATTAGTTGGCTAAGATGACAATAAAGTCATGTGGAGATTGTAGTAAATCTCTTTTAGCGATACAATAAATCTTTTTTAGTAAACAGATAGAGAGGTTTTTTATTTGTGAGACTTATATCATTATATTACCCTTGTCGTCACCAAGCTACCAGTGAAAACTATTCGTGAATCGGAGCTTCCAATAAAAAGTTATTGCGAAAACAAAAAAAATAAGTATTGGTGTACAAAACAAGTAACCGATTGTTTGCTAGTTGGTTGTCTACTTATCTGTACTAGTCGACTAAGATGGCAATAAAGTCATGGTTGCAATAATTTTTTTTGTAACATAGCAGTTTACTGTTTACGTAGAAGACAAAACCGCACACAATAGTTTCAAGCCCACCTAATTTTGACTGATTCATCCGAGAACTGTCTCTTTATTGGACGATCGTTCAGTTTTTCTAAGAATCCAGCTAGGAGTTGCCTGTCATGGTCTAAAACTAACTCACATCTAAAATCATAGTCTGTCTAGAGGTAGAAAGTCCACACGTAGTTGAACTTGAAAGTATAGTTGTCTGAATTTGACTAGGAACATTAATTAATCGTTTGGACTTTTCCCTCTTCTTCTGAAAGTAAGCTCCTATGTCCTAACTCCTAACTAGGGACAAAATTTTCAGCAATGTGTTAGACATGGTTACATAACAATATGATGATTAACTAGGCTCAGATCATATTATCATTTAGCCCCAAATCAACCATACTAAACTGAGCATGTGGTCTAGAACATGTGCCTTCATGCTTTAAAGAGAGCATGAGAAGCAATTGGATGCGCATGCTCATCAGCTCGACCCTTCTATTCAGCCATGACACCCTTCTCCATTCTGCCTGTCCTATCATTGCTTTCTCTCCTCTCGAGCGTCTTGTCTCGTGACACACTACCACTAAGATCCTCGCTCTGCGTCAACAAACACCAAACTGATGTCTTGCAATCGCCGGATGGCACTTTCTCTTGCGGCTTCTACAACATCTACAAGAATGCCTTCACCTTCTCAGTATGGTATGCCAAATCGGCAAACAAGACCGTCGTCTGGACCGCGAACCGCGGACGCCCCGTGCACGCCAGGGGGTCAGCGGTTACCCTGCTGAAGGGCGGTGTCATGGTTCTCACGGACTATGACGGCACCGTGGTGTGGCAAGCAGATGGCAACTTGGCAGACGTCCAGTATGCTCAGCTCCTGGACACTGGGAATTTTGTCATGAAGAACTCAAGTGGTATGACTGTGTGGCAGAGTTTTGATTCACCCACAGACACTCTGCTGCCCACTCAGTGCATCACTGCAACTACAAAGTTGGTCTCCACCACTGGGTTACATGTTCTTGGTCACTACATATTTCATTTCACTGATTCATCAATATTGTCGCTTATATACGATGATGCTGATGTTCATGAAATATACTGGCCAGACCCTGACGCTGGACAGTATGGAAATAACAGAAATCGTTATAACAGTACTAGGCTGGGGGGTCTTGATGATATTGGACAGTTCTTTTCAAGTGATTTCGCTAATCAACAAGCATTTGTTGCTTCTGATAAAGGTCGTGGGATAAAGAGAAGGCTTACTCTAGACCCTGACGGTAATCTCCGAATCTACAGCTTGAATAGCTCAGATGGGAGATGGTTTGTTTCCTGGGTTGCAGTATCTCAACCATGCAATATTCATGGTTTGTGTGGTCCAAATGGAATCTGTCACTACTCACCTACTCCTACATGTTCTTGCCCACCGGGCTATGAAATGAGTAACCCTGGCAATTGGAGCCAAGGTTGTGGGGCTATAGAAGACATTACCTGTGGTGTTGCGGAAACGCAACCTGTCAAGTTTTTGCGACTTCCAGACACTGACTTTTGGGGATCCGATCAACGGCATGTTGATGGTGTATCTTTGCAGGTCTGCATGAACATGTGCAAGAGTGATTGCACCTGTAAAGGCTTTCACTACCTACAAGGAGCAGGGACATGCTTTCCAAAAGCTTTCCTTTACAATGGGAGGGCGTACCCGGCATCCTTGAAGTGGACACACGAGATGTACCTCAAGCTCCCTGTGAGCATGAATATTTCAGATATCTCGATTCCCAAATCCAATGTGCTTGATACAAGAAAGCATCATCCTGAGTGTGGTCGGATGAGCACAACAATCATGGAACCATTTCCAGATGTGCACAAGGCAAGTCAGGGGGAATCAAAATGGTTTTATTTCTATGGGTTTGCAGGTGCGATTTTGTTCTTGAAGCCTTCTTTATTGCATTTGCATGGTTCTTTGTTTTGAGATGGGAGTTGGGAGCATCAGAAATTCGAGCAGTTGAGGAAGGCTACAAGGCGATGAGTAGTAATTTCAGAAGATATAGTTATAAAGAGTTGGTTAAGGCGACTAGAAAGTTCAAAGATGAGCTTGGAATAGGAGGCTCGGGGATTGTCTACAAGGGAGTCTTGGATGATGGTCGAGTGGTGGCTGTTAAGACGCTGGAAAACGTAAGGCAATGTGAGGAAGAGTTTCAAGCAGAGCTACACATAATTGGGAGAATTAACCATATAAATCTAGTAAGGATTTGGGGTTTTTGCTCTGAAAGCTCCCACAGAATGTTGGTTACTGAGTACATTGAAAATGGATCATTAGCCAATATCCTGTTTAAAGACAGCATTTTGCTAGAATGGAAGCAAAGGTTTAACATTGCTTTAGGCATTGCAAAGGGGTTGGCCTATCTTCACCATGAGTGTCTTGAGTGGGTCATCCACTGTGATGTGAAGCCAGAGAACATCCTGTTGGACCAAAATTTAGAACCTAAGATCGCCGACTTTGGATTGGCGAAGCTGCTGAGCAGAGGCGGGTCCAATCAGAACGTGTCACGAGTGCGAGGAACCATAGGCTACATCGCTCCAGAGTGGATCACTAGTCTGCAAATCACGGCAAAAGTCGACGTGTATAGCTATGGAGTTGTGCTGCTTGAACTGGTGTTAGGAAAACGAGTTCTGGATTTGGCTGTGGGTGCTGATGAGGAGGTGCATGTGGTGCTCAGGAAGCTTGTGAGGATGCTTGCTGATACTTTGGATAGAGAGGAGCCATCTTCGATTGCTGAGTATGTGGATTGCAGACTAAGTGGTCAATTCAACTACATGCAGGTACGGACACTGATCAAATTGGCAGTTGCATGCTTGGATGAAGAAAGAAGCAGAAGGCCAACTATGGAATCTATAGTCCAGATGCTCCTTCTGGTTGATAAATCTTGTAGTAGTAATGTTCTATGTGATGAAGTGCCGACAAGTTGGAGACACTAAGCAGAATGCGAGTTCTTGGAATCTAAATTTCTAGTTTCAATTCATTGCATGGCTGTGTATATGTATATATGGTTATGTAGTCCTACTGACTACATGGAATTTGTTATGCTGCAAATTCTGTATTTTGTACTATCAACACATTTCCTGTATATACTTTTAATATTCTGCTTGCTGAGAAATAGCATAGATATTTATTCAGTTCAGTTTATCTGGCGTTGCTTTTTTATTCTGACATACATGTTCTCTAATATCACAATCTTTTACCCTCTAGTTCTTTTTTCATGAGTTTCAGCACAGCGACAGCTAAGTATTGCTGAAATGAACAGCACCAGTAGAATTTCTTTTGAGTAAAATGAATGGTAGTTCACTTAACTTGTTCGGGTGTGTCATCTAGATCACTGTCCTTTGAAAATATACGTCTGAATCACTGATGTGATATAAGTTGGTCATTAGCTTATCCTAGATGTCCACATAGGCAACTTTCGTACGTATGGCATGCCACGTCGGTGACCTTCAGGTCGGGTGCGTATATTTTCAGAAAACCCCCTATCCGATATTGTTCTCTCGTTTCACCGTGTCGTTGTGCCCTCCACCGATTCAGATCGAACCAGACCAAATCCACTCGGCAATATTTTTCTGCTGGCCCAATTTGGGAAGCTATACAGTCCTCTTCCTTCGTCGTCCTCGTACTCATGCGACGGCGGAGTGCGGCGGCGGCGGCGATCCGATCCCGAACGCCACGGCGACACCCGTATTCCCCGAATCCAGGCGGTAGAGCGAGGGGCACGAGCGGGGTGTGGCGACGGGTGGCGGAGTACGTCTTCTTCCCCGAGGGACTCGTCGCGCTCAGGTGAGCACCACCATGTATCCTCGTCGCGCTCGGGCGCTCAACGTCACAGCTCGCGCGCTCAGGCACTCGCTGTCCGAGCTCGTCGTCGCGCTCGGGTACTCGCTGTCAGGTTGCCCTGTCGCGGCGGAGTTCGGAGCTCAAGATGGAGATTGCAAAATGCAGTGCCAGAATTGAAGGAAGACAAGGAAACCTGGAAGGAGATGAGTGACGAGTTCAAGAAGAAGACAGTAGTTGTTAAGATGGCTGCATTTTGTCTCGGCTTGCTGTTGGCAGTAGTGCGAGGGATGCTAGCTGTGTTGGTGAGAAAGCTACGGCTTCTGTTGGAAGATGGATGCTTGATGATGCTTTTGGCTGATGTAGTGTTCTGATTCTTTTGGGTGATGCAGTGATAATACCATTATGTAATACTAATGCTAATGATCCATGTGAATGTAATTATGGATGATGTAGTGGTACTGCTAATGAACCATGTTAATGCCATGATCTGGTAATGAATTCCATTTTTTTTTTTTGGTGAGAAATTGAGCCCCGCTATCTCGCCGGCGCTGTGGGCTGTGGCTCGGTAGAAGACGGATAGAGGACGGGACTGGCTCAGGAGACTTGGACATGGTGAAAAGAAAAAAATACTGGACAGGGGTCTTCTAAAAATGTACACACCTAGCCTGAATGCTGATAAGTACGAAAGTTGCCTGCGTGGGCAGCTAGGTGTGGCACACAGTTAGGATGGACGTGACTAGCGCTCGGATGTACGATTCGAGCGCTAACGTCGTACGTCTGAGCACCAATGTGCTAGATGCAACAACAATGCGAACATGTGCAACATATCAAAAATTCATATGCATCATTTCAAACATTTCAAAGAAGAGATATCTCAAAAAATTCAGAATCAAAACAAACGTTTGGAAAAAAAAGGACGCGTTAAAAAATCTTGCAACATATCCGTGAACAGTTTGCAACATTTTTTTTCTAATAGTTGTAATATTTTTTTCAACGGGGCGCAATATTTTTTTCAATGGGGCGCAACATCTCAAAGAACAGTATACAATATTTTTTTTCAATAGGTCGCAACATCCCAAAGAACAGTATACAATATTTTTTCAACGGCTCGCAACATCAAAACAATGTACCAATTTTGCAACAAAAATCAAAAGAAAAAGGAAGGGGAAATAGGATACAAAAGCAGAAGCAAGAGAAAAGGGTGAAGGAAAAACCTATGCGTGTGAAGGATCATCTCAAATCACAAGCTAAAGCAAGATAAAAATCATAAACTAGAAATAACAGGTAGGGGGACAGTAGTGGTAGAAGGGGGGCTGGTTCCTAGTGGCCAACCACGGATCCGGAGGGGCCAAAGCCTGATCCAGCTGGGGCCTGGCTGGAGGAGGTCGGAGCCGAGCTGGGGAGGCCGGGCGGGGCACCAAGGCCAGAGGAGACAGCGGCACCATAGCGTAGGAGAGTCGAGTGGCGTGCAGCCAGGCGTAGGGGAGAGAGACCGAGCGCCAAAGAGGAGGCACAGGGGGCAGCGTCGACTGGAGAGAGCAGGCCATAGAGGAGTCAGCCAGGAGAGCAATGAGCCAAGAAGAGGGAGGAAGAAATGAGAAAAGGCGAAGGAATGGGGAGATGAAGAATGCACTTACAGGAGGAATGGGGAAATGAGGATGAATGTGTGGTTGTGAGTAGCGTGTGGGAAAAAGTGAGGAAAGAGAGTGGAGTAGGTGTCTGTTTGAACGGACGTTAGACACGTATCGTTTCCCTATATTATATTAGTGATCCAGATGAGTATTTTTAAAGTATAATGATTTGAACGACACACCCGAACAAATTGAGTGACCAGTCATGAGTTTTACTCTTTTCATTTTGAATGCAAGATCAGTATGGACATTGCTCGAGACAATTGAGCAGTAATTGGAATTTTAGTAGATGATATCGTTCAGGTTGAAGATGGAACATGTGTTTGGCGTGTCGTCACGATTTCCACTTCTTGTTGATCTTTTGTTGAACAATGTAACTGTAGGATCAAGGATAACCGACTAGAGGGTTGAATAAGAGGTTTTAAAACATTTTCAACTAATTACACAATTTTAAACAAGAATATCTTTAACAAAGCTTCCTAGCATAAATATAATGAGAGAACTACTATTATGATTCAAGACAATTATGATCTTATGTCAAAACTAGATACAATTCTAGTTAAGAAAATCTTACACAAGTAAATTGCTAGAAATGTTAATGCGGAATAGTAAAGACAAGAGAAAACCACAATAAAGACAATGATGTTTTTCCCATGGTATCGAAGACTTGCCGGTCTTCACTAGTCCACGTTGAGGAAGCTTGAACGAATCAAACCAGCTCCACGAATTAAGCCTCAACCCTCGATCACTATCGTTGCTCTTCCTCATCTCTAGAGATGGTGAGCACGCAACTACTTCACAATCCGTTGTCGGGACTCTTAACAATCTTCTTTGAAGAGCTCATTGTGCAAACTTCCTCTAAAGCCGTCTAGGTGCCGACAAGCATCAAGAGTAATAAACCAAATGTTTGCTTGAGGAAAATCAAGTGCCAACAAGATTAACTAATGATGCAGTGCACTTGAATACTCCCAACTACTTCAAAATAGAGCTCAAGAGTACTCAATGAGAGTGAATATGCTCAGCAACCACTCAGCTAGAGGCAGGTGGGGAGGTATTTATAACCCTCACTAACAAAACTAACCGTTTCAACCAATTCCCTGAAAAAATTCAGCAATTGCGGTAATACCGCCGTTCAAACTCGGTATTACCGATTTCAGGAGTAACGATCGGAATAGTCACATTTAATGCTCTGAACTAGCCGTTAGGGAAAAAGGTGAGGTACAACCGCCAACTAGAATTTGGTATTACCGCACAGCGGTAATACCGCTCGGCTATATCCGTATTACCGATTTCCAAAGGATCAGAAACTCAAGAAAAACAATATCTCTAGAAAAAACATACCGCCATATGAAACTCGGTATTGCCGACTTGCGGTAATAACGCTCAAGATCTGCGGTCATCCTGATTTCAGGTTTTAAGAAAATCTCCCAAAAACAACCTCTCTGGTCCACGACTAGGTCCACGACCAGATCTACGACTAGGTCCACGACCACGTCTACGACTAGATCCACGGCCAGTTCTTCGACTAGTTCTTCGACCAGGTTTTCGACCAGATCTACAACCAGTTCTTCGACTAGGTTTTTGACCAGATCTACGACCAATTCTTCGACCATTTCTTCGACCAGTTCTTCAACCAAGTTTTCGACCAGATCTACGACCAGTTCTCTAGAAAATACATACCACCATGTATCTTTCGGTATTACCAACATGCGGTAATATCGCTCAATACTTGCGGTCTTATCGATTTTTCTAAACAGTTTTCCAAAGGCAAGAACAGATGCAATGCATGACTTGTGGTTGATCAAGATGGCACATAAATAGATCCTCAAGCTACTAGCTATGATCCCTCTTAATAGTACGGCGTATAACCTACAAATCTAGTCTTTTCTCCAAACACCTAGACCGGTAAAATACTACAAAAGGATCCTTAGATTACATGATACATTTGCTTGAGCCAAGTCGATCTTTAACACTTTTGCATTGCTGCTTCCATATATTTCAGAGCCAAAGCAATGAAGGAGAACCATGGAAGGTCACGGGCAGTCACTTTGAGTTGTCTTGACCAGGTTCAAGCCGCCCAAGACTTAAGAGAACTTTTAGCCTTTAAACATCTCAACACACAAGTTAGTCCTTTGATACATTGTTGACATTAATTACCAAAAACCATTACTGGGGGCCTAGATACTTTCAATCTTCCCCTTTTTGGTAATTGATGACAACCCAATAAACATCAAAGGTTTGAAAGATTTTGAATATACACCAAATTGTATATTCTGATTTTGACATTTGATAAGCAAGAAATTCTTGATTTGAGTTCAAAGGAGATGATGAATTTTGTTGGTTTTATAGTCAATCAATAAATAAACAAAACTCCCCCTAAAGATGTGCATAGAGATTCAAGAAGTGATTGTTTTGCATATTTGGATAATTTGAAATTGTGACGTAGTTTCCTTTATTTTATTGAACATGAGGAACATGTGAGACATTCAAGCATGAAGAGATAGTAATCATGATAAACAACATGCTTGAATATAGAGACTTCATTAAATAAACATCATGTCGCATAGCATATTATACGAGTCATGATGCAACAAGTTAAACTTAAACTATTACAAGCACACATGTTCCAAGTACTTCAAACATAATAAAGTAATTATAAACCAACATAGTTCCAAACATAATATTGTCATAATATATATAATATAGATAGTAGATAGGAGCTGGCATAGCAGAGCAGCCCCTTGAACTTGAAGTACTCCCCCTTAATCTTTCAATATCTTCTTCTCCATTTTCTCCCACTTTGGCATCAAGGACCAAAAGGAATCATCCTTGAGGAGGAGCTTGAGCAGATGGATCATGAGGTGGTGTATGGGGGCAACGACGGCATCCACAACAAACAGGCTCAGAGATTGTTTGCTCAAGAGCATTCACTTGATCTGTCAAAGCTACAATCCTGTTGTTTGTATCATTTTGAGCATCTTCCAGCCTTTGTTGAGAGTTGTGAAGCTCCAAAACTACTAAGTAAATATGAGATAAAGTGATTGGATCTTTGGCTTTTAGCATGTTCTTGAACTTGAGGGGGAATTATTGCAGGAATTGGACCCCATCTCGTGGCTTATAGGGTTTGTGAACTCTTGAACGTCCTTCGTGGAACTAAATCTTCCTCATGATAAGAGATATGATATAAGGAGCAAAGTAAATTCTTTTGATCCTATCATTCTTGGAAGCTCCAATTTCTCTTATGATAAGGTCAACTACATCGAACCTTCGCCCATGCATGATGTTGTCTATTATGTTCTAGGCATGTCCTCGTATTGCATCGATATTGCCACTCTCGGGGAAAAAGGTGTGATTGTTGATCCGGTTGATCAAGCTTGGCAAAGGGAGAAGTCCTCCAATTCTCCCAGGCACAAAATTCACAGTTTCATCATAGAATTGACGCCATGTCCTCAGAGCTTTTGTAGCTTGCACACGCTGGGTCCCTGTCATCCACTTTAAAATATCGAAGTCTGGGGATACATAGATAGTAGCATAGAACTGTCGAATCAAATCTTCATTGTAGTCACACTTTAATCCTACTATCTCTTCCAGACCGGCTCTTTGAAATAGATGGTAAGCTCAGTAAGCAGTCAATTCTCTCTAAATGTGCCCATATATATATATATATATATATATATATATATATATATATATATATATATATATATATATATATATATATATATATTTCCTATATAGGAAGCCTTTTTCCTACTCAGGAGTAGTTACTCCTATTTCGTATTTCACATATCTCACAACGTAAGGAGTATCTTGCTGTAGAGAGTATGTATGTGTAGTATACGAGTATATAAGACCATATAGGTGGTATTTACATATTTTCAAAGGTGGTATGTACAATTTTTAGACATACTCCTTTTTATGTGTGAATATGAAGGTATTTACAAAATATGCTAAAAACTATGAACTCTCTTGCAAATTTTTCGTGTGGTTCACATTGGAGCATCTTATAATTAGTATATGAGTATACCCAAAGTGATAATGGAGTATGTCAAGTTTTTTTAGGTGGTATATCAAAGGTGGGAGTAACTACTCCCGGGAGTAGAAAGTATTTTTTTCTCTCTCTCTCTCTCTCTCTATATATATATATATATATATATCTGTGATCAGCAAATTGACGATGATGGCTATAGAGTTGAGCATAAACTTGATGCTGGAATTTGGTATAAAACCTTGAGTCCATTGAGTTAGCTGGTTTTTCAAATTGATTTGCATGACGAAGAATTGTATAATCATCGCTTGAAATTTGTGTGAGATCAACATCAGGCTCTTCGGCCTCTGCCATATCCTCATCACTTCTTTCTTCCTCAGGATATTCCTCATCCTCTTCATTATTGTCACTTGATTCTCCTTCTTCTTCATCCTCAGTCACTTGAGATTGCTTTGATGATTGACCTTGGTCTTTGGTTTTCATGGCTCGTACAAGAGCGACTATCTCTGGATTGCTAACCTCCCTCTGAGAAGCAGGGGAAGTTCACGATCTTTGACTTACACGAAGCCGCCTTTCGAGTTGCTTCCCTTAGGCGTGAAGGTCTAGAACAAGAGGCAGGAGGTCCATATCTATCTTCTGGATTTCCATCAGGGGTAGCTCCCTTGCGAAGACCAGTCTTCACTTTTGACATGATTGCTAAGATAAGAGAAAATAATTAGGACAAAGATTGGATAGGATTGATGCAATATAGTATGATTTAGCCATTTTTCTCTACTGGAGCAATAGTACCATTGTTGACAACCGGTATTACGAAAATCGGTAGTCTTGATGGCTCTGATGATTATCGCATCTATTGAAGTTCTTAGGGAAAACCTTCGATTCTTGATTCTAACTAATGTTTGGCAGGAATTAATCCATAAGATAGATATGATAAGTCACCAAACACTAGTTTGTGCCAAAATACCCAGAAGAAATTGACTAATTCATCCACATTTCATACAAAGAGATGAGAAAGAGAGATTCAAAAGCATTTCCTTAAGGAATGGAGGGGATATGACTCCAAGGTTCAATCCCAATCAAAAGATTCAATAGAGATCCACAAAATCGAAAGATTTGAGATGAAGTTTTTGTGAAGAAGAGAAGAGAGAAACACGGGCTCAGCAGTTCTAAAGAAAAGAGAGGCGGTTATACCACATGAGAGAGGAGGCCAAAGGATAAGGCTCCGGTCATAACCAATTTTTTGGAACTGCCAGCCATATGCGGTAATATTGTTGTTGAGGAATGGTATTACCGGGCTGCAGTAGTACCAGCAATAAACCGCGGTATTACCGTTTTTCCTGACAAAATAGAAATTGAAAAGGAAATGCAAATTATCCTTGATTCAAACACTCAAGCAAATATTTCTAGGATCATTATGCATGAGATAGATAATCGAAACTTCAATGAATATAGTTTTTATAGAAAATAGAGAATTTAAGGTAGATTTTTAAACTATTTTCATAAATATGTTAAGAATACCAAATAAGAGCATAAGGATAAGAGGCATGAGTTTGAATCAACTTGACCAAAGGAATTACTTTGACCAATAATTTCCAATGCACCTAAATATACATTTCACCCACAATCACATCAACTCAATCCTTTAAGGATAATCAACTTGAAATTCAAAGTACACACACTCATTTAATACAACTAAAGGATTCTATCAATGACAATCGCACTATTCAGAATCCACTTTTATTCTACTACTTCTACACATAATCATTGGGCAGCCAAGGTTCTAGCATAAAATACAAACCCAATTTCAACATCCAAGACTCCAATAATGAACTTCTGGTATAATTGATAAGAAAATCCTCATATTCGACGACTACAATTCCTATAATCCAAACAATATCCTCAATCATTAAAATCAACAATCATCACTAATCAATTAACTGCCCAAAACAATTAACTTACTTCATCAATCTTGGACCTCACTAAACCACATCATTCGGTTTCACCTACACAACCACAATATACCCATTCGTAATACCTTAACTAATTAAACAAGATTCAAACTTTTGATAATTCCAATATTCCACCAATATGAACAAAGGTTCTTGGATTACAATTCATTATAGGTTCTACTAGTTGTAACACCATAATTAATTTTGCCCCAACGACCATCATTCCTTTTAGATCTAGTTCTCCACAAGATTTATATCACGAAATCAATTCATCCTCCAAAGCTCCTCAGTTAACTTACAATCCATGGTCTCACAATATAATATACTTGTCCACAACTAACCAGTTGCCACTATATACTATACAAGGTTTTGTAAAACAAATCGATTATTCCTTTTTCAAAAGAAGAGGCAAATAAAAATAATTTTCAGCACACAAAAAAACATTTACCTTTCGTAGTAAACACAAGACCAAGAGAAATAGTCAAATAGCAATGATCTCAGAAAAGCAAAAGAGGAGACCACAGTTGAAGGCATAAGCCCCATAAGAAGAGAATATCAAACCTCAAACGAGAATAAAACATTACTTCGGAAATTCGGAAAACTCTTATGGGCAAAAACAAAAGTTCAGGCAAACTTCAATAACCTGCAAGTTACAAAACTTGACTTCAATCTCAAATACTTCTACTTCACTCCTTCCTTTAACAAAGAAAGCAACTTTCTTTGATTACAGCATCCCCTTGCCAACTCCAACAAGAAGAGATTTGAAGACCACAACAACATGAGGTTCAAAAGTTCACAAACGCAAAACTAGAAATATTTTCATTTAATCAATATCACACAAGCGATCAAATTCTTTTATTCAAAACATCCAACATTATCATCATAATCCCTTACTGACAATTGTACTAACAATAAAATAATACACTCTTAACGAGAATCATCATAGCCTCCTATCCCATCATAAACCTCTCCAAAAGAAACACAAGCCACAAGGTTGAAACAAACCTCTTTTAACAAGATCATGCTATCAAATAACAATTTCGCAAGGCACGCTATTAGAGACCACTTATTCATTCATCCACTCAACCATTAGTGTTGCTCAACACCCACTTCAACTATCATTAACAGTTGACAATTGTATTTATCACGTATGCAAATAGGGTCCTACTTCTATTTGTAGTCACATAACTATCTATAAACACAGAGTCAACATCCCACTATGCTTAGAGTTTAGGGCAAAATATAATTAAAAATTTATAACATCATCTCCAGTAAAACAGAGTTTCACAAGGTACTACCTCAACATTCATCTAATCTGATATACATGTTTTAATCTAGCAATTATGTATGATCATTAAGTAGCTAGTTTATGAAAAATTCCAGATTAATGTCTTCTAAGGCAACGTTCAAACACATCCTTAACACAACCATCACTAATGGGTAGATTAATCCATTGGAGCTCATTACTCCAAATTATCTAATAAATTTATCAAATCCCACAATCTTAATGATCAGACCAAATCATCAATATCTCACACTTATTAATAACTCCTTTAAGTCCAATTAGGTATATCCATACCCTTAATCACAGTTCATCAAGAACTACTACAAGACACCATCAAGTTAATCAACTTCCCTTCCAAGGATCTTAGTTAAGATTGTTTATGCACCACGGTACAGACCCAACTTGATAACTTAAATCATATCCATTAATCTCTTTGATTATAACCTCTCACTTAACCACGAAAATACATCGCTAAGGATTTAACATTTTCTTTCATAAAAGAGAAGCATTCAACTTCAACACTCAAAATACCCAAAAGAGATACATTGAGTCAAAACTTCCACATACTAAAGGACTTGCAAAAAAGAAACTTTCATTATCCAAAACATTAAGCGAATAAATGGGTCATATTTTCCAATAAAAAAGACAAAACTCCAATACAAAGGTCAATCTTGACATTTAACCATGACCACCAGCCGCAAAAATAACTCAATAGTTGGGAAAGCAATAATTGCTTTAGGGGTAAAGTTAAACCAATGGAAACACATCAATTGCGTTATAATCACTAAACCAAGAGAATTCATCAACCAACAGCGAGTAATCAGAATAATCAAACGTAAACGCAAGGAATACATCAATTCTTTTCAAGGAAATCCATTCTCAACACCTGGAACTAGTTTACCCGAGATAAGCACTCCACTATTCTCATACCCGAATCGGCGGTACAACCTGGCCATGCCCATGGCCATAACTAAACTCTACCTCTCGACATCGATTAATCTCCACACATAACAATCATATAATCAATTTGTAACACCCCAGGACCCACATTACCCTGGAATGCTACTAAACCACTCTACAGTTAGCCAATAATTTCAAGATAAATTATTTCGGCAACATCTCTAGACAAGAAGCATTAAGCGGAAGCATAAACAACTAAGGGAATAAAAATAACGGTAACAAGTTCAATAATTAAACAACCTCTAGCAGATTAATCAAAGAATGGTTCACAAGTCCATCCTTATTAAATAACATAATCACCACGGACCTGAAGCCCGCTCTGATACCAACTGTAACACCCCATACTAAATTCATACTAGCAATCATCAATACGATATAACGGAAACGAAAATGCAATGCTATGCCCATTTCCAACCTACTGTGCACCAATGTGTCAAATTTTGAGTTTATTAGCCATTAGAAAATTTTAATTAATCTATTCACCACGGACCTAAAACCCGCTATGATACCAACGGTAACACCCCAGCCCAACATGAGCCTGGAATGCTACTAAAATTACAAGTAATAATTTAAAACCTAAGTCATAATACTAAATTTTGGCAGAACCTCCTTTGGACAGTCAACCATACAAGAGGTTCTAGCAAGTATCAAAAATATAATCAATTAATCTAACATCCAATCTCAACCATAATCATAAAATCTTCCATGAAATGCTAATTAACTCTATTACAAAACAATAGAGGCATTAAGACATAACCAAAAGAAAACACCCTGACAGTTTGCTCAATTATTAATTCATTGTCTAAAATCAATCATTCATGAGTGGTTCGTGATTGTGTGCAACAGATCTCATTCTAGCCCCTCCCACGCATGACATTCGTGCCAAAGATACCTAAAAACATAAACAAACAGCAAGTATGAGTCCAAGACTCAGTAAAGTACAATTAATACAATAATTCAATACACACCTCTATCATCATCATCCAACCACAATTATGTATATTAAACCAAATCATATACACATGCAATGCAAATGCTTAATGCATCCTTTCTATTTGACTCTCTTTGCATTTTATCGGTAATGCAGGGTATGCAACCGTCAATGCATACCCATGTCTGTGCTCTCAAGCACAGGGACCAAGAACCCAAACTCTGCAAGTGTGGGAACCACAAGCCCACACTACACAAGTGTAACACCCCAGCCCAACATGAGCCTGAAATGCTACTGATGAAACATTAACAAAGCTAAACTAGGATAATCTATAAAATTTCGGCAAAACCTCCTTTATATAGTTAACTATACGGAGGTTCCCAAAAGATAAAAAGTATATCATAACTATGCAGTAAAAATATGCTATTCAGCTAGAACATATTCAAAGATAACCAAAGTACGTTACTCATCCTTATTACAAATAATCTCGATGCATGAGGCATAACCATAATCATTACTTAAGCGGTTAAACAATTATTAATGGACACTCTAAAAGATTAATCAACTTTTAAAGATGCGTGGCGTGTGTGACTCCAACTCAAGTCTACTCCCTTCCATGCATGCCGTTCTTGCCAAAGGTACCTAAAACATAACAAAAGCAAGGGCGAGCCCAAAGACTCAGCAAGTATCAATAATAAAACATTAAATCCACAATTACAACATCAACATTCAATTCCAAAGCTTTACTCGAAAACATATCTCATGTTGTATGAATGCAATGTGCAATGTGTCTTTTCTCTTTCACTCTTTTCGTATTTTACCAGTAATGCGAGGTATGCAACCGTCGCTGCATATCTATGCCTGTGCTCGAAGTGTAGGGACCAATTACCAATACTCCGCAAGTAAAGGGGACCTCAAGCCCACACTCCACAAGTGTGGGGACCATAAGCCCATCGTTTTCATGATGGGGACCTCTTCTCAATGCCCACATTCCACGAATGTGAGGACCTAAGCCCATCATCTATATGCTGGGGACCTCGAATATGCATACCTGATAACTACGTGACCAAGTCTTATGTATGCTCTCATGGTGCACATGAACAATTATAATTTCACAATAATCATGAACAGCATCAACATCATACATGAATAACAATCATTCGTATCATAAGTATTCACCATCCTTAATCAACATATCACACTATCAACCAAGCATAGCTAATATGCATCAAAATACTAGCACTCACTGTCAAACAATTCATAATTGCTCTATCAAACAGAGTACTTGCCTTAACCGCGTGAGAACGGGAATGTGAAGAGAGTGCTGCCTCGGGACCAGTCCCCCACCTAAATTCATTTAAAAGCATACTAAGACAATAGTAATGGACCAAACAAACTATATAAGCAAACACGAACTCGCAATAGTTTGTAACGCGATCCCAACTCCAATTCCTAAATGTTGTTCTGTCCTCTCTGTGGACAGTCACGTTCTAAAATTCACATATTTTAGTACAGGAGTCCAAATGAGGTGTTCTTGGACTGTCTCGAAAGGTTATCAATTTCCTCAACTAAACCTAGCTGGTGGGACTTCCTGATTTGGCCATCGAATATCTCTACCAAGCTAATTAACAAAACATCGATTTCACGTCAGGTTCTCTGGACAGTACCCTAAAACTACCATAACTTTCAGCACGGTTGTCCAAATTTCACATTCTTGAGCTTACCTGAAAGCTATGACAATTATCTACAACTTTTGTTATACTGAGCTCCTCTAATTTTCCATTTAACTGATCTCTCAAGTCATATTACTAAAACCTGTGAGAATACCGACAGATTTGCAGAATAGCAGCGCTACGAAATTCATAACTTTTGAACCGCTCGTCCAAACGATGCGATCTTGTACTCTACATAAAAGTGTCAACGTCGCCTACAACTCTCTAGGAGATGGACAGACCTTATTTCACAATTATCATCCTCAAAACAGTCGGCCACTACAGACTGCCCGAAACCGATCTAATACCGACATTGCCAAAATACAATGCTATACGACTAATCAAACGGGATTGGGGTTACCCTTGGAGAACGAGATGACGAACGTGGAGACCCAGCGGGGCTCCTTCCTTTCCTTCCTCTTTTCCTTCTCCCCTTCTTCTTCCTTTCTTCTTCTTCCTCCGTCTCCTTCATTTCTCCTCTTGGCATGGCAGTAGGGAAGGGAATTGCTACAGTACCCATGTGCTACAGTGGCGGTGCGGTACTGTAGAAAGCGTGCTACAATAGAGAATAGGATTTTTTCCCCTCCTTTTATTAGTGGCCAGCCCCTCATGGGCCTCTTGGGCCAAGGACCGAGGCCTAGGTTGTCGAAAAAATGTAGAAACCCCCTTTTTCTTATGTCTAGTTTCTCCTTTGAACACTTTCTTTCTTAGAATAAATCGGAGTATTACATTCTATCCCCCCTTAAACAGGTTTCGACCCCGAATCCTCACACCGACCTATGCAAAAGGTCAGATGCAGCTGAAGAACTAATAACGATAATACGTACCTGTTGCGAACAAATCTGGATACTGCTCGTGCATACGAGACTCTAGTTCCCATGTCGATTCTCGCTCATACTGATGCGACCATAGCACTTCGACGAAGACCAACGTCTTATGCCTCAACGCTCATTCCGACCTCCCCATCATACGAACCAGGCGAGACTCGGACGTGAGGTTTTTACTCGTTTGCCAACGTCTCAAATGAAACCTCAAATCTCCGGATCTCCTAGGTGCTCACTCAGCACCAGAACATACCAGATGATGCGTACTCCGTGTGTGGACCCAAGACAGTCCTAGTGATACGCCATCTTCCAAAATCCCCGCAACTATCGGAAATAGTCAATGTACCTTGGGGCAACTTCCCCTTGGGTACTAAAGCACACAACATGCACAACACATTCGGAACTCTTGTCCCATTCCTCAATCGATCTCTTCATCTCAACAAGGAGTACCTCCTTTAACCAGGGACGCACAACAGAACTCGACTGAAAATAATGGATTCTCATTACAAACACGCATTACCAACTTTCCACCGAAAGAGTTAAATCCAAAACCAAAAGGTTCATCAAGAAACTCTTCCAATTTCCAAGTAGGTAGTTTGCAAATGAACACCACATAAGCTAGAGGCGAAAATCACTCGAATGCCCAAAACAACCATTTCCTTTATTTTTCTTAACCAAAAAGAATCACGCAATACCAAGTAGAACCAACTCAATTTTTAATTGGCATATGTCATAGGGACAAAGCTCAATTAAAAACCACGAGAACATTTTATTATCCGAGAATACAACCTTTCTCTCAAACTTTCTTTTAAGAATTCAACTTTCTCTTAAGTCATGAGATTCCAAACCATCGCATAACACACTAATTCTTTTCTTTTAATTTGGCAACTTCAAAGCTATGCTCAAACTGAATACAAAATCCACACCTATGTAGAGAGATTCTTCCAATCCATAATGACATACTCTGATCAACTTCTCTACCAAAGGAACTACTTTGACAAATAATCCCCAACACACCTCAAAATAGCTATCAACCACAATCACATCACCTCAATCTTTTAAGGATAATCAACATGAAATTCACCACATTCGCACTCATTTACTGCATCCAACAGATTCTATCAAAGATCACCATAACTCTTAGAACCTAATCATGGGAAACCAAGATGCTAGCCTAAAAATGCAAAGCCCAAATTCAACCTCTAAGACTCCTACAATGAACTTCTGGTATACTTGATAGGTAACCCTCATATCTAGTGACTAAAATTTCACACAGCTCAACAATAACCTCAGTCATTAATATCAACGTTCTTCACAAATCAAGTAACCGCCGAAGGCGTTTCATTTCACCAATCTTGGACCTTCACTAAACCACACCAATCAAATTCAGCTACACGACCACAATATACCCATTTGTAATACCCTCACTAATTGACCAAGATTCAATTATACTCAATCACTAGCGTCAATAAATAAATATATTCTTGACCGAATTATCCTTAAAGATAATCTAACTCCTAGAGGGTTACTTACTGAGGCTGAGTCATACTTGATAATAACTCAACAATCCCTGCTATCCTATTAATTAACACGACGATTAGATTTCCCCAGACTGCCACTCTCATTAAACTACAGCATCATAAATCACCTGCCCAACCTTGCAAAATTACCTAATCGCTATTCTCTAACACATTGATCAAGTTTCCCAGACTTTTGATAATTCCATCATTCCAATTTGGATAATGGTTCTAGGATTAATTCACCATAGGTTCCACTAGTTGTAACACTAATCAATTGTAGTCCAACGACCAACATTCCATTTACATAAAACTCTCTCTCCAAGAGTTATAGGTCAACAGCAAATCACTTTCTACTGCTCTTCAAGTAGCTTGGCCCCCAACACTCTCACTGCTACCATTTACTTGACTACCACCAACCAATCGCCACATTACACTTTATAAGATAGGAAAGAGCAAACACATACAAATTTTAACACACAAGGAAACGCTACTCCTCGCAGTGAGCACGAGGCCAAGAAAAATAGTCAAATAGCATTGATCTCGGAAATCAAAAGACGAGATTACAATTGAGGGCACATGTCCCACAAGAAGAGAGTTTCAAACATCGATAAATCATAATAAAATATTGCTTTTGAAACTCAAGAAACACTTAAGCGGCAACGATAGAAAAGTTGCAGGTTACCATCCTGAACTCCAAGCTCAAATACTTATGGTACACCCTTTTTTTCCTTAAACAGATAAAATAATTTCCTTTGATTACATCACCACTTGCCAACTCAAAGAAGAAGTACTTTTAAAACAATTCACATTAATCACTTAAGAACCCATTAGAACATTCTCACGCCTCGCCTTTCTCAACAATTTCAGCCACCACATTAAGCATGAACTACCAAAAGCTCACAAATGCAAAACTCCAAACTTTCCATTTAACCGATATTACGAGAGGCGGGTAAGGCGGTCAAATTACCTTTTTTCTAAAAGAATCATCACCACTCCCACAAGTCACAATCCCTTACAGACAATCTTATTAACATCAAGAATAATAAACTCTTAACAAGAATCTTTATCGTCAACTCTTTTAACAAGGACATGTAGCCACAAGTCACAATCCTCATGAGACACACATGAATAAATCATATATTTTTTTCAACCCTTGACCTATTAGCAATGCTCACACTCATTTTGTACACAACTTCCAATCTAGCAGTTATCGTACACATTTAACGAATTATACAGTCATAGAAGAATTTATTGTCATTTCACTATCTACGTTCCCACTAGCAAATATAAGACCATCAAGCAACCAATTAAAGACGATTTCCATATTATTATGCACTAGGATAACAGTCAAATACATCCCTTTCTCTCCCTCCCTACACAATTAAATTTAACCATTGAGATCAAGTAATCCAACCGGTTTAGCAACGTAACAATTTTAATGATCAACCTTCTCATCAAAGACACTCTATTATCCTACCACTCCACCATCAAGTAAACAAAGATCGCCGACTACATCCCATCAGTTCATCTCTTAGCGATGCTCAACATCATACTTTGAAACATTATGATTGCACCTAGCAATTACATATGATCAGTACTTATCCATGAAGCATAATTTCCAAGATGAATATCCACTATGACACTAATCTAACACCTTCTGGACTTATCCATCCCAAAGGATTAGATTAATCCGTTGAATCTAGCAAATCCAATCTACTAGAGAAACTTACCAAACTTATCACCCATAGTGATCAAACCAGTCTCATCAACGTTCTGTACTTCTTAATAACTCTTCTGACCCAAATTAGGTATGGACATACTTTTTGTCACTACCCAACAAGTAATTACCCTATGACAACATCACAATAATCAACTCCAATTCCAAAGATCTGGGCTAAGACCAATCATGCACCACGTTGCAGATCCGACTTCAGAACTCAAACCTTATCAATGAACTTCTATGTTTAAAACCTCTCGCTTAAACATATTAGGATCTCACAAAAGGATTTCCCTTCAGGAAAAGAGGCATTGACTTCAAATCTCGAAACAATCCAAAAGAAATACATAAAACCAAAGCTTTCACATGATAAAGAACTTGCAACAGAAAACTTTCAGCATCTCGAATACCAAGCGAATAAATGAATCAGATTTTCCAATAAGAAGGGCAGAACTCCAAAGACACAAATAGAGACCAAGTGAAATCCCAACAAAATTTCACCATCCGCACCAATACACAGAATTAGTTTAAATTAAGCTCAAGAAGAGGACAACTTTGAACAATTTTTCTAAAGGTATTCACCCACAATACCATGAATTGTGGTGTAACTTTGTCTGACAGGGACCACAACCATGACCTCAACCTTTCAACATGGGCTATCCCACACATAATAGTCATATAATAAATTAATGAGCAATCATACTCATTTCATATCAGCAATCGTCAATATGATATAACGAAAACGTAAATGCAATGCTTTGCCCATTCCCATCCCACTGTGCACTAGTGTGTCAAATTTTCTTTTAAATTGATAAGACGCTAGCAAATTTTAAATAATCTATTCACCACGGACCTAAAGCCCGCTCTGATACCAACTGTAACACCCCAACCAAACATGAACCTGGAATGCTACCGATGAAACGTTAGCAAAGCTAAACTAGGACAATCTACTAAATTTCGGCAGAACCTCCTTTGTATAGTTAACTATACGGAGGTTCCTAAAAGATAAAAAGTATATCATAACTATGCAGTAAAAATATGCTATTCAGCTAGAACATATTCAAAGATAACCAAATCGTTACTCATCCTTATTACAAATAATCTCGATGCATGAGGCCTAACCATAATCATTACTTAAGGAGTTCGGTTAATTATTAATGGACACTCTAAAAGAATAATCAACTTTTAAAGATGTGTGGCAGTGTGTGACTCCAACTCAAGTCTACTCCCTCCCATGCATGCTATTCTTGCCAAAGCTACCTAAAACACAACAAAAGCAAGGGTGGGCCCAAAGACTCAGGAAGTACCAATAATGAAACATTAAACCCACAATTACAGCATCAACATTCAATTCCAAAGCTTTACTCGAAAACATATCTCATGTTGTATGAATGCAATGTGCAATGTGTCTTTTCTCTTTCACTCTTTTAGTATTTTACCGAATGCGAGGTATGCAACCGTCATTGCATATCTATGCTCGTGCTCAAGTGTAGGGACCAATTACCAATACTCCGCAAGTAAAGGGGACCTCAAGCCCACACTCCACAAGTGTGGGGACCATAAGCCCATCGTTTTTATGATGGGGACCTCTTCTCAATGCCTACATTCCACGAATGTGGAGACCTCAAGCCCATCATCTACATGACGGGGACGACGAATATGCATACCTGGTCACCACGTGACCAAGTCTGATGTATGCTCTTATTGTGTACATGAACAATTACAATTTCACAATAATCATGAACAACATCAACACCATACATGAATAACAATCATTTGTATCATAAGCATTCACCATCCTTAATCAACATATCACACTATCAACCAAGTATAGCTAATATGCATCAAAATACTAGCACTCACTGTCAAACAATTCATAATTGCTCTATCAAACAGAGTACTTGCCTTAACCGCGTGAGAACGAAGGATGTGAAGAGGGTGCTGCCTCTGGGACCAGTCCCCCACCTAAATTCATTTAAAAGCATACTAAGACACCAGTAATGGACCAAACAAACTATATAAGCAAAAACGAACTCGCAATAGTTTGTAACGCGATCCCAACTCCAATTCCTAAATGTTGTTCTGTCCTCTTTGTGGACAGTCGCGTTCTAAAATTCATATCTTTTAGTACAAGAGTCCAAATGAGGTGTTCTTGGACTGCCTCGAAAGGTTATCAATTTCTCCAACTCAACCTAGCTGGCGGGCCTTCCTGATTTGGCCATCTAATACCTCTACCAAGCTAATTAACAAAACATCGATTTCACATCAGGTTCTCTGGATAGTACACTAAAACTACCATAACTTTTAGCACGGTTGTCCAAATTTCACGTTATTGAGGTTCCCTGAAAGCTACGATAATTATCTACAACTTTCATTATACTGAGCTCCTCTAATTTTCCCTTTAACTGATCGCTAAAGTCAAATTACTAAAACCTGTCAGAATAATGATAGATTTGTAGAACAGCAGCACTACGAAATTCATAACTTTTGAACCGCTCGTCCAAACGATGCGATCTTGTACTCTACAGAATGGTGTCGACGTCGCCTACAACTCTCTAGGAGACGGCCAGACCTGATTTCACCATTATCATCCTCAAAATAGTCGGACACTACAGACTGCCCTAAACCGATCTAATACCGACATTGTCAAAATACAATGTTATCGACTAATCGAATAGGATTGGGGTGGGGCTTACCTTAGGAGAACGAGATGATGAACGCGGAGACTCAGTGGGGCTCCTTCCTTTCCTTCCTCTTTTCCTTCTCCTCTTCTTCTTCCTTTCTTCTTCTTCCTCCCTCTCCTTCCTTTCTCCTCTTGGCATGGTAGTAGGGAAGGGAATTACTCTGATACTTGTGTGCCACGGTGGCGGTGCGATCTGAGCAGCATGCTCTGAGATAATAGGATTTTCTCCTTTTTTTATTAGTGGCCACCCCTCATGGGCCAAGGCCGAGGCCCAGTTGTCGAAAAATACAAAACCCCCTTTTCTTATGTCTAGTTTCTCTTTTGAACGTTTTTTTCTTAGAATAAATTAGAGTATTACAACAAGCCCATCATATACATGACGGGGACCTCAAAATCAATACTTGGTCACCACGTGACTAAGTCTCAAGGATGATAGCATGATGCATATGAAATAATCCTTTTATCCAATATAAACATGTAATAGCCAGCAGCAACATACATGAGTAAAGAACATATTCATACTACTAGCATTCACGAACAAAGAACATACTCATCATGCTAGCATACATGAACAAAGAATATACACATACTGCAAGAATTCATGAACAATCATGCTTAATTGTTCTACCACTAATTGTACTTGCCTCAACCGTGCGAAGCTTGATGATGCAAAGAGGGCGCTGCCCCCGAAATCAAACCACCTGAATAAATATAACAATCACACTAAGAAGACATTTATGGACAAGATATTGATAGAAATAAGTACACGACGAACTACGCTCTCTAGCGCAACCCAAAACACCCACTTATATAGATGTCGATCTGTCCAAAAAATAGAACAATCTTCTTATAAAATTCATACCTTTTTGTATACTTATCCAAATCTAGTGTTATTTGATTCTCCTGAAATCTTATTAAATTATCTACATAAACCTAGTTGGTGAGATTTCCAGATTCAGCCATCTTTTATCCTTACCAAACAGTTTACTAAAACTACTAAATCCCATCAGAGGTTCTGGACAACGAGACTAAAACTAACGTATCTTTCAGTACACTTATCCAAAAAATTATGATATTTAGCTCTTTGAAAAGCTTACGAGCATACCTACAACTTTCGTTTTGGTTAGATCCTCTAAATAATTCGTTAACTATTTGCTAATGACCGATTAACATTGATTGTCAGAATTATAACAGAACTGCAGAACAGCGGTGCTACGAATATCATATCTCCTGAACCACTCATCCAAATGACCTGATCCAAGAACCAACCGAAAGCTACTGACGTTATGTACAACTCTCTAGGAGATGGCAAGACCATATTTCGTGGCTAATTGCCCCAAATCGAACGAATACTACAGACTGCCAAAGAACCGATCTAAAACCGATATCGCCTAAATTCCAGATTACACCACTAATCGAATGGGATCGGGATTACCCTTGGAGAAATGCTGAAGAACACGAATAGCAACCCGCGATCCCTCTTCCCTTCTCTTTCCCCTTCTCCCCATCCTTCTTCTTCCTTTCTCTTCCTTGGCCGGCAGCACCTGAGGAGGCTTTTCCCTTCCTCCTTCTTGGCCGGCAGCAAGAACTAGGGGTGGGAGGGTACTTTAGCACGACGTAGCACTGTAGCACGGTGGTGGTACTGTAGCTACCCTAGGGTTGCCCCCTCTCCTTCTTATGTGGCCGGCTACCCTTTCCCCTTGGGCCTAAATGCTGTGGGCCGGAAGCCCACAGCCCAAGTTGTCCCAATTATGCATAACCCCTCTCTAATCTCTTGTTAAAACTATTTTCTAATTGGCCCTTCTCCCTAAATTAATTCTTCTTACCTAAATAAACTTGGGGTATTACAAGATGCCATGAGAGTCTTGATGGGTTTTGCATCTTCCATGCCAAACTTTTTTATTAAATCTTTTGCATACTTGGTTTGGCTTATAAAGGTTCCATCCTCAAGTGGCTTGATTTGAAGTCTAAGGAAATAGCTAAGTACTCCGATCATAGACATTTCAAATTCCTTAGACATCATATCACCAAACTGTTTGTAAAAGTCTTGATTAGTAGACCCAAAAATGATATCATCAACATAAAGTTGGCATACAAAGAAATCATCATCTAAAACTTCAGTAAACAAGGTTGAATCAATTTTTCCCAATTTTGAATCCTTTTGAAACTAGAAAATCTCTAAGAAGTTCATACCAAGCTCTAGGAGCTTGTTTAAGACCATAGAGCGCCTTAGAGAGTTTATAGACATGATTATGATTATTAGGATCTTCAAAACCGGGTGGTTGTTCAACAAATACAAGTTCGGATATTTTTCTATTTAGAAAAACACTTTTGACATCCATTTGAAACAATTTAAGGTCAAAGCATGATGCAAAAGCAAGCAATATCCTTATTGACTCAAGTCTAGCTACAGGAACGAAAGTTTGACCGAAATCCAAACCTTTGACTTGAGAGAATCCTTGAGCGACCAATCTCGCTTTGTTTCTCACAACCATTCCGATTTCATCTTGCTTGTTTCTAAAAACCCATTTTGTATCAATTATGTTGTGTTCCTTGGATCTCTTCACCAACGCCCAAATATCGTTCCAATTGAAGTTATTATGTTCTTCATGCATAGCATTCACCCAATCCAGATCATCGAGCGCTTCATCTACATGTTTTGGCTCAAGAGAAGAGACAAACGAGTAATGTTCACAAAAAGAAGCGACACGAGATCGAGTTTGAATACGCTTACTTACATCACCAAATATTTGATCTATTGGATGATCTTTTGCAATTGCATTATGAATTCTTGGTGATAGGTTGCAATTACATCACCAAATACGCTTACTTACATCACCAAATATTCTTCATAGCTTGTCTTAAAGCTTCATTTCCTATATCATCTAAATTCTCTTGCTCGTCTTAAGAGCCGTTAGTTTCATCAAATTAAACATCATACTTTTCTTCAACTAAACCGTAGTTTTCATGAAGACACGATAAGATTTACTATTTGAAGAATATCCAAGAAGAAAACCAACATCGCATCGACTATCAAATTTTTAAAGGCAAACACCTTTTTTCAAAATATAACATTTGCAACCAAATACACGAAAATATGAAATGTCTGGTTTTCTTCCAACAAGGAGCTCATAAGAAGTCTTTTTCAAAAGACGATGCAAATAAAGACGATTTATGGCATGACAGGTGGTATTGATTGCTTCTGCCCAAAAACTATTGGAAGTATTATATTCATCAATCATTGTCCTAGCTATTTCAATTAATGTTCGATTTTTCTTTCTACAACTCTATTTTGCTCTAGAGTATAGGCTGTGGAAAGTTCATGCCTTATTCTAAGTTCATCACAAAAATCTTCAACTTTAGTGTTTTTGAACTCATAACTATTATCACTACGGATTTTCTTAATTTTGAAATCAAATTTATTTTGAGCCCTTTTTGCAAAACTTTTAAAAATACCAGAGGTTTCGGCTTTGTCATCTAAGAAGAATACCCATGTATATCTAGAGTAATCATCCACAATGACTCAATAATAGCTATTTCCCTCGATACTCTTATAGGTTGTTGGCCCAAACAAATTCATATGTAAGAGTTCTAATGTAATACCCCGTTTTTGTTTAGGAAGAAACCCGTTCGAAATCGAATTCAAAAGAGTCAAAAATTAGGTTTTCGGATGTTCTTCTAGATTTTTGGGCTTGGGCCTTTGGCCAGCAAGCCCAAGAGGGGGAGCAGGTGTAATATCCCGAAAGTGAGACAAGAATGAATTCGGAGAAATCGATTAATTGGGGGAGGATCAAATGGAATTTCGGGAGGGACCTTTAGGGAGTTTTCTCAGTTAGACTCTTAGAGAGGGGGTTAATCGCTGTTAGTCAACAACCTGGGCTTGGGCTTGGCCCAATTGGGCTTGTGGTGGCCGGCCAAGGAAGGGGGAGCCACTCCCAACCCTAGCCGAACCACCTTTTCCCCTCCCTCTCTCCCACGCCCCACTTCCCTAACCTGGCCGCCACTTCCTCCTCCTTTGCAGCCCCTACCTCCCACCTCCTTGCACCTCCCTAATCCCCTTTGCTGCTGGCCAAGAGAAAGAAAGAGGAATCCCTTGGGTGGCCGGCCAAGAAAGGAGGAGAAAGGAGGAGAAGAAGAGAAGGGAAGAAGAGGGAGAAGAAGGGATCCACAGCGGAAGCGTGGTGGTCATCATCCCCGCTGTGTTCTCTCTTCGTTTCGGCAAGGGTAACCCGTGGTTCTTTGCTTTAGGTCAATTTCTAGTTGTCTAATTTTCGGATGTCAGTTCGTCGATATTCTGCAGCAGTGAAGTTTGTGGTTTTTGATTAGGTTAGAGGCAGATTTGGGTCTGGGTGTCTCCTAGAAAGTTGTAGCTATCGTAGTTACCTTTCATTGCCGACAAGAATCAAGTCATTCGGACTTCGGTAGCCAAAGTTATGAATTTCTTAGTATTTCTGTGTTTCTGGAGAGAAGCAGAATTGCTAGTGTTGGTTAACCTGATAGAAGCGCATATTTAGAGGGGTTTTCAGAGGGTCTCACCATAACGAAAAATTAGGCTAATCCTCTGAGATTTCAGGAAAACTAAAGATCACTAAATTCGGACAAACGTAGAGAAAGTTATGATAGTTTCTTTGTCGCTGTCCAGAAACCCGACGTGAAATGTTTGCTCTGATTAAATAGATTGGTAGGACTGGTAGATGGCCGAATCAGAGGGTCTCCCCAACTAAGTTTATTTAGACATTTTAATTACCTTTCCAGAATGTCCAAGATCATCCTATTTGGACTCCTGAGCAGAAAGTTATGAATTTTTGAAGTCTGCTGTCTGCAGTGACCGATCGCTAGAAATTAGAAAAGCTAGAAATGATAAGAAGTTAGCGATTTCGATTGTAATGTGATGTATGATTTTGGTCCAGTATGCTAGTCTTAGTTTGGGGTTATTTTCTTGTCCAGGTGGCAGCGAGATCCCAAGGGCACACCCACTTCGCGTCCGCCGTTCTCGAGCGGTTGAGGCAAGTATTCGGGTTTATGTGTAGTATTGGTTGCATGTCATGATTGAGTGGTGTATTGTTCATCATTGCCACGTGAATGTGTTGTGGAGATGATTCTAGTTGTGTTGATGATTGCAAGTTATGTTTAAGGTTCCTTCCTGATGCTATTGTTTACAAACTCTGATTACAAATTGAATTATGTTATTGAAAATATGATGTTGTAGTACTTCATATTGAGACTTGGTCACGTGGTGATCAAGAGTACATTGTTGAGGTCCCTGTCATATGTAATGACAAAGCTTAAGGTCCCACATTCTTGGAATGTGGGCATTGATCTGAGAGGTCCCCGTCATTGTGATGATGGGCAAAGGTCCCTATACGTGTGATGTATAGGCTCTTGGTCCCTGTGCCAGAGGGCACAGGCATGGGTATTCATTGACGGATGAATACCCCGCATTACCGGTAAAATGCGAAACGAGATAAAGATCAAAGAGTGCATAGCATTAGCATCATTTAAATATTTGAAATGTCTTAACGGTGTTGAATAAAGTTGTTTTTAGATGTTATGCCTATATGAATGTTGCAACCTTGTTGATACTTGCTGAGTCGTATGGCTCACCCTTGCTTTGTCTTGTTATAGGTACTTCTGGCAAGAACGTCATGCATGGGAGGGAGTAGACATTGGAAAGCACGCACTACCTCACAACATTTATGCAATTGCTATTTAGTTTCACTTAAGAATAAATAACTGTGTGGAGACCATCTATGGATGTTTTATGATGTTGGTTGTTGGATTATTCATGGTTATGAGAATGCTATTAATTGTTTACAATCGTACGATTATTTTATATGCATGAAAGATTTGGATTATAGAAATAATAATAAATACCATGGTCATCTGTTAGTACCTCGATTTTGTTGTTCATACAAAGGAAGTTCTGTCGAAAAATTCATAGATTGTTCTAGTTAGCTTAATTCTTGTAGCATTCTAGGCTCTTGTGGAGCTGGGGTGTTACAGCAGGCCTTGTGGGCCAAGGGGAGCCATAGGCCCATGAGGGGCAGCCAAAAGGCCCATAGGGGGGGCCGCCACTTTGGCCTTAGGAAGGGCGGCTCTAACCTAGCCCTTCCCCACTTCCTCATCTCCTCCCTCCCTGGCAGCAGCCCCTGCCCCTTCTTTTCCCCTGCGCCCCTCCCTCTCTAACCCCCTGCGCCTCCATTGATTCTTGGGCAACCACCTCCTTCCTCCTCCGTTGGTGCCGCGGCCACAACCTAGGAGGAAGAGCGGTGCCTTCGTCCTTGGTGATCCTCGCGAGGTCCAACGGGTCACATGTCATCGAGGGTTTGCATTTTGTTTCCCCACTGTTGATTTAACTTGTTCTTGATTAGAAGACATTTTTGGCGATTCATTGTTAGAACTGCGATTAGGAGCATAATTCTGCTCTAGTTTGTGCACCAGTTTTCTTCCGGTTCAAGGCCGAATTAGGTTTTGTGATCTCCTAGAGAGTTGTAGATTTTTTTCGTTAGGTTTCATTGTCCACTGAGTTCACACGAATCCGAATTTTGGTTTGGAAGTTACGCCAATTCTTTACATGTATCGGAATTTTAGCCGTTTTTAGTGATCTTTTAATTAGTAGATTGAGTATTGTTAAGGTCCGAATCATGACTTCTCCCTATTATGAAAGTTGTAGGCCTTGGTCTTATGCTACGGATCGTTAAAGAACATCCAATTTAGAGCTATAGAACAAAAGTTATGGTTGTTTTGTTTCAGCTGTTAGTTCTGTCTGTCATTTACTGCCAACTGATTTGAGCCGTGGGCCAAATTTTGTCAAAGGCAAAATATGGGATTTTGCCCAACTAGACTCTGGTAGGTTTTGTTCTTAGCTGTTCAGATTGTTAAAGAACACTAAATTTGGTTCAGCCATTTAAAAATTATGTCCGTTTCCGTATGGCTGTCCAGATTTGTCGATCGCTCCAGATGATGATGATTGTTAATCTGTTAAAGCCTTTTACAGTCTGAATTCGAGTTTTCCACCAACTAGGTTATTTTAGATATTTCCGTTATCTTTCCAGCCCATTTGAGTTTGCTATTTTACAATCTTCGGAGTAAAAGTTATGTAAGTTTTATTGGTCTTGTCCAGATTCACTTTCCATGTTTGTGTTGTCTGTTTTTGGTTTAGATAAAATAGTTTAATTCTTGGGTTGTCAGGAAGGAGTTGTAGATCGATGCGAGTAGCGTTCTGTACCACGTTGTCCTTATTTTGATTATGTTCTTGTGTAGGCGAAGAGGCTTCAGGTTTAGGGGCATCTTCATTGCCTTCTAACCCGCCGCGACGCGGAAGGCAAGTACATTGGAATTCTTTTGTTGTTGAATGCTGAATAATTGATTTTCACAATGTTTTGTCTATGATCCATGAGTATTCAAAGTTTCATGTTCCTATCATATTTCGTAATCCATGGTTATAGAGATGATGCCTGTTGTTATCCTTAATTCATTCCATTCGTAACATGTCCATGTTTATTCCACGGGAGTGGAGTTAAGACCCATCAATTCCAGTATGGGCACGTAAGATCCACCATTCCAATGTGGGCAGAGTTGGATCCCCGTATGAAATGTCCTTCATACAGGCCTTGGATCCCCACATTTTGTTAAATGTGGGCCTAAGTGAACACCGACGGGTGTTTCACAGGCTATACCGGTATAAGCAGAAGTGTAGTCTATTCATTCATTCCATACATTTCATTCTTTCGTATATTCTTTCAATTCCATGTTAGTATTCTTAAATGATGATGCCTTGTTCATATTCAAAGGAGTTCATATTTATCCTTGTACTTGTTGAGTCTTGGAGTCACTCTTATTTGTAATTGTTTATTTCTACGTGATCGCTGATGAGAGCATTCATGGGGGGAAGTAGACACACATAATACCTTCACTTCGCCATATTCAAGTTACAATTAGATGATGTTTTATCCCTGTCTTTCCTTCATTAAGTATTGAACTGTAATAAATAGAGTTGATGTTGGATGTCGTCCTTCTCTACGATATTGGTTGATCAAATATCTGCTTGTGTTCCTGGATTGGTCTTTTGAATTAATTACCCTAGTGGTTTTAGTCGACTTGAGTAATTGGTATTCTTGAACCTTTGTTGTATTTCATCCGCTTTGTTGGTCTATGATAGTTCTTTAGGTAGCATTTTGGCTTCCAAATAGTTAGGATGTTACATCTAATGGTTTAGATGTTGACATGATACTTTTATAGGGATGGAAATTTGCGACTTGTTTGCCGGCTTGACAAGCACTATAAAATCTATTCTTCTCAAACTTCATATCTTTCAAACCAACAACTAAATCATGTTTGAAAAGTTTTTTAAGTTGAATCATACCAACATGACCTAGCTTTCTATACCATAACCAACCCAAGGAGATTTTTGCAATCAAGCAAGTTTTCAAACATGAGTTATTTGAGGAAAAATCGACCAAGTAAATATTTACAAATCTAAAGCCTTTGAAAATCAATTTATTTTCCTTTTGTTTTGAAATAGTTACTCTATCTCTAGAGAATGAGCAAATTAGTCTAAGATCACATAATTGTGTGACGTATAGCAAATTGAAATTTAATATTTCTACAAGAGATACATTGGAAATTGAAAGATCATTTGAGATAGCGATTTTTTTAACAAGGTAGAAACCCAGCTTTTATAGAAATATAATAACCAGTTTTACAGACCAAAAGAAATAGAGACAAAAAAATAGAAATAGGCTGGAGAAACCAGCTTACACTTCAAGTACAAGAACCAAGAAAGGATAAACCGAACATCTTGCTACTACTAACACCAACAGACCACACCAGAAAGCAATCTAGAGACATAACAACCAAAAGGAGATTAGCATCTCTATCTATCTTGAAACATGAAAGCCTTCATCCATTCCTCAGCCAGCTCCAGGAAATTTGCTAGCATCCTTCGATCAGATTCTGTGAGCAGGATTTGCCACCGCTGCAAACAAGATACAAGTTTGAATATGACTTCTATAGGTTGTTTAGGGAAAATCCTCTCAATAGCCCCTTTGTTCCTAACAGTCCAAATAATCCAGGCCACAGCTGCAAAACTAAATAAACCAACATGATAGTTGTTAGCACCCCTCTTGCCCAGCCAATTCAAATGAAGATCGTCAAGAGATACTGAGACACTGTCCCAAAGAAGAATCTCTTTGATACAAAGCCAAACAAATTTCGCCAACACACATTGGAAAATCACATGATTAGTGTCCTCTGCACCCTACATAAAATACAATTAGCATCCCCTTTCTACCCTCTCATTTTGAGTTGATCTGCCATCTGAATTCTTTCTTGGAAGGTCTGTCACATAAAGATTTTCACTTTAAGAGGATGCCTACTACTCCAAACCCTCTTAAGCTTTGCACTGGTCATTCCTCCAAAAGCAAAGTGTCTATATAACGACTTGATGAAAATTTGCGGACTTTTCAAAACACTATCTAATCCTATCTCTGTCCTCGTTAAAACTCACCCCACTCAAACTCCATTTGTGTCTTCCCATGAAGTCTCTCTCCAGCCCCAAAAGTCCTAACAAAGGTAACATTCCAACTTCCATTCACCCAGCAGTTTGAAACACTAATGTTAGGATCACTGCAAATCATAAAAAGTTTTTCATACCTGATTTTAAAAGGACACAGATCTGTCCAAATATCATTCCAGAAGGAAATAGATTTACCATCCCCCAACACATGAATTGCCAACCAATGGAATAGATGTTTGCCTTTCGAAAGATTTCTCCAAAATTGAGACCCTTTAACAATCTTGGGACCTCTTTTGTCACCTTTAGCCAAATATTTTGCCTTCAGAATTATAAACCAGAGTTCACTCCTAGCCTGATTCGTCCTCTAGAACCACTTGCTCAACATACAGTCATTGAAAAGCCTAGTATCAATCACCCCTAAACCACCATAGTTTGTAGGTCTACACATCGCTTTCCATTTAACCATATGATATTTAAACTTATCATTAACCCCTCTCCAAAAAACCTAGACCTAATAGAGTCCATTCTTTTATGGACCTCTTCATTCAGTCTACAGAAACCCATTGTGTAAGTAGGAATACTGCTCAGACAACTGTTAACTAGCACCAATCTTCCCCCTAAGGACAACAATTTACTTTTCCAATTGCCTAGTCTACTTTCTATTTTACTGATCATCTTATCAGTAGCTTTTCTCTTAACATCTCTGTCTCCTATAGAAATCCCCAAATATGTCAAAGGAAATTGACCCAGCTTACAATCAAGCCTCTTTGCCACATTCTGAGCTTCAACTTTATCAACCCCAACAACAAAAAACTTCGCTTTTGTGATAATTGATTTCCAAACCCGACATCCATTCAAAGCAATAAAGCGGAAATTTTAGATTAAGAATGTAATCCTCCTTATACTCAAGCATGAGGACTGTGTCATCAGCATATTGTAACAGAGGAACACCCCGTAAATAAGATTGGAAACTACTCCTTTGATCAAGCCTTGATGTTGGGCTCTATCAATAATTGATGCCAACACATCTACAATCAGATTGAATAAAAGGGGAGACAAAGGATCACCTTATCTCAACCCTTTGTGAGTGGCAAAATAGGGACCCATAGGACCATTAATATTGATACTTACTTTACCACCTCTTACAGACTTCATCACCCAATTAATCCATTTCCCAGAGAAACCTCTACTTATCAAAACACTTTCTAGAAAACATCAATTAACTTTGTCATAGGTCTTTTCAAAATCAAATTTGAGAATACCCCTCTTTTCTTAGTAACTCTCAACTCATGTAAGATTTCATGGAGAGACACCACTCCATCTAAAATATGCCTCCCTTTAATAAAAGCAGTTTGACTCTCATTAATGACTTTATGAGCCACTTCCCCCAATCTAACAGCCAACAACTTGGTTATAATTTTAAAACTAACATTCAGCAAGCAAATTGGCCTAAATTGTTTGATAGTATTAGCTTCCTTAATTTTTGGCACCAGAGTAATCATCCCAAAATTTAACCTCTTTAGGTCAAGATTCTCCTCAAAAAAATCCCAAATTAAGTCCATGAATGAGTGTTTAATGCCTTCCCAGAAGGACTTATAAAAGCAAGTAGGAAAACCATCAGGCCCAAGAGCTGAATCATTTCTAAGGCCTTTAATAACCTTCCAAACCACCTCCTCTAAAAAATTCTGAACCAAATACTCAATATCCTTTACTGAGATCATATCTTCATTGTAATACCCCAAGTCTACTTAAGTGAAAAGAAAGAATTAGAGAGAAGGACCAACTAGAAAAAAATAGAATTAACAGACGATTAGAGGAGGTTTCTGTAATTTTTCGGCAACCTGGGCCTCAGGCTTTGGCCCAGGAGGCCCATGAGGGTTGGCCACCAATAAAAGGAGGGGGAAACCCTAGGGTTGGTACTGTAGCACGACGTGCTACAGTAGCTTCCACTGCTACAGTACCCCCATAAACAGTAGCCGCCCCGCCTCCTTTGGGCGCTGCCGACCAAGAAGAAGAAGGAAGGGGAGAAGAGGGAAGGGAAGGGAAGAGGGACCGTGTGCTGTTCACCGCGTTCGACAGTGGGTTCTTCAAGGGTAATCCCGATCCCCATTCTTTGGGTGGTGTATTTGATTAATTAGGCAACGTCGATAATAGATTTGTTTAGAACAGTCAGTAATGGCCGACATTTTGAGGAAGTTAAGTGTAGATTCTAGTCTAGCCGCCTCCTAGAGAGTTGGGGATGACATCACTAGCTTTCAGTAGAGTATTAGATCACGTCGTTTGGACGAGCGGTTTAGGAGTTATGAATTTCGTAGCGCTGTTGTTCCAGAATCTGCTACAATTCGACAGTTGTTTAGTAGTCGAATTAAGCGGATAGCTAAAGAATTTATGGGAGGTCCCACTATAACAAAAGATGTAGATAATTGTCTTAGCTTTCGGGGAAGCTCAAGAACACAAAATTTGGATCATTATTCTAAACGTTATGATAGTTTTAATATCTCTGTCTAGAAATAGTTTTAATATCTCTGTCTAGAAACCCGACGTGAATTAGTTGTTATGTTCATCAGCTTGGTAGGGGTAGTAAATGGCTGAATCTAGAAGGCTCACCAACTAGGTTTAGATGGAGGATTTGATAAGATTTCAAGAGAGTCCAAGAACACCCCATTTGGATCTATGTACTAAAAGATATGAATTTTTATTACGATATGCATCGAGGGAGATCATTGTTTAGGATTTTGGAGTTGGGGTTGCGCGAGAGAGTATAGTTTTTTCGTAAGTGCTTCTAGCTTCGTTTTGGTCCAGTATTGTTATCTTAGAGTGTTTGTTGACTTACCTCAGGTGGGGGATTGGTTCTGGGGGCAGCGCCCTCTTCGCGTCCTTTGTTCTCGCACGGTTGAGACAAGTACATTGTTTCATACATTAGTTGTGAATGCTTGATCATGATTGCGTGTATTTGATACATGATAGCGATGCACGGTTGCTGGCATGGTTTGTGTACTAATAATGATGAATGCTCAAAGTATGACTAAGTTCAATTCATGTATGATGTTATTGCTTTTGGCATGTTGATGATGAATAGAGAACTGTGCATATGCATATTGAGATCATGTTGAGGCTTGGTCATCTAGTGACCAAGCATGCATATCTCATCTAGTGACCAAGCATGCATATCTTTGAGGTCCCCGTCATGTATATGATGGGCTTGAGGTCCCCACACTTGTGGAGTGTGGGCTTGAGGTCCCCTTTACTTACAGAGTATTGGGCAATTGGTCCCTGTACTTGCGAGCATAGGCATGGGTATGCAGCGACGGTTGTATACCTTGTTGTAACACCCTGGCTAGCCATAAGCCAAAATGTTACCTAAAGAACCTAACCTACATCCATAAACATAAGAATTGAAGTAATAATCCAAGCTATAACGAAAGGAAGGAGGACCGCTCAAAACATAGTAGCACAAATATAATATGAACCTATGCAAGTCAAATACCACAGCGGAAAATAAACATCCATAACCAAACGGGAGACATCATCCACATGTCATCTCAACTATTACAATTTATCACTAATCAAATGAAGGAAATTAACCAAGTTCTATTATTAAAATTGGAATATGGTGTAGTGTGGTTCGTGCAAGTCTACTCCCTCCCAAAAGAATCATCATCACCGGCCACCTAAAACAAACAACAAACAAGAGTGAGTCCGGGACCCAGCAAGTACAACGAATACAAGAACATACTTCGCATAGAAACATGGCACAATAGAAATATCTGTAAGGAAGAACTGTAATGCATGGATGCCATGAACTGGTTGGACTGCACTCGTGCTTATACCGGTATAGCAACTGACACACCCGTCGGTGTTCACTTAAGTCCGTATTTACCGAAATACGGGGATCCAAATTACCGTACGAAGAACGTTTCATACGGGTGTCCAAAACTGCCCACATTGGAATGGTGGGACTTCACTTGCCCATACTGGAATTGATGGGACTTTAGACTCCACTCCCGTGGAGCTCCACTCCCGTGGACGGAACATGAACATGGATGCATGAATAAATTTATGAATAATGGCTAATAACATCTTCACATATATGAAAGAGTATACACAAAGAACATAATCATTGAAACTTCTTGACTACTTTATTCTCCACTCCCGTGGATATTCCACTCCCGTGGTTGGAACTTGAACATTGAAACTTCTCACACATCAACATAGCACAATACTAATCAACGAGCATCCAGTGGTTACAAATCACACAAAAGTCATTGTACTTGCCTTTAGTGTTGCGATGCGTTGGGAGGCAACGAAGAAGCCGCTAACCTTGGCGCCTCACCCCCTACACCAAAGTTACTCAATAAGAACCAAGTCATCATGACACTACTCGCATCGCCCCTAACACTTACCCCAACCCCATCATCTAAATTGTACCCATTACTTGAATTAAACCACATACTAGCAGAAAGCCTTAACGGACAGCAGCGGTAAAAAAAACATAACTTTTGCTCTAAAACTCAAAAAGGGGTGTTCTCAGGTTCAATTGAAAAGTAATGAAATTATCTACAACAAGCTAGTTGATGGAAATCTCGATCTGTCAGAACTTCCGACAATTCTGGACAGCAGCACGGAAAGTGCCATAACTTTTAATTGGCCAAACGAAACTTAGAGTTCTTTATCAATATCAAAAGCTAAGACCTAGGCCTACAATAACCTAGTTGGGTGAAAGCCCTGAATTTGCCATTAACCTGAACATATATTAAAAGACAATTTGACAATTCGTTCTTGTCAGGGTTCTGGACAGTCAACTTAAAACGTGCATAACTTTTGTTCTACAAATTCAAACGGGGTGTTCTTTATCAATCCTGAAAGCTACTGAGATCACGTACAAAAGTAGTTATGGGCAAGACTTCTGAATCTTCATCTAACTAGGTCAAATATTAACAATCACAGAGTCTGCTAATTCTCGTCAGAATTCTGGACAGCAGAAACTAAAACGATCATAACTTTTGATCCGTACGTCGGAATTCAGTGTTCTTGGCGGCCACCGAAAGCTAAGAACAATACCTACATAACTCTAGGAGATGGATGACTCAAATTCGGCTTCTAAGATCACAAAACAGACCACCCAAGATTCTGGACAGAATTAACTTTCTACTCGCAGCAATACGATCTAATCAAATATGAACCAAATCACATCTACCACTAATCAAACGATGAGGATCGGCATTCATTACCCTTGCAGCAACCAGGAAGTCGCTGATCAAACCCCATGAAGAACTCCTCCTTCCCCGATCCCTTCCTTTCACGTTTGGTGAGCTCACCCGCTGCTTCTCCCTTCGTCCGCCGTCTTGGACAGCAGCGAGGAGGCACCACCAACTGGAGGGGAGGTGCTGGATCTTGGTGGACAGGAGGGGAGGTGGCTGCCTAGGGGAGAGGAGGGGGTGGCGGCTCAAGGGAGGGAGGAGGGGAAGAGAGGTGCGGCCAAAGGAGGAGGAGAGGGGGAGGGGCGGCTAGGGTTTTGGGGGAGGGTGGCACCTCCCCCCCCTATGGCCGGCCAGGCCTCATGGGCCAAGGCCTAGGCCCAGGTTGCCGGGAAAACGCAGAAAACCCCCTCTATTCTCCTGATTAAACGTTTTTCCAAAAGAAACTTTCTACCGATTAATTATTCTCTCCCGAAAATTATTTCTAGCACTATCGGAGAATTACATTAATTCTCTCTCAATTTGTATTGCACTCTCAAATGAAAGCATAAGCATGTGGGATATTACATGCTGATGTTGTTATTTTGCATTGTAATGTTTTTTATGTACTTGCTGAGTCGGTGGAGTCACTCTTATTGTTGTTGTTTTAGGTACTCAATCCAATAACGACATGCATGGGAGGGAGTAGCTTTTTGTTCGCACGCACACTGCCATGAACCTTTTATAGTTGATTAAATTTCAGATCGTGCTTTAATAAATGAGCGAACTTCTTAAAGGATTTATTATGGTTATGTTTACGCGTTGGATTATTTGTATTAATGATGAGTAGCATATTTTGGATATTTGTGAATATGCTTTAGTCGCTTAGTATGTCATGAATGCCTATTGATTATGCTAAGTGTTGGATTGTTTAATTTTCATAATTGTATCTCTGAATCCTCGGGTATACACTACAACACAAAAGCCCTATAGAGACGCTTATTTTATGGGTTAAAGACGTTTTCAATCATCTCTATAGCATCGTAGAGTCGTTTTTGTAAAGTATCACCGAGCGCTTCCCACGCACCATGTCAAAGATTATAGAGACGTATTGTTAAGCGCATCTACAATGATATGAGTTGTTTAGATTGCGCCTCTACAAGCTTGAGACATTTTCATATATGCATTTCCATATCATCTCTACTCTCCCTAGTGATGCTTTAGTGCGTGCAAGAAATATAGATACGCATTCATAAACGATTTAGATTGAGCTAGAGACGTCCGTTTTTATTTTGTTCAGTAGAAATATTTTATCGCTAGTTAAACTACAATGATTCAGAGGATATAGTATCACATACTTTCATAAGAAGTTTCAGATCTTAGGTAAAACCATTTCAATTGTAGAAATACATTGTCGATATATAAAAAACCAAAAGAAAATATAGACACTCCGTTATGGAGTGAATCGAGTTAACAACTGAATCTAGCATCCACATACAAAGGTGCAAACACACCGAAAAAAATCCTACAAATCCTACAACAGAATCAGGCGACGAGTGACTAGAGGGCAGCGGTAGCGGCGACGTCTTCAGGAACAAACAGCCTAATCCACCTCCAAATAACAGAGCCCGGTACCTGTACAGTGATAAACTTGTTTATTATGTCTATTCATGTCTCAAAAAGAAATCATGCACGCATGACATAAGAAGGGTTGTATTTATCGAAAACAAAGGAAATACACAATATGAAATTCCAATCATGTGTCCGCCATCAGAAGAAGTATTATTTCACCTAGTAGGAGATAGCAAATGCAGAGAGCTCAAGGTGAAAACTCATGCAGCTTAAACTTTTAGCACAAAGGCAACATACTTTCCACAGAGAAAAACTAGTTATATATCTACCATTACAAACTAACGAAAAAGACTTACCATCATGACAGTTTCTCCAAGACATTTTCCACCATATTTCTTTGTTGTATGCGACCCAAAGATTCTGATTTCATAATTGCACTCGATACAATAATGACATTACTTGGCGAAGGAGCATTCACCTACAGGATACAAACCAATATGACAAGCACAACACATATTACCAATTTACAGTTTTTCAATTAAAAAATAAATAAGATTAATAAATGAATGGTAGAAGCCAGAATTGTACCCAAACTAGACCATTTAGTCCAACTGCTATCTCAAATGATAGTTTTTTCCCATGTGCCTCTAGAACTGGACATGTTGGAGAACTTAACAGACTACAAGCACCAAAGAGAATACATAAGGAAAAAACAAATACTACTGTTCTTTAAAAAAAAAACAAAAAACAAATGCTACTGCATTGTTGAGGAATTATGGTGTGTATTGTCCTCACATTCTTGACAGGCCAGTTGATGTTTGTTTCAAACATATAGCCGTTTTTCAATTGACCAAATTTTGCTGCCTTTCCCGTAGCTGCAAAATAAAGTCTGTAGCATTATTGATAGTGGTACCACGAAACTAATAGAATGAATATACTACAACAGTCTAGCCAGAAATAGTATCATTTTGCAAGGTGAAAAGTTCTCACACCCAAGGAATGAAGGTTCGCAAGGTGAGTTTTCTTTTATATACTTCTAAGTTCTAACGGACAAGCAACAATTAGAAAAGTTGAATTATAAGCTAAAAACTTTACCATCCATGCATGAGAGATCTGGATTCATGATGCTATTTGCTTTCACCACTCGGGCATATATTAACGTACCAATCAATGCTTGTAATATCAGGAAAAATTTAGTAAATGTTTTCAACAATTAAGACATGGACTACAAACAGTCCTTCCTCTATTTTAATACAAATGAATCAATAATCGCTAGAAGATGCATAGTATGTACCAAGGACGGTTTGGTTGTATGATTCGAAAAGGAGTGGTAGAAGGGTAGCTTGTTTAATTGCTCAGTTGCAGCTTTGACTAATTGAGGCTCAGTGCCACCTGAAGACATTGTGAACATTTCACAAAACATAAATGAACTTCTCTAACTATTTCAAAAGCCACAAAAACAAATGGTGATACAGACATCATTCAATAGAATACATCAGTTCTATGGTATATGATAAAGAAACACTCCAAAGATTGTACATACCTAAAGCTGTACACCATAGTTGTGTAAGAGAATGTAGATACTTCTTTCCATTGATATCATAAACGTATGAACCCTGCATATGTATGTTTATACAAGGTAAGCTGACAGATATAGCTCAACACTTTCGAGTAGAGCAATCAACATGTTAAGCTTTATTTTCCAAAATCCAATGCTACATTTCAAGAGAAGTAAAACGATATAATGCCAGAATTGAGAGTCACAACCTCAGATCTCTCAATAACCAGTGGATGCAAATCATTGCTCACAACCAATTGTGAATGGTGCAACATGCTATGCCCTTAAACCTAGAAAGATCATCATACTTTGCAAATCAAGAATATCTAGTAAAACATATAGAATCCAACTCTGCATACATCTTAGTGCATAACAGAGCTAGACTATGTGCCAATTCTACAAATGAAATGAAAATCTGTATACCCATTTTCTTTAGTTGAGTTAGACCGAGGAGATGGTACTAAACTCAAATATATGACTTGAGTATTAAGGCTTGTCAAGTAAGATGGACCCAAATAAGATTTATGCCTATCGAAGAACTTACTAAGATGTTTGAGTAGTAGCCTAGTAGGGCTTAATCCTGAGCTAGAATGTTGATGACACCCAAGCCTCCCTGTTGTTTAGGACAAAGAATGCTAAAACGTGAGTAACCAGTGATTCCATTCAACTTTGAACTCCACAAATTCAACTTTCCATTAATGAAGAAACTTTCAACTCTGATTTTAACAACTACAAGTCGAATTCAAAGAACATGCATTGTCCAAATAGTAGGAAAACTGGGTTAAACGGGAATGTGCACTCAGCCATATAATAACCATTCAATCAAACTACTAGTAGTATGTCAGCGACAATCTTCCAATGTACTACATTCGCTCTGCAGGACAAATATCAATCAATACATGTCAAACAGTAATGGAACAATGGGGAGAGGATGAGATGAGCACTCACTGGAGGTCTCCAAGTGGACGGGATGGGCTCTCCCGATGGCGACGCCGGAGCTCTGTCGAGGCGGCGGCACCACCACCGGAGCCATGGAGGGAGGGGCGGCCGCCGAGCGTGGAGGGAGGGCACGGACGGAGAGCGCGTGGGCGGCGACGGCGGGCGAGGTCACGACTCGCGAGGGCTATGGAGCCGCGGAGGGAGGGGTGGCCGCCGGCGAGGGCGCAGCGCCGGGCGTGGAGGCGAGAGCGTGGCGCCGGGCGTGGTGGGAGGGCACGGGGGGAGGGGCGGCTGTCGGGCGTGGAGAGAGGGCGCGGCGCCAGGCGTGAAGGAGGGCGCGGAGGGAGGAGCGGCCGTCGGGTGTGGACGGAGGGCGCGAGAGCGGCACAACACCGGCTAGATTGGATTTATGCTTAAGGGTTGAAGAAGTGGGGGAGGTGGAGAGACAGAGGCGTGGGGGAGGTGGACACATGCCTACGGTGAGATTTTATGGTGTCATATAAAAATGTCTTGAGAAACGTCTTTACATACGAGTTGTTGCTTGATGTAGAGACGGATATAAAAACGTCAAAACAAAAACATATTTACGTGATAGTTTGGTTGTAGTGATAGTTAGCTAAACAGGGGAGGTTCTACCGGAATTTTAGTAAAGTGTCATGATTTTAACTTGTTGTATTGCTAGTTTAGTAGCATTCTAGGCTCATGCTGGGCTGGGGTGTTACAGTTGGTATCAGAGCGAGCTGTAGGTCCGTGGTGATTGGATTTACAACTTAGGTAGATTAATTTGCTAAAATTTTCTAATGGTTAATTACTTAAAAACTTGACACACTGGTGCACTGTAGGATGAGATGGGTCAAGCATTGCATTTACGCTTTCGTTATATTGTATTGATGATTTCTGTTATGAGATGATCTTATATACCTATAATATAATTCTATGATTATTATGAGTGATGGTAGCGCATGTTGAGAGGTTGAGGTCGTGGTTGTGGCCCTAGGCTTTACCAGGTCACACCATCTTTTGTGGTATCAGAATAGGAATGTGGTTACCTCGGATGACTTAGTACAAGCGTCGATAGTGAGTATCTTTAGAAAGTTGTTCTCTTCCTTGAGTTCGAATTTGGTCAACTCTTGTCCAGTAGTGGTTGATGAATTTCTTTTGGGTCAGTAGTTCATTGCAGTTGATGGGTTCCGTTGAGAAGGGTTGATGTGTTTTCATTGGCTTAATTTGTCCCTTAAAATAATTACTATTTTCCCAACTGTTGAGTTATTCTTGCGACTAGTGGACTTGGTTAGTTGTCAAGATTGACCTTTATATTGGAGTTTTATCTTTATCGTCGGGAAACATGACCCATTTGTGCGCTTGATGTTTTTGGATAATGAAGGTTTTCTTTTGCAAGTCCTTTAGTAGTGGAAGTTTTGACTCAATGTAACTCTTTTGGGTATTTTGAGTGCTGAAGTTGAAAGGTTCTTTTTATGAAAGAAAACGCTGAACCCTTTAGCGATGTCTTCTCGTGGTTAAGTGAGAGGTTATAATCAAATAAATTAGTAGATATGATATGGGTTATCAAGTTGGGTCTGTAGTGCGGTGTATAATTGATCTTAACTAAGATCCCTAGAAGGAAAGTTGATTAATTTGATGGTCCCATGTAGTAGTTCTTGATGAACTGTGATTAAGGGTATGGCTATACCTAATTGGAATCAATAGAGTTATTAAGAAGTGTGGAACATTGGTGAAAAGGTTGATCATTAGAATTGTTTAGTTTGCTAAACTTGTTAGATTATTTGGGTCTCAATGGATTAATCTAACTTTGTAGGAAGATAAATATAATGATGTGTTCGACCGTTTTCTTAATAGATGATAATATAGAATTTTATTTAATTGGCAATTTGATGATCTTATTTACGCCGTGGGAATACAAATAGAGAAAGGACCATCAATTCGCCCATGATTGAATAATCATCAATGGTTTATGTGTAACACCTCGCCCAACACAGAGCCCGAATGCCACTAACTACACTCGCTATCAATTTTAACATCATTTTATAATAAATTACAGCAAGCATATCAACGATAAGACCTGTCCACGGTCACAATAACACAAGCACAATGATATGACAATCATAGATAATTTATTCCTAGGAGCATAGCAAGGTAGTAAACCAAGTTTAACGCAAACCAATCGATTAAGTCTATTGAATGAATAAACAACTCTAACTTATCATCTTGGGTTATTCAATACCATCATGTCCTAGGTATAAATCATCGTGATATAATACATGTTTCTCATGTCCAATAAATTGAATAATTGGGTGTAGATTGTGATTCCAAGTGCGCTAGCCCTTCCCGAGTGAAACGTCGTCAACGATCACCTAAAAACAACAATAGAGCAAGAATGAGTCCAAGACTCAGGAAATACATAATAAAGCCATAAACAATAGTTTATCAACCATAATCAAGGTTATCATCATCATCTATCTATTTAATGTCATTCTCATACTCAAATAAACAAGCCATATTCCATATAGGTAAAGTTGCACAATTTAACAATTTACTCATATATGCGAATGCACCATCATGCTCATGCTCATATGCATCTCATCAGCTGATACGGGGGAGGCCCGATCTTCTCAGTGAGGAATCGTGGATAGTTGATGCGAAGTAGGCGATGTCGCTAGCTGAACACTCGCGCCAATGCACGAACCCTCAACTCTTCGGAATACGCCCAAAACACACCAGGTAGTTGTTCGTCGCGAGACCACGAACAACGAACGCCAAGTCCCCAATTCCCAATGGAACGACGGCTTGACCCTGGATTGCAGAACAAAACAATGGATCGCCTAATTCTCTCTCAAAGTCCTCGCATGAACTCTGGTGTCGAAAGAACAAGCAATAGCTATGTTTCAATCTTATGCATAAACTGGTCTAATGGATACAAAGGAGGGGCAAGGGTACTTAAGGCGCCCTCCACGACTCACGCACGGCCTAGGGCTGGCTACACACGCCGAATCAAACTCTAATTCGGCTAAGACCCAAAAAACACAAAAAGGAAAACCTAACTTAAATCCGTCACATTGTTTCGGTCATAGCGGCGCGACCGTACGTCTTCTGAAGTTGGGGCCATACCCATTGTGTGGGCCTTGGAATAATCTTTCAAACAAGTCCAAGAACACCCCAATCGGACTCGGTATGCAAAAGTTATGACCTTTTTATTACAGCCCTGTTGGGCTGTCCCGAACCGAATCCGAATTGAATTCTGAGTTGATTCCGAGATGAATTTCGGTTGGGCTTGTGGAGGATCAGAATTGGGCTTGAATTCTTGGGCCTTTCTCCTCTTGGTTGACCCACGTGAGCTTCTCCTCCATTGCTTTGGCTCTGGCCTCCCTCTCCTCCCTCTCGGTTCCAAAGGCTTCACAATGTTCAAACCTGAGAATGTACAAAACATTTGCATGAGGTAGTACCCAATTCTCATCAATGAAAATAGAAGATTCATTAAGAAACAAAAGCACATGTTGATTTAGAAGTTTAGCTCTTGCTCTAGTCAGTGGACCAACATGCACTTCTGCACTTGTATTATTTGTAGCTTCACTTATGGCGTCCATCTCAGTATGTGCATGACCAAAAATAGGGAAAGATGTATCAGTGTTAAGGATGCCTCATCATCCTCCCCTCTTGAAAAGGCATCGTCCTCGATTTGGATCGTCACCACCAAAGAAAGGTGATAAATCGCGACATTGAATGTAGAGCTCACACCATAGTCATCGCGGAAAGCTCTATCTTGTAGGCATTGTCGTTGATCTTCGCAAGCACCTTGAAAGGTCCATCACCTCGTGGCAGCAATTTGGACTTGCGACGTTCTGAAAAACGATCCTTATGATAGTGTACCCAAACCAAATCACCGGTTGAAAAATCATCTTCTTCCTCTTCTTGTTCGCCTTCTCAAAGATAGGACTTGACCTTGCGCTCTATCTCTTCTTTTGTTTTTAGATGCAATTTCTTCACATATTCAGCTCGCTTGGACGCTCCATATGAACATGGTGCTGACTTGAAGTGGCAGCAAATCAAGCGGCGTAAAGGGTTTGAAGCCATACACCACCTCAAAAGGACACAATCTGCGAGTGGAGTGCACGACCGATTATAAGCGAATTCCACGCGGCAAACAATCCTCCCACTCGCGCGAGTTCTTCTTGATTATAGTCCAGAGTAGCATCGAAAGTGTGCGGTTCACCACCTCCGTTTGACCATCAGTTTGGGGATGACAAGTTGTGCTGAATAACAACTTCGTCCCCAGTTTACCCCAAAGCGTCTTCCAGAAGTAGCTCATGAACTTCACGTCGCGATCTGACACAATAGTGTGTGGCACGCCATGTAGCCTCACAATCTCCCTGAAAAACAAGTTAGCAATATGCGACGCATCGTCGCTCTTGTGGCACGGAATAAAGTGTGCCATCTTCGAAAAACGATCCACAACGACAAAAACAGAATCGCTCCCCCTCTTAGTCCTAGGCAGTCCTAAAACAAAATCCATACTAATATCCTCCCATGGTGCATTGGGAACAGGTAGAGGGGTATACAAACCGTGTGGATTCAACTTCGATTTCGCTTTGTGGCAAGTAATGCATCGCTGCACATACCTCTTCACATCTCGCCTCATCTTAGGCCAATAAAAGTGATCGCTCAGCATAGACAACGTCTTCTCATGTCCAAAATGTCCCATCAATCCACCTGCATGTGATTCCTACAGTAATAACAAACGCACGGAGGATTCTGGAACGCATAATTTGTTAGTGCGAAACAAAAACCCATCATGGATGTGAAATTTATCCCAGCCTTTTCCCTCTTTGCAATGTGCGTAAGGAACGGAAAAATCATGGTCATGAGCATATAAATCACGCAAACTCTCTAAACCAGGAACTTGCACTCCTAATTGAGTTAAAAACACACTTTTCCTAGAAAGAGCATCAGCTACCACATTTTCCTTTCCCTTCTTGTATTTCACAATGTAAGGAAACGACTCAATGAATTCGACCCATTTGGCATGTCTACGGTTCAGATTTGCTTGGCCTTTTAAATACTTCAATGCCTCATGATCAGAATGAATAATAAACTCTTTAGACCATAAATAGTGTTGCCAAGTTTCTAACGCACGCACTAACGCATAAAGCTCTTTGTCATAGACCGGATAATTCAATTGAGCACCATTCAGTTTCTCACTAAAAATAAGCTACCGGTCTACCCTCTTGCATTAAAACACCGCCAATACCCAATCCACTAGCATCACACTCAATTTCAAAAAAATTAGTGAAATCAGGTAAAACAAGCAACGGTGCTTCAGTCAAGCGTTTCTTAAGTTCAGCAAAAGCATTGTCTTACGCTACCCCCCACACAAATTCAACACACTTTTTAGTAAGTTCATTCAAAGGGGCAGCGACGGTGCTAAAATCCTTCACAAAGCGCCGATAAAAACCAGCGAGACCATGAAAGCTTCTAATCTGACTTACGTTCACAGGAGTTGGCCAATTTTTAATCGCTTCAATTTTAGACTCATCTACTTCAACTCCCTGTGCAGAAACAACATAGCCCAAAAAGATGACACGATCTTTGCAAAAAGTGCACTTCTCTAAGTTCCCAAATAACCTAGCCTCACGCAAAACTTGCAGAGCTTGTCTAAGATGGTCTATGTGTTCAGATTCAGTGCGACTGTAAATCAAAATATCATCAAAGTACACAACCACAAATTTACCAATCAAATGCCTTAAAACATGATTCATTAAGCGCATGAAAGTACTAGGTGCATTAGTTAAACCAAAAGGCATGACTAACCACTCATACAACCCAAATTTTGTTTTAAATGCTGTTTTCCACTCATCCCCTTCATGCATCCTAATTTGATGGTAACCACTGCGCAAATCTATCTTAGAGAAAATAACGACACCACTCAATTCGTCTAGCATATCATCTAAGCGAGGTATAGGATGACGATATCGAATTGTGATATTATTAATCGCTCGACAATCTCACGCACATACGCCATGAACCATCTTTCTTAGGAACTAAAATAACAGAACAAACACAAGGCTTAAGCTTTCACGCACATACCCTTTGGAGAGAAGCTCTTGTACTTATTTCTGAATTTCCTTTGTTTCCTCGGGATTGGTGCGGACGGTGGTCGGTTCGCAATGACGCTCCCGAATCAAGTCGATCTTATGTTCTATCCCACGGATTGGTGGTAGCCCAGTGGTACCTCGCTGGAAAGACGTCAAGTCCCGCAAAACACAAGCAACACCACTAGGAAGAGAAGACAAGTCGTTAGTCGAAGCAAGGTGTCTTTGTACAACAAGACAAAGTGCACCAAATTGGGATCTTCGCTGAATTCTCTCATCTCGATTTGGTGGTTAACATCACTAAATTCTTCTCTCGCTCTTTGGTAGTCTCAACGTGCATCTCAATTTTCTCGCATTGAAGAATTCACAATCATTGCGGTATAAGCGCTTCAAGATGATATCCATATTGTTCCATCGAAATGTGTAGCGATTTGTACGCCCATCGTGAAGCAGCAGAATGGTCATATTGCCATGGCCGTCCCAAGAGCAAGTGACACACCGTCATAGGCACTACATCGCAGTCCACAGTGTCGGTGTACTTCCCAATAGAAAACGTCACACGCACCATATAGTTCACCTTCACTTCCTCTTTGTCGCTCAACCATTGCACATGATAAGGACGTGGATGCGGCAAGTACTTCAAACCCAACTTATGACAACTCCCACCATCAATAATCACTTTGCACACCTTACCCTTATCAAGTTTTGCCCAAGTCTGAAATAAATTGCACCGCTGCTCGAGTGACGGTGATGGCATCACACTAAGCACCTTGGGTGTGCAAACAATAGAATATTGCTCAGTGTTAGGGAACTCAGGATCGCACTCACATTGCTCTATGTCATCGGTGTGCAAGACTGGCTGTGCATCAGGCGACTCATCATCACTAGCTGAAACATAACCGCCATCTTCGGTGATAAGCATAGTTCTGACATTTGGGCAGTCCCTCTGAAAATGGCCAACACCCTTGCACTTGTGGCAAATGATGTCACGTGAACATCCTGTTGACCCCATAGACGAGGTCACACTAGCAGCGGGCGCCGCAGGTCGACGCACCAGTGATGGTGTACTCTCCAGCTTCTTACTTGCGGAACTACGCATTGCCGAATTGCTTCCGGCCGGAGGAGTGCTCCTGTTTAGCTGGCTATTGTTATATGGATGTCCCGGACTGGCTGAAGAACGTGAACGAGCAGCGAATCGTGCGTCATCAATCACTTGTCGCTCGGCTTCGCGTGCTTGGTGCAGCAACTCAATCATATCATTATAGGGATGGTGATTGACAATGCGCTTGACAACATGATTCATGCCACTAGAAATCTCGCCATGGTCTCTTCTTCATTCTCGCGACATCCGCATGTATCATGATAGTCTCCATGTTCTTATGATATTCATCAATTGATCTCATACCTTGTCGCACCTCACAACTTCTCAAATAGTGAACGCTTGTAGTGGCGAGGTACAAAGCGTGCCCGCAAATGCCGCTTCATCCGCTCCCGGTGATAATCGGCAACTCATGACGCTCCATGCGCTACGGATGAATTGCTCCCACCAATGTGTGGCATAATCATCCAAGCCATTGGACGCAAGCAACAGCTTCTTCTCATTGGAATAGTTGTTCATCCGAAACAACTTATCAACTTTCAGCTCCCAAGTGAGGTATTGTTCGACATCTGTACCACCTGAAAATATAGGGAGAGTAAATTTGGGCTTAGCGACAAAATCTCGGCGTCGCCGTGTCGAGGACGCTGCACATTGTTGCGGTGGTGGCGCTGTCGGTCATCGTCATCGACGGGGAAATCGTCATCCCATTGCTCGACCTCATCAACCCAGCTACGAGGTGCACGATGCACACCTCCTCCGTGGACACCCTGGCCGCCGTTGCCTCGGCCACGCCCATGTGCCTGAGGGCGTGCCGCGGCTGCCATCCCGACGTTTGGCGGCACCGCCATGCGCCGCGCCTGCCGCTGGCGTCGCTCCTCATCCACACGAATAGCACGCTCCTCCTCGGTCTCATTGTGCAAAACGGCCGGGGGGCCGTGCACACTTGTGTCATCAGCTTGCGCAGCCCCACGCAGATTGTGTTGTGCGAACATGGCGCGTAGCTCCAGGAAGTTATTGTTGATGGCCGTACGTAATTGTGTGACCTCCTCCCCGAGAGTGTTCAGTCCAGTCTGAACTTCCCCGAGCTCATCGCGCACGCCATTGTCACCATCATGAAGTTGTTTTTGTAGCATCTCGCGCAACCGAGTGTACTCTGTCCACGTAATCGGCGCCTCCGGATTAGGTGGATCCTCCTCGTGACCTGACATGGCAACAACTCACAAACAAGAAACGAGGTTATATCTGGGTTAGTAAAACAAAAGCTCTCTCTACTACGCTCGCAACTCACTGTCCTGAAAACAAGGCAAGCTTACCGTTCCAAAGTGAATCAAGGACGGTAAATCGACGAGCCATGACAATAATGACCTTAACCCGTGAATGTATGAGCGTAACCAAGAGCAAAGGAGTACACAAACGGGTGTAGGTGGAGCTTGGACGGTATGTGTATATCCTATGCAACTGATATTCAAGGTATTGTAAAGCTAAGTAATGATCCAAGCTAGAGTATTTTGCCTATGTGCTGATCCAAAAGGTTTAAGCGAAAGTGTATGAACGCACACGCAAAGATAAATGAGACTTAATGCAAACAAAGGAATGAGCTCAAACGGAAATAGAGATAAAACAAGCTCGTTTTGCACCAAGTACAAGGATAGACGCTAGCCAATTGCAACAAAATATACTAGGGCACAAGATTGCTCAAAGAAAATTGAAAAACACAAACTGAAACTATGACCCGGTACTGTAGCAGCCCAAATTAGGCGCAGATCAACTCGGAAAAGGATGCCGTCTTCACGGGAAACCTTAGAATCACTTGTAGAGGGTATGTGTCAGTTTGAGCGAATTCGAGAAACTTGAATTTTTCGGTTTGCGGGCCCGTTTTGAGGCCCTAAACGACCTTTTTTGGGGTCAAAGTTGCTGCGCGTGTGCCCGATGGCTTACGCGGATCTAAAATCCCCAGATTTCCAATCGGAGGTCGTATGCAAAAGTTAGCTTTTTTAATGTCGCAGCTCTTTCTATATGCGGCTACCTTTTGCTCTTCTGTTCTCTCTTCTTTCAATGTCTGAATGTATTTTGTGCTACTCTCGTGTTTGCGTAATGTCCACAATTCAGCAAAGTGTAAACAAAGTTCAATGAGCAGCCCAAAGCAATATCAATAGCTAGTCTCAAGATGAAAGGATATATAAAAGATAACAAATGTGGTTCAATGGTGATGATGTCGTGGTGAAACACAAGATGGAGCAATTGGACTCGGATTGTGTTTGAGCTAGAGGTTGATACTGGACGCTAGTCCCACCAAGGAGTTCGGATAAGGAAACAACACTGCTTTGGATTACAGTTTTGGGTGCTAATTGAGGAGTTCAATCAGCAATTTTCGACAAAGATTAAGCTACGCAATGGAAACACAAGGATCAGCACTAAAACAAAACTCTAATGGATGAAAACTTAACTAAACGCACAAGAAATAACAGATTAAACTACGGTTTTGGTATTGCAATTTTCGGTTTATTGGACGATAGGAAAGAAAACGAATCTAACTACGGTAAAGAAGTTCTCACCGAGTAACCCTAGAATCGATACCACATGATACGGGGAGGCCCGATCTTCTCGGTGAGGAACCGTGGATAGTTGATGGCAGGCGATGTCGCTAGCTGAACACTCGCGCCAATGCACGAACCCTCAACTCTTGGAATACGCCCAAAACACACCGGTAGTTGTTCGTCGCGAGACCACGAACAACGAACGCCAAGTCAGAACACCCAGACCCACATTAGCACGGAATGCTACTAAACCACTCTCTGACCACCAATAAATTCAAGATAAATTAATTCGGCAACATCTCTAGACAAGAAGCATTAAGCGGAAGCATAAACAACTAAGGGAATAAAGATAATGGTAACAAGTTCAATAATTAAACAACCTCTAGCAGATTAATCAAAGAATGGTTCACAAGTCCATCCTTATTAAATAACATAAACCTCCACAAATAGTTAAGCATTTGGCTAGAATTTCATCGACTTTATTACAACATGAGTTGATGAACCATGTGCATTATTGTGGTGCCGCTCTACCCATCCATGAATGCTCAACAAACACTGTAGGGGAGAAAACAAGGGTGAGATAAAAATCTCAACAAGCAAACTGCTTAACCGGCTATTCAGACTACAAACAAACATACAACATCATTAAAGTATCCAAATGTCCACATCCATAATGTGAATCCACATTCATTTACAAGCCAATTAAACTACAATGATATTAAGCATCAAAATCCAATCCCCATAATGATCACAATTATAGCCTCAACCATATTTACTACCAATGATAGTAAAATATTAACAATTACATCTTGATCAACTGCTTCATGTTAATCACCACTACCACTACCAATGACAATAAAGTATTAACATGTTTTACCTCATAACTTTACTATTTCTCGCATTCACAACTGCTATCCACAATTACCACAAGAGAGAAGAATCTCATGCCACAATCACAACCTCTACCATACCACAAGGGATGAACCCCCACTCCACAACCACAACCACAATACTCATACCACAAGAGACTCTCATGAGTCAATTTCCACATTGCAACTATGAAGTTGCGTTTGTTTGCAAAAATAACTTCACCTCAATATCTTGCACAAGTATGCAAATGATCTTTCCACAATGCAATGCATATGTATGCTATGCTCCATCGCACCTTTACCCAACAAGGTAAAGGTATGCATCGTCTTCTGACAATGCACGATGTTGTACTGCACGATCGCGGCTATAGCGCGACATCCACAATGCAAATGTCATGATATGTCATGAATGATATGAAAATCATAAACCACAAGAATTTAACCACGAAGATCAACAACATACTCATCATGAATATTTTCTCATAATCCACATGTGTCTCATTAAGCATAATACCAACGTGTCATAAGACCATTACCACATAACACACACCCGATTCACCAAGATCAAAATCAATCGATCTAGATGGAACTCTATCACATAGACCACCACATGATCATCATGAAAATAACCACAAGGAATTATCAACATGTCCACCTTGAGTTTATTTTTCATATTCCGCATTTGGCTCATTAGGCGAATTACCACAATACTACCCAAACTCAACCAAACATAACAATTGATTAATATCTTGCTACCACATTCTTACTTAGAAAACATGTAACCATGGCATATCATTTAACATTACGTCAATCATGCATGGTGCAAGTAGTAAGAAAACGGGTTAAACCGTAGCACAACCGCTACATTTACTTGCCTTCCACGATGCGACGCGTTAGCGGCAAAGATGATACTCCTAAACCTGAGGCTTCACCTCCTAAACAGGTAAAATAATTTCAATTAAGACATAATATACTCAGCGCTACTAATCGGCATTCTACATCGCTTACTTGATGACTCAAAACGAGTTTACAAATCTGAAACTGAAAACAATGTTTCCTGCCATATACCGTTCCTGGACAGCGCACGGTAATTGACATAACTCATGAACTGGAAGTCAAAAGAGTAAACCCAATTTCTGTAGATTCTTAACTGACTAATCTACAATACTCTAGTTGACACGAAAAACCAATTCGGCCAAAATATTAGGCTAACCATTGTCTGAACTTTCAGTACAGAAACTGCCTACACAATCGAACAGCAAAACTAAAATGACCATAACTTTTAATAGGTAACTCCGAATTGATCGTTCTTTATCAATCTGAAAAGGTTATCGAATTACCTACAATAACCTAGTTGGGTGAACTTTCAGATTCTTCCAATTTCCTATCATATTTTAGGAAATATCCAGACAGTTTATTCTCGTCAGATTTCTGGCAGCAGATACTAAATCGACCATAACTTTTGACTCAGACCTCGGAATCGAGTGATCTTCGCGGCTACTGAAAGATAACGACATAACGCACATAACTCTAGGAGATGGAATCTTAAAATTCAGCCTCTAAATACACGAAAAAACCACGCAAGATACTGGACAGAATTGAATCTTCTGCAGCCCAACAATTAACCAACAATTCTAATCGGTTTCGCATCTACTATGGATCAAACAGCGGGGAAGGCATCTCGTTACCCTTGTAGAACCGCTAGCTTGCTGAACCAATCCCCACGCGAGTTCTTCTTCTCCTTTCCCTCCTTCTTCTCCTTCCTCTCCTTCTTCTCCTTCTTCTCTTTTCCTTCTTGCGCAGGCAGCAGCCTAGACGAAGGGAATCGCGAGGAGCAGCACCAGGGCAGGGGAGGCGCAAGGAGAGGGAGGATTCGGCCAAGGGTGAGGAGAAGGCGGCTGCAAGTGGGAGGAGAGAAAGGGAGGCGGCTAGGGTTTGGGAGGTGGCTCCTCCCCTTTGGCCGGCCACTACTGGGCCGATGGGCCAAGGCCCAGCCCAAGTAGGTGAGAAAACACAGAAAAACCCTCTCTTTTCTTGTCTTTGCTGAATTCTGAAATTAAACTCTTCCCGATTAAATAATTCTCACCGATTAAATTTAATTAACCCGATTCTTGACTTCTCACACTTCCGGAGTATTACACTCTTCCCACCTTAAAAGGATTCGCCCTCGAATCCTACTCTACAGACCACAAAGAGAAGAACAACAAGCAAAAAGCAACCCAAACTAGGAGTACTCACCAGCCTCGAAGAGCTCGGGGTACTTCTTTCGCAAAAGATCCTCCAACTCCCACGTAGCTTCTCTCTTAGACTGATTCGTCCAAAGGACCTTCACATACTTGATGGTCTTATTCCTCAAGACCCGCTCCGACGTATCCAAGATACGAACTGGCCGACTCTCCACAGTGAGATCCTGCTCCACTGTGACCTGTTCCAGGTCAATCTTGTGTTCTGGATCCATAAGTATTTCCTCAAGATAGACACAAGGAAAACATTGTGCACACCACTCAATGAGTTTGGCAACTCTAAACGATAAGCCAAACTACCCACCCGAGCAACCACGAAAAAACCGATGTACTGGCTAAGCTTCCGGTGGTACCAAACGAACAATACCCTTAGTCGGAGACACCGAAGGAGCACAAGGCTTCCCACCGCAAAATCCAACTCTGCGCGAACAACCGCATAACTCTTTTGTCGGTACGAGCAACCAATGTGTCCTGCCATTTTGGCAAAATTTCCATAAAAACTATTAAGACCACTTTCTAAAACCATCCTCTTTCTTAAAACACTTTCCTCTTATTAAATATACTGGATAACCCAATATACCCTTTTAAAAGAATTTGATCACAAATTCCACACACATCATTCTACTAGAGCACAACATGGTATCTATTGCAAGCGAACCCAAAGAACGGATGAGTAAAGAACTCTCAAGCATCACACTAGCAACCAGACTTTCCATCAAAGGACCACGATCCAAATCAAAAGATTCACCACAAAATATTTCTACTCGCCAAGTAGACAATTGGAGAACCACACCACATAAGCTAAGAGTGAAAAAAAAATCACTCGACAGACCAAAACAATCAATTTCTTTTCCTAATCGAAAAGACTACGCATCAACATACGTCAACTCAAAATGCAAATGGTCTCTGCCATAAACACACAAAGATAAACAAGAATCGGAGAGCATCGCACTACTTGACATAACAATAATTTCCCAATTCATTTCTTTTAATAATTTAACTTCCTTAAACCAAGGATTTTCAAATCATTACCCAACACACCACTCATTTAACTCAAGTTGGCCACCTCAACAATTAGCTCAATTGAGTACATCATCTACACCATTGTAGATAGACTCTACTGGCCCCGCAAATCATACTCTAACCCAAAACCACGACCAACAAAAGGCTTCGCAACCCACAACAATTACCATGTTCTTAGAAGAAGAGGTAAGAAGAAATAAATTCAGCATACACAGAAAATGGTTATCATCACAATAGCCAAAAGACCAAAAGAATAACAAATAGCAATGAGGTTGGAAAAACACAAGATAAGATCATCTGTACCTCAAATACTTCTAGTACAACTTTTCCTTTCAATAAGAAGCAATTTTCTTTTATTACAACATCCCGCCATTTCCAACAAAGGATGCTTGAAGACCACAACACAAGATTCAAATAAAACCAATAAGATCAATCAACACGTCGCTTTACTCGAGCAACATCGACTATGACACAAGTCATAAGGTCCAAAAGATTCAAACCGTAAATCTCACACCCTTCAATGCAATTAGTATTATGGAATTAACAAATTCCTTTATTTTTAAAACATTCAACACCATAATCACAACTACATGCTATCGGTTGTATTCACAACAAGATAAAACGTTCTTTACAAAAAAATCATCATATCATCCCACTCCTTCATATTTTTCCAAAAGGAACACCATTAATCACTTCATCATGTTCTTATTATCCAAATAAGATTCCAACTACTTAATCTAGTTAAAACTAGTGCATAAGCCATCACATTAAAACAAACTCTTTAACAAGATGATATTAGAACATAACAACCTCACAAAACATGCTAGAATGAATCTCTTATTAGATTCCATACAGATTATCTCGATCGATGCTCAACTCTAGTTTAGCAACAAGTAATTACACTCTAGCCATTCTTCACAATAATTGATTATTAATTTTTTCATCAGCATAGCAATAATGATCCTATCTCTAATTTGCAATCACAAAGACAATAAAGAGCACTGATTCGATACTCCACCTTATGTTAAGATATTAAAATAAAATAACTTTAAACATCAATAATACCAGACTTTATAAGACAAGATTCCCAAGTCAATACATCCACCTTCATCCATTTCTTTATACATAATTCAACAATTTAGCATGGTAAAAGTTACATAACTTTAATGATTGTACATGCTCATCAAGTATGTAAAGAGAGGACATAATTAAAGTTAATCTTATTAAGGCAATATTCCAACACCTCCTTACTTGACCATCCCGAATGGTCGATTAATTACTTAAGATCAATCAATCCAATCTATCCAACAAGTTGGGAAAATTAAACAACTACAATAGTCAATACAATTGTTTTTCATAATCCTTAATAAATGCATGAGTTCTACACATGTATCGCTAAATTCTTAGCCACAAATCTTCAAGAAACTACAACAGACAACATCATATTAATCAACTTCACTTCTAAAGATGTTAGTAGAAATTAATGATGTACCACGCTAACTTTTCAACTTGATAATTCACAATCTATCAATTATTTACATAATTACCACCTACTACTTAAACACAACAAAACAACATAAAGAGATTTTAACACTCCCTTCTAGGAGAAAATCAAACTTCAAAAGTCGAAATAACTCGGAAGAAATGCATAGAGCCAATGCTTCCACAAGTTAATGAACTTCCCACGTAAGCTTTGATTCTCTCTCAAAATATCAAACGAAATACAAGAGTCATGTTTTCCAAGCAAGAAAGATGGAACAACGGAAAAATACCAGTCTCTCCAAAAGCACCGCTCACGGCGGTCCAACAACCCATCAATCGAAAGAAACAATACTTGGCCTCAAGAACAATTGGAGGCCTAGTGACACCTAACAACCGCAATAAGCACTAACCCGAGAAAAATCATTAATCGCAATAGGCCAAGAATCGCCAACATCAATTCAAGGAGGATAACACTTTTCTAAGAAACTTACCCATGACATCCGCAACTAAGTTACCCGAGGTAATCGTGCATCAATATCCCTGTACCACGAATGGGGGTATAAACTGGCAATGCCCAAGGCAACAGCCGCAAACCCTACCTCTTATCATTGACTATCCTTACTCATAGCATAGAAACAACACATAAACATACAGGATTATCTCATAGCATGAATAATCAATATAACATGTCAAAGCACGAATGCAATGCTTGACCCATCCCATCCTACTGTGCACCAGTGTGTCAATTTAATATTTTTAATTACTACAGACCTAAAGCCCGCTCGATACTCAAGCTGTAACACCCAGGACCCACATTAGCACGGAATGCTACTAAACCACTCTGACCCACCAATAAATTCAAGATAAATTAATTCGCAACATCTCTAGACAAGAAGCATTAAGCGGAAGCATAAACAACTAAGGGAATAAAGATAATGGTAACAAGTTCAATAATTAAACAACCTCTAGCAGATTAATCAAAGAATGGTTCACAAGTCCATCCTTATTAAATAACATAAACCTCCACAAATAGTTAAGCATTTGGCTAGAATTTCATCGACTTTATTACAACATGAGTTGATGAACCATGTGCATTATTGTGGTGCCGCTCTACCCATCCCATGAATGCTCAACAAACACCTGAGGGGAGAAAACAAGGTGAGATAAAAATCTCAACAAGCAAACTGCTTAACCGGCTATTCGGACTACAAACAAACATACAACATCATTAAAGTATCCAAATGTCCACATCCATAATGTGAATCCACATTCATTTACAAGCCAATTAAACTACAATGATATTAAGCATCAAAATCCAATCCCCATAATGATCACAATTATAGCCTCAACCATATTTACTACCAATGATAGTAAAATATTAACAATTACATCTTGATCAACTGCTTCATGTTAATCACCACTACCACTACCAATGACAATAAAGTATTAACATGTTTTACCTCATAACTTTACTATTTCTCGCATTCACAAGCTGCTATCCACAATTACCACAAGAGAGAAGAATCTCATGCCACAATCACAACCTCTACCATACCACAAGGATGAACCCCACTCCACAACCACAACCACAATACTCATACCACAAGAGACTCTCATGAGTCAATTTCCACATTGCAACTATGAAGGCGTTTGTTTGCAAAAATAACTTCACCTCAATATCTTGCACAAGTATGCAAATGATCTTTCCACAATGCAATGCATATGTATGCTATGCTCCACTGCACCTTTACCCAACAAGGTAAAGGTATGCATCGTCTACTGACAATGCACGATGTTGTACGAGATTTGATCGCGCTATAAGCGGCGACATCCACAATGCAAATGTCATGATATGTCATGAATGATATGAAAATCATAAACCACAAGAATTTAACCACGAAGATCAACAACATACTCATCATGAATATTTTCTCATAATCCACATGTGTCTCATTAAGCATAATACCAACGTGTCATAAGACCATTACCACATAACACACACCCGATTCACCAAGATCAAAATCAATCGATCTAGATGGAACTCTATCACATAGACCACCACATGATCATCATGAAAATAACCACAAGGAATTATCAACATGTCCACCTTGAGTTTATTTTTCATATTCCGCATTTGGCTCATTAGGCGAATTACCACAATACTACCCAAACTCAACCAAACATAACAATTGATTAATATCTTGCTACCACATTCTTACTTAGAAAACATGTAACCATGGCATATCATTTAACATTACGTCAATCATGCATGGTGCAAGTAGTAAGAAAAACGGGTTAAACCGTAGCACAACCGCTACATTTACTTGCCTTCCACGATGCGACGCGTTAGCCGGCAAAGATGATACTCCTAAACCTGAGGCTTCACCTCCTAAACAGGTAAAATAATTTCAATTAAGACATAATATACTCAGCGCTACTAATCGGCATTCTACATCGCTTACTTGATGACTCAAAACGAGTTTACAAATCTGAAACTGAAAAACAATGTTTCCTGCCATATACCGTTCCTGGACAGCGGCACGGTAATTGACATAACTCATGAACTGGAAGTCAAAAAGAGGTAAACCCAATTTCTGTAGATTCTTAACTGACTAATCTACAATACTCTAGTTGACACGAAAAACCAATTCGGCCAAAATATTAGGCTAACCATTGTCTGAACTTTCAGTACAGAAACTGCCTACACAATCGAACAGCAAAACTAAAATGACCATAACTTTTAATAGGTAACTCCGAATTGATCGTTCTTTATCAATCTGAAAAGGTTATCGAATTACCTACAATAACCTAGTTGGGTGAACTTTCAGATTCTTCCAATTTCCCTATCATATTTTAGGAAATATCCAGACAGTTTATTCTCGTCAGATTTCTGGCAGCAGATACTAAATCGACCATAACTTTTGACTCAGACCTCGGAATCGAGTGATCTTCGCGGCTACTGAAAGATAACGACATAACGCACATAACTCTAGGAGATGGAATCTTAAAATTCAGCCTCTAAATACACGAAAAAACCCACGCAAGATACTGGACAGAATTGAATCTTCTGCAGCCCAACAATTAACCAACAATTCTAATCGGTTTCGCATCTACTATGGATCAAACAGCGGGGAAGGCATCTCGTTACCCTTGTAGAACCGCTAGCTTGCTGAACCAATCCCCACGCGAGTTCTTCTTCTCCTTTCCTCCTTCTTCTCCTTCCTCTCCTTCTTCTCCTTCTTCTCTTTTCCTTCTTGCGCAAGGGCAGCAGCCTAGACGAAGGGAATCGCGAGGAGCAGCACCAGGCAGGGGAGGCGCAAGGGAGAGGAGGATTCGGCCAAGGGTGAGGAGAAGGCGGCTGCAAGTGGGAGGAGAGAAAAAAGGAGGCGGCTAGGGTTTGGGAGGTGGCCTCCCCCTTTGGTCGGCCACCACAGGGCCAGATGGGCCAAGGCCCAGCCCAAGTAGGTGAGAAAACACAGAAAAACCCCTCTCTTTTCTTGTCTTTGCTGAATTCTGAAATTAAACTCTTCCCCGATTAAATAATTCTCTACCGATTAAATTTAATTAACCCGATTCTTGACTTCTCACACTTCCGGAGTATTACAAAGTCCCCAATTCCCAATGGAACGACGGCTTGACCCTGGATTGCAGAACAAAACAATGGATCGCCTAATTCTCTCTCAAAGTCCTCGCATGAACTCGTGTCGAAAGAACAAGCAATAGCTATGTTTCAATCTTATGCATAAACTGGTCTAATGGATACAAAGGAGGGCAAGGGTACTTAAGGCGCTCCACGACTCACGCACGGCCTAGGGTCGCTACACACGCGAATCAAACTCTAATTCGGCTAAGACCCAAAAAAACACACAAAAAGGAAAACCTAACTTAAATTTGTCACATTGTTTTGGTCATAGCAGCGCGACAGTACGCCTTCTGAAGTTGGGGCCATACCCATTGTGTGGGCCTTGGAATAATCTTTCAAACAAGTCCAAGAACACCCCAATCGGACTCAGTATGCAAAAGTTATGGTTTTTATTACAGCCTGTTGGGCTGTCCTGAACCGAATCGAATTGAATTCGAGTTGATTCCGAGATGAATTTCGTTGGGCTTGTGGAGGATCAGACTGGGCTTGAATTCTTGGGCCTTTCTCCTCTTGGTTGACCCACGTGAGCTTCTCCTCCATTGCTTTGGCCCGGCCTCCTCTCCTCCTCTCGGTTCCAAAGGCTTCACAATGTTCAAACTCGAGAATGTACAAAACATTTGCATGAGGTAGTACCCAATTCTCATCAATGAAAATAGAAGATTCATTAAGAAACAAAAGCACCTGTTGATTTAGAAGTTTAGCTCTTGCTCTAGTCAGTGGACCAACATGCACTTCTGCACTTGTATTATTTGTAGCTTCACTTATGGCGTCCATCTCAGTATGTGCATGACCAAAAATAGGGAAAGATGTATCGTTGTTAGGGATGCCTCATCATCACCGATGCTCGGTATAGCGAGTGTTCACCCGACGATGACACTCTATCCTTCACTCCCGTGAAGTCCCTACCAAGTAGGATTTTATCTAGAGCACTCGACTAGTCATGTATCTTTCTCACCACCTCACCGGAATAGTTACATGACATTTTCACCAACCTGGCTCGTGCAACTCCTATCATGATGAATGTAAATGATGCAACATCTTAAATTATTCATCAATATAATTCATCTCATTAACCCAATATCTCATTCTCATGAACCGAATATCGTGATCTCATTCACTCAATATCATCAATATTATGCATAAGAATAAGCTTAACGACAACATAACAAATAGCATGATAAGTAATATCAATGATGTGGCAAATAACTCGATGATCACCACTCTGTGTACTTGCCTCTTTATCCCCTTATGTAATACCCTGAAAGTGTGATAAGCAAATAGTCGGGAGAGATTAAATATTCGGGAGAGAATTAAATGGATTTACGGGAAGGACCAATTGGAAAATGCTCAATTCAACAGTTAGAGAGGGGGAATTCACTGTTTTTAACCCAACTTGGGCTTGGGCCCCAGCCCATGAGGGCTCAAGGGTGGCCGGCCAAAAGGGGGGCCACTCCCCCCCAAACCCTAGCCGCACCCCCCCACTCCCTCACGTCTCCCACTCCTCCCCCCTTATGACCGCCACTCTTCCCTCCCCCTCCTCCACCTTGCGCCCCAACCTCCTCCCTGGCCACTCTCCCCCCTTGCGCCTCCTCCCTTGCACCTCCCCTAGTCCTCCCCTTGCTGTCGGTGAAGATCATCCATCCCCACTGTCGGCCGAGTGGAGTAGAGAGGGAGATCGCACCCGGGGTGACCGGCCAAGAAAGGAGAAGAAGGTGAAGGAAGGACCTCATCTTCGCGGGGCAAGTTCTTCATCTTGCTGCGATTCTACATGGTTAACATCGCGCGTTCTTCACTGGTTGAGGTGCATTAGTCGCAATTGACTTCGTTTTGGTAGATCGAGTTTCGTCTTTGGTTAGGTCGCGTTCGTCCAAAGAGATTGGATGACGGTTTTCATATTGTTAGAGGCCGAATTTGGGAATCCCATCTCTTAGAGATAGATGGATTTTGTTCATAGCTTTAAGTGTCCACCAAGAACGCCCAAATCCGATTAATGGTCTGAGAGTTATGAATTTTTCAGTACCGCTGTCCTGCTGATCTGCCAGCTTTCGGGCAGATTGTAGGAACCTGGATAAAACTGTTAGTTAAAGTGGAAATCAGGGGATCTCGTTATAACGCAAAATGTAGGTAATTTTCCTACCTTTTCAGAGAGATAAAGAACACAAGATTTGGACTTTCGTAGCAAAAGTTATGGTGGTTCTAGTGTACTGTCCAGAGAACCCGACGTGAATATTGATGTCTGTTAATTTGGCTTGGTAGGGGTATTAGATGGCCGATTTAGAAGGGCCCCTCAACTAGGTTTAGTTGGGGAATTTAATTTGTAACACCCCAGTCCAACACGACCCTGGAATGCTACTGAACTAACAACAAAGCAGATTAAAACCAAGACACTTTACTAAATTCCGTAGAACCTTTCTCTTTAGCTAACTTTACCAAGGGTTCCAACAATTACATTTATCCAAATTAAACAATCGAACATTCAGCATAATCAGAGGCATTCATGACATACTAAGTGACTAGAGCATAATCACCAATATCCAAATATGCTAGTCTTCGTTATTACAAATAATCCAACACGAAAACATCATCATATTGAATCAATTAAGCAATTTGCTCATTTATTAAGGCATGATTTGAAATTTAATCAACTTTAGAAGGTTCATGGTAGTGTGCGTGTGAACATAGAGCTACTCCTCCCATGCATGTCGTTCTTGGATTGGGTACCTAAAACAACAATAAAAGCAAGAGTGAATCCACCGACTCAAGAAGTACAATTCATGGCATCAACAAAGATACATAATGGTAAATCGTCAATTATTATCCATCCACCACACACCAAACGTATCACATGCTCATGCTATGCAAATGCTCAAATGCTCCTTATCTTCTCTTTCTCTTTTGCGCATTACACCGAATGCGAGGTATGCAACCGTCATTTGCAGACCCATGCCCGTGCTCGCAAGCACAGGACCAATTGCCCGATACTCCGCAAGTATAGGGGACCTCAAGCCCACACTCCACAAGTGTGGGACCATAAGCCCATCGCTTACATGATGGGGACCTCTTTCAATGCCCACATTCCACGAATGTGGGACCTCAAGCCCGTTATCTACATGACAGGGACCTCAAATATGCATTCCTGGTCACCACGTGACTAGGTATTATGAATGCTCTCATGGTGCATATGAACAATTACTGTTTTGCAATAAGCATGAACAACATCAATACCATATATGATTAACAGTCACTCGTATCATAAGCATTCCTCATCTTTAACCAGCATATCATACTATCAATAAAACACGGCTAATATATCAATACTAGCATGTATCATAGACTTCATAACTTTCAAACATCCATGAATAACACATACTCATATCACTAGAAACCATGAACAATACCAAACATACCACCATAACAATCATGGATAACACAAACACTCCTAGTATTTATCAAACAATGGCATGCAATGTTTTCTATCATATCCATCACTATACTTGCCTTAACCGCGAGAGTACGAGGGACGTGCAGAAGGGGCTGCCTCCGGGATCAAACCTCCACCTGAACATATTTATAATGCACGCTAAGATAACAGTAATAGGCCAAACAACTATAAGAGTAAACACGAACTCGCAATAGTTCCTTTAGTGCGAACCCAACCCCAACTTCTATGTTATTCTGTCCTCTCTGTGGGACATCACGTTCTAAAATTCATAACTTTTAGTACAGAGGTTCAAATGAGGTGTTCTTGGACTCTAATTAAAACTTAACAAAATCTCCGAGTAAACCTAGTTGGTGAGTCCTCCTGATTCAGTCATCTAATAACCCTATCGAGCTAATTATCATACCAACAAATTCACGTCAGGTTTTCTGGACAGATCACTAAAACTATCATAACTTTTGCTACCAAAGTCCAAATCTTGTGTTCTTTATCTCTCTGAAAAGGTATGAAAATTACCTACATTTTTCGTTATAACGAGATCCTTTGATTTCCACTTTAACTAACAGTTTTATCCAGTTTCCTACAATCTGCCCGAAAGCTGGCAGATTAGTAGGACAGCGATACTTAAAAATTCATAACTCCCAGACCGTTAATCGGATTTGGGCGTTCTTGGCGGCCACTGAAAGCTAAGAACATAAGCTAGCAGGGTGGATCCCCAGATTCTACCTCTAAAAACATGAAAACTGTCGTCCAAACTACTGGACAGAACGCGATGTATTAAACCGACGAAATTCAATCTAACATACGACATCAACCGCAACTACTACGCAACAACCAACGAAGAACACGCGGCGTTAACCTTGTAGAATCGTAGCAAGTTGAATATTTGGCCCCGCGAAGATGATCTCCTCTCCTTTCTTCACTTGATCGGCAGCAAAGAGCACCGATGGAGAGGAAGGGAGGCACCAATGGAGGATGGGGCTGCTTGGGAGGAGGGGTGATATCAGAAGCGGTAGTGGTATCAGAGCAGTCGCATGCTACAGTAACCCTAGGGGTTTTGACTACCCCTAATGGGCCAAGACGGTCCTTTGGCCCAAGATTTAATCCCTTTCAAGAGAAATTCTAAAATCCCATTTAAAATCCTGAAAAAACGGTTGAAATTCAAATAACTCTCTCCCGTTAATTCTTTCTAATACTTTTGGGGTATTACATTCTACCCCCCTTAAACAGAATTCGACCCCGAATTCTAATCTTGCTTAACTTGCTAACGTCACCACTTGCCTGTTGTGAACAATCCTGGATACTGCTCGCGCATGTGAGACTCCAATTCATAGGTTGCTTCCCTCTCGGACTTATGGGATCACATCACCTTGACGGATACCAACATTTTTCACCTCAACACTAGTCTCGATCTTTACTGGTACGCTCAACACACGGGTCTCGAAGGTAAGGTCTTACTCGTTGGCCAACCGCTCTAACAAAATATCAAGCTCCGGACCTCTCATGTACAACCTCTGCACCGGAATATACAAGACATTGTGTACTCCACGCGTGTACTCGAGGCGGTCCTAGCGATGCGCAAACCTACAAATTCCCGCAACTACAAGGAACCTATCCAACACACCTTTGGTTATACTTCTTTTTTGGTAGCGAAGTACACCGTCTGCACAAAATACATGAAACTCTTGTTCCAACTCTCAGTCGATCACTTTACCTATGCAAACAGCATCTCCTTTAACAAGGGTCGCACAAAGAACTCATCTACCAGCTCACTTATCCGAAAAACTCAACTGAAATCAAAGGAGACATAATGCATCCGACTCAAAACCAACTTCTCTTTGAAGAGCCCAATCCAAAAATAATGGATTTAACATGAAAACTTTTCCACCTTTCAAGTAGGCAGTTTAGAAATAAATGCCACAAAAGTCAAAAGCGAAATCACTCGAATAACCACATTTTTGTTAACTGTAAAGAACCACATATACCAACAAGAACCAAATCAATTTGTAATTGTCATCTGTCATAACACATAGTTCAAATAAGAACTAAGAGAATATCTCACTATCCAAGATCACACCCTTTTCCACAATTTTTCTTTTAAGAATTTAAGTTTCTCTTAAACCATAAGATCTCAAATCATCGGATAACACATTAACCCATTTCTCTTAAATTAGCAACCTCAAAGTGATGTTCAATTAACACAAAATCCACATTTATGCAGGGAAATTCCTCCAACCCACAATATCACACTCTAGCCAACTTCTCTACTAAAGGAATTACTTTGACAAGTAAATCCCAACACATCTCAATATAGATTTCCGCCACAATCACATCACCTCAATCTTGTAAGGATAATCAACTTGAAATTCACCACATTCACTCTCATTTACTGCTTCCAAAGGATTCTTTCAGAAATCACCATAACTCTTGGAACCTAATCCCGGGAAACCAAGATGCTAGCATAAAAATGCAAAGCCCAATTCAACCCCTAAGACTCTTACAATGAACTTCTAGTATACTTGAGAGGTAACCCTCAGATCTGATGACTAAAATTTTCACACCGCTCAACCAAAACCTCAGTCGTTAATTTCAACATTCCTCACAAATCAAGTAACCACCTAAGGCGATTCGTTTCATCAATCTTAGATCTTATCTAACCCACACCAATCAAATGCGGCTACTCGACTACAATGTACCCATAATGACACAATACCCTCACTGATTGACCAAGATTCAAACATAATCAATTACTAACGTCGATTAATGAATATATTCTTGATCAAGCTATCCTTCGAGATAATCTAACTCCCATTGGGTTACTTACTGAGGCCGATTCACACTTGACAATAACTCAACAATCTCTACTATCCCATTAATTAATACGACTATTAGATTTCTCTATACTGCTACTCTCATTAACTACACCATCATGCTACTTCTACACAATCTTACCGAGTACCCAAATGCGATACCCTAATAATCTGATCAAAATTTCCATACTTGCTAATTCTAATGTTCTGACAAAATGAACACAAAATCTTGGACCACATATCGCTATAGGTCCTACTAGTTGTGACAACGAAATCTGTTAACTCCAAAGACAAATATTCTTTTTAACTCAAATCCTCTCCAAGGATTATTCTAATAAATCGATTTATTACTCAATGCCTCTCAGACACCAAACCATCTACTAGACCACCACTATCTAGTTGCCAAAACACAACCGAGGAGACATTGCAATACAGTTCAGTTAACCCTTTCTTAGAAGAAGAGACAAATAAGAAAAGATTTCAGCACAAAAAAAATGTTACCACTCACAGTAGTTACAAGTTCACGAGAAACAATCAGATAATGATGTTCTCGAAAAAAAAAGATAAGATCAAAGTTCAGGGCACACATCCCACAAGCAGAGAACATCAAACCTCAAACGAGAATAAAACATTGCTTTTGGAAATTCGGGAAAAACTCTTATGGGCAAGAACAAAACTTTACTTCAATCTCAAATACTTCTACTCTACTCGACGTTCATTGGTTACAGCATCACCATGCCAATTCCGACAAAAAAAGATATTTGAAGACCACAACCCATAAACCACTTAGGAACTAATAACACTCTCAAAATGTCACTTTGCTCTAAACAAATTCAGCTACCACATCAACATGAGGTCTGAAAGATCCCAAACGTGACCTAAAAACATATTCACTTAATCAACATTAGGCGAGCGATCCAATTCCTTTATACAGAACATTCAATATTATCATCATAATTCCTTACTGACAATCACACTAACAATAAAACAGTACACTCTTAGCGAGACTCATCCTAGCCTCTTATCCCATCATAAACCTCTCCAAAAGAAACACAAGCCACAAGGTTAGAACAAACCTCTTTTAACCAGATTATGCTATCACATAATAATTTCGTAAAGCACACTATGAGAGACCACTTATTCATTCATCCACTCAACCATAAGTGTTGCTCAACACCCACTTCAACTATCATTGACAATTCTATTTATCACGTATGCAAATGGAGTCCTGCTGCTATTTACTGTCACATGTCTATTTATAAACACAGAGTCAACATTCCACTTTATGCTCAGAGTTTAATTAAAGATTTAATAACATCATCTACTTTAATCACCGGGTTCACAAGGTACTACCTCAACATCCATCTAATCAGATATACATGTTTCAATCTAGCAATTATGTATTATCATCAAGTAGCCAGTTTATGAAAATCTTCAGATTAATATCCTCTAAGGCATCGTTCAACCACATCCTTAACATAATCATCACTAAAGCGTAGACAAATCCCTTGAGATACTTTACTCCGAATTATCCGATAAATATATCAAATTCCACAATCTTAATGATCAGACCAAAGCATCAATATACCACACCTCTTAATAAGTCTTGGATTCCTAGTAGGAATGGTCATACCGTTTAAACAAGTTCATCTTGTAACGACTCTATGACAACATCAAGCTTATCAACTTCACTTCCAACGATCTTGGTTAAGACCGATTACGCACCACATTATAAACCCAACTTGATAACTCATACATTATCAATCTATCCTTTATGCTTAAAACCTCTCACAAAATACAACAAAACATCTCAAAAGAGTTTTGATACTTTCCTTCTCAAAGAAGAGGCACTAAACTTCAATATTCCAACTACTCTAAAAGAAGTGCGTAAAGTCAAAACGTACTTCAAAGAAGTTTGTAAATGATACTTTCCATTATCTAAAACACCAAACAAATAAACGGGTCAAGTTTGCCAACAAAAAGGTAGAACTCCCATGACAAGGAACAATATTGCCAATGACAACGTTTACAAGTAGCAAGAATAGCTCAAGAGTCAGAAAAGACAACATTTGCTCTATAAAACAAATACAAACCAATTGAAATCCATCAACTGCATTGTAACCATTATCCAAAGAAGGTTCATCAACCGCATGCGGCTCAACAGTTGGAAAACAATGTTTGCTTTAAGGATCAAATTAAATCAATGGAAGAGAACAACTCTTCTAAAGAAACTCACTATTCTCATACTACGAACGGTGGTGTAGCCTGGTAAAGCCCAGGGCCACAACCACGGCCTCAACCTCTCAACATGGGTTATCCCCACACAATATAATCACAATCAATTAATGACCAATAAAACTCAATTCATATCAGCAATCAATACTATGATAAAACGGAAACGTAAATGCAATGCTATACCCATTCCCATCCTAATTGTGCTTAGTGTGTCAAAATTAATATTTCATGAACCACGGACTGCAGCCCGCTCTGATACCAACTGTAACACCCCAGCCCAACACGACCCTGGAATGCTACTAAACTAATAACAAAGCAGATTAAAACCAAGACACTTTACTAAATTCCGGTAGAACCTTCTCTCTTTAGCTAACTTTACCAAGGGTTCTAACAATTACATTTATCCAAATTAAACAATCGAACATTCAAAGCATAATCGTGAGGCATTCATGACATACTAAGTGACTAGAGCATAATCACCAATATCCAAATATGCTAGTCTTCGTTATTACAAATAATCCAACACGAAAACATCATCATATTGAATCAATTAAGCAATTTGCTCATTTATTAAGGCATGATTTGAAATTTAATCAACTTTAGAAGGTTCATGGTAGTGTGCGTGTGAACATAGAGCTACTCCTCCCATGCATGTCGTTCTTGGATTGGGTACCTAAAACAACAATAAAAGCAAGAGTGAATCCACCGACTCAAGAAGTACAATTCATGGCATCAACAAAGATACATAATGGTAAATCGTCAATTATTATCCATCCACCACACACCAAACGTATCACATGCTCATGCTATGCAAATGCTCAAATGCTCCTTATCTTTCTCTTTCTCTTTGCGCATTACACCGAATGCGAGGTATGCAACCGTCGCCGCAGACCCATGCCCTCGTGCTCGCAAGCACAGGGACCAATTGCCCAATACTCCGCAAGTATAGGGGACCTCAAGCCCACACTCCACAAGTGTGGGGACCATAAGCCCATCGTTTACATGATGGGGACCTCTTTCAATGCCCACATTCCACGAATGTGGGACCTCAAGCCCGTTATCTACATGACGGGACCTCAATATGCATTCCTGGTCACCACGTGACTGTATTATGAATGCTCATGGTGCATATGAACAATTACTGTTTTGCAATAAGCATGAACAACATCAATACCATATATGATTAATAATCACTCGTATCATAAGCATTCCTCATCTTTAACCAAAGATATCATACTATCAATAAAACACGGCTAATATATCAATACTAGCATGTATCATAGACTTCATAACTTTCAAACATCCATGAATAACACATAACTCATATCACTAGAAACCATGAACAATACCAAACATACCACCATAACAATCATGGATAACACAAACACTCCTAGTATTTATCAAACAATAGCATGCAATATTTTCTATCATATCCATCACTATATTTGCCTTAACCGCGAGAGTACGAGGGACGTGCAGAAGGGGCTGCCTCCGGGATCAAACCTCCACCTAAACATATTTATAATGCACGCTAAGATAACAGTAATAGGCCAAACAACTATAAGAGTAAACACGAACTCGCAATAGTTCCTTTAGCGCGAACCCAACCCCAACTTCTAAGTGTTATTCTGTCCCCTCTGTGGACAGTCACGTTCTAAAATTCATAACTTTTAGTACAGAGGTTCAAATGAGGTGTTCTTGAACTCTAATTAAAACTTAACAAAATCTGCAAGTCAACCTAGTTGGTGAGTCCTCCTGATTCAGTCATCTAATAACCCTATCGAGCTAATTATCATAACAACAAATTCACGTCAGGTTTTCTGGACAGATCACTAAAACTATCATAACTTTTGCTACGAAAGTCCAAATCTTGTGTTCTTTATCTCTCTGAAAAGGTATGGCAATTACCTACATTTTTCGTTATAATGAGATCCTCTAATTTTCACTTTAACTAACATTTTTATCCAGTTTCCTACAATCTGCCCGAAAGCTGGCAAATCAGTAGGACAGCGATACTAAAAAATTCATAACTCCCAGACCGTTAATCGGATTTGGGCATTCTTGGCGGCCAATGAAAGCTAAGAACATAAGCCAACTATCTCTAGGAGAGTGTATCCCCAGATTCTACCTCTAAAAACATGAAAACTGTCGTCCAAACTACTGGACAGAACGCGATGTATTAAACCGACGAAATTCAATCTACCATACGACATCAACCGCAACTACTACGCAACAACCAACGAAGAACACGCGACGTTACCCTTGTAGAATTGCAGTAAGGTGAAGATTTGGCCCCGCGAAGATGATCTCCTCTCCTTTCTTCACTTGATCGGCAGCAAAGAGCACCGATGGAGAGGAAGGGAGGCACCAATGGAGGATGGGGCTGCTTGGGAGGGGAGGGGTGATACTGTAGCGGCGGTGGTACTGTAGCAGGTCACGTGCTACAGTAACCCTAGGGTTTTGACTACCCCTAATGGGCCAAGACGGGCCTTTGGCCCAAGATTTAATCCCTTTCAAGAGAAATTCTAAAATCCCATTTAAAATCCTGAAAAAACGGTTGAAATTCAAATAACTCTCTCCCGTTAATTCTTTCTAATACTTTTGGGGTATTACATAATTACTTTTCCAGAAAGTCCGAGAACACCTCATTTGGACTCCTGTGCCAATAGATATGGATTTTTGTTTTATAACTATCCACCGAGGAGACAGATTGACTTTTAGGATTTGGGTTGAGATCGGGTTAAACGCTTGTGCGAGTTAGTGATTGTTGTTTTATGGTTTGTTTGGTCTACTACCGTTATCTTAGTGTGTGTTATAAATATATTCAGGTGGTGGTTTGATCCCAGAGGCAGCACCTTCTATACGTCCCTCGCTCTCTCGCAATTAAGGCAAGTATAATTATGTATATAGGAATCATTGAATGGCAATGTTTGATAGATTCTAGGGGCATTTGGGCTATCCATGATTGCTATGATGGTATGTTTAGTAACATTCATGATTTCCAGCATAAAGAGTAAAATGATATTCTTGGGCATTTGAATGTTATGAAATCTTGATTATGAACATTGGTAGTATGTGTTGATTATTCACATGCAATGTTATTGTGGATGCATGTCTATGTTAATTCGAGATTTCATACATATGCATCATGATGGTTGTTGAAGTCTTGGTCATGTGAGGACCAAGCATTTGTTGAGGTCCCCGGCATGTTTATGACGGACTAAAGGTCCCCATGCTTGAAGAGCATGGGCTTAGGTCCCCATACTTGCAGAGTATGGGCAATGGTCCCTGTGCTAGATGGCACAGGCATGGGTGTGCATCGACAGGTGCGCACTTTGCATTACCGGTAAAATGCAAAAGAGAAAGAGAAAGATAAAGAACATGTTGAGCATCTTGCATATCATGTGAATGTAACATAATTGGTGCAAGATTTGTGTAATACAGTTGATGAGTTTACATGCATGAATGTTGTTTATGCCATTTATTATATTTGCTGAGTCTTTAGACTCACTGCTTGTTGTTTGCTGTGTTTAGGTACCATTTCGATACCGGCATGCATGGGGAGAAAGAAGGATTAGCCTTATTGCACTGGCGCACGATTTACCACAATGGAATGCAAAAGAACATTAAACAGTAGTTGAATGAATTAATTTAAGTGAACTTTATGATTATTGCTTTGATGGAGTAAACTGTAATAAATGAGTAGTCGTTTTGGAAGCTCTTGATCTATACCTGGATGTTTTGTTACTATGGATGTTATGGTAACGAGTAGTCAGTTTTAATTTAATCTTAATTCAATTGCAAGTAGGAATTCTTTTACGTGCTATTTGTTATTGGGAACCCCCAGTTTAGGTAACTATACAAGGGAGGTTCTACCGAAAATTTGTAAGGTGTTCTAACTTAACTTGTTTAGATGACTTATTTGAGTAGCATTCTAGGCCTTTGTCAGGCTGGGGTGTTACAATTGGTATCAGAGCGGGCTGTAGGTCCATGGGTAATGAAATATTAATTTTGACACACTAAGCACAGTAGGTGAGGTTGGGTTCTTGTATTGCATTTACGTTCCTGTTGATTATCTTAGTGTGATGATGTGCTTAATGTTTGAATTATTCTTGTTTGTGATGTTTAGATATGGCAAGGGGTAGAGGTCGTGGTCGTGGTCGGCAGGGTGCCTGGCGAGGCCAGGCAATGCCCCCGCCTGAAGTTCAAAACTCTGTAGCCGGGGAGGCTAGTCCTGCGGAATCAGAGGAGGAGGTCGCTTCAGCGGTTCAGGAGAACCAGGCTCCACCAGCCGCACTTGCTGTTGCGCCTATGGTCGTTCCTACGGCAACACCCGCGGTGGTTGCTATGGGGCTGCATCAGTGGAATGCTTTGAGGTTGGACACTTTTGATGGACTGGGGACGCCAGTGGATGCTGCTAACTGGCTTTGGCACATAGAAAGGCATTTGGGGGCGTTGGGTTTGACTTCGGAGCAGAGGGTGCAGTTCGTGGCCTTTCAGTTGAAGGGGCAAGCGAATCTCTAGTGGGAAGGATTCCTGTCAGCTAGAACCGCTGCCTATGGACCAGCAACTTTGGAACTATTTGTGGAGCAGTTCAGGAGGAGGTTTTATCCTGCCTCATTTGTGGAAAGGATGGAGGTGTCATTGAACAGTTTCAAGCAGGGCAAGATGTCGGTGACAGAGTACGAAGTGGGTTTCAATAACTTAATCCGCTTCGTTCCAACTGTGGCTACCAATGAGGCGGAGAAGGCTAAGAGGTTTCGCAGAGGGCTCAGGAAGGAATTTCGTCAAGTGTTGGGGGCATTGGAGTTGCGTGATTTTAGCTCCCTGGTTGAGCAAGCCAGGGGCATGGAGCTAGAGATGCAGCTTGGGGAGGAGCTACCAGGTACAGGAGGTACCATGGTTCCTGAGGGTGCTGGTGGCAGTCAGAAGAAGAGTTTCGGAGGAAGAAGTGGGTAATCTCTGAAGCCAGTTTCCAAGAAGTTCAAAGGCCTACAGAATTCCTTCAAGTCCAGGTTCACAAAGCCACAATCATCCTCCACTTCTCGACCGTCATCGAGTGCTCCTAGGATGCGTCCGGTCCCAGGGCAAGGTATGAAATGCTTTAAGTGTGGCAACGAACATAGTGCTTCGGAGTGTACCTGGTCGGGTGTTTGTCGCCACTATGGTCAGGAGGGCCACAAGGCGTTGGTTTGCAGGAGGAATCCCGCTAGTATTATCAAGTGGGAGCCAGTTCCGGCGACAGCACCAGAGTCAGCTGTTTCTTCTCGAGGGTCTGTACAGATGCTAGCAGCTGCTCCTACTCAGTCCTGGATGCAGCCTCAGCCCTACTACCCTACTCCTGTAGGAATCCCTTCACCAGGGTATTTTTGGCCGCCTCCCCCTGCGGCTCAGTTTCCAGTTGTGGCACCTTCAGCACCTCCAGCACCACCATACCAGGGTGTTAGGGCACCAGCCGCCCCAGCATCAGTCTCCTACGCCATGCCGACTGCTGAGACAGTGGGTCGTCCCGATGTGGTGACAGGTACGCTTCTGGTGGATTCAGTGGAGGCTTTCGTTTTGTTTGATTCTGGGTCTACTTTCTCTTTTGCATCGTTAGAGTTTGCTAGCTGGGCTAATTTGAGTATGCAGTATATAGCTCAGTCTGTTCTAGTTAATTCGCCCTGGGGAATGCTTTCTAGTTCTACAGTCTGTCCCGGATGTGTGATTTCTTTAGATGGAGAGGACTTTATTGCTAACCTGATGGTTATGAAAATGGACCCGTTTGATATTATTTTGGGAATGGATTGGTTGCATAGTTATCGTGCTGTCATATCTTGTTTTTGGAAGACAGTAACTCTTCAAGCTCCGTCTGGGCAAGAGATAGTTTTTAGGTAGTGCCCCACCTATTCACTCGTGTGCTAGCTAGTTTGTATCCGTGTAGACGAGCCACAAAGAGTGGATTTTTTTGTCTCTAGTGGAAAGCCGAGTTCCTTTGATGTAGAAATAATTCGTGATTCGGGAATTCTTAGATGTATTTCAATGGAGTTGCTAGGATACCCCACCACGCCCAAGTGGAGTTTCGATTGATTTAGTACCATGTGCTCGACCGGTTTCTATGACCCCGTACCGTCTGGCACGTCCTTTCCAAGAGGAACTAAAGAAGCAGTTGGATGATCTAAAAGCGAAAGATCTTATTCGACCCAGCGTGTCTCCGTGGGGAGCTCCTGTTCTGTTTACCAAGAAGAAGGATGGAAGTTGGCGCATGTGTATCGATTACCGTTCTCTCAACCAGCTGACCATCAAGAATAAGTACCCTTTGCCTCGTATTGAAGATTTATTTGATCAGTTGAGAGAGGCAAAGGTATTTTCAAAGATAGACCTTCAGTCGGGATATAATCAGATTCCTGTCCGAGAGGAGGATATTGAGAAAACGGTGTTCTCTACAAGGTATGGGCACTTTGAATTTAAAGTTATGTCTTTTGGACTAACGAATGCATTCACGCTTTCATGGAGACTATGAACAGGATGCTGCATGAGTATCTGGATGATTTTGTCGTCGTCTTTATTGATGATATTTTGATCTATTCAAAGACTGGAGCGGATCATGAGCGTCATCTGAGGCTGGTGTTGGAGATGCTAAGAGAGAATAGGTTTTATGCCAAGCCAAAAAAAGTGCGAGTTCTGGATGTCTGAAGTGGGATTCTTGGGGCATATTATCAATGATAAGGGAATATCAGTTGATCCGAGTAAAATTTTCACAGTGGTAGAATGGGGAAGGTCGACCAACGTCAAAGAAGTGAGAAGTTTTCTTGGTATGGCAGGCTATTATCGACGTTTTGTGCAGGATTTCTCCATCATTGCGAAGCCGTTATCCAGGCTCACTCAGAAGGATGTGAAGTTTCGGTGGGATGATGATTGCGAACGCAGTTTACAGACTTTGAAGGAAAGGTTGGTGACTGCTCCTGTTCTCACTATTCCTGAGCTCGAGAAGCGATTCACAGTTTACTCCTATGCTTCTCGAGTTGGTTTGGGCTGTGTGCTCATGCAAGATGGTAAGGTTCTGGCTTATGCATCTAGACAGCTGAAGAAGCATGAGCAGAACTACCCAACACATGATTTAGAGTTGGCCGCGGTAGTGTTCGCCTTGAAGCTTTGGAGACACTATCTTTGTGGTGAATCTTGTGATGTTTTTACTGATCACAAAAGCCTTAAGTACATTTTCACACAGAAGGATCTGAATCTGAGGCAGCGCAGATGGTTGGAGCTGATCAAGGATTACGATCTCACGATTCAATACCATCTAGGCAGGGCCAATGTGGTGGCTGATGCTCTTAGTCGCAAGGCGACGCCAGCTGCTCAGGATTGTTTAATTGCAGATTTTGACCGTATGGGAAAATCTTATTGTTATGCAGGTACGGTTCATGCTGAAACCCAGTTGATTTTAGAGTCAGCCATTCCAAAGCGCGTGCGGGAAGCACAATAGAGTGACCAGTTATTGCAGAGGGTCAGGAAACGTCTGGATCTGGGCAAGGAAGGAGATTTCAGTTTGGATGGGTCTGGAACTTTGCGATTTAAGGGTCGTCTTTGTGTGCCGCAGAAGGCGGGAGTTAACGATGACATCCTGAGGGAGGCACATCGCACTCCGTATACTGTTCATCCGGGTGAGACGAAGATGTACCGTGATCTGAAGCAGAACTTCTGGTGGAAAAGAATGAAAGTGGATATTGCTAATTATGTAGCTTCTTGTGGCGTTTGTCAGCAAGTGAAGGCAGAACATAAGCGTCCTGCAGGGTTATTGCAGCCATTGGAGGTCCCTCAATGGCCTTGGGATGATATCTCTATGGACTTTGTGGTTGTGTTGCCTCGATCACCGTGAGGTAATGATGCGGTTTGGGTTATAGTGGATCGGTTCAGCAAATCCGCACATTTTATTCCCATCCGCACGACCAACTCAGCGAGCGACTTGGCTCCTATCTATGTGCGGGAGATTGTGAGATTGCATGGTGTGCCAAAGACAATCATTTCTGACAGGGATGCCAAGTTTGTATCCAAGTTTTGGGAGAGTTTGCAGAGTGCACTGGGCACACAACTTCGTCTGAGTACAGCTTTTCATCCACAGACAGATGGACAGTCAGAGCGCACTATTCAGACCCTGGAGGACAGGTTGCGGACCTGTGTTCTATCCTGGAAGGGTAGTTGGGAGGATCAGTTGCCATTGGCAGAATTTGCTTACAATAACAGCTACCATACAAGCATAAAAGCCGCTCCGTTTGAGGTTTTGTATGGGCGTAAGTGCAGGTCACCCCTTTGCTGGGAAGCCGTGGGTGAGAAGGCAGTTTTGGGTCCGAATTGGGTACAAAAGACGGTTGAACGAGTGGCCTTGGTGAGACAAAACTTATTAGCAGCTCAGAGCAGACAGAAAAGTTATGCAGATGTGAGGAGAAGAGACTAGGAATTTGAAGTGGGGGATCAGGTGCTCTTGAGAGTATCTCCCACTAAGGGTGTGGTGAGGTTTGGTACCAGAGGGAAGCTTAGCCCGAGGTACGTTGGGACATTCACGATCTTGGCTCGGATCGGGAAGTTGGCATACCGCTTGGACCTACCAGAGTCTATGCATGGAGTGCATAACATTTTTCATGTGTCTATGTTGAGGAAGTTCATGCGTGATCCGGAGCATCATGTTTCATTAGAACCTCTAAACATTGAGCAGGATCTGTCCTTTGAGTCCAAACCAGTGCGAATTTTGGAAAGATCAAAAAAAGAGTTGAGGAACAAAACTTTGAAGTATGTTAAGGTGCTTTGGTCGCAGCAGACTGAAAGGGAGGACACTTGGGAACTGGAGTCTCGCATGCGCGAGCTATATCCAGACTTGTTTACAACAGGTATGTATTCTTTGTTGTTAAGTTTCCAGTCTCAGATTTATCTCGCGAAGTTTGGCGTTTAGATTCGGGGTCGAATCCTGTTAAGGGGGGTAGAATGTAATACCCCGAAAGTGTGATAAGCAAATAGTCGGGAGAGATTAAATATTCGAGAGAGAATTAAATGGATTTACGGGAAGGACCAATTTGAAAATGCTCAATTCAACAGTTAGAGAGGGGCGAATTCACTGTTTTTAACCCAACTTGGGCTTGGGCCCCGGCCCATAAGGGCTCAAGGGTGGCCGGCCAAAGGGGGGCCACTTCCCCCCCCCCAAACCCTAGCCGCACCCCCCACTCCCTCACGTCTCCCACCCCTCCCCCCTTGTGGCCGCCACTCTTCCCTCCCCCTCCTCCATCTTGCGCCCCAACCTCCTCCCTGGCCACTCTCACCCCTTGCGCCTCCTCCCTTGCACCTCCCCAATTCCTCCCCTTGCTGCCGGTGAAGATCATCCATCCCCGCTGCCGGCCTAGTTGAGTAGAGAGGGAGATCGCACCCGGGGTGACCGGCCAAGAAAGGAGAAGAAGGTGAAGGAAGGAGCTCATCTTCGCGGGGCAAGTTCTTCATCTTTCTGCGATTCTACAAGGGTAACATCGCGCGTTCTTCACTGGTTGAGGTGCATTAGTTGCAATTGACTTCGTTTTGGTAGATTGAGTTTCGTCTTTGGTTAGGTCGCGTTCTGTTCAGTAGATTGGACGACGGTTTTCATGTTGTTAGAGGCAGAATTGGGAATCCCATCTCTTAGAGATAGATGGGTTTTGTTCATAGCTTTAAGTGGCCACCAAGAACGCCGAAATCCGATTAATGTTCTGAGAGTTATGAATTTTTCAGTACCGCTGTCCTGCTGATCTGCCAGCTTCCGGGCAGATTGTAGGAACCTGGATAAAACTGTTAGTTAAAGTGGAAATAAGGGATCTCGTTATAACGTAAAATGTAGGTAATTTCCCTACTTTTTCAAAGAGATAAAGAACGTAAGATTTGGACTTTCGTAGCAAAAGTTATGGTGGTTCTAGTGTACTGTCCAGAGAACCTGATGTGAATATTGATGTCTGTTAATTTGGCTTGGTAGGGGTCTTAGATGGCCGATTTAGAAGGGCCCCTCAACTAGGTTTAGTTGGGGAATTTAATTACTTTTCCAGAAAGTCTGAGAACACCTCATTTGGACTCTGTGCCAATAGATATGGATTTTTGTTTTATAACTGTCCACCGAGGAGACAAAGTTGACTTTTAGGATTTGGGTTGAGATCGGGTTAAACGCTTGTGCAAGTTAGTGATTGTTGTTTTATGGTTTGTTTAGTCTACTACCGTTATCTTAGTGTGTGTTATAAATATATTCAGGTGGTGGTTTGATCCCAGAGGCAACACCTTCTACACGTCCCTCACTCTCTCGCAGTTAAGGCAAGTATAATGATGTATATAGAAATCATTGAATGGCAATGCTTGATAGATTCTAGGGGCATTTGTGCTATCCATGATTGCTATGATGGTATGTTTAGTAACATTCATGATTTCCAGCATAAAGAGTAAAATGATATTCTTGGACATTTGAATGTTATGAAATCTTGATTATGAACATTGGTAGTATGTCTTGATTATTCACATTCAATGTTATTGTGGATGCATGTCTATGTTAATTCGAGATTTCATACATATGCATCATGATGGTTGTTGAAGTCTTGGTCATGTGAGGACCAAGCATTTGTTGAGGTCCCCGGCATGTTTATGACGGGCTAAAGGTCCCCATGCTTGAAGAGCATGGGCTTAGGTCCCCATACTTGCAGAGTATGGGCAATGGTCCCTGTGCCAGATGGCACAGGCAGGGGTGCGCATCGACGGGTGCGCACTTTGCATTACCGGTAAAATACAAAAGAGAAAGATAAAGAACATGTTGAGCATCTTGCATATCATGTGAATGTAACGTAATTGGTGCAAGGTTTGTGTAATACAGTTGATGAGTTTACATGCATGAATGTTGTTTATGCCATTTATTATATTTGCTGAGTCTTTAGACTCACTGCTTGTTGTTTGTTGTGTTTAGGTACCATTTCGATACCGGCATGCATGGGGAGAAAGAAGGATTAGCCTTATTGCACTGGCGCACGATTTACCACAATGGAATGCAAAAGAACATTAAGCAGTAGTTGAATGAATTAATTTAAGTGTACTTTATGATTATTGCTTTGATGGAGTAAACTGTAATAAAGGAGTAGTCGTTTTGGAAGCTCTTGATCTATACCTGGATGTTTTGTTACTATGGATGTTATGGTATCGAGTAGTCAGTTTTAATTTAATCTTAATTGAATTGCAAGTTGGAATTCTTTTACGTGCTATTTGTTATTGGGAACCCCCAGTTTAGGTAAGTATACAAGGGAGGTTCTGCCGAAAATTTGTAAGGTGTTCTAACTTAACTTATTTAGATGACTTATTTGAGTAGCATTCTAGGCCTTTGTCAGGCTGGGGTATTACAATTGGTATCAGAGCGGACTGTAGGTCCATGGGTAATGAAATATTAATTTTGACACACTAAGCACAGTAGGTGGGGTTGCCCTCTCTAACCCGGACTCTAATCTCTAACCCAGACTAGAAATTATTAATGCCCTCTCTAACCTGGACTCTAATCTCTACTAACATAATTAGAAAATAGAGAGGAAATAACCAGATCATTACCAAGTGACGGACACCAAAACTCTGATCTAATCCTCGCTTTCCCTTCTCTTCTTCCACCTAATCTTTTCTTCTTCTCCTTGCTTCCTTCCTTGATAGCACAGAGGATCCGAAGCACAAGTGGTTGCATGCAGCACACAAAAATCCATAGCAACACACACCATAGCAATGCTTTCCTTCTCTCTCTCTTAACCACAACATGCAACCGGTTGCATTAATGAAGCACGGGAATGCACAGCCAGCTAGAAGTAGGAGGGCCAGCATTCATGAGGCAAGCTGGCGCATGGTGCTTAGCTAGCACAAACAAGCAAAAGCGCAGGCATAACTACATGCGATGGCTGTGCTCTGGCGGGGCTTTGCATGCAACAGGTGGGACATCTAGCGCCATGCAAAGCTTCGCGAAAAATTAGGCAGGAGCGCAGAGCTAGATGGCGCGTTGTTGCACATGGCAGGACTAGCGGTGGGTGCAAATACGTAGGAGGAGGCGCAAGTAGGGTGAGGTGCTAGGGTTTTGACAAAGTGGCACCACTCTTGGGCCGTGGGCCTCTATTTCCTCCTCTAATTTCTGAATTAATTCTTTAATTACTCCCACTAATTTGTTAAGTATTCAAATAATTAAATGGGATATTACATTATGATAGCCTCTAGATTGGAATTAGTGTGTACTAAAGTAGTGCGAGCATTCCGGATAGGAGAAGGGTTGAAATTTGAAAGTGATTTATTTACGTGTGTTCCATGAGGACGTTTTGTGGCTGCATGCCCTTGTTAAAAGAGGTTTGCTCCGATAGTGTGGTTGGTGTATTAGATACATTCTAGAACAGGTTGATTGTTGCAATCTTATTTTGATAACAAAATATTAGGAAGTAATCTACTATATTCCTTTTAGAAAGGTTTATTATGGGATTAAATAGGTGACTGCGTTTGCATGATGGTGAAATTGTTGGATAATAGTATGTCATTGATAAAAAGGTTTTGTGTAACCTTTTAGATTGTATAGTGGGTTCCTCTAAAATAGTGTGGTTATTGTAGTGAGTGTGTAAGAATTTGGAATACACTCAATTGAAGATAAGATGATAAAGGGATATGTAACTTTTTTGTAAGCCTTTGGGAACTTTATAAAGGAAGAGTTGACGTTAACAAACATTGTTAAGAGTGAATTATGTAACACCCTGGCTATTCGGAAGCCAAGATGTCACCTAAAACATCTAACATACATCCATAATGCGGAAGAATTTGAATAAAATCAACTAATGATAGTATCAAAACAATCAAGACATGATGAAGGTATCCTTCCTTCACCATCTAATCTATTTATTTCAGTTCATTGATAATGAAAGTTCACATGCAGTAATAATTCAACATCAATGTGGAGAAAGTATCCTTCCTTCACCAATTATAAATTTATTATTACAGTTCATCATTTACGAATGTAAGATAGAACTAAATTTAATCTTGAACATGAATTGGATGATGTGAACAAGTAGTGCGTGTCTACTCCCTCCCAAGTGAGCCAACATCAGGGGTTACCTAAAATAAAAAAAACAACGCAAGAGTGAGTCCACGACTCAAGCAAGTCTGATAAAAGGGACATAACACACATATGAACAAGTCATCATCATAAGAGAATATGAGCATACATCGAATGAAAACTTAGGAATACATGGCATGAATGAATGTACTCAAGGATGGACTGCACACATGCTTATACCGGTATAGCGAGTGACACACCCGTCGGTGTTCACTTAAGCCCGCACCTTAACAAAAGTGCGGGGATCCAAGTCCTATATGAAGAACGTTTCATATAGGTGTCCAAAGCTGCACATACTGGAATTGATGGGTCTTACGTGCCCATACTTTGGAATTGATGGGTCTTTCAATCCACTCCGTGGGACGGACATGACAATGTCCAAACCTGCCCACATTGGAATGGTGGGACTTACAGTCCACTCCCGTGGACATAGCATGAATAAAAGGATGCATGATATGAACATGAACAATGCTAATATCATCTTTCGGCATTTACTCCACATATTGATAGAACATAACCAATTCAGCATTTCGGGTATCACAAGCATTCACAATCACAGCACTTAAAACCAACAAAGTACTTGCCTTCCGCGTTGCGTGCGTTAGCGAACAACGATGGCGCTCCCAAACCCGTAGACTCATGGCCTAAACAATTAAATAACCGAAATAAGAACAACATAGAGCCCATCATGAATTAATATTCTACACTACCCTCTTGCACACCCAAAACATAGTCATAACCGAATCTGAAATTCCAGCAGCAACATGGAATCCCATCAGGACAGCAGCACGGTAAAGACCAAAACTAATGATCTGGGACTCCAAAGAGATGAGCCCAGATCCTACACGAGCTTAACAAATATATCTACAACTTTGTAGTTGACGAGATAACCCAATTCGGCCAAACTAAATTGCTAACTGTCAAACGAAACAGCAGAACAGAATGTGACTGAGCAATTAGAACAGCAGAACTAAAACGTCCATAACTTTTAAACTACAACTCCGAATTGAGTGTTCTTTAACAATCTGAAAAGGTTATGAAATTACCTACAATAACCTAGTTTGCACGACATTCATATTTTGCCTTTAACAAAAAGTGGCACACGGGTCAAAACTAAAGATAGAAACTTACATACAATCTGGACAGACTGACCTACAATCTGGACAGTCACAATGAAAAGTGCATAACTTTTGATCTCTAAATCCAAATGAGGTGTTCTTTATCAATCCTGAAAGCTAGTGATATCACCTTCAAAATTTGTTATGGGCAAGACCTCTGAATCACCTTCTAACTAGGCCATAAATCAACCTATACAGAGACTGCTAATTCTCGTCAGGATTCTGGACAGCAGATAATAAATCTATCATAACTTTTGACTCGAAAGTCGGAATTTAGTGTTCTTGGCGGCCACCGAAAGCTAAGAACAAAACCTACAATACTCTAGGAGATGGGATCCTCTGATTCGGCTTCTAAGATTGCGAAAACAGCCGCGCAAACTACTGGACAGAATTGAATTTCCAACAGACAGACTTTGATCTAATCAAATTTAATCGGTTTCACTTCTACGACTAATCAAACAACAACAACCGGCAATCGTTACCCTTGGAGACACGCGTGCCCGCTGAAATACCCCCGCTAGATGCTCATCTCCTCTTCTTCTCCTCTCTCCCTCCACCTTTCTCCTTGGCCGACAGCAATGGGAGAGCACCACCAAGAGAGAGCAACGGAGTGCAAGGAGGGCGCGCACTGTAGTGGCAATGTAGCGGTGGCAGAACACTGTAGCAATGCGTGCTACAGTGGTGGGCTAGGGTTTCCCCCTCCTTTTATTAGTGGCCGGCCCCTCATGGGCCTCCTAGGCCAAAGCCCGAAGCCCAGGTTGTCAAAGAATTGCAGATTTTCCCTCGTCTAAAGTTTAATTTCTCTTTTCACTGCTTCCTTCATTACAATAAGTTGGAGTATTACAGAAAAACCCTTTTTTCGTTTACTCTCCTTCCGTAGAAACATTCGGGATATTACAAATTATTCTTGATATAGTAACATGGTCTACAAGAGATTATGACGCGTTGGAGTGGTGATGATTCTTTTAGAGAGAACGTAAGCTGATTGCTTTTTGTAATATCGGATAAATGAAATGTTTGAGTTTTGCATTCGTGATCCTTTAGGAGTTCATGATTTATGTAGTAGATGATATTAGTTTGAGCAATGTGATGTATTAGAAGGTTCTATTTGGTTCTTAAGTGATTAATGTGATTTGTTTTTAAAGACACTTCTTGTTTGGGTTGCCAAGTAATGATGTAATCAAAGAAAATTGTGTTATTTGTCGACGGAAAATGAGTACCATAAGTATTTGAGGTTGGAGTTAATAATTGTAATCTGCAACTTTTCTATCATTACAGCTTAAGAGTTTCTTGGGTTTCCATAGCAATATTTTATTATGATTTATGGAAGTTTTAAAAAAATTCTTTCTTATGGGACATGTGCCCTCGACTGTGGACTCGTATTTTGTTTCCCGAAATCATTACTATTTGACTGTTTCTATTGGTCTCGTGCCCACTCTGACGAGCGAAGTTTTCTTGTGTGTTGAAACTTGTATTTGTTTGTTTCTTCTCTTTTGATAAAGGATTTAACCTTCTTGTGTTGCCAATCTCATAGAGTGTAATATAACGACTAGTTGGTGGTGGACAAGTATATGGTAGTGGTGAGATTTTGGGAACCAGTCTATGTGAAAAACAGTAGAAGGTGAATTGGTTTCAGCCTATAACTTCTTTGAGAGAATTCTATGGAATGTTTGTCATTGGAATACAATTGATTAGTGCTACAAGTAGTGGAACCTATGACAGATTATAATCCAAGAACTTTTGTCCATGTTAGAACGATGGGATTATTGAAAATATAGAATCTTGATAAATTTATTAGAGTATCGCAATTGGATAATTAACTTTGCGAGATTGTGTAGGTGATTTATGATGGTGTGGTTTAATGAGAGGGAATTAGCAAAGTAATCTAATCATTATAGCAATTAAAGAGACAACAAGGGTTGTGGAGTTGTTGTCAAGTATGACTTGATTTTAGTGAGTAATCCTTGGGAGTTAGAACATCTCTAAAGATAATTTGGTCGATAATATGTTTACGTGACGGTGCTAATGTTGAGTATATGTGGATTGTGTGAATTTTAGTCTTTAGATTTGAGTGTTTCATTTCAGCTACACCGGATTATATTTATAGGAGCCTTGGGGATTGAATTTGGGTTTGGCAATCTATACTAGACCCTTAGAGGCTCAATGACTACGTGTAGAAGTAGTAGAATAAAAGTGAATTCCAATAGGGTGATGATCTTTGATAGAACTCTTTTGATGTATTAAATGAGAGTGTGCGCTGAGAAGTTCCAGTTGATTATCCGTAACAGAATGAGGTGATGTGATTGTGGGTGAACAATTTTTAGTGAAGTGTAAAAACCATTTGTCAAAATAATCCCTTTGGTATAGGAGTGGACTAGAGAATCCTTTTGTGGATTAGCAGAGTCCCTCTATTTAAGAATGATTGTTCTTTCGGTTTGAGGATCGTTTTGGGATTATCGGATAAGAGGAAAGAGTTAGTGTGATAATCGTGGAAACCCATGAGTTGGAAAAAGGTTTATGTCTTAAAAGAACATCTGAGTAAAGAATGTTTTCTCGAGGAGAGAAGTGCTCTATGGGGGTTCTTGACTGAGTGAGGTCTTTATGACGGAGAACATGTACAATTTGAGTTGACTTATGTTGACAAGGTGGTTCTGTCCGGTTCAAGAGAATAAATAAAGTATTTGATTTGGGTGTTCGAGTGAGTTCTCTTTTGGCTTATGTGGTGCTTAGTTGCAAACTGCCGAGTTGGAAGGATAGAAGGTTTTCGTGAAGAATCTCTGATTTTAGATTTGAGTGTTTTGAAGGAAAGTTGGAATTGCATTGTGAATCCTTTGCTTTCAGTTGAATCTGATTATTAAAGTTTGATTAAAAATAAGTTGTGTTGTGCGTCCCTGCTTAATGGAGGATCTCCTTGTTATGATGAAGAGATCGGCTGAGAGGTGGAACAAGAGTTCCATTTGTTTACGTGCAAGTTTTTTGGTTTGGTCCCGAAGAGGTAGATAGCCAAAGTATATTTGGTTGTTCTGGAAGTTGCGGGATTTCGGAAGATAGCCATTCGCTAGAACTGTCTCAAGTTTTGAAGCGGGGCATATGATGTTTTGTATGAACCAGTCGCTTGAGGTATTTGGAGTGTGTGGTTTCATAAGAGTCGTTGACCAGTGAGTAGTACCGCATCTTTGAGTCCTGCTGTTAAGTGGTCCTGGTCAGGTTGGTACGTGTGATGAGGCGTAATATGTCAGTTGCATCAAGGCGCGGTGGTCCCATATATCCAAGAGGAAAATGACTTGGGAATTGAAGTCTCTCATGCGCGAGAAAAAATTCAGAATTTTTCACAACAAGTACGTGGTAACGTTCGCAAGTTTGAGCTGTGCATATTCCTTGGCGTTAAGTGTGAATAGAATTCAGGGTCGAATTATATTTAAGGGGGGTAGAATGTAATACCCCAAGTCTATTTAAGTGAAAAGAAAGAATTAGGGAGAAGGACCAACTAGAAAAAAATAGAATTAACAGAGGATTATAGTGGGTTTCTACAATTCTTCGGTAACCTGGGCCTCAGGCTTTGGCCCAAGAGGGGCCGACCACCAATAAAAGGAGGGGGAAACCCTAGGGTTGGTACTGTAGCACGGTGTGATACAGTAGCCGCCACTGCTACATTACCCTGTGAATAGTAGCCGCCCCCACCTCCTTGCGTCGCCTCCTTTGGGTGCTGCCGACCAAGAAGAACAAGAAGAAGAAGGAAAGGGAGAAAAGAGAAGGGAGGGGAAGAGGGATCGCGTGGTGTTCATCGCGTTCGACAGCGGGTTCTTCAAGGGTAATCCCGATCCCCATTCTTTTGATGGTGTATTTGATTAATTAGGCGATGTCAGTAATAGATCTGTTTAGGACAATCAGTAATGGCCGACGTTTTTGATAAGTTAAGTGCAGATTCTGGTCTGGCCACCTCCTAGAGAGTTGTGGGCGACGTCACTAGCTTTCAGTATAGTATTAGATCACGTCGTTTGGACAAGCGGCTTAGGAGTTATATATTTCGTAGCGCTATTGTTCCGTAAATCTACTACAATTCTCACAATTTTTAGTAATCAGACTTAAGCGGATAGCTAAAGGAATTTCTGGGAGGTCTCACTATAACGAAAGATATAGATAATTGTCTTAGATTTCGGGGAAGCTAAATAACATGAAATTTAGATCATTATTCTGAAAGTTATGATAGTTTTAATATCTCTGTCTAGAAACCCGACGTGAATCATATAAACCTACGGATGGAGTCTTACCAATAGGGCAAGTTTGTTGCAAATGTCCTATTTTTCGGCACTTATAGTAATATTTACCGTTTTGTTTAACAAACCTTGTGGACTTGTTTACATGTTTCTTACCCTTCTTGGGCACATACCCAAGTCCTTCTTTGTTGAATGAGCACATTTGCTCACTCAAAAGCTTGACAAAGGTGGCCTTATCCTTGAAGCATCGTTCCAAGTTTTTGCTTAGCTTGGTTACTTGCTCATTTAGCTCATTGTTTTCAACAATAAGATTTGCATCATAAGACTTAACATTATCATGATTAGAGTCAATATTATAGCAACATGGCATGGCAAGTAGATCATTACATGAAGTAGATGTACTAGTTCTAGCAATTTCTATACTAGGCATTTTATTAAAAAAATATCACATGTAATTCCAACACTAGTGAAATACTTGCTTAAATTTTCTTCGATAAGCAAGTTATGAGCTTTCTTTAGCTCCTCATAAGAGTCTTTAAGAGAGGGATGTTCTTTCTTCAAGACCTTAAATTTTGCATTTTCTTTTCCAAGATATCCATTCAATTCTTCCAACTAATCAATGAGCTCATCATATGAAGGTTCATAGTCATCAAAGGATTTTACCTTATCTCCTTTTGCCATGAGGCATATAGGAGACGAGAAGAGTGATGGAGCCTCCTTGATGGCGATGCTGACAAGTCCCTTCTTCCTGGGGGACTCATCCTCATCAGAGTCAGAGTCGGTGTACTCCTCATCGGAGTTCCATTCTCCAATGTGAGCTTTATTCTTGCCATCCTTGTGAAGCTTCTTCAAAAGCTTCTTCTTGCCATTGAATTTCTTCTTTTTGGATGACTTGCCCTTGTCATTCTTCTTTGTGGAGCAATGAGAGGTAATGTGTCCCTTCTCATCACATTCATAGCAATAGATGTTGCTATAACACTAGTTGTCGTTGTAGGAGCGCCCCTTCTTTCCTTTTTCACGACTAGCGCTTTGGTATGAGTTCCTTTTCATGAATTTATTCATCCTTCTCACGAGGAGAGCCAAACCCTCCTTGGAATCTGTAACATCCCAGCTCAGCATTGAGCCTGGAATGCTACTAAAATTAAATTAAACTAGGCTAAACTAAGACCAATTACAAATTCTCGACAAAACCTCCTTTGTATAGTCAGCTATACCGAGGTTCCAACAATTAATCAAGGCATTTATCAATATATTCATAATCGAGTTCATTCAAGCGCAGAGGATAATCTCTTAAACATAACCAAAATTTGCTATTCTCATTATTACGATTAATCTGAAACTCAAACCATCCATAAGTAATTCTTAAGATTGAGTGGTAGTGCGTGCATCAAAACATCTACTCCCTCCCATGCATGCCGGTCTTGCGGTTGTACCGAAACACATCAAAGCAAGAGTGAGCCCAAAGACTCAAGCAAGTACCAACAAGGCTAAGCAAGTTATCATTCATAGCATCAATAATCCAAGATAAACAATGCACCAAAGTATAGCCTTCATGCTCATGTGAATGCAACCAATGCAATGCACCTTTTCGACTTTATCTCTTTTCGCATTTTACCGGTAATGCGGGGTATACAACCGTCGTTTGATACCCTTGCCCGTGCCCCTCTGGCACAGGGACCAAAAGCCTATACACCACATATATAGGGACCTTTGCCCATCACTTTAATGAAGGGGACCTCTTTTATTCATAGCCCACATTCCACGAATGTGGGGACCTCAAGCCCGTCATCTACATGACGGGGACCTCAACTGTATGTGCTTGGTCACCACGTGACCAGGGCACCTGTATGCTCTCAACATGCATATGCACCATGATAACATATTCATAAGCAGGAATACATCATATTCTCATTATCATGTAAGCAACCTTACTTCGCTATCATATATCAAAAACATGCATACATGACCAAGTCTCCAACACGTTTGAAACATGCAAATGCTCCCTGCCCACGTCTTTCATACCCATGAATTTAACATGTACATAACAACATGTATGATTTAGCAACGCTCAAGGGAAGCATTAACCATAGCTTGCATTCATCAAGATAAAAGGAAAACTCATTACACTAACATTCGTGCAAGGCTACAACAAGCAATTACAACAATCTTATCATACAACCGAAAATACGCTATAACCCGAATACTTGCCTTAACCGTGCGAGAGCGGTGGACGCAAAGAGGGCGCTGCCCCTGGGATCACGCTCCTACCTGAACATAAAGATAACCCAGACTAAGTCCAACATACTGGACCAAAAGCATGAATAATGTGAGGACCCCAATTTATTTGGCTTGTAATGCTTAACCAACCGCCTGGTCCTAGCATCACAAATCAAATAAACTGAGCCTCGAGATATGTATACTTCCCAGAAAGCAGTATACACACCTCACCACAAAATTATACATCAACTCCATTCCAAACATAGAGTCCAAACATCACACTACAAGCAGAAAATAACAACAGTAGAGTTATTACAGACAATGGCCGACCGGCCAAAAGATACATAAATACCAGAAGAACGACAGCGGAAGCAAAAGTGCCATAAGATGGCTATAAACAAAGCCAATCAGCGTGCCTTCACCCACAAGGCATCTGACCGGACCGCTAAGCCTAGTCGTCGAACACGAAGCGGCAGCATAACTCACAGAAGTGAGGCCCTTGGGGCTCACCTTCTTCCTCTGCAACAAAAACATTAAGCAAAGCCGATGAGTACAAAGATTGTCTTTGTACTCGCAAGACTGACGTGTGAACTAGCAGACCTGTTCATATGCTACATGCAGGCTTATTTGGTGGAGGCCATATGTTTCATTTGCACAAAGCCAACTTTATTTGCAATAATGTAATACAGTTTAAAGGCAAGTTTGTAATTCATTTTTACTGTTGAAATAACTGTGAAATAAAGATAGATACAAGTAACCACCTAGAAGTGACTATCCCAATAGTCACCACAACATAGCACGAATCCCCAGATTCGTACCACCCTGCAAGTTTTAATTTAAAAGGTTGTAGTCTAACTCTTGAAAAGCTTACCCAAGCGTGTCCATCACCTAGGACGAGGCTATTCGAATAGTTTTTAACCTGCAGGTGTACCACTGCACCCACACTTCGCATCGCCTTTAAGCCAAAGCACACTACCGAAGGTATGCGGCCTGACTAAGTCCTATGAGACTTTTCCAATATTGTGTATTAACTACGAGCCGCTCGTATGGATAGAAATCCATACGCTACATGGTAAAGCCGAAAAGACAACTACCCACTCGTGGTAAAGCTTTTGGACAACTACCATGCTCCCAACACCATCCCTCCTGCGACCTCCCGCGACCCGAGCCAATACACGCCAAAGTACTAGGTCAAGAGAGGTCCCATACCCTCTAGTGTGGTTAGCACGAAATGCTGGATAAAAATTCACTCACAAGATGTTCGGTCCTTAATTGACCCTGCACCATTCCGCCACACCCAAGAATCACACCATCTTACCATCGTGTCTGCGCCTAAATAGTTTTTGTTTTCAGTTTTAATTTTGTAATTAACATAACATAAGCCGAAACATAAGAACAATAATAAATTTATGATCAAGATCATCGACTAAGTCGATGATCGCCCAAATCTACCGGAAGCTAAGCATGGCTAAGCAACTGAACTCGTAATCTACTAAGTGATAAGAGTCCATCCAACGAACTCTAATCACAGCAAGTAACCTAGGCTCAGGTAGTAGAGATCAATGTTTTACATACAGGATATGCAGCTACGGATTTAACTAATCAATTTAACACAAATTAAGCAATGCATACATACAGCTGAAACAAAATATTAGACTTTAAAATACTGGGATTAACATGATCAAACTGCTTGCCTGGCTGCTGCTACTCAATAGGCTCAACCTGTTGCAGAGGATCACTCTCGATAGAACCAGAACCGTCGCAATCTAACGACCGAGCAAAAGCAACGAATAAGAACAATAACACCTACAAAACTCAAACATTCAAAACCATCTAAAGAGCACAAAATTCACATAGCAGCTAGAGCATGATTTAACACAAATTTAGAAACAGAGAACAATTTATTTGGAGTTGTGATGAATTTTCTAGGAATTTTCTAAGTTAATTTCACAAAAAAGCATCAAATAATTATTTAACAAAATTTAAGAACAGAGACACATCTAACACCTATACTGATAATTAGTACACTAAAAATGAAAATTTACAAAATTGGTTTTACTGGATTTGGACAAAAATTGAGATAGATATGAATTTTCTAATTTGGAAAATACATAATACACCATTTAATCAATAACCATATTTTAACTAATAGAGACATGGGTGAAAACAATTTTAGTAAATAATACATTTCAAATGAAAAATAACAGAACTGGTTTCATGCGATTTGGAGAAAAATTGAATTAGTTATGAATTTTCTAAGTTTAAATGAATTAACAGTGCAACAGAAAATACATTTAAGCATTACTAAAGCATTTAACCTTTTTCTACCGACAGCCAGCTAGCCCCAGCCAATGACAGGCAGGACCGCGCGAAAAACGCTGACCAGGTCAAACTTGACCCAGCCGCGCCAACGGCGACGCGGCAGATTCTAAGAATACGTCTTCGGCTTATTCAGACGTACTCCTAACTTACAAGTACAGAGAAATACGCTTCTCCAAAGAGAACACGTATTATCCAAGTTTACACAAACATTAACTGACAACATGGACCCACATAACAGAGACTTAGAGGATAAATAACGATTGGATTAAAGTTTCTAAACGCGATTAACTCTGGAGGGCCCACAAGACAGGGATACAACTAAAGAACTTAATTAACAGCTAAAGACGAGATTAGACCTTAACAGCCGGCGGCTCGACGGAGCTCCCGCGCGTGGCTGTGACGGCGAGGTGGAGGATCTGGAGCTGGAGCGGTTCCCTGGGCTCGCGAGTGGCCTCACCAGTTGCACAGCAGCCCCACGAACACGATGGTGCCGACGCAGAGCCAAATGGTCGTCGGAGGTGAGCTCGCGACAGCCGGAGGCGGAGAAGAAACCACTGCTCCCATGGAAGAGATGCTACGGGCGCCGAGGAGCTGGGAGTGCGCAACGCCTTCGCCGACTCCGTGAAGGATAAGCCCAAGATAACGCCGACGAAGAGGGACCGAGGCGGTCGGAATTGCCACGGCAGCGGAACGCCGTGCTCGGGGAAGAAACGGCCGCACGCTCTCAACGATGCACCAAAGACAGAAACGAGCCCACCGTTAGACTCAGAGGAGGATTGCGATCACGAGGGACCAAGTGTCGAGGCTAGAGACTCACCAGAGCACTAACAAGCTCGCGGGGCCGCCGCAACCAGAGGCGGAGACGACGAAGTTGCTCCCGGCGATACACTGGACGCCGAGGGTTCTGGATGGGCAAAATGGAGGCGGCGAAGAGAGTGGATCACGATGGCGTGGTTGCGGAATCAAGGGCGGCGCTAACACGGCGGTGCTGCCCAGGGGTTCTTCTCCGGCCGAAATCAAGAAACGGGCGGAGGAAGCTACAGAGCGGGGAAAACGAGGGATGAGTGGTCGCGGTGAGGTAATGAAGGCCTGGCGATGCGCCACGGACGGACACGAGGGCAAATAGGTGGCAGCGGCGAGGTACGTGGCGCTCATGCGCGAGCGGCCGTGAGCTCGGTGAGACGCGGAGAAGACGAGGGCGATGCTGACAAGGGGGACCCACTCGTCAGCGACGGTGACAAAGCGGCGCGAGTCGGGGTCAGGTGCGGCGCGACGAGATGGTCTGACTCGATCAAGAGAATACTGACCGTTGGATCTAAAACGGACGGTCGAGATCCCTGTATGCATTCGGACCGGTCGATTGTATGCGCGAACGTGGATCGTTCGATTTGCATCGGACGGTGGGCAACAATCGGGCTCGGGCTGTGCAGCTAGGCGGTGCGGCGGAACCAAGTGGCGCGGTCGGACTCGAGTCGGAGTTTGAGTCCGAGCCCGAGGAACAGTGATTCCAGATTTTGAATTAAAAAGGCAAAGAAGGTTTGGGGAATTTTTAGAGGTAGCTCCTGAGCTCCAAAAATTCCGAAAGTTTTATGGGAGCTTCCTGGGACCGAGGACAACCTTATGTAATTTTTCCAGGGATTTTCATGAATTAGATTTCTCCCAAGAAAATTCACAAGCTGCTGTCCAGGGGTTTGACCAGATTTCCAAACTGGTTTGACTTGACCATTTGAAATAGCAAACAAAATCTAAAAATTGTGAAAATTTTCAGGGAGGTAGCTAAGATGGTCAAGATGACAGGAAAAATATTCCCAGAGGATGATCACAAGTTTGAGGTTGATAATTTTGTTGACAACAACTATCATTCACAAGAATTTAATTCTAGAAAATGGAAATTGCTAGGGGAAAATTTAGAAAACTTCCAAATGATTTCATGAGGCATCAAAAGTTTTTATTTCTCCTCATAATTTACATTTGAAACACAAACCCTAACTTAGGGCTGTTACAAATAACAACACAAATTAACTTGCTAAACTCCCAAGTGTTTCCAATCTTCCAATTTCTAGCGATGGATTTGGTGTTCACTACGGACAGTCAACTTCTAAACTACATAACTTTCTGCTCAGGGGTCCAATTAAGATGTTCTCAGACTTTATGGAAAGGTAACTAAATTTCCCAGATAAACTTAGTTGGGGAGCCCTTTTGATTCTGCCAAATACTACCTCTACCAAGCCAAACTACAGAACATCAAAATTCACGTCGGGTTCTCTGGACAGTACACTAAAACCTCTATAACTTTTGCTACGAACGTCCAAATCTTGTGTTCTTTAACTCTATGAAAATTTATAGAAATTACCCACATTTTTCGTTATATTGAGGTCCTTTGATTTCGACCTTAACTAGCAGATTCATCCCATTTTCTACAGACTGTTCAAAACTGACAGATTAACAGAGCAGCGATACAAAAAAATTCATAACTTCCTGACCGTTAATCAGATTTTGGTGATCTTGGTGGCCACTGAAAGCTAAGAAGAACATCTACATATCTTTAGGAGACCAAACCTCCTAACTCGGCCTCTAAACACAAGAAACTGGCCGCGCAACATTCTGGACAGAATTGCAACTTTACAGACCGACTTCAATCTTGCCAAAACTACTCGATTTGGATCTACGACTAAACACACAACAACAAACGGCTAGTTACCCTTGGCGCAGCTGAAGATCACGAACTCCGGATGGGATCCCACTTTCTTCTCTTATCCCTTCTCTTCTCTTCTCTTCCTTCCTCTTCTCCTCCTCCTTCTCTTCCTCCTAGCCACCGCAATGGGGGTCCTTCTTCTACCTTTGGACAGCAACAATGGGGGGACTTGGAGGGATGCTTGGGAGGTGCAAGGAAGAAACCAGGAGGGAGGCGTGAGAGAGGGAGTGGCGGCCACCAAGGGGAGAGGGGTGGGGCGTGGGGAAAGTGGGGAGGAGGGGTGCGGTTAGGGTTTGGGGGAGTGGCGCCCCTTTGGTCGGCGCCCCTTGGGCTCACATGGGCAGGGCCCAAGCCCAGTTGGATCTGAAAAGCATTTTTCCCCTTCTCCGATTATAGAATTAAACATTTTTCGATTGATCCTCCATAAAACCAATTATTTCTCTCCGAATAATTATGTTTCCGACTATCAGCTTGTCACACTTTTGGGGTATTACAGAATCATCCTCATCATCTTTGGACTCATCACTTGACACCGCTTTGGCTTCGAAGGCGGTGACTTTCTTGCTCTTGGATGAGGATTGCTCCAAAAGCTCCTCCTTGTCCTTCTTGTACAACTCATTTGTTATGAGGTTCCCCAAGAGTTGTGTTGGTGTCATCCTTGTCAACTCGAGGGAGTTGAGAAATAGTGTCACCAAAGTCTCATACTTTTCTGGCAAGGCCCTAAGCATTTTTCTCACAATATCAACATCGGTTAGTGACGTGTCTAGTCTTTTGAGTTCATTTACAATGTTGTTGAAGTGAGAGTATATTTCATTTATATCCTCATGTGGCAACATTACAAATATCTCATACTTAATCCGGAGCCTATGCAATTTGGCCTCTTTGACCGTGGATGTTCTCTCATGGATTTCCGAGAGGGTAGTCCAAATATCATGAGTGGTTTCTAAATTACTCACTCTATTGAACTCATCCGTTCAAAACACTAAAGACAACATTCATTGCTTGAACATCTAAATGAACATTACGCCTCAAGTTTTGTGGGTTGTAGTGGATCAAGAGGCATAACGTAACCCTCATTTACGATTTTTTATATGCTCGGACTCATGGCCTTTAAATAAATAAACATCCTAATTTTCCAATATGCATAATTTGAGCCATCAAATAAAGGTGTCTTTCCTATAGCAATACCCTGACTAGCCATCCTTTTCTCTTAGATGGTTAAGTCTAAATCAATGAGAGACCAAGCTTTGATACCACTTGTAGGATCAAGGATAACCGACTAGAGAAGGGTGAATAGGAGGTTTTAAAACTTTTTAACCAATTAACAATTTTAAACAAGAATGTCTTTAACAAAGCTTCCTAGCATAAATATAATGAGAGACCTACTAGTTTATTCAAGACAATTATGATCTTATGTCAAAACTAGATACAATTCTAGCTAAGGAAATCTTACACAAGCAAATTGCTAGAAATGTAAATGCGGAATACTAAAGACAAGAGAAAACCACAATGGAGACAATGATGCTTTTCCCGTGGTATTGAAGACTTACCGGTCTTCACTAGTCTACATTGAGGAAGCTTGAACGAATCAAGTCGGCTCCACGAATTAAGCCTCAACCCTTGATCACTATTGTTGCTCTTCCTCCTCTCTAGAGATGGTGAGCACGCAACCACTTCACAATCCGTTGCCGGGATTCTTCATAATCTTCTTTGAAGAGCTCACGTGCAAACTTCCTCCAAAGCCGTCTAGGTGCCGGCAAGCACCAAGAGTAATAAACCAAGTATTTGCTTAAGAAAAATCAAGTGCCAACAAGATCAACTAATGATGCAAAGCACTTGAACACTCTCAACTACTTCAAAATATGAATTCAAAGCAAATTAGTAGTAGAGAGTGTCTAAGAGCTCAAGAGTATTCAATGAGAGTGAATATGCTCAGAAACCACTCAACTAGAGGCAGATGGGAAGGTATTTATAACCCCCACCAACAAAAATAGACATTTGAACCAATTCCCCGAAAAAATTCAGCATTTGCGGTAATACCGCCCCGCCGTTCAAACCTGGCATTTAACGCTCTGAACTAGCCGTTAGGGAGAAAGGTGCGGTATAATTGCCACTAGAATTCGGTATTACCGCACAGTGGTAATACCACTCGGTTATATCGGTATTACCAATTTCCAGATAATCAAAAACTCAAGAAAAACACCCCTCTCTGGAAAAATGTACCGCCATGTGAAACTCGGTATTATCGACTTGCGGTAATATCGCTAAAGATCTGCTGTAACACCCCAACTCTCAAAGAGCCTAGAATGCTACTAAAACTAAACTATTCTAGCACAACTACAAATTTTCGGTAGAATCTCCTTTGTTTAAACAGCTAAACTGAGAGTTCAACATTAACGCGTGGCATAATAAAGTTCTCATAATCAAATTACTCTATCATGCATGATAATCAAATGAACCAACCAAGACTGGCAATCTCATTATTACAAATAAGCAGCTACTCAAACCAAACCATCTATGGGTGATAATCAAATGGTTTAATTATTTCTAAATTGAAGCTAAGTAGCAAACGCCTTATGAGTGTGAGGTAGTGAGTGCATCCAACAACTACTCCCTCCCATGCGTGTTGTTCCTGCCATTGGTACCTAAAACACATTTAAGCAAGGGTGAGCCCAAAGACTCAACAAGTATCAACAAGGCTATAAAACGAGAACATTAGCATAGCATCGATAATCCACAATAACATTATACTAAATATAGCCATTTTTCTCATGATATGCAATCAATGCAATGCTCATTTGAACTTTATCTCTTTTCACATTTTACCGGTAATGGGATATACAACCGTCATTGCCAGATACCCTTGCTGCTCCCACCGGCACGGGGACCAAGAGACTATACACCACATGTATAGGGACTTTGCCCATCATCTTAATGATGGGGACCTCTTTTCTCATAGCCCACATTCCACGAATGTGGGGACCTCAAGCCCTTCATCTATATGACGGGACCTCAATCAGTATGTACTTGGTCACCACGTGACCAAGGCACAGATCTCTCAACATGCATATGCACCATGATAACATTCTTCATATGCGAGAATTCAACATATTCTCATTAACATGTAAGCATTAACAACATGCGGAAAATATTTAACCAATCGGCGGTCATCAAGTTAAACGGTAACTCATCTCATAAACAGGTAGGCATGACTAAAGCGAACAAGACACATCACAATCACATCATGCAGGCATACATATACCATAGCCCGAATACTTGCCTCAACCGTACGAGAACGGTGGACGCAACGAGGGTGCTGCCCCTGGAACTACGCTCCCACCTGAATATAAAGATACCCCAATCTAAGACCAACATTCTGAACCAAGAGCAAAAAGAACAACACAAATGAACTTGCTAAACTCTCAAGTGTTTCCTATCTCCCAATTTCTAGCGATCGGATTGGCGCACACTGTGGACTGTCAACTTCTAAAATACATAACTTTCAGCTCAGGTGTCCAAATAAGATGCTCTCGGACTTTATGAAAAGGTAATTAAATTATCTAAATAAACTTAGTTGGGGAGACCTTTTTATTCTACCATCTACTGCCCCTAGGAAACCAATCTATCAGACATCAGAATTCACGTCGGGTTCTCTGGACAGCACACTAAAACCTCCATAACTTTTGCTAAGAGAATCAAAATCTTTCGTTCTTTATCTCTATGAAAAGGTACAGAAATTACCCACATTTTTCGTTATATTGAGGTCCCCTGATTCTCCTTTTAATTAGCAGTTCTAACCAGTTTTCTACAGACTGTCCAGAATCTGACAGAACAATAGGATAGCAATACTAGAAAATTCATAACTCCCAGACCGTTAATCGGATTTGGGCGATCTTATGCCAACGAAAGCTAAGAACATAACCTACAATTCTCTAGGATACCAAAACCTCTGATTCGGCTTCTAACCACATGAAATTAACCCCGCAAGCTTCTGGACGAATCTGCACGAACAGCAGGCAGATTGCAACCTAGCCAAAAACTACCCGATTACTCTTCTATGACTAATTACCCAACAACAACAACGCATTACCCTTGATGCCGCTGAAGGTCGCGAACCACGGATGGTGATCCCTCTTCCTTCTCTTCTCCCTTCTCTTCTTCCTCCTTTCTTCTTCTTCCTTTCTCTCCTTCTTTTCTCCTCTTTGCATAGAAGGGGGGTGGGTTGCTACAGTGTGGTGCTACAGTACTAGGGCGCAGTACTGTAGCAACTAGGGTTTCCCCCCCTCTTTTTATTGGTGGCCAGCCCCTCATGGGCCTCCTGGGCCAAGGCCTGAGGCCTAGGTTGCCAAAAAACTGCAGAAAACCCCTTTATCTAATTGCTGCTAAATCTATTTTATATTTGGTCCTTCTCCGAATTCACATAATCTCTTCCGAATACTCTTTTGAATATTCTCGAATACTTTTGGGGTATTACATCTGCGGTCATACCGATTTCAGGTTTCAAGAAAAACTTCCAAAAACAACCTCTCTGGTCCACGACTAGGTCCACGACCAGATCTACGACCAGGTCCATGATCAAATCTACGACCAGGTCCACGATCAGGTCTTTGACTAGGTCCACGACCACGTCCACGACTAGATCCATGACCAGTTCTTCTATCAGGTCTTCAACCAGTTCTTTGACCAGGTTTTCGACCAAATCTACGACCAGTTCTTCGACCAGGTTTTCGACCAGTTCTTCAACTAGGTTTTCGACCAGTTCTTCGAACAAGTCTTCAACTAGTTCTCTAGAAAATACATACTGCCATGTATCTTTCGGTATTACCGACATGCGGTAATACCGCTCAATACTTGCGATCTTACTGATTTTTCTGAACAGTTTTCCAAAGGCAAGAACAGATGTAATGCATGACTTTTGGTTGATCAAGATGTAACACCCAACTCAACATAGAGCCTAGAATGCTACCAAACTACTCTACTAAACCAATAAATTTCAACATTTTAATAAACAATCAACCAAACAATCATTTATGAATGACACAATACTAATAATCAATAAATAGCACAATCTACCATTAATCAATAATAATAATATCATCTATCAAATTGAATATAAATCCATCATGATGCCTTATTTTTATCAAACTATTCTAAGACAATCCAACATATGCTATACTAAGGCAGCCAATATTCAAATAGATACAACTAAAGCATCAAAAATCAGCAAAACTACAAGGATGATAGAATAATCCAATCAATCATTTTAATCCATCAAATAGAATTAAATGAACTCAAATAACGAGGTTTAAGAGCATATATAGGACATCCATGAACACAAATAGAACATCCACTACGAAGGGTGGTCACAGTCTGAATCTAAAGTAATTGTCCAGAATATGAATTGTAGATAATTGGACTAGTTTATTCGTTGTGGTACCAAGAAAGCCCTTCCCATGCAGGTCGCTGCCTCGAGAAGTACCAAAAAAGCATAACACAGCAAGAGTGAGTCCATGACTCAGCACAGCGCAATAGCAATAAATAACATAGCATCATAATCAGCCGATGAGGATACTCAATTCCCATTGTGCACAACTGCATTGAACCACAAATCCATCTTTTATGCAAGAATGCAAGGTACATGTCATGAATGCTCTTCCTACGACTTCTTTGCAATTAGCGGTAATGCTGAGTAGTGTATCCGTCGATACAAACTCAAATCATATGCCCTTTAGGCACAAGGACCTCAAGCCCACACTCCACAAGTGTGGGCACCCAAGCTCGTCCAATGCCTGATGAGGATACATAAATGTAAGTCATGATGCAAATTGAAATCACAATATCAACTCATCATGAAAAGGTAATGCTCAGCAACATTATCAAACATAAATACTCATAATTATACCATGGCAATTGTAACATCCTAATATTGGACTTGTGTTTCAAATGTAAAAAAATGGGTAGAAATTAAAACTTTTTCGTACATCATGTATTTCCTATTGTACCAAACAATTCTTGTACAAGGAATTATGGAAATACAAAGTCACAAGTCCTTTTGATCCCAATTTGATCTTCCAAAAATAAAATCATGTCAAACATTGTGATCATCCTCTGGAAATATTTTTCCTAAGTTATAAGGATAGGTTGTGACCCCTCTGAAAAATTTCACAATTTTTAGAAATTGTTTGAATATTATTAGAGGGCAGTCAAACCTGTTTGACTTTTAGTCAAACCCTAAATCAGAACCTTGCCGAATTTTTGGAGAAAAATGTACTGCATAAAAACCTCTAAAAATTTTACACAAGGTCAATCTTTGAGTCAGCAAGCTCCTGTAAAATTTTCAGAAATTTTGGAGTTATTTTGCTACATCAAATAAATCTTCAAAGGTCCATGTTCTGTTTTGAAAAACCAAATTTGGTTTGTACTGTTACTCGGGTTCGAGTCAGACTCGGGCTCGACTCAATCGACTTGGTTGAGCCAACTAAACCGCACTAGGTCTCTTTATAAACCCGCAAACATTTTCAACCGTTAGATCTTGGTCCAACGGCCTTAAATGATTGGGCTGTTCGGGGCATCGAGAAGAGCCCATCAATCTGAGCCCTTGAATCGAAATCTAACGGTCTAAAATAAGTGTGCTGATCGGGTCACCCGAAGGGCGCATCTAATCTCAGGCGTTCGTTTCTGATCCTAGGGTTCCCGATCCCCTCCATTGATATTTAAAACCTAAAAGGCTGGGGCGATCTCAGCCGTCCACGATCAATCCAACGGTCCAAAATCACCCGAGCATTTCGTTGGTCGTCTTCAACCTCGGAATCGTGCGTGCGCAGTAGCTTGAGTATGGAAGTGTCATTTCATGCTCCCTACGGCCGTCCTAGTGACATTAAGAGATGTGGGGGACATGATTCGGCAGTGCCATACCCTAACCTACCCTCTTCCACCTTTTTCGCTTTCGGCATTGTCTCGAGCCATGCTCCTTTTGTCCCCCGAAGGACTCCTTGTCAAACCCTAACCCTTTCAAAGCTTTTTAAGCACCCCTCTTACCTCCTGGTCCTTCTTTAGACCACCCTCCAGCTCCACTTTCAACTTTGGAGCTTAATACTTCAAAATCCGACAATCCCCATTGTTGGCCCGAAAAGCTTCTTTGGTGTTCTTGGTGCTCCAGTGGTTCTCCCCCACAAAGTTTTGCACCATTCCTACCTCCTTACCATCTTGAACATATCCCCTCACTTAATTTTGGATTTGATTCGCAGGATCTGTCCAATTTGGGGTTTGTTCAATTTCGGCTGAATTTGGGCATCTTCTTCCTCAGCTCAGGTGAGTGGCCCATTTTCTAATTAATTGCTCAAGTAGCTTCTGTGAACCTTATTGAAGCTCTTTTGATACTTGGGTGCCACTCAATTTGCTTAGGGTGCCATTTTCCACCTCTCTCCTCCAAGTCCGGCGAGCTCCTCCGAGGACCAGCTGCTCCGGCCAACTTTCAAGGCTTCCCTCCATCCAGGTAGATTCTTATTAGTCCATAGATGTCTGGAAAGCCATTCCTTTAGACCACCCCGAAGCCTTCGGCCGTTTTCAAGTTGCAGTATCTAGACCTCTTTTCGTTTTTTCGGCTAGCCGACTTTGAGAGCCCTCACCGCCGGCGAGGTTGCCACCACTGGGTTCCTATCGCTATTGCGAATCCAATCCTGTATTAGTTGGGCGCCGCCGCAGCCGGGATCGCCGGCGGCAACCCGTTGAAGTCTCTCGGGTGTGTTCGGGAGGCAGCTCCCGTTTTCGTCAAAGTCTTAGGACACATTGATTGCGCTGTGAGTGTTAATCATTGGAGTGTTAATGAGGTCTTAAAGCCGCGCCCGTGAGCCACTGTCTCGTGGGCCCGAGTCTTTAAAACCCCGCGGCGCTTCCCGCGCTCAATTAATGTTTAGGACCTGTATTTATTGGGTTCCCGCCGGTAGTGCTGTCGGAAAATTCTTCTCCGCCACTAACACGTGGGCCTCAACCTACTGTTGTCGGAATCTAAGCCACCGCTCAGACCACCCTCACGACCTCCCAGTTTGATCTCCACCGTTTAGGACCTCCTTAGAGTTAACCAGGGCCGCAAGACCTCCCTCGGGGTCCTCTTTGCAAAAAGACCTCCCCTGGTCGTTTTTGCAAAGACCACCCCAGGAACACCTCAGGGTCCTCTTTGCAAAAAGACCTCCCACTGGTCCTTGTTCGGAGAAGCTAAGTCACAGGACCTCTTTTGGGCAGATCTGGACCGTTGAAGACCTTCCCGTGGAGATCGTAGCCGTCCAGACCTCTCTCTATAAAACCTTATCGCTTTAGACGTCCCTCCGCCTCGATCCGACCGTTCAGACCTCCCAGATCCATCCGAGCCATCCGCACCTCCTCCCGCTAAAACCCCGTCGCATCGGACCCCTCGATTAAATCTGGATCGCTCAAGACCTCCCGGTAGATCTTGACCGTTCGACCTCCCCTTCCTTAGATCTTACCATTCGCACCTCCTTCGCTTGATCGTGACCATTAAGACCTCCCTTGGGAGATCTTAGCCGCCGGGACCTCCTCGGTGGTCTTAAGCGTGAGGACCTCTCCCCGGAGATCTAGACCGTCGGGACCTCCCGAGAAATCCTCGACCGCCCGCACCTCCTCCGTTGGATTGGAGTTCTAGGACCTCCTTAGTGCTCGGGACCGCCAGATCTTGATCCGACGGTCACGACTCTCTAGGCGCGCGAGAGCTCCTCTCGCGCGTGCAGTGCCCATCCGGTCGTAGCCGTTGGATCTCATCTCAACGGTCACGACCTCCCCTTTTTCGTTAAGCCGGTTGGACCTCCCGAGAGCTCCAGTTTGCTAAGTCTTTTGTACATTCAAATTTCTTAAGTGCATAAGTTGGTCATTTTAACTCCTTTTTGAATGTTTCAAGTTACAGTAGCTTTGTGGTAGGATAAATTTTAATTTGAGATTGTATGTGGTCACTATTCTAGGCTGGGATTTATTAATATTGCAGTAGGAGTTTGAATGGTTCAAGAGTTAGGAAAATCACTTCAAAATGTGTAAACTATATAACTTTTTGTGTATAACTCCATTTTGAGCAAACCCAAGTCTCAGTAAAATCCTCCGTAGTGTACTTTAGCTTAGCATGGGTGTTGTTCATATTTATGTTCCTGAAAAGTGATATATGCTAGTTTTACAACTTCGAAAAATCATAACTAATTCATTATAACTCCAAATGATGTGAACTCAACTTTGCTGTTCTTCGGATGACCTTAGCTACCTACCATAAAATTTTCAGATTCCAAATCATTCTAGAAATTTTTGCCATGAACAGTAACCGAAATTAATTTAATTAGGATTTTTCAGGCTGAGGGAACTTAGTTTAGCTATAACTTTTTCATGCTAAGTCCAAATGAAGTAATTCTTGTTCCTAAAATTTCCTAAAATCAACCTCTAGCTGCTGTGTAAATTCCGTGGGATTTGGATGTCTTTTGTTGTTGAGTTTTGTTTGGTGTTCTTCGTTCTTATTTGGTTTTATCGCATTTTCGCGTTAGGTTCCGAAGATTATATTGAACCTGAGAATCCTCCTCTGCAGCAAGAGCAATTCCAGCAAGGCAAGCAGTTTGATCATTTCCCATTTAATCCCATTACTTTTAAAGTCTAATACTTTGTTTAACTCGTATGTATGCATTGCTAATTTGTGGTTAAATTGATTAGTTAATCCTCTAGTTGCATAATCTGTAGGTAAATAATTATCCTCTACTACCTGAGCCTAGGTTATTCGCTGTGATTAGAGTTCGTTGGATGAGCTCTTGTCACTTAGTAGATTACGCATAAATATTTCTTAGCCATGCCTAGTTATCAGTAGTATGGGGCGATCATCGACTTAGTCGGTGATCTTGATCACACAAATGCTAATATTATTCCATTATGTCCAGCCCTTGTGTTTTACTAATTTGCAAATCAAAAACTGAAAACAAAAATTATATCTTGACTTGGGCACAATGGTATGTTGGTGTGATCTGTTGGGTGTGATTGGAATGGTGCCTAAGTCCCCAAGGACCGAGTTACTTGTGTCACTAAGCCAAGCGCTTATTGCGTGCTAACCACACGAGAGGGATATGGGACCTCTCTTGACTAAGTACTTTGGGAGGTGTTAATTATGAGCTGGTCGGTGGGTGTGTTAAAAATGTGTGTGTGTGTATGTGGTGTGTGAGGGGAGCATTAGCAGACCGGTTAGGCTGTCTAATGTGTCCTTCTCCCGTGGGTTGCGGCTCTTAATTAGCATCATCCATTAGAAATCGTCTTGTTGGACTTAGTCGTGCCCACATACCAAAGGCAGTATGCTAACCGTGGCTGGTGGAAAGGCGGTCTATCGTGTGGGTACATTGGTACACCCCTGCAGGGTTTAAACTATTCGAATAGCCTCGTCCTAGGTTATGGACATGCTTGGTAAGGTCATGCAAGAACTAGACTACAACCTTTTAAAAACTTAAAACTTGACATGGGTGGTATGAAGGGGTACTTCATGCTATTGTTGTGGTGGCTATTGGGTTAGTCACTTCCAGGATGTTGTGTCATCTATCTATTGTTATAATTGCCTCTCTGTTATTTGAACAATAAAAATTAATTGCAAACTTGCTCTTAAATGTATTACCTTATTGCAAACAAAACTTGCTTTATACTGAAAATAAGCCCAAAGCCCCCTCCACTTAAATAAAGCTTGCATGTAGTTAATTATAGTTGTGTTATCTTACACGTCAGTCTTGCGAGTACAAAAACAATTTTTGTACTCATTTGCTTTGCTTAATGATCTGTTGCAGAGGAAGAAGGTGAGCCCTAAGGGCCTCACTTTTGCGAGATGTGTGGTTTCTGGGACGACTAGCTTGGCGGTCCGGTCGGTTGCCTTGTGGGTTTGAGGCACACTGATTGGCTTTTGTTTATCGCCATCTTATGGCACTTTTGCTTCCGCTGTTTTCTTAGTTTCTGTATGACTTTTGGCCGGTCGGCCTCTCTTTTGTAATAACTCTTTATATTAGGTATGTCTTTCAGTTTGTTGCTTGTTTCGGTTCTCTGTGAATGAATGGAATTGATGCATGATTTTGTAACAGGGTGTGTATACTGCAATTCTGAGAAGTATACATATCTCGAGGTTTGGTTTATCTGATTTGTGATGCTAGGACCAATGGATGGTTAAGCATTACAAGCCAAATAAACTGGGGTCCTCACAAAGTTGGTATCAGAGCCATTCCGACCGTAGTAACCCAAGCTTGATCGTCTTTAGGATATTTTGGAAAACTTAATTTCAAAATATCAAATGATTTATGAAAGCTTAAGTAAATTCTCAAATTTTACTCCTTACCTATCTTAGCTTTCTATCTCATCTTGCTCTAATTTGAGTTTTAAAAGTTGTTTTCCTTTCCTTCTTTCAAAAGATAGTGTTATCGTTTAAATTGGGTTTTGGGAACCAATGAGTTTGGCAAATTGAAGTGTTAGCTGCCCTCTACAAGGTTTTGAAGCTTCTGAAGTTGAAGATTTCGGCTAGGATGCTTGGATGCAAAATCTGGACAGCAATCATTCAATTTCCGGACAGCAAGCTCAAAGGTTCTAAATAGGGTAGAAAATAAGAGGTTAATCAACTAAAACTTGTGGGAATAAAAGGGTAAGATGTGATACTAGTTAGCTAAGTATCTAACACTATTTTTGCCGCCTTAACCTTGCTCTTGATTAGTGTTAGACTTGATGTAGTGTGCTGAAATTTTATCTTCTCAATCAATTACTCGTTCAATCAATACGGGTTAATTGTGTCGAGAAGTTGAGTTTTGGTTTGGTGTTTCCTTTGCTGTTTTGGAGCCTTTTTGGCAGTATTTAAAGTTTATATACTTGCTAATTTGGTTTTCGTCTAGGGTGATATCTCATTCCCCTAGTCGTTAGCTTTTCGCTTTCATCAACTTCAAGTTTCGGGCGGTTTTGCTAACCCAAGTTAATGATAACGCCCTTGTTTTCTAAACCTTTTTAAGGCTTTTAAAATGAAATAGAACCATTTGGTTTTGATGAGAGTTCAAAACTTAACCTAAGTTTTTGAAAGAGTCCTAAATGACTAAAACAAACTTCAACAAATCAAATCTGGAATTTCCTTGTGTTGAGTGGATTCTAAAACTACCCAGGCCTCCCTTTTGGTTCTGTCTTCTCTAAAACTCTCTTCGATACCCTTTCTCCGAATATCCATACCGCGTCAACTCCGTTCAATTCGTGGTCACACCGTTTCATGAGAAAAACAAACTCTTAGGAACATGGGTTCTGGGAATCCCTTACCGCCATGTAGCAACGGTGCTACCGGAGGTGTGGTGGTACTGATTCCTGGGTACTCGCAAAGACCAGTGTTTGAATCCCTTTATACCGTATGAGACCTCATTGATTTAATCCAAGCCGTTCAAACCTCTTGTTGATTCAATCTTGACCGTCAAAGACTATAGCATAGGAATTCAATACCATCCGGGCAAGACTAATGTTGTTACAGATACAATTAGTCAAAAAGGTGTTTTGCAATGCATTGTTACTCCAGGAACTGCAGCCTGCCCTCCTCGAAGACTTTAGTGTCTCAACTTGGGTGTGGTTGAGCACGGGTCTCTTGCCGCCTTGGTTGTGCAACCAACCCTGGTGGATCAGATCAAGTCGGCTCAGCAGTCGGATGCTGGAGTGAACCGAATCAAGCAAAATGTCCAGGCCGAAAATCAAGTTCAGCTAGTTCGAGATTGATTGCGCATACTTCACCGCATGTAAGAGCTATGCGGATCGTTGTCATCACAAATTAAGCTTTACTTCTGTGGCCTAAATGTCCATAGTCCATCTACGAAGCTAGCTACGGAGGGATGACTCCGTATAGCTAGTTAACCGGCCGAGGTTTCATTCGTTAGTGGAGTAACCAGACAAATTGCTCCACCAATTAAGAATGGCCATGGCCCCTCTAAGATAGCTAGCTGTGGAGGGATGACTCCGCCTAGCTAGTTAGCAGGTTGAGATCCATCCCGTTGTTGGCGGAATTAACCAGACAAGTCGCTCCACCAACTAACAACGATCTTGCCTCACCACCCTCAAAATCAAGAAAGATCTCTCACCACAACCCTTGTCCTATCTCGACTTGTTAAGTTTCTCCGTGTCAACTAAAGTGGCATATTGTTTCGCCAGTCGTAACCAAGATTCGCACCGGTCACTTGGCCGAGCTTTAGGTCTCAAAGACGTGAGCTTGCATGGTGTATCAAGGCGATCGCTTGCATCATGATTCTCTGCTCACTTCACGACTATGGCATAGTCGCAAGGGCTATGAGATTTCGTCTTCCTCCTCCGAGCAAACGGAATCTCGGGACGAGATTCTTGTAAGGGGGGAGATTTGTAACATCCCAATATTGGACTTGTGTTTCAAATGTAAAAAAAATGGGTAGAAATTAAAACTTTTTCGTACATCATGTATTTCCTGTTGTACCAAACAATTCTTATACAAGGAATTATGGAAATACAAAGTCACAAGTCCTTTTGATCCAAATTTTGATCTTCCAAAAATAAAATCATATCAAACATTGTGATCATCCTCTGGAAATATTTTTCCTAAGTTCTAAGGATAGGTTGTGACCCCTCTGAAAAATTTCATAATTTTTAGAAATTGTTTGAATATTATTAGAGGGCAGTCAAACCTGTTTGACTTTCAGTCAAACCCTAAATCAGAACCTTGTCGAGTTTTGGAGAAAAATGCACTGCATAAAAACCTCTAAACATTTTACACAAGGTCAATCATTGCGTCAGCAAGCTCCTGTAAAATTTTTAGAAATTTTGGAGTTATTTTGCTACATCAAATAAATCTTCAAAGGTCCTCGTTTCGCTTTGAAAACCAAATCTGGTTTGTACTGCTACTCGGTTCAAGTCGACTGGGCTCGAGTCAATCAACTTGGTTGAGCCAACTAAACCGCGCCAGGTCTCTTTATAAACCCGCAAATATTTTCAACCGTTAGATCTTGGTCCAACGGCCTTAAATGATTGGGCTGTTCGGGGCATCGAGAAGAGCCCATCAACTGAGCCCTTGAATCAAATCTAACGGCCTAAAATAAGTGTGTCGATCGGTCACCCAAGGGCGCATCTAATCTCGTGTGTTCATTTCGATCCTAGGTTCCCGATCCTCCATTGATATTTAAAACATAAAAGGCTGGAGCGATCTCAGCCGTCCACAATCAATCCAATGGTCCAAAATCACCCGAGCATTTCGCTGGTCGTCTTCAACCTCGGAATCGTGCGTGAGCAGTAGCTTGAGTATGGAAGTGTCGTTTCATGCTCCCTACGGCCGTCCTAGTGACATTAAGAGATGTGGGGGACATGATTCGGCAGTGCCATGCCCTAACCTACCCTCTTCCACCTTTTTCGCTTTCGGTATTGTCTCGAGCCATGCTCCTTTTTGTCCCCCGAAGGACTCCTTGTCAAACCCTAACCCTTTCAAAGCTTTTTTAAGCACCCCTCTTACCTCCTGGTCCTTCTTTAGACCACCCTCCAGCTCCACTTTCAACTTTGGAGCTTAATACTTCAAAATCCGACAATCCCCATTGTTGGCCCGAAAAGCTTCTTTGGTGTTCTTGGTGCTCCAGTGGTTCTCCCCCACAAATTTTTGCACCATTCCTACCTCCTTACCATCTTGAACATATCCCCTCACTTAATTTTGGATTTGATTCGCAGGATCTCATCCAATTTGGGGTTTGTTCAATTTCTACTGAATTTGGGCATCTTCTTCCTCACTCAGGTGAGTGGCCCATTTTCTAATTAATTGCTCTAGTAGCTTCTGTGAACCTTATTGAAGCTCTTTTGATACTTGGGTGCCACTCAATTTGCTCAGGGTGCCATTTTCCACCTCTCTCCTCCAAGTCCGGCGAGCTCCTCCGAGGACCAGCTGCTCTGGCCAACTTTCAAGGCTTCCCTCCATCCAGGTAGATTCTTATTAGTCCATAGATGTCTCGGAAGCCATTCCTTTATACCACCCGAAGCCTTGGCCGTTTTCAAGTTGCGTGATCTAGACCTCTTTTGTTTTTCCGGCTAGCCGACGTTGAGAGCCCTCACCGTGGCGAGGTTGCCACCATCGGGTTCCTATCGCCATTGCGGATCCATTCCTCAGATAGTTGGCGCCGCGCGCCGGATCGCCGCGGCAACCCGCTGAAGTCTCTCGTGCCGTCGGAGGTAGCTCCGTTTTGCCAAAGTCTTAGGACACATTGATTGCGCTGTGAGTGTTAATCATTGAGTCTTAATGAGGTCTTAAAGCCGCGCCCGTGAGCCACCGCCTCGTGGGCCCGAGTCTTAAAACCCCGCGACGCTTCCCGCGCAAAATTAATGTTTAGGACTCAGATTTATTGGGTTCCGCCAGTAGTGCCGCCGGAAAAGTCTTCTCCGCCATCGACACGTGGGCCTCAACTCATCGTTGTCGGAATCTAAGCCACCGCCGCACCACCCTCACGACCTCCCGCTTGATCTCCACCGCTTAGGACCTCCTTAGAGTTAATCAGTGCGCAGACCTCCCTGGGTCCTCTTTGCAAAAGACCTCCCTAGTCGCTTTTGCAAAGACCACCCCAGACCACCTCGTGGTTCTCTTTGGAAAAGACCTCCCACCGGTCCTTGTTCGAGAAGCTAAGTCACAGGACCTCTTTGGGCAAATCTGACCGTTGAAGACCTTCCCGTGGAGATCGTAGCCGCCCGCACTCTCTCTATAAAACCTTATCGCTTAGACGCCCTCCGCCTCGATCCGACCGTTCAGACCTCCCTGCATCCATCTCGAGCCATCCGCACCTCCTCCCGCTAAAACCCCGCCGCATCGGACCCCTCGATTAATCTGGATCGCTCAAGACCTCCCGGAGATCTTGACCGCTCCGACCTCCCCTTCCTTAGATCTTACCGCTCGCACCTCCTTCGCTGATCGTGACCGCTAAGACCTCCCTTGGGAGATCTTAGCCGTCGGGACCTCCTCGGTGGTCTTAAGCCGTAGGACCTCTCCGGAGATCTAGACCGCCGTGACCTCCCCGAGAAATCCCGACCGCCCGCACCTCCTCCGTTGGATTGGAGTTCTAGGACCTCCTTAGTGCTCGGGACCGCCAGATCTTGATCTGACGGTCACGACCTCCTAGGCGCGCGAGGAGCTCCTCTCGCATGCGCTGTGCGCCCATCTGGTCGTAGCCGTTGGATCTCATCTCAACGGCCACGACCTCCCCTTTTCGTTGGTTGGACCTCCCGAGAGCTCCAGCCATAAGTCTTTTGTACATTCAAATTTCTTAAGTGCATAAGTTGGTCATTTTAACTCCTTTTGAATGTTTCAAGTTACAGAGCTTTGTGGTAGGATAAATTTTAATTTGAGATTGTATGTGGTCACTATTCTAGGTGGGATTTATTAATATTGCAAGAGGAGTTTGAATGGTTCAAGAGTTAGGAAAATCACTTCAAAATGTGTAAACTATATAACTTTTGTGTATAACTCCATTTTGAGCAAACCCAAGTCTGTAAAATCCCTCTGGTAGTGTACTTTTGCTTAGCATGGGTCTTGTTCATATTTATGTTCCTGAAAAGTTATATATGCTAGTTTTACAACTTCGAAAAATCATAACTAATTCATTATAACTCCAAATGATGTGAACTCAACTTTGTTGTTCTTAGGATGACCTTAGCTACCTACCATAAAAATTTCAGATTCCAGATCATTCTAGAAATTTTTGCTATGAACAGTAACCGAAATTAATTTAATTATGATTTTTCAGGCTGAGGGAACTTAGTTTAGCTATAACTTTTTCATGCTAAGTCCAAATGAAGTAATTCTTGTTCCTAAAATTGCCTAAAATCAACCTCTAGCTGCTGTGTAAATTTCGTGGGATTTGGATGTCTTTTGCTATTGAGTTTTTTTGGTGTTCTTCGTTCTTATTTGGTTTTATCGCATTTTCGCGTTAGGTTCCGAAGATTATATTGAACCTGAGAATCCTCCTCTGCAGCAAGAGCAATTCCAGCAAGGCAAGCAGTTTGATCATTTTCCATTTAATCCCATTACTTTTAAAGTCTAATACTTTGTTTAACTCGTATGTATGCATTGCTAATTTGTGGTTAAATTGATTAGTTAATCCTCTAGTTGCATAATCTGTAGGTAAATAATTATCCTCTACTACCTGAGCCTAGGTTATTCGCTGTGATTAGAGTTCGTTGGATGAGCTCTTGTCACTTAGTAGATTACGCATAAATATTGCTTAGCCATGCCTAGTTATCAGTAGTATGGGGCGATCATCGACTTAGTCGGTGATCTTGATCACACAAATGCTAATATTATTCCATTATGTCCAGCCCTTGTGTTTTACTAATTTGCAAATCAAAAACTGAAAACAAAAATTATATCTTGACTTGGGCACAATGGTATGTTGGTGTGATCTGTTGGGTGTGATTGGAATGGTGCCTAAGTCCCCAAGGACCGAATTACTTGTGTCACTAAGCCAAGCGCTTATTGCGTGCTAACCACACGAGAGGGATATGGGACCTCTCTTGACTAAGTACTTTGGGAGGTGTTAATTATGAGCTGGTCGGTGGGTGTGTTAAAAATGTGTGTGTGTGTATGTGGTGTGTGAGGGGAGCATTAGCACGGTTAGGCTGCCTAATGTGTCCTTCTCCGTGGGTTATGCTCTTAATTAGCATCATCCATTAGAAATCGCCTTGTTGGACTTAGTCGTGCCCACATACCAAAGGCGTATGCTAACCGTGGTCGTGGAAAGGCGGTCATCGTGTGGGTACATTGGTACACCCCGCAGGTTTAAACTATTCGAATAGCCTCGCCCTAGGTTATGGACATGCTTGGTAAGGTCGTGCAAGAACTAGACTACAACCTTTAAAACTTAAAACTTGACATGGGTGGTATGAAGGGTACTTCATGCTATTGTTGTGGTGGCTATTGGGTTAGTCACTTCCAGGATGTTGTGTCATCTATCTATTGTTATAATTGCCTCTGTTATTTGAACAATAAAAATTAATTGCAAACTTGCTCTTAAATGTATTACCTTATTGCAAACGAAACTTGCTTTATGTCAAAATAAGCCCAAAGCCCTCCACTTAAATAAAGCTTGCATGTAGTTAATTATAGTTGTGTTATCTTACACGTCACTTATGTAGTACAAAACAATTTTTGTACTCATTTGCTTTGCTTAATGATCATTGCAGAGGAAGAAGGTGAGCCCTAAGGGCCTCACTTTGCGAGATGTGTGGTTTCTGGGACGACTAGCTTGGCGGTCCGGTCGGTTGCCTTGTGGGTTTGAGGCACACTGATTGGCTTTTGTTTATCGCCATCTTATGGCACTTTTGCTTCCGCTGTTTTCTTAGTTTCTGTATGACTTTTGGCCGGTCGGCCTCTCTTTTGTAATAACTCTTTATATTAGGTATGTCTTTCAGTTTGTTGCTTGTTTCGGTTCTATGTGAATGAATGGAATTGATGCATGATTTTGTAACGGGGTGTGTATACTGCAATTCTAGGAAGTATACATATCTCGAGGCTTGGTTTATCTGATTTGTGATGCTAGGACCAATGGATGGTTAAGCATTACAAGCCAAATAAACCGGGGTCCTCACAGCAATCAACGAGTATGAAATACATCAATTCATTTTTACTACTTGCACTTGCCTCAACCATGAGACTAAGACAAATGGCGGAACGCCTAGCACCGGGTTCACCACCACTGTAACCATGAATGATACTAAACATCAATCAAACATGCATAACAAAACATTAATCGCAGCACTCTATGTCGTCTTCCCATAACCCAAGATTAAACACTTGATCTACTCCAGCTAGTCAACATGCTAACAGAAGGCTATACTCGACAGCAGTATTAAAAACTTCATAACTTTCGCTCTGAAACTCAAAAAGGTGCGATCTCAGACTCTCTGGAAAGGTAACGAAACCATCTCTCTAGAAAGGTAACCAAACCATCTACAATAACCTAGTTGGTGAGAATATCTAATTCAGCCAATTTCTGAGTATAATCATCAAATGAAAATCTAATGTTATAATCTAACAGACAAAAGGACAACAGCATAAGAACTGTTATAATTTTTAATTAGCTGAACCAAATATTTATTTCTCTATCAATTTGAAAAGCTAAGAATATGAACTTCAAAAGTCTAGTTGGACCGATCCTCAGATTATGCCTTTAACAAATTTTAGCCCACAGCTCAAAACTATCGTCAGAATCTGACATACGTTTTGGACAGTAACATTGAAATGTACATAACTTTTGTTATACAAATCCAAAAAGGGTGTTCTTTATCAAAGCTAAAAGATAATGGGATTACCTACAAAAATCGTTTTGGGCAACATCCCTGTATCAGCTTTTAACACAATCTTAATTAATAAACAAGACGACTTTTGATTCTCGTTAGGATTTCTGGACAGCAGCAGTAAAATCAACGTAACTTTTAAACCACAACTCCAATTTGGGTTATCTTTGAACCTGTTGGAAGGTGAGAACGAGCCCCACAAATCTCTAGGAGAAAAAAATACTTAAATTAAGATTCTAACTACGCAAATTTTGATGCACAAGTAATGGATAGAATTCTGAAATTAATCGCAGTGGATCAACGATCCTCTAATCGATGGTAATTATGAATCTAAACTGATCCAACCAGCGGGGAGATGATCGTTACCCTTGGAGACACGTGTGCCCGCTGAATTCCCCGTGAGACGCTCCTCCCTCTTCTTCTTCTCTCTTCCTTCCCATTTCTCCTTGGCCAACAAATGATAGGAGAGCACCACCATGAGGAAGGGGAATAGCAAGGGAGGGCAAGGGGGAGGAGTCATCAGAGCAAGCAATCGTAGCAGTGGTGTTATCAGTAGCTGCAGAGTGTGCCAAGGTTTTCCTCTCCTTAATTGGTGGTCGGCCCTCATGGGCCTCCTAGGCCAAAGCCCGAGGCCTAGGTCGTCAAGAACCGCAAACTCCCTTTTTCTTATGTTTAATTCTCTTTTTGAACGATTTCTTCCGTAGAATTAAACAAGATATTACATTCTACCGCCTCTTAATAGGATTCACCCACATCTACACATCGATCTACGCAAAGAAAATCATGATTAGAATTTTAACAATGATAAACACGCATCCATTGCTAACAAACCGAATATTGTTCGCGCATGTGAGACTCTAACTCCCATGTGGACTCTCTCGGAATGATGAGACCAAAGCACCTTGACATATTTCAACGTCTTGTTCCTCGGAACTCACTCTGATTCTTCCAGAATATGCACTGGCCAGGATTTGAAAGTAAGATCCTGCTCAATATTCAACGGCTCTAACGGAACCTCAAAACTCCAGATCTCCTAGGTACTCACTCGGCACCAGAACATACCAAACGATGCGTACTCCGCGTGTGTACCCAAGACCGTCCAAGTGATACGCCATCTTCCAAAATCTCCGCAACTATCGGAAACAACCAATGTACCTTGGGCCAACTTCCCCTTTGGTACAAAAGCACAAACATGTACAACACAGATAGAACTCTTGTCCCACTTCTCTATCGTTTTCTTCATCTTAACAAGGAGCACCTCCTTTAACCAGGAACACACAACAGAACTCGCTTTAAATAACTCTTTTATAACCAGAACCCAATTGAAAATAACGGATTCTCATTGCAACCACGAAATGGCAACTTCACACTTAAAGGGTCAAATTCGGAAGCGAAGATTCATCACGAAATCCCTTCCGCTTTCCAAGTATACAGTTTACAAATAAACACCACATAAGCTGAAAGAGCAACCGCTCAAATGCCCAAATCAAATACTTCCTTTAATCTTTCTAAACTGATAAGGACCACACAAGCCATCATAAAGCCAAGTTCAAATTGCAAAAAAAAAGGCATCCGTGAAAAACACATAGCTCAAACGAGAATAAAGAAAATGTTTCGCTACTCGAGGAAACATTCTTTTTCTCAGTTTTTCTTTTAGGAATAAAATTCCTCTCAAACTTTGGAATTCAAATTCATCACATACCATACGAGCTCAGATCTCTTAAATTAGCACCCTCAAAACGATGCTCAAACCAAAGTACACCATTCACACCATTGTAGAGAGCCTCTATTGATCCCACCGAAACACTTTAAACAACTCCTTCTACTGACAACATTAATTTGATAGATGGCACCTAATGCACCTCAAAATAGATCTCACGCAATCACATCACCTCAAACTTTTGAGAATAAATAACTCAGAATTCTCAGTACACACACTCATGTACTACAACAAAAGGGTTCTATCAATAATCATCCTACTATTCGGAATCCGCCCTCATTTTGTTTCCTCTACAAAATCATTGGGCGACCAAAGATCTAGCATCGAAAATGCAAATTCCAAATTTAACATCCAAAACCCCTACAACGAACTTTTCGTATAACAGATATAGAAATCCTCGGATTAAATCCCTAAAATTCCCACAATTCCAACACACTCGCTCATTGACATCATCATGGAAACATTTTCCTGACCAGATTACCTCTACAAAGATTATAACTCTCAGAGTGTTACTCAATGAGATCAAGTCATTCTTGGCATCAACTCAACCATTCCCAGTATCCCATTAATTGCCACAACAATTCAATTACTTTTTAATCCCAGTCTCATTAATTCACATCATTATGAATCACATACACATCCACGCAACAACAACCCAATCGTGACATATAACTTGATCAAGATTTCTATATTTTCGATGATCCCAACATTTCGACATAAACTAAAGTTCTTGGATTACACGTTACCATAGGTTCTACTTAATCATAACACCAATCGTTTTACTTCAAATGATAATCATTCCATTTGAATCAAATTTTCTCCAAGAGTTATAGATCAAAACCGATCTATCTTCTACTACTCCTCCAATAGCTTGGTACCAAACTCTCACCACCACAATTATTTGACCACCACCAAACAGTTGCCAATTAACGCTTTATAATACTTGTAACTCAAATTTGTTGATCCTTTCTTAAAAGGAAGAGACGAACAAGGACAAGTTTCGGCATACAGAAAACGCATTCTCACAAAGGAGCACGAGACCAAAACAAATAATCCAATAGCGATGATCTTAGAAAACAAAAGATGAGATCACAGCTTGAGGGCACACACCCTCATAAAGGGAATAGAAAATATCAACCAAAAAGAATATGACATTGCTATTGAAACTCGACAACTCTTGTGCGGAAAAATAGAAAGTTTAAGCACGTTTCAATTAAACCACAAGTTATAAAACTTGACTCAATCCTCAAATACTCCTACTACACTCTTTCCTTTAACACCGAACATAATCCTTTGACTAAGACAACACTTTGCCATCTCGAACAAGATGAGTTCTTAAGACCAAACCACAAGAACCACTTAAGAACCAATAAAATCTTTCAACACGCCATTTTACTCATAACAGTTTAAACTACCACATAAATCATGAGACCCAAATGATCACAACCGCAAAACTCAAATATTTTCATTTACTGGATAACACAAACAAAACAATCAAGTTATTCTCCTCTTAAAGGAATCGACATCACTCTCACAACCATACACTGTTAATCTTTCTAACATCATATAATGCTCTCCTGGCATGAACCAACATACCTCATTATCCCATCATCAATCTTTCCAAAAGAAACACAATAACATGTTTCATATTTTTTTCTAATAAGTTGCAATACTCAACTTAGTCAAGAGAATATCTAATGCATGATCCACACTATCGAAGTAAACTATCTTTTAACAAGGGCGTACGCCTGTGTCATACTCAGTAAAACACACATATATAGATCACCATTAAATTCCAATCATTAACCTATTAGCAATGCTCAACATCAATTTAGTGTACACCAATTCCAATCTAGTGGTCATCATAAACATTTAACGATTATTCATCATGGAAGAATTTATGGTTCTTTCTCTATTTGCATTCCCACTAGCAAATATAAGATCATCAAGCAGCCAAATAAAAAAACTTCTAGATTATTATCCCCTAAGACAATAGTCAAATACATCATTATCTCTCCCTTCTTTCACAGTTAAATTAATCCATTGAGATCAAGTAATCCAATAGGTTTAGCAAACTAAACAATTTTAATGTTCAACCTCCTCATCAAAATATATTATTACCCTACCACTCCACCATCATGTAAACATAAATCCCAATCACATCCCATCAGTTCACCTCTTAGTAGGGATGGAAACGGATCGAATACGAATCTAATAGTCCCGAATACGAATACGAATCCCTATTTTTTAAATGAATACGGATACGGATACGAATACTAATCCTATTTTTAAACGAATACTAATACTTAATTCAATATTCTCGAATACGAATACGAATCGAATGTCGAACGAATATGAATTCGAATCGAATATGTACTCAATTCTTCGAATGCGAATATCCTACAACTTTTGTGACAAATCTCTGTAGAACAAATAGTATTCGATTCGATTCGAAAAACAGATAGTATTCGTATTCGCTTTTCCCGATAGTATTTGTTTTTTCGATACTATCCGGTTTTTTCCCTGATACTTAATAACACGAATACGGATACGAATAATATCCAATTTTTCCGGATACGAATAACACCGAATACGGATGCGAATAACACCGATACGGATATGAATAAAGATCGAATGCGGATTTTTACTTTCCACATTTGTGTTTTCTGATACGAATATCGGATAAAACGGATTATCCTTTACCATTTTCCACCCCTACCTCTTAGGGATGCTCAACACCATACTTCGATACATAATAGTTGCACCTAGCATTTACATATGATCAATACATATCTATAAAAGATAACTCCAAGATTAATAGCCATTATGACAATAATCTGACAGTTTCTGGACTTAACCATCTCAAAGGGTTAGACTAACACGTTGAGATCCGCAAATCCAATCTACCCAAAAAGCTTACCAAATTTATCACCCATAGTGATCAAACTAGCGCTTCAATGTTCCATACTTGTAAATACTCTTCTAACTACATTTAGGTATGGACATTGTCTTAGTCACTACTCATCAGGTAATTACTCTATGACGACATCAAGTTTATCAACTTCAATCCCAAGGATCTGGGTTAAGACTAATCATGCACCATGGTACAGATCCGACTTATTAACTCATATCTTAACAATGAACTTCTATGTTTACCACTTCTCGTTAAACATAGTCAGACGTCGCAAAAGGATTTTAAGTTTTCTCAGAAAAAGAGGCATTAAATGTCAACACTTGAAGTAATCTCAAAAGAAATACATAAAACCAAAGCTTCCACATATTAAGGAACTTGCAACATAAAACTTTCTTCATCCAAAATATCCAACAAATAAAAGTGTCATGTTTTTCAACAAGAAAGAACGGAAGCAACTATGGAAATTTCAATCTCGCCATGGAACAGTGTTCATAAGTAGCAAGAGCTACTCAATAGTCGGAAGAGCCAATAATTACTCTATAACCCAAATAAAGACCAAGTGAAATCCCAACAACTACCTTGAAACCAATCTCCCAAGCAAATTCATCATTCGCAACTATACCCAGAATTGCCCTGAATCAAACTCAAGAAGAGAAACAACCTTTCTAAAGAAATTCACCCTCAACACCTGAAACTATGGTAAGGGTAACACTTCACAAATTTCATATCCCAAACAGTGGTGTACCCTGGCAAAGCCCAGGGCCACAACCACAACCTCTACCTCTCGCCATAATTGAATATCAAATAAATAAAGCTAACCACTTAGCTCAAGAACAACACGATCAGTAATACAGGATCGAATCAATAACAGTTCAACAAAATGAAACATTCTAACAAAACCGCAGATGCAATGGATAACACGAAACCTACCTACTGTGCACAGTGTGTCAATTTAATATTCAATTACCACGGACCTAAAGCCCGCTCTGATACCAACTGTAACACCCCATCTCAACATAGAGCTTAGAATGCTACCAAACTACTCTACTGAACCAATTAATTTTAATATTTTAATAAACAATCAACCAAACATTCATTCACGAATGACACAATGCTAATAATCAAGAACTAGCACAATCTATAATTAATCAATAATAAGAATATCATCTATCAAATTGAATATAAATCCATCATGACGCCTTCTCTTTATCAAACTATTCTAAGACAATCCAACATATGCTACACTAAGGTAGCCAATATTCAAATAGATACAACTAAAGCATCAAAGATCAGTAAAACTACGAGGATGATACAAATAAAATAATCAATCATTTTAATCCATCAAATAGAATTAAATGAACTCAAATAATGGGGTTTAAGAGCATATATAGGACATCTATGAACACAAATAGAACATCCACCACGAAGGGTGGTCACAGTCTGAATCTAAAGTAATTGTCAAGACTATGAATTGTAGATAATTGGACTAGTTTATTCGTTGTGGTTTGTGTATATGTGACGTGCACAATGTCAACCCCTTCCCATGCATGTCGCTGCCTAGAGAAGTACCAAGAAAGCACAACACAGCAAGAGTGAGTCCATGACTCAGCAAAGTACAATAGCAATAAATAACAGCATCATAATCAGCCGATGAGGATACTCAATTCCCATTGCGCACAACCGCATTGAACCATAAATCCATCTTTTATGCAAGAATGCAAGGTACATGTCATGAATGCTCTTCCTTCAACTTCTTTGCAATTAACGGTAATGCCGAGTAGTGTATCCGCCAAGACATACTCAAAGCCTCCGCCCTTTAGGCACAAGAACCTCATGCCCACACTCCACAAGTGTGGGGACCCAATCCTGCTCAATGCATGACGGGATCTATGCCCGCCCAATGCATCACGGGACCTCAAAGGAAAATCTTTGGCTACCATGTAGATCAAGATACAAAATATATGTTATGATGCAAATTGAAATCACAATATCAACTTATCATGAAAAGGTAATGCTCAGCAACATTATCAAACATAAATCCTCATAATTATACCATAGCAATCAACGAGTATGAAATACAGCAATTCATTATTACTACATGCACTTGCCTCAACCATGAGACAGAAGACAAATGGCGGAACGCTCTAGCACCGGGGTTCAGCACCACCTGGTAACCATGAATGATACTAAACATCAATCAAACATGCATAACAAGACATTACTCGCAGCGCTCTACGTCGTCTTCCCATAACCCAAGATTAAACACTTGATCTACTCCAACTAGTCAACATGCTAACAGAAGGCTATACTGGACAGCAGTATTAAAAACTTCATAACTTTCGCTCTGAAACTCAAAAATGTGCGATCTCGGACTCTTTGGAAAGATAACAAAACCATCTCTCGAAAGATAACGAAACCATCTACAATAACCTAGTTGGCGAGAATCTCTAATTCGCCAATTTCGAGTATAATCATCGATGAAAATCTAAAGTTATAATCGATTGCATGTAAAGGATAACAAAGACAAGAAATGTTATACCAAATATTGATTTCTCTATCAATTTGAAAAGCTAAGAATATGAACTTCAAAAGTCTAGTTGGACCGATCCTCAGATTATGCCTTTAACAAATTTAGCACACAGCTCAAAACTACCGTCAGGATTTGACATACGTTTTGGACAATAACATTGAAATGTACATAAATTTTGTTCTACAGATCCAAAAAGGGTGTTCTTTATCAATCCTAAAAGCTAATGGGATTACCTACAAAAATTATTTTGGGTAACATCCCTGAATCGACTTTTAACACAATCTTAATTAATAAACAAGACGACTGCTGATTCTCGTTAGGATTTATGGACAGCAGCAGTAAAATCAACATAACTTTTAAACCACAACTCCGATTTGGGTGATCTTTGAACCTGTTGAAAGGTGAGAACGAGCCCCACAAATCTCTAGGAGACAAAATCCTTCAATTCGGATTCTAACTATGCCAAAACTGATGCACAAGTAATGGACAGAATTCTGAAATTAATCACAGTGGATCAACGATCCTCTAATCGATGGTAATTACGAATCTAAATTGATACAACCAGCGGGGAGGCGATCGTTACCCTTGGAGACATGTGTGCCCGCTGAATTCCCAATGAGACGCTCCTCCCCTCTTCTTCTCCTCTCTTCCTTCGCCTTTCTCCTTGGCCAACAAAGAATAGGAGAGCACCACCATGAGGAAGGGAATAGCAAGGGAGGGCAAGGGGGGAAGGAGTCTACTATAGAAACCCCATTTTTCTTATGTTTTGTTCTCTTTTTTGAACGATTTCTTCCGTAGAATTAAATAGGATATTACACAAGATGGCACATAAATAGATCCTCAAACTACTAGCTATGATCCCTCTTAATAGTACGGCGTCTAGCCTACAAATCCAGTCTTTTCTCCAAACACCTAGACTGGTAAAATACTATAAAAGGATCCTTAGATTACATGATACCTTTGCTTGAGCCAAGTCGATCTTTAACACCTTTGCATTGCTGCTTCCATATACTTCGGAGCCGAAGCAATGGAGGAAAACCATGGAAGGTCACGGGCAGTCACTTTGAGTTGTCTTGACCAGGTCAAGCCACCCAAGACTTAGAGAACTTTTAGCCTTTAAACATCTCAACACACAAGTTAGTCCTTTGATACATTTTTGACATTAATTACCAAAAACCATTACTGGGGGCCTGGGTACTTTTAGTAACGTGTGCACGTTGGGGGCCTAGATACTTTTAGTAACATGTGCACGTTGGGGGCCCAAGCCACGCACATGGCCCATTCCCCTCGTGCTAGAAAAGCCCATCAAGCCACTGCCATCTCCCACTCTTCTCCCGACCACAACTGCATGCTGAGATCTAGGGACAGGTCTCCTGATATCCTCTTCTATGTCCGACGCCACTCACCACCATCGTCTTCGCCGGCGACCTATGCTTCTCCTACTACCCTCTCTCTCCCTCGACCTTCATCTTCCTCAGCGTCGTCGCACCTGTGTTGCAAGAATTACGTGCTTCAACTGTCATGAGGTTGGGTATTTTGCCAATAAATGTCCAAAGAACCAGCAGATAGTGAATCTAGTCGTCACACACAGCTCCGAAGTTCCACCATCAACACCATGTAGGCAAAAAGGAAGTCGTAAAATTCTGGAAAGGGACGTCTGTACAACATCACAGGTCAGGCCACATCAAATGTAGAGCAAGGTACGTACGGCGACAATTCCAATTGAAGACCATGTATTCCCAACTTTCTTTCTAGCCTCTCCGAATCTCGGGGATGAGATTCTTTTTAAGGGGGTTAGTTTCTAACATCCCAAAGTTCTGTTACCAAAAATAAAATTAATAAAGTTATTATTTTATTGGAATTTTTTAGTTTTAAAAGAGTTTTCTTGGTTTAAAATTTAAAAAATTAACTATTTAATTTCGTATATTTTAAAGTCAAAAGGAAGATTTATTGAGTTTTTCTTGGATTTAAATTTAAAAAGGAAAATTTTAATTAGTTTCTTGAATTTTCCAGATTTTAAAAAGGCTTTTCCTATTTTTCCAAAAAATAAAAATAATTTATGTGCAAAGTTAAAAGCCAACGTTAAGTTGAAAATAATTTATTTAAGTTCAAAATAATTCAATGAATTTTTGTGAATTTTTCTAGAATTTTTTAACTCTATTTTCTATTTTCTAAAAAGCCCTTTTTATTTATTGCATTTTCTAAAATTGGAAAATAAAATAAACTTCCCTTTTTCTTTTTTGAGCCGGAACCCATTTTCTCCCAGCCCATTTCCCATTTTCCCCGTAGCCCAACCCACCCACTTCCTTCTCTCTCTACCCCCTTGCCCCCATGTCAGACCCTAAATTTGTAACTTGGGACCCACTATGTAATTTTGTGTCATTCGCTGGATCAGTAGATAGTACATATAGTTACATTATTGGATATCAATATATATCATGAAAAGGTTAAGCTATTGCATAGTAATAAAACAAAGTGTAAATATACCTTAAGGTGTTTGTCTTTCAGAATGGCCGACTAGGCCAAATACCTTTAAAGAATCAGCAGCGGAAGCGGAATTGCGATACAACACATGAAACCCTCATGATATACCCACAGTAATCAACTAGGCCCGCGACCTAGTTCTTGGCCTTCTTGATCTTCGCCTTAACCAATACTCATAATTGTCCATGTAGCCTTATTTTATGCTTATCGACTAAAAGAATACAAAGAGCAAACATGAGTACACAACCGCACTCACGAGCCAATACACAATACAATTATTATATATACAAGGCTAATCAAGGGAGGTTCATAGTTCTTTTATTTGCACAAAGCTAAGTTTGAACTAGATTATGTAGTAGCAATTCCGAGACTTAGCAATTTAATTTACTAAGTTTTTATAAACTGCATTTTGTTGTAAAGTACTAGTGGAGGCTCCCACCTCCTATAACATATGATATTCTTTCTCAGGTCACATCCTGTACTTATCATTGGTTCTCAACCAGGCCATCTCAACTCTCTAGGCTTCAACCCGACATTTACAATCACTAGGCTCCCGCCCATCCTCTCATTCCACCCACAAATCATTTTATAAAAATAAAAGCTACTTCAAGCAAGTTCTCGGCACCACTCATGACCATGAGCACTACTATCTAGATAATTTTCTTACTCTACAGAGTTCGTGTAATATCCCGATTATCATTAGTGAGTGCAATAAGATTAGAGAAGGAATTAAGAGAATGGAAAGAGAAAAAAAAATCAAGATTTAGAGGAGGATGGGCTGCCAACCCAAAGTCAAGCGAGGGGGAAAATTAGCCCTTTTGGCCCATGGCCCATGGGGGGAACCGGCCACCAACAAAAGGAGGAGTAACCCTAACTTGGCATCAGAGCACGAGCTACTACAAAGGCGCCATCACCACTACAGCACTCTCGCCACTACAAGAACCTCCACCTCTAGCCCTTGCTGCCATCTTGTTCTTGTGTGCTTTCGGTCAAGGGAGAAGAAGAGGAGGGAAGAAGAAGGAAGGGAAAGAAGAAGGGAAACCTTCGCGAGGGGATTCAGCGAAGTCCAGCGGGATGTCGTGGGTAATTTCATATTCCCCATTAGTTTTTAGTAGATTTTTCTTATGTAATTCGTCGTCAATAGTTGTTCTGTAACTGCTGTTGTAGATAGATCGTTTCGCTAACTGCTGACACGCGAATTTGACTTAGTTCTAGGCGATTCTGTGTTTATGGTCTCCCGGAGATAGGTGGGGATTCTCGTTAGCTTTCTAGAAAGTACTAATTCATAATGTTTGGATGAACAATGAATTAGTTATGAATTTTACAAGTTCAGGTGTTTATCTAGTCTCTAGATTCGGGCAGCGAGCCTAATTGTGTGAACTAGGGGTTTGCGATGGACAAATTTTGTCGTTTGATCTCCACAAGATATGTAGATATTTTTATGATGATTCCAAGAAGATAAAGTTCATAATTTTTGGACATTTAGAATGAAAGATATGAATTTTAGAAGTTAATGTCAGAATTTGTCTCTCTGCTGTGGACAAAAGAGAATTTCTTAACTGTTTTCAATCTTTGTTGCACGGTAGGGATAATTGTGATAAATTTATTGAGAAAGGTAGTTTCCTGTAGTTTCCATAAAGTCTTACAACAGTGAGATTGGATGTACCAAATAAGAGTTACAAAATTCCTAAGTCAGTAGTACCGAAGATGACAGAACGGTCTTCGGGGTTAAAAATAATGGCTTAGATGGGTTAATTTGATCTTTCGGTCACCTGAGGAATTGTAGCTATGCCTATGTAGATTCCAGGAAAGTTGGATTCATGACTTTTTGAGTTTTGACTCAAAAGTTATGGATTTTCCTTTGATAACCGTCGGTTTGGACAGATTGGGATTGAGAATGTATTGATTAAGTTTCGGATTTCGCTTAGGCGATTGATTTATTTTTGTTCCATTGCTGTGCTGAGCACTTTGAACGTTATTCTTAGAATGCTTTATCTGTTGTCAAGTGATGGTGAGAACCGGGTTAGAGCCTTCTGTCATCGCCTTCCGTCTTGCGGTTGAGGCAAGTACATTGTGGATTGTGTTGGTTGTTATTTGTTTGTAGTGCTTGATGCCATGCTATGATTAAATTCTATGGATCGCGAGTAATTTCCAATAATTCTTGTTTCTTTCCATGGATGTTAATCCATGCTTCTTGATATGTTTTCCATATCAATGTATTCATTTATTCATTCATTTGTTCATGATTCACCCACGGGAGTGGGAAGTAAAGTCTCATCATTCCAATATGGACAAGTAAGACCCACCATTCCAATGTAGGTAAATTGGATCTCCGATTGAAAGATTCTTCAAACGGGCCTTGATCCTCGTATTTTATGTAATGCGGGCCTGAGTGAACACCGACGGGTGTTCACTAGCTATACCGGTATAAGCAGAAGAGAAGTGGATGCATTTCATACCTGCATAAAGTGCATGACAGTTCTTAAGTATTCTAAATGTTGTGATTGATATGTCTACGTTTCATTGTTCCATAAGTTGTTCATTCTTAAGTATTCTAAATGTTGTGATTCATATGTCTTCGTTTCATTGTTCCATAAGTTGTTCAATAAGAATGATCTGTCGTTTATATGAGGTTTTTGTATGCCTTTATTTGTACTTGCTGAATCTTGGACTCACTCTTGCTAGTTGTTTGTTTTAGTTAAATTCTGAAGACGACATGCTTGGGAGGGAGTAGTCACATGGAAGAACACACTCCACCATTTATTTCACAATTAGTTAAATATTATGTTATTACTTTTCATATGAGAGCTATGAATTGTAATAATTGGTGTCATGATATTTTCTATTGTTCATCTTTAAGTGTTGATTGCAATAGTTGTTGATTTACCTTTTCCAGTAGTAATCATGTTAGTATTCCTCTTGAATGAAAAGTTGTGATCCAAAATTTACAGTTATAAGCTTGCTGAAATTAGGTTGTTTAATTTTATAGTGACCTTGTATGTTGAATTTAGATGTATGTATTCGTTAAATTGATGTAATTGAATTATTCTGTTGATTCATGTTAAGAGTTTAGGTAATATCTTAGTTTCCGCATAGCCAGGGTGATGAGGACATGACCCCTATGGATACAACAATATTTGCTATGCTTACTATTCCGAATATAAGAGCTCGTACACTTCACTTAAATTATCAGGTGAGCTTGTTTTTAGGAGTGTCTTTATATTATATGAAGTATATGATGCTACCTAATGATGAAATATATATATGTGCAGCACCATGTCACTTTTGGTCCAAGACAAGCAAGCTCGAGCTGGACTGCTTTGGAATCCATTCGGCCTCGAATCAGCCCGACAACACCTACTTAAAACAGGCATAACTTTCACATACGGAGTCCGTTGGAGGTCCACAAGTACTTGATTGAAAGCTTATTTCGTTCTCATTCCAACGAATCTGGCATCACCTCCAAATTCCTTCTAGACTGATCGCAATCATCAAAAGAAGATGTTATATCACTTGTTTGGGCCAATTTGGGCTTTGTAATCATACTGAACTTGGCCCATCTGCCAGCGGCCCAACTGGGGTGTGGTTACTGTTCATGTGAACAGTAACCACAAGTTTTAGTCCCACCCTACTATTTCTTTTAGATTTGTGAGGAGGCCACACCCCCTCTAGTTTTCTTGGATTTTGTTTAGTTAAAAGTTAGCCTTGTTGCAACTTCGTGTATTGGCTTGTGTCGACTAGACCAACCATAATACCGATTCAGAATCCAAACTCAATTCAATATTTCAATTCCTATTTGCAATTTCAGATTGCTTTATCTTTTTCTTGCGTGCTTCTTCGGTGTATGCAGAATCGACCTGTGGTCGTCAACCGGTACTGCGTGCGGTTGATAACGACTTGTCGAGCGGTTCAGCGATTGCGTGGTTTTGGGCCTTGCGTGTTCGTAGCCAGGATCGTGAGAGTTAAGCGACGCCTACTGAACGTATCGTTCTCATCGAAAGATCGGGCCAACAATCGGACCTTCGGGTTCATCAGGTGGTATCAGAGCTACAGTTCTTCGGTGAGAAATCAATACTCTTAGTAGTAGATTTGTTTTTCATACCTAAAGTCCAGAAAATTGCCCCAAAAAATTTCGCATCTATCATCCATACCGAACCAATTTGAGCCATTGCAAAAAAAAATTCAGTTTTTGTTCGTTGAATCATTGGTTGCATTGTCGTGTTCAAGTTGTTGATTGCTAGTTTAGTTAGAGTCTAGTTCGTCATTGTCTAGTTTGCATCTCGTGTTTTCCTGCGCGTCGCTTGATCGCTCTTTCAAGGATCTTAGTTTTTGCATCTAAAACAGAAATTCGTGGGTTAGAACTCCTCTAACTCGCACCAAAAATAGAAAATTCGTATTATTGTTAATCCAAAAAAAAGAGAGGATTGCTGTGATCTTTTGGGAGATTTGATGTTATTTGCGACTTGCGGCAAATCCTAGGGTCGGCCAAATAGTAGAAGGAGAAAGAGGCAACCGCAAAAACAAAAGCCGCGGTAGAAAAAAAAAGAGAAGAAAATAAAAGTGTATGAAAATTGGTGGAGACCTTCTACATATAACCAAAAGTTTTCACAAAAAATTTCAGCAAGTTTGGCCCACGGGTTTGAAAGATATAGCAATTTCAAATTTAAACCCGAGACGCTTTCAAGTCCGAGTAGGATTCCGTATCCGAGACACCTTCAGTAAAACGGGCATAACTTTTGCGTACGGTGTCTGTTTTTGACGTTCTTGTACTCGTTTTGAAGTTAATGATGAGGCGCATCTTTTCCATATAAGCCATAAGCCTCCCTCCAGGTGCCCCAAAATCGTCCATCTTCGGCCCCGAATTCGTGTCGCAAGTTTTCAGTTTCTGTTTTTGTCGTTTATTTCGATCTTCCTTTCGGAATTTGGAGTTCACCTCAACTGCAAAGTTGCAGATCTCGTCGAAAACTTTCAAACAAGCATATATAATCCATATAAAACTTTGTTTTTCATCATTTGAGACTAGCTATTGTTTCTGCTCAATCTAGAGGGTTGTTTACGTGCATCGATATTGCTATTTTTGTGCTCTACATCACGCGAACAATCTTGTGCCCTTAGAAAGAAGTTTGAGTACTTGGCTAGCATCTCTCCTAGCACTTGTTGTGAGGCTTTACCTTGCTTGCATCAAGTCACATTGATCGTTGCGTGTGCGTACATACACTTCTCTACATAGGGCTTTGATTAGCTAGTTTTGATGTAATACCTCGAATATCAAATAGAGAGAACATATTATTCGGAAGAGAAATTTATTCAAATTTGAATGCACTAAAGTTTAGAGAAAAATTTAAAAAAAAATCAAGATTTGAGGGAGGATTGGACCTTGGGCTTTCAGCCCAAGACGTCCTAGCCAAGTGGGTCGGCCTTGTAGTGGAGTCAAGAAGGGGTCCCTTCCCAAAACCCTACCTCTCACATGCATCGCACCGCATCAGTAGCATGCAAGATCGTAGCAGCCCCCTCCGTGTTGCTCTACCAAGATGAGGAAGACGCTCCGAGGTGCCGTTGGCCATGGTGGAAGGAGAAGAAGAAAGGAGGAGAAGAAGAAGATCCTCTTCGTGGGTTTTTGTTCAGCGTTTCTTGCGTCTCCAAGGGTATCAATTCGTTTCCCCGCTGTTTTGATGTTGTTTAGATGCGAAACCGATTAGAATCGTTTGGATCAAAGTCAATCTGCAGTAGATTCGAATCTGTCCAGTATGTTGTGTGGGCTGTTTCGACATCTTAGAGGCCGAATCAGAAGTTTTGATCTCCTAGAGTTATTTATATAATATTCTTAGCTTTCAGTGGCCGCCACGATCACCTGATTCCGACATTCGAGTCAAAAGTTATGAATGTTTTAAGTTGACTGTCCAGAATCCTGACGAGAATGAATTGTCAAGTTGTCTTTTAAAATATGAGTGGGATAATGGAAAATTCAGGGCTTTCACCCAACTAGGTTATTGTAGGCCTTGGTCTTAGCTTTTGATATTGATAAATAACGCAAAGTTTGGTGTATCCAATTAAAAGTTATGGCACTTTCCGTGCTGCTGTCCGGAATCGCAGGAAGTTCTGACAGATAGTGTTTGTTGATCTTGTGGAGATTGATACATATAGAATTCGAGGTTTCCTCCAACTAGGTTGTTGTAGATAATTTCATTACCTTTCAATAAAATCTGAGAACACCCCTTTTCGGGTTTTAGATCAAAAGTTATGCTATTTATTCCGCTGCTGGTCCCTACAGACTTTCTGCTAGAATGTGGTTTAATTCAAGTAACGGGTATAATTTAGATGGTGAGATTGGGGATATGAGTTAGGGCGATGCAAGTAATGTCTTGATGACGTGTTTCTTATTGAGTAACTTTGGTGTAGGGGGTGAGGTGCTAAGGTTAGCGGCTTCTTCGTTGCCTCCCAACGCATCGCAACGCTAAAGGCAAGTACAATGACTTATGTGTGATTTGTAAACCCCGGATGCTTGTTGATTGGTATGGTGTTATGTTGATGTGTGAGAAGCTTAAATGTTCATGTGCCATCCACGGGAGTGGAATATCCACGGGAGTGGAGGTTATGGTAGACAAGAATGTTATGATGATTATGTTCTTTGTGTACGCTCTTTCATATGTGTGGAGATGATATTAACCATTGATCATAAATTTATTCATGCAATCATGTTCATGTTCCGTCCACAGAGTGGAGCTCCACGGAGTGGAGTCTAAAGTCCCATCAATTCCAAAGATGGGCAAGTGAAGTCCCATCATTCCAATGTGGGCGCTTTGGACACCGTATGAAACGTTCTTCATACGGTATTTTGGATCCCCAGATTTGATAAATACGGCTTAAGTGAACACCGACGGTGTATCACTTGCTATACCGTATAAGCACGAGTGCATCCATCCATTCATTGCATCCATGCATTACGCTTCTTTCTTTCAGATATTTCTTATGTGCTATGTATCTACATGAAGTATGTTCTTGTAATCGTTGTACTTGCTGAGTCCCGGACTCACTCTTGTTTGTTGTTTGTTTTAGGTGGTCGTTGATGATGACTCTATCGGGAGGGAGTAGACATGCACTAAACACACATCACCATATTTCAGTTTCAATAATAGAACTTGGTTGAATTCCTTTATTTGTTTAGAGATAAACTGTAATAATTGAGGCGACATGTGGATGATGTCTTCTGTTTGGTTATGGATGTTTATTTTCCGCTGTGGTACTTGACCTGCATAGGTTCAGATTATATTTGTGCGATTATGCCTTTTGAGCTATTCTCCTTCCATTCGTTAAAACTTGGATTATTGCTTCAATTCTCATGATTATGGTTGTATGTAGAGTCTTTAGGTAACATTTTGGCTTCTGGATAGCCAGAGTGTTACATTTGATTAGGCTAGGATCAGCAACATTGGCTAGTACTTTGAACAATCTTTCAACTTGTATTAACTGATTTGATTATTGTTGATCCTTGCTACCATATTGAAGCCTTCCAAGCTCCACTTCCTACTAACTCAGCAGGTGTCGTTCCTCGCAATCGTTGGGTTAATCGCAAGTGAGAGTATCACGAACCAGCCACCGGTTGTACCACTTCCTTGCGGCATTGGTAAGAACTTGTAAGAACTTGGTATAAGCTTGAGTGTGAGTGACTTGATTTGAGCCCCCACCTCCTCGTAGTTGATAGGAACATATACTTGTGATTTATTTTCTTGCTTTCTACTAACAATGACAAGTTTGTTCAAGTTGGTAGATTACGATGTCATCGCAGGCAGATTTGAACTCAAAGGGAAACAACTACCTGCATACATATTGCCACTCACCGCTGAGAGTACATCGTTGGACTACTTTATATGGGTTAATATGTTGGAGTACAATTTTGAAAGACAGGACCTTGATCCTTATGAGAAGATGACCATGGCAAGGACGGCACTGATCGGTGATGTTCAACATTGGTGGTCGAATCTGGAGTACCACTTCATGTACACATGGGAGCAGATGAAGAAGAAATTGCAACGTCGTTTTGTGCCTCCACCACCCATAGTCACAAACGAGGTGCAACCTAAGGTAACAAAAAATGCTGATATTATTTTGGCTCCTACTCTATCTCCAGATACCGCCTAGACGCTTGAAGAAATGAACGATGATCTAGCGCACCTTATAGAGGAGAAGCTTGAGGTACCTACAGTATCTGATGAGGACGATAATGACAAAGGTACTGATTTAGTGCTACATCAAGACATAGAGCAACCTTGTGAGTATATACCTGCTGTAGTGGTGCAATCTTTTGATATTCCTTGTGTTGACTTGAACGAACCATGTGCTGATCTGAATTCTCATAATTTTGCACATGTTGAATTAATTACACATAAGGAAGTATTAGATAGAATATCCCCTGCTGAAGCTTTGTGTTATATCATGCTTAATGATCCCATTAGTCTAGAATGTGCTATGGAGAAAGTTTCTAAAATTTCATATCTAAATTCTCCTTCTAGCATCTACACCTACTGTTTTAAGTTAATTGGAGATTATGGTGTAGACAAACAATTTTTGGTATATCGCATATGCATAACTTGTGATCACATGGATGAATTGAAGCTTACTGTTTTGGACAACAATTCTTGTGTGCTGAATCTTGTTCAATATGAAAGTAAAATAAAATTTAGTGCTCATCCCATGCCTATGTGTTCACCTTTTATTGCACCATCTAGTATAGATAATCTGAATGAAGATGTTGAATTATGGAAGAACTTACAAATCTTTTCACCATTGCTAGATGAATTTGCTATTGCGCGATTGAAATCTGATTATATGGATGAATTTTGTTTGATTCCAAAAGTTGTAGATTTGCCCATATGTGCTACCACTGCAAGTTTACAATTTCAGAGATTTGAATTGCATAAACGCTTCACTTACATTTGCAAAACTAGTTGCAAAAATTGTTGTGTGAGAACTTTTATTTTGACCATTCACATATATGATTACTCTTGGGTTAATAATACAATGATCTTTTATGATCGCTGCTGTCTTCTAACATTAATTGTGCAACAACGAAAAATTGTTAAAACAGATGACATATACATATACCATGCATACACTTTGGCTTCTTTGTTACCCTATTTTCAGCTTATCAAAAGCCGAGGACGGCTTTGTTTTCAAGAAAGGGAGGATGATGAGGACATAACCCCTATGGATACAACCATATTTGCTATGCTTACTATTCCAAATATAAGAGCTCGTACACTTCACTTAAATTATCAGGTGAGCTTGTTTTTAGGAGTGTCTTTATATTATATGAAGTATATGATGCTACCTAATGATGAAATATATATATGTGCAGCACCATGTCACTTTTGGTCCAAGACAAGCAAGCAGTTCGAGCTGGACCTGTTTTGGAATCCAGTTCGGCCTCGGGAATCAGCCTGACAACACCAACTTAAAACAGGCATAACTTTCACATACGGAGTCCGTTGGAGGTCCACAAGTACTTGATTGAAAGCTTATTTCGTTCTCATTCCAACGAATCTGGCCTCACCTCCAAATTTCTTCTGGACTGATCGCAATCATCAAAAGAAAACGTCATATCACTTGTTTGGGCCAATCTGGGCTTTGTAATCATACTGAACTTGGCCCATCTGCCAGCGGCCAAACTGGGGGTGTGGTTACTGTTCACGTGAACATTAACCACAAGTTTTAGTCCCACCCTACTATTTCTTTTAGATTTGTGAGGAGGCCATACTCCCTCTAGTTTTCTTGAATTTTGTTTAGTTAAAAGTTAGCCTTGTTGCAACTTCGTGTATTGGCTTGTGTCGACTAGACCAACCATAATACCGCTTCAGAATCCCAACTCAATTCAATATTTTAATTCCTATTTGCAATTTCAGATTGCTTTATCTTTTTCTTGCGTGCTTCTTCGGTGTATGCAGGAATCGACCTTCGTGGTCAGGTCAACCGAGTACTCGTGCACGATTGATAACGACTTGTCGAGTAGTTCAGCGATTGCGTGGTTTTGGGCCTTGCGTGTTCGTAGTCAGGATCGTGAGAGTTGAGCGACGCCTACCGAACGTATCGTTCTCATCGAAAGATCGGGCCAACAATCGGACCTTCGGGTTCATCACAGGGTGTTATAGTTCATAGACTTTACCCATAAGAGAATCAACTTTTAATGTTCCTGACACACTTCCAGAGGTGTGCGACTAAGTTGATTATCACAAGGTCTTTACAATGCCATACCCAACGCAACCCCGCCCGCTAGGTTTCGCTACAAAGGTGGTGTCCTAATGCAATACAGTCACGCCACCCTTTGGACATCTATGCTCTGGGTGGTTGTCAGCTAAGGCCGTAGTGCATGTCACACCCTGTAGCCCCCTTTTGCGTCGTAGTGGTTTCCTAATGTATTATAGCCGTGCCACCCTGGAGTGGTTGCCCACTAAGACCATAATACATGCCACATGAGTGGGATGATGAAAGCAACGCTGGGCGAATAAATTAATCAGCTAGGTCATACCCATTATAGAATTGTGGTTGCACTGTTTTTACACAAGAGATCATCACAAGATCCGGGTCCTTAATTGACCTGGGCGGTACTTCCACATACCCACTCTGTTGTGCCCCCGACACCCACCACTCTTTCCAGCCATCCGAGTCGAAATTTGTTTTTGGTTTTCTTTTGTTTTAAAATACTTTTCTAGCTCAACATACCAGCCAGGCTCCAACCTCGATTGATGAATCTCATTTTCAAAGGTTTAATGATGTTAGGGCAATTTACTGCCCTCATGTCAATGTCACTATGCCAAGCTAAGCAAGACTCTTAAATATGTATTTAGTAGCTATCAGGTATTCCATTGATCTAGGGTGACGGAGGATAGCGTCCAAGTTCAAGGATTGGAAGTTTATACACAATTATCATTAAGGTATTAACTATGAAATAAATCAACATATTTGTATAAATCATAACAATGCAATTTCATAATTTAAAATAATATAATCATATTTCAAAAGTAGGTGCAAAATGATAAAAGTGTTGAGTCGTCTTGCTCAATATTCTGATAATCGCCTTGCTCAATATTTTGATAATCACTTTGCTCAATATTCTGATAACCTTCTTGCTCAAGGTTTTGGTAATATTGGTCTCATTCCTGTTCTGCTAATCTTGATCCCGGTCTCATCCTTGTTGGGATTGTTGTTCCTGTCATGGCTTTAGCATCTAACTACACAGAATACGATCGAACCCAAGAACGTCTGAAAGCAATTAAATGAAATCCAATAAATCCAAAGACATTTAAACCAAATGAAAAGACTTCAAATGAAATCAAACATGTCTAATAACAACTTGAAAGAACGAAGTACTCTAGATGAAACTAGTTATACTTAGTGGAGTTGATGAAGGGAATACTGCAGACGAAGTATAACCAAAGAAGTTGATGAAGGAAATACTTCGGACGAAGTATAACCAAAGGAAGTTGATGAAGAAAATACTTTAGATGAGGTATAACTAAGGAAGTTGATAAAGGAAATACTTCAGACGAAGTATAACCAAAGGAAATTGATGAAGCAAATACTTGTATGTAAGACTCTGCATTGTGATAATCCAGTAGATTTGATCATAGTATTCTTGCATATGTTCATTTTTGAAAAATGTATGAAAGCCATTGGAGCAACAAGATTTCAACGGAAGTTGTCTTCAAGGGGAGCATATGCTAAACTCTGATCATCATACTTGAGATTTTCACAATCTTAGTCAAGCCTAGAATGTGTTGATACGATAATTAATGATTAAATTCATCTTGAAGGTTTTTAGCATCTAATAGTTTAGATCTAGTTGGTCGACAATGCAAAGATCATGCATAGATCCTAATGATCATTACTAAATCCTGAAGATATCTGTCAAATCTCTATAGTGCAAAATCCCATAATGAATTTATATTACTTTGTGGTGGTGCAGTCATCTCTTGGCGGTCATTTAAGCAGACTTTGGTAGCTATTTCTACCAACCACTCAGAGATTATAACACTATATAAAGCCTCACTTGAATGTGTTTGGCTCAGATGTGTGACTAACCACATCCAAAAGTATTTTAGCATAAACACAATCAATACCCCCACAATTATCTATGGAGATAATACTGCTTGTGTTGCACAAATGCAAATGGGTTATGTTAAAAGTAATATCACGGAACATACTTCACAAGTTACACCCAAATAACATAATATAATGCATGAGGGTATAACAAAGGATGGCTTATATGACTAGGTTTGTATAAAGTGACATTTTTAGTTTAAATATCTTTACTAAGTTTCAAGGCAATTATACTATATCTAGAAATAGGTTTTAAATTTTTCAATCGTCATTTTGAGTGTAGGATAAACCTTCGTACATGATTGGTGAAGGAATAACACCCTTAACATCGGCTGTCTACCCAATTTTCCATTTGGATAAACTATCCAAAAACATGGTGTTAAATAATTTTTAAATCAAAATCCAAAGTCTAATCCGTGAAAGGCTTTGCTCACCTTGTCCATGACCGTGGACAGGGTTATTCAAATAGTTTTATACCCTACAGAGGCTATACGACTTTACGTACAAGAGATAGTCTACTTAAAATGTTAGCTAAGACACGCTTCCATAGGCGTACGACTAAGCGACTATCACAAGGCCTTTACCCTAAACTATCCCAACGTAGTTATATCCACTAAGGTTTCGCTATTGTAAGGTTTCACGCCAAGCGATAACCTCCTCATGCGCCATGTGCTTACTAAAAGTAGGTCTTCACGACACGCACACCTCAAAAATGACACAACCACGGTGAAGCATTACAAGTTAGTTAGTCAGGTTTGTCCCATACCAGACTTGTGGTAGTACGATTATGGCTTAACAATCCGCAACTCGCAGACCGGTCCTTAATTGACTGAGCGACTTCCAAAATAATCCCTAGGCATCAACTATTCACTGAATTGATCCCGTGCATAAACTTGCACCCACCAACTATCTAGTTCGCCCAAGTCTAAAGCAGTTTTAGTTTATTTTTGTTCACAAATCATTTGCAAATTTCTATAACAAAACAATGCCATAGACTCATTTTTAAACTAAGTTGAATATTTGGCTAAATTCCCAAATCAAACATTTTTCTGTCTAAGCATGTCTTTGCATAATATTTTCCAAATGGTTCATAGTTCATACTATTGCACCAACTAGGTTTTTCATCTAAGGTGACAAGGTATAACTAATTCAAATGACAAATTTGGCCATACAAAGGAATTAAGAATAACTATAATAATTTAAAGCAGGGATTTAAATTAAATTGAATACAAATAAGCAATACAATAATAATTTGAAATAGAATTTAAATAATTTAAATTAATGGGATTCAAATATGATCAACAGATGTAACTTACCTTGATCAAATTGTTGTTGATCGGACTCGTCAAAAAATTCTAGCTCCCCAGAGTCGTTGAAGTCTATATGCGAAAATAAACCAAATTCAAATAAAATTAAAATGAACTCCAAATTAAATAATTTTGGTTTAGTTAGCAATATTATAATTTTAGATGAATTTAGGAATTTGAATCACTGGAATTGGAGCTCGTGTGAAGGAGAATGAGTCCTTAGAAGTTTGAATTCTAAAGAAATTACCCTAAATTCAATTTTCAGAATTAATGAATTATTTTTTACAGGAAAATCTAAATATTGTATAAGCATGACATCAGCGGCTGATTTTCATTTTCGGCTGAATTATTTTTCTACGGGAAAGACTATATAGTCGCTGGCAAGTTGGCCCATGGTCCATGGACTCTGTCGGGACCTGCATTACGATCTCGAACCCTGTGTATACCGCACTAGTCCAGATCACGCTAGTGCACACAGGTTAACACAGTAAATATCGATCCACACAAGCGATAATTAAAGTAAACGATTAGTTTGAATAACAAATAAGGGTTTTGACCTTATGGTCGAGTTTACACTTATTAAGCCACGCAGGCTAATGAGAAATAAAGCAAAGAATGAACGGAAAACTCCAACAGATCCCACCAATTCACCACAGCAACCAATCGATCCGGACTTAACGAACGATCGGCCTTCAACGAACTCCTCCTCAAAGCAAAGCGTAGACTCCTCCACTTCAGAGGTTTGGGCGCAAGTTTTACAACAAGCGTGAGTACACAACCGCACTCGCAAATCATACCACAGAATGCAATGTATAGATGCAGCTTATTCCAAAGAAAAGGCTTCGTGGTTCTTTTGCATAAAAGCAACATTTGCAATTGAATACGATAATAGATTGAAAGCATAATTCAAACAAATAGACAATATTAATTTAACAGATTGTTTCCACAAAGACACACAACTAAACAGATTATTTCACATAGCCATATGATTGAGATCACACACTCCCATTCCCACATTTTATGAAAACTACCCTCGTGTGAAAGCACCGAGCATGCCCATGATCATGACGCGCTATTCGAATAGTTTATTTAACACTCTGCAGAGGTTGTACACTTTACCCACACGATATAACCAGCAGTAGCTAGCACCAATCATAACAAAACAGTTCGTAAACTTCATCTCCAACATTGACATTCCCGGTGTGCTTACAAACCGTTATACATATCACATAGCCCATGCATAACACACACCGCTGGGCGTGGACGATTTAATCCTCCCGTGATGCAACCACCAAGTAGTCACACCTCCACCCTATCACATAGCCTAACCTACCACCGAACATCAATGCCGAGAATCCATAACTTACTAAGTTAGGCCCGTCCCATACTGCATGTGGTCGCATAAGAAGGCTCGATTCAATGGCGCACAAAGTTAAGTCCTTAATTGACCAAGGCAAGACTTCCATGTTCTAACTAAGCCACACAGATTATCAAACCCATCACATAGTCCACCATGTCACACGTCTCCACCACTTGCCTCGGCCTAAATCCTTTACCACCCAGTTGATTTTAGTGCAACACATGCCATCACGAAGTAATAACACATAGCACACGATTTTACACAAAGTTCCATAGACACTTAGTCATATTTAATATTTGCGACTCACATGAGATGATGATTCGTAGCATGGCTAAGCAATTGTACTCGCCTCTAACCAACCCACGTTGGTGCTACAATATTACCAACTAAACCAATCTAGGGTGACAAGGAATTATGACATACAAGGCCAAGGTGTGATAACAATTGGGATAATAACTATACCCAAAGCATTGAAATAAATAATTAAAATAGAATGCAGATGCTTTGAAACAAGTAATTGGAAAATTGGGTTCAAGATGATCAAAGGTATGACTTGCCTTGGAAAAGGTCTATGTACTGGTCTTGATCTTGGGGTGCTCCTTCTTCCACAAAATTCCCGACGATCGACGTCTACTGCAAAACGAGACACAAACAAACAAAACAAATAAATAACAGAGGCAAAACAAACTCCAAAAATGAAATAAAAATCTCAGATAAATAGATCTTGAATTTAGACAAATTTAGAAATTTGAATGGGCTCAATCGGAGTTAGGATGCAAAAGTTATGGGCTTTGGAAGATTGGAAATCTAAAAGAAAACCTAATTTGATTTTTCGAATTTCCAATTATTTCTTAAGAAAAATCGGATTATTGCGCAATCTTGGCGTCCAAAGGAATTTCGGAAAAGATAAATAAAGAAATCTCGACATGTGGGACCCACATGTCGAGGCTAGGCTCACGAGGACTGGTCTCACCGAGCCTCGGGCCGGGATCCGGTGGATTGCCGCGTCGCCGACGGACGCCGACAGGATGACACGCAGCGCGGAGCTAACGCGCGCCGAGGTGGCGTGCCACGCCGGACCCGGACGACGGCGGCGGCTCGGGACCGACGGTCTCGGCGAACGGCGGCCACGGCGCGACGGATAGCACCGGAGGTAGAGGTGGACGCGGGATCTCGCCAGACGCTCACCGGTGCTCGGGGGCGACGGGAGTGACCGGCGGCGAGGTTTGAGCGGCGGAGGAGGTACGGGCTCAACGGCGACGGCGTTGAAGGGTCCTCCGGTGGCGGCAGCGGCCGAGATGCGCGACGCGACGATCCCGGAAGGTGGTCCGCGCGCGAGGAAGCTGAACGACGGCAGCGGCGACGGAGTCCTTCGGCCGGAGCTGAAGACGAAGGCGGCGACTAGGGCTCCTGGCGGCGCTTTGGTGGCGGCGGCTAGGGTTTTCGGGGCGGCGAAGCTCGGGGTGCAGGGTACGAGGATCCTCGGGGCTTTAAATAGCCCCGAGAGGCGAGTCCACGACGGACACGGCGCGGCGGCGGCAAAGTCGGGAGGACGGAGGAGTCCGCCTCGGAGACGACGGTGACGTGGCGGTCGGGACCCACCAGTCAGCGACGGCGGCTCGGGCGCGGGTGCGTGCGGCGACACACGCCACGAAACGGACTCAAGATCTGACCGTCCCTCCAAGATCCAACGGTCCAAAATCAAGGAGACGATCGGAACTTCCGTTTTCATCCCGCGCGTCTTAGCCGTTCAATCTTGATCGAACGGCAGGGAGCGAGCGGGGCTCGGAAGGAAAGAGAGAGGAGAGACTGACATGCGGGACCCGCATGTCAGTGGGAAAGCGAGCTTCGCGCGCACTGGCCGAAGTGGCCGGTCAAGCGCGGGAGATAGGAGTGGGCCGAGAGGAATGGGCCGAGTTTTTAAGGAAATCGGCCCGATTGATTTTCTGAGATTTTAAATAGGTTTTTCAATTTATAAATTACCAGAAATTCAAACAAGCAATAGAAAATAGCAAATGAACTCGTAAAAATTCTAGAAAATCTAGAAAATATATCTCGAGCACATAGAACCCAAATAAAATAGTTTTGGCTAATGTTCATGTTGGGATTATTCACATTAAATGTTTTTGATTGCAAAGTCCAATATTAAGCTTTTGAATTAAATTCAAATAAATCCAAATGGTGAATTTTTCCCTGCTAACTATTCAAAGGATTTTTAAGGCTCTGAAAATTGGGATGTTACAACTAGGTCCACAAAGGTGCACTGGTCCACTGTGGACCAGGCTCATGAAACAGTGCGTGCTTACATGTGCGCTGGCGTAAGCGCCATGTTGGCACTGACATGGGCGCTGACTGCGCAGATGGGGCTAACGTGGCGCACACGTGGCTTGCCACGTCACTCCAGTGAGTGGTGGCGCACAGGACCAAATGATCGACGGCGTTCTACGCTATGGCAATGAATGCGAGTAGGCTCAAACGAAAGAGGAAGTCACGGATAATCTGGTGAGCGAGGCATGAAGGTTTGGCCAGCGAAGAGGAAGAAGGCAGCGACGTAGTTCGGGCTCCGGTGGCGAAGGCGTTCCGGCAGTGAGAGCGTGTGCACGAGATAGAGCATGAAGTAGAACATGGATTGGCGAAGCTTTTGGTATGGATGGTGTCGACGGAGCTTCAACAGCGGCAACGCAATCGGCGACGGTGCACCTCGGGAACGACGATGAGGAAATCCAAAATCTGGCGACGAGAGAGAACGAGAGGGGCTAGGGCTACGGGGATTGGATGAGTGAGAGATGGGAGTGCGGGTGCTCCCTTTTATAGGGTGAGGGGATGGCCGGAGAGGGGAGAACATGCGAGGGCTTTAACTCGCGGCGGTGGAAATAGGAATTAACGCGATTGGCAACAATTGAGTAAAGGCGGAGAGGGAATGGAGATCGTTGGTGTTAATGCGCATGATCTCAATCGAAAACGGTCACTTGAATGCATTGGAATGGTGAGAATGGTGGCGAGGCTCATGCGGCCAGAGGAGGAAGAAGGTGAGGTGGGGGATGACAGGAGGCCCCACCTGCTAGAGAGAGGGCGAGGGTGGGGTGGTTGGCGTAGGGAAAAAGGTTGCGTAAATAGGCCAAGCGCACGGAAAAGGAAAGGGACCAGAGGGAGATTATGCCGAAAGCCAAAATCTGGATCTTCGAGGATTTTTTATTTATAGAAATTGAGGCTTTTAGAAAATAAAAAATAGAGTTCAAAAATTCTAGAAAAATTCACAGAAATTCCCTGAATCATTTTGAACTTAATCAAAATATTTTCAACTCAAAATTGGTATTTAGATTTGCAAATAATTTATTTTGGCTTTATAATAAATAGGGAAAACTTTTTAAAATCCAAAAAAATTCAAGGAAATTAATTAAATTTTCTTTTTTAAACAGAAATGAAACTTTGGGATGTTACAATTTATAGACAATATAGGGTCATCGGGTAGCTAGGAGTGTGCTTTCACTGGTGAGGGGCATGTCGTCGCCGGCAGTGGTGAAAGGATTCTCCATAGCTTTAGACAACGACTAAAGTAGACATGACAACATTAGTGAAGATGAGAGGTCACTATGGTTAGTGAGGCAGCCACAACATTGAGTTGGTCAACCTCGAATAAGAAGAGCGACCGATACAAGAGAAGTTAGACATATTGCTTGATATTAAATAGAGGTACATGTGTATACATATAATTTGAAAAAAAAATAACTAATAGAGCAAAAATAGGGACATGCAGCTACATGTTCTAGGCATGATGGAGTGGTTAGTTTCTAAGAACACCAATAACTATTTATTGTCAATGATTTTGTTTCATCAAAGCATATACTTCAATTACGTTCCTCATATTGTAATTTCCTTCAAGATTCTATTGTCATTCAAATGTTTAGGATATCTTAAAAGCCTAAATAATCTACTATAAGATAAGTAAATATATTCTCAAATATTTATACAAACTTTAAAACCAATCTAGCCATGTAAATACGCGGACTACCCTGCTAGTTATTATCATTGTAATACTTATTGTATTGGTTGCCACTGGCAGAACTTCATTGGGGCCAAGGTGGGCATTGACCCCTATAATCATGCAATTCCAAGGGATAGCTAGTAGTGTTTAGGGTATTTTATCAATTAATCTTCAAAATGGCTTGGATGGACTAATTTATGCATTATTGAGTGTTGCCCTCCTCTGATTTTGAGCTTAAGCTCCGCCACTGCTAATTGCATGCTCTTTAGATGTATTTCTATGAATAGAAAATGCCTCGCATACTAGCAATTGCGCGATTAAGTGGTCCTTTGTTAGTAAAACAAATTTACAATTTTTTGAAGAAGAAAAAATATACCCTAGGTGCACCTTCGAGGGAGTGCCTAACCTTTGATCAAGCAGCTGGCGTGAGTAGACTATGACCGATGGTATACCAACGCATCGCTGAACTCGGATACTCTGCGCTAATTACTGTAGTGGTTTTATCACTGTAGTGCATTGTCTATTACTAATTATTACCGCGGTCGATTTGACAGACTTTGGTGTACCATCAGCAAGCAACCATTCCTTGTTTCACCAAATTCACTGGTGTGTGTATATGTACAAGTGGACCCGGTCAGCGACCTCCAAGGGGCAGCATATAAAGCCGTTTGATGAAGAAAAAGGGCAAATAAAAGATGGAGTTTGACAGGAACATGGAACCCACTCTGCAAAATGCGTATGCCGGTGCCTTGATGTGCCACACTACCAAATCCATCACTCAATCGAGGCATTTCGGTGCCCACTATGCACATTCTTAACCGCTAAATGCAACCGCCGATCAAGAACCCGTTCTCCGTGGGGTCAACTTCTTTAAAACCTTTATATTTGTATGAAATTCCGCACAAATATGAATGAAGATACTATTTTCTTGCAAAAACTTGTAGGGAGCTCCCTGCTGGATTTTTGTTTTATCAGTTTGCTAATGTAGCCGCCATCTATGACTTCAATAATAATAAATAAATAACAATATTGGGTGTTGGTTGCCTGTCCACATGGCCACATGAAGGTTTTTGCCACCAAGTTGCAGAGGTGCAAGATTCTGGCTGTGCTGAGAACAACTCTATATAATGACACATGCAGGAATAAAGGAACTTGATAGAGACCTTATATCGTTCCAACATCATCCTCATTCCCAATCAATCTCTTTTGAATTAAACCACCAGCTAGATTGCTCTGAATTTACAAGGAAATGATAATAAAAAAAAGCTAGCAAAAATAACAAACAATTGTAAAATAAAGGAGCAAGAAAGATAAGAGTCCTTGCAGGAAAGGGACAGCCATCCTACCAAATCATTCAGCAGGCTGTATAAGCCATTGAAAAGGAACAAAAAATTATGCCCCCACCCATCACCCATGACAGTATGACACTAAGCAACAACAATAGCAAGCTGTAGTGGGTTCTTGGGTAGTATGAAATTGAAGCCTCAGATGGATGGATTCCCTTCAACCAATTTACGTTCAGTTTCTTTTTGGTAGATCAATCAGAAAACTACTGAAAATAGAGGAGTAGCTACTGCTGTTTCTACCATGAGGAGAGGCTTCAGGGCAATGCCAAGAATGAGAGGAGGATGGCAAGAGAGGCACCAAGCTCAACACTTGGCAGTAAGCCGGCCGCCGCGCCGGTGCCATCCATGCTGCTCGTGCCTGTCGGTCCTAGGCTACTTCCCAGCCCGGTGCCGTTGGTTCCGGTGCCAACCCCGGGGCTGAAAGTGCCTGTTGTCGAGCCTCCGGCAGTTGTGGCGCCCGTAGTCCCAGCAGCACTGCGTCAAGAGAGGAAAAAACTTTTGTTACCATGCATATATTATGCTTTTATTTCAGAGTACATTGAATCTAAAAGACAATCCAGTCAATTCAAGATGATACAGTCAGAGAATTGTTGATAACTCGATGTAATCATGTCACTAAAAGAGAAAACGGCCAGAAAATTTATGCCAATAACATTCTGAATTCTATTGTCATAGTCTGATTTGTGTGGGTATGTTTTGTTCTTTGAAGAGCTAGACCCTTCATCATTATAAGCTGGAAAGTATATCTCATGCTAACATGCATGCCTCATCATTCTGTCAGTTACACCCCCTTTCTCCAGCATGACGCGCATGCGAGAAAGCTTTTCGTTGCGATGCAACAATCAACCTTATATATGAAAGTTTAGTGCATCCCTCTTTTCAGAAAACTACGACAAAACTATGAGACACTAAAGTCAGGCAATTGGATATTTTGGATAGCATTAGGAAGGATGAAAAGATGAGTGTGAAAAGCTTGTGTTACTTGATCTAGAGAAAGCGTGCCTTCCATTTCAAATCGGTTGGGAAAAGAGGGAAGCCAGCTTGAAGGCAGGGAAAGAGCTAACATCACTTGAGATGTTTCAACAAACTTGTCAGTGAAACTTCTGAAGCAATATTATTCAGGGTGGCTGTATGGCCAATATAATTAGGCACCACTTGCTTGCATGGTAAGGTTATCACATATTCACATCAACTTGATCTCGGTCGAGTTCATATCGAGTTCACTAATCCGCACTTACGGAGCGCCGAACAGCTCATTTTGGCCCACTAACCCACAATCCCCTATGCGTGACGTCACGCGTCCAGTGCACGCTATGACGAGGTTAAAAGTAATTGTGCTAGCAATTTTACTGCCGCACGTATCATCAGGTTTATATTTTTTTATGATTATTTCATACACGCATGGCTGGATGTGCCAGTAAACTACAAGTGGAGTTCTGTAAATAGTTTTTAATAAACACACAGAGAGGTTTTTATTTGCAAGACCTATATCATTATGTTACCCTCGTCGTTACCAAGCTACAGGTAAAACCGTTCGTGAATCGGAGTTTTCAATCAAAAGTTATTTGCGAAAACAAGAAAAAAGAAAATATTCATATACAAAACAAGGAACTGATTGTTTGCGAGTAAGTTGTCTACTTATCTATACTAGTTGGCTAAGATAGCAGTGAAGTCATGTGGAGGTTGTAGTAAATCTTTTTTAGTAAATGCACAGAGAAGTTTTTATTTGAGAGCCTTATATCATTATGTTACCCTCGTCGTCGCCAAACTACCGGTGAAAACCGTTCGTGAAGCTGTACTAGTTGGCTAAGATGGAAATAAAGTCATGTGGAGGTTGCAGTAAATCTTTTTTAGTAAACGCACAGGAAGTTTTTATTTGTGAGACTTGTATCATTATGTTACCCTCGACGTCACCAAGCTACTAGTGAAAACCGTTCGTGAATCGAAGTTTCCAATCAAAAGTTATTGCGAAAAAAAGAAAATAAGTATTCATGTACAAAACAAGTAACTAATTGTTTGCTAATTGGTTGTCTATTTGTCTGTACTAATTGGCTAAGATGGCAATAAAGTCATGTGAAGGTTACAGTAAATCTTTTTGTAACAGAGCAATAAAGTCACGTGGAGGTTTTAGTAAAAAAAAATTCTAACAGAGCAGTAAAGTCATATAGAGGTTGCAGTAAGTCTTTTTGTAACAGAGCAGTAAAGTCATGTGGATGCGGTAGTAAATCTCTTTTAACGATACAGTAAATCTTTTTTAGTAAACGCACATAGTGGTTTTCATTTGCGAGACTTATATCATTTTGTTACCCTCGTCGTCACTAGGCTACCGGTGTAAACCGTTCGTGAATCGAAGCTTCCAATCAAAAGTTATTTACGAAAACAAGAAAATAAATATTCGTATACAAAACAAGTAACCGATTGTTTACTAGTTGGTTGTCTATTTGTCTGTACTAGTTGGCTATGATGACAATAAAGTCATGTGAAGGTTGCAGTAAAAACAGAACAGTAAAGTCACGTGGAGATTTTAGTAAATCTATTTTGTAACAGGGCAGTAAAGTCATGTGGAGGTTTTAGTTAATCTTATTGTAACAGAGTAGTAAAGTCATGCGAAGGCGGCAGTAAATCTCTTTTAGTGATGCAGTAAATATTTTTAGTAAATGCATAAAGAGGTTTTTATTTGCGAGATTTACATCATTCTGTTACCTTCGTCGTCACCAAACTACCGGTGAAAACTGTTCGTGAATCGGAGCTTCCAATTAAAAGTTATTGCTAAAACAACATAAAGACATATTCCCATACAAAACAAGGAACCGATTGTTACCTAGTTGGTAGTCTACTTGTCTGTACTTGTTGGCAAAGATGACAATAAAGTCATGTGAAGGTGACAGTAAATCTCTTTTAGCAAGACAGTAAATCTTTTTTAGTAAACACAGAGAGGTTTTTATTTGTGAGACGTATATCACTCTGTTACCCTCGTCATCACCAAGCTACCAGTGTAAGTCGTTACTGAATCAGAGCTTCCAATCAAAAGTTATTGTTAAAACACGAAAAGAAATATTTATGTACAAAACAAGGATACGCGTGGGTTTTACCAGGAATCCAACAACTGGCCCTGGAGGGAATCCCAGCTGGCCGGCGGGAACAGTAACCGGCCGGTTACCGGTTTTCTAGGAAAAAATTAGGATGAAATTCGCTCGAATTTGATTAAAAACATCCAAAATTCAAAAATTAGAATTTGAACTTACAAAACCCAGAAAAACCGGCTGAGATTTTGGATCTCGGACCCCCGCCGGTAGCCGGTAACCGGCCAGTAACACGCGATTGCAACACGCGCATGTGTTTTACCGCCGATCCCACGCGGATTGCTCGAGCTGGCATGCCTCGCGTAGCACGGGGAGCGTGGACTGGTATGCCGCGCATTGCGCAGCCCATATGCAGAATAGCTATTCAGCGCGCTACCCCCCACCCCAACCCACCCAACCCACACACACATATAATATTTGCGAGGAATGATTAATATTCAAAGGTGTTGGTTCTTCAGGTGCATCATACTTGACTACTTTCTGAGAATCAAATTGACTATATATATTCCGCAGTAGCACATTAAGCACAATGCAACACATGGCACGTCAATCTAGAATCAAACAACTGCTGCAGGCAAACGCGATGAAGCATCTGATGCTACAACTTTAATGCAGGAGCAAGGAGGTTCATAACGTACCTGGCATTCGAAGGGAAAGTGCACCCAGAATAACCTGCAAGAGAGCAAGAAGGTAGCAGGACACATGAGAAACAACCAGATTGATCCCTACTTAAATCACACAATGTAAGAATATATAACAAGTTTTTTAAACTATATATAACAAGTTACATAATACATTAATACCAACTCTAAGATTCAGAGTCTTGTTCAATGTTCACCAAAGAATTGATTTTGTTCCTCTGAAAGTAAGAACCGATCTGTGACACATCACACATGCACTTCCCTGTCAATTACTACTTCACTGGATACCCTACATGTAACTTTACTTCAGTCCAAAAGCCAAAAAAACTTGACATTTTCCTTCCAAACTTTGCAAATTGCCATTTTCCTTCCTAACTTTGCAAACCAAGTGCAAGGGTAATTTCTGTTCATTTCTCAACGGTAAATGAGAAGCAGTAAATTTTTCGACTGAGATGAGATGAGATGAGGATGAGACTAGTATACTTGGGTCGGCGGAGGAGAGGGTGGCGGCGCCGCTGAAGTCGCAGGTGGCGCCAGAGGACCTGAGCTTCTGGAAGTAGCTGTTGGCGGCCCAGGAGCAGTGGGCGGCGACGGTGTTGGGGTTGTAGCAGGGACCGTTCTGCAGGATCACCGTACAGTCCGCACCCTGCCCGCAGGCGAAATCGACCGCCTTCTGCAGCGCCGCCGTCGACTGGTCCGACCGGCACACGCAGAAATCTGCCACACCAAGACATGCATACGCACTTAATTATTGGTTAATTTTGGTATTCATGCATGTGCCTGCTTGATTAGGAAAATGAAAGCAAAGAAAAGAGGAAAGAAAAGGAGTGTGTTTTCTCGGTTGAATCCAGAAGAGGTAAGCAGGGAAGAAAGCTGTTGGTCAAGAAAGGCATATGAGTTCGACGGGGAGAGAAAAGCTGGGCAACATGAACAAAGAAAGATATGCTTATAACTAAAATCCTCCACATCAGAAAAATTCACCACTCCACGATTCAAATAGAAAAGATAAAGAAAGCATTTCCGACTCTTCAAAATGGAGAGCAAGATGATCCAGCACATCAGAGACGAAAAAACTGCATTGAGAAACCAGGCAGCTCCTAGTCTCCCGAATAAACACAGAAACCGATGTACCAACCTCCAAGAAACTCTAAGCAAAGAAGAAAGAAGAGGAAAGAAGAGAATCAACAGTCAACTACGGCCGACCTGAAGCAACAAGAGTGGAGGACAAGAGGAGCACCGCCGCCACCAGCACCAACGCCTCCTCCATCAGAGAGCCCACTGAAGACGCAGAGCAAACCAGGAAACAGATGCTGAAAGCACAGCAGATCTAGCTCGTCTTGCAGCTTTTGGTTGGCCTTGGAGGTGCAGTAAAATTCGTGGAGCTCAGCTCAGAATAGCGAGTAGCCTCACTGTAGGAGAAGGAAGAAGAGCCGCTGCTTTTCCTAGCCAGCTACTTGTGTGGGAGTTTAATTTTGAAGCGTGTGCGTACACTGTATCCTTGGTGTGTGTAATTGTATTGCTCGAGTGAGAGGGGGGAAGCTGGTGGTGGTGGCTACAGGACAGCGGTGTTCGGTGCGTGCGTCGGTTCGATCCGTGTCACAGTGTTTTTTTCTTTACTGTTTCTTCAAGTGACCCGAGACAGAAGATGCTGGTGTGATCTGATCATTCTGACAGGGTTCCGCTTTTACTAATGCTTTTTTTTTGTCTCTCCTCGGCTCAACAACGGTCGAATCGGATCCTCGTGGAGGACGATCCGGATCCACCGGATTTGCGTCACATCCTGAGGACCTGTTTGGAACGAAGTACAGACTACAGACCACGGCAACAGAAAAAAGAAGCAGGAATTGAAAAGGAATGGGTGTTCCGAACAGACAATTCAAAAACACGAAAAAATCGTCTTATTTTATTAGACTAACAAAAGAAAGAATTTCATCTTTCATTCCTCCCAAATTCCTCATCGAGACACACCAACATATAGACCTGATCTGACAGGGATAAGGTCTCGCCCCGCCATCCCCCCGACTCGTGAACGCATTCATACTCCCACTTCTTCCGCAACTACCCAAACCGTCGTCGCGCCACTTCTTCTTCACATGCACACACTGAAATTCATCGTTGTCCCACTCCTTCACGTCTCGCGTCGTGACTCGCCACCTGTGCCTGACCGACATTTATTTTGTGTCTTAGAGATCCCGACCCCCTCTGGCACTCAGTCCGCAAGTTTCAACGGCGGTGTGCACAAAGATGAGGGGATCCGACAGCGTAGGAGACAGCAGCACGGGGAGGTAGTGCTGGCGACAGGAGGAGGTAGCAGAGAGGGGAGGCGGCATAGGGGATGGGAGAAGGCACCAGGAGGGAAGAGAGGAGAGGAGGTGGTGGTATCTTGGAGGAGAAGCGGCGGCGGCGGGGAATGGAGGGGGAGCAATGATGGCACACAAGGAAGAGGTAGAGACGAATGTGTCCTTTCCTCGCCGCGCCGCCGTCTCGAGTTCACCGCAATGTGTTCTCTTCATCCTAATCTTCCCCTGCTGCGCCGACGTCTCCTGCTCCGCGTCGGTCGAGCAAGCATCACTGCCTTCTCGCTTACCACCGCGACACCGCCTCCCACCTCCTCGTCGCGATATACCTAGCGAGGGCTACAAAGACCAATGGCCATGAGAGCCGAGTCGTGGCTTAGGTTTAGGGTAGAAGAAGGTGGCCATCGACGTGTAACTCTCTTCCTTGTTAGCCGGCAATGGTTGGAAATGGGCAGTACGACCAGGAGGGAAGTCGGCATTAACTTCAACTTCCAAAGGTAAACAATCTACAAGCTCAAAATTTTAATTTCCTGATAGTAGTAGTAGAAGGTGATGCAATAGGCGAAGTTGATGTTTTTTGTTTACATGTGTGTGAAAGAAAATTGATATTTATTATTCGGTTTAGGAACCCATCTGCTAATATGTATCACTCTTTTTTGAAATTTCGTTGCAACGCACGGATACTTTACTAGTAGGATTAGAGGTTTGGATTGGTGTAGGAAAAACACAGGAATTTTTTTTGGATTAGTTAACAACATACAACAAACTATTTCCATTCGTTAGCCGCTGACGGATGGATCCAACAACCATGAGGTCCTTGTGTCAGTGAATGGATAGTACGTTTCTTCCTCTCCCATCGTTCCTAATCCTCCTCCCCATTCTCTGAAACCCCAAATCCTAAATTATGTGGCGTTGTGGTAGCATGAGCGGCGGCAGCGGCAACACATGCTGGAGCTACCTTCTTCCCATCGCCCTCGAGCAACAACAACAAGATGGGCCGGTGAGCTATGGCAGCTGCGGTGAAAGCCTCGACGGTGGCGTGCGACAACAAGGTCGACATGATAGGCGACACGGAAGCACAAAGAATGCTTGGTGCGCCTCACTTCGCCTCGATCCTTGTAATATCCCAAAAGTGGCTAAATGCAAAAATACGGGATTTTAAAAAAAAATTGTATGTTATCTGTTGTCATCATTTTAGCTTGTATTTTGTGAGTTATTTGAATTACATTTTCCTTTTGTCGGCACGAGTAATGAAAAATGAAAACCCTAATTACAAAAACCCTAAATATGGGAACCCTAGAAACATAAATTGCAAGAGCAAAATAAACTTAAAGTGTTACTCTTCTAAATATTACGTGTGGGGTAAACCCTAAAGATTGAAAGCATCAAAACTCCAAACCTAATACTCTAAATGTTCAAAGGCCCAATCAGAATTAATTAGCAAATACTAGAGTCTAGCAAACCTAAAATTTCGCTCTCTTTTCTTTTTCCTGAATTTTCCTAGCGTTTTTCTTTTCCTCTCCTCCTTGCTTTTTGTCCATTTTCCTGGCTGCCAAAATAGCCTCAGCCCACTAAGCCTACACAGCCCAACAACCCACCAAGGCCCCGACCTAGCCCCATCTCCCTTTTTCTCTCCCTCTCACCTTCTTCCCCGGTCAGCCGAACGTGCACCGTCCAACTTGCTCTGGTCCTCGCCGCCCCCACCTCGCACGTGAAGCCGGACACCCCTATCCTTGCGCCCACGCCCTACTGCAGCACGTCGCCGCCACGCCATCCTCGCACCAACTCTCGTCGCTCAGGAGCTCCTGTGCCCACGCCGAGTTGACACTGCATGTCTCCATCGCCCGCCTGGCCACCACCGACTTCCTCCTCCCCTCTTGCCTATGAGATGCCGGCCCAGGCCTCCCTAGCATCCCTCCCTGCCACTCCTCCCCTTCCCTCCTTTTCTCACCGCAAGAAATCACCAAGCCAGTGCGAGCTCCAACTTCAGCGCCACTGCGCCTCCACCTTGGCATCACCGTTCTAGTCGGCCCAAAGCCTCTCCCCCCAACTACGTGCGGCACGCCATGTTCCACAACCCCAAGAACAATATCCCTCATCCAATTTGGGCATTCTTTCATTGGAGCGTCGCACGCCGCCGTTCTTCCCCGTTCCTGGCCAAACCCGCCGCCCCTCTTCTTCTTGCTCGGTAAGTCTCCAGTCAATCCCTCACTCTAAGAGCACCCCCAACCCCTAGTATACCTTTCCCCACCTTCCACTCTAGCTTCCCCTCACCGTAGCGCCGCTGCCATGGCAAGCCGCCCACGCTGCTCATGGCTTGCGCCGCCAGCCCTCCTCGGCTCCTCCCTACCACCACCGTCAGCTCCGAAGGGTTCCCTACACCCCACTGGTGCTCACGCGTGTGTCAAATCCCCTGTTTAGCTGTCGCTGTCGGCCACATGCTGCCACCGCCGCACGTGGTGATAGTTGAAACAGGTGATTCCTACTGCAAGATTGTTGTTTCTCGGAGGTTGGTTGCTAGTGTTGTTGCCGGGGTTGCGGAAACCTGGAGCAGCCGGGCAAGGTGCAGTCGCAGGGGCCCTGAAAGTGACCAGAGGAGCGGAACGGGCAAGGTGTTGCGCATTCATTCTGGCTCTCTACGGATGACCTTGATGAGCACCATGTTGTGTCATCTTCCTTTTATAAGATTCTGCAAGCTCCCGACGAGACTCTTCTATGAGTATTGCCTTTTCACCAGATACTAGAAGTCTGCATAGTCGTTACCAACAACTTGAACCTTCAAGCTAGGATTGATCCCCCGCTTGAAACGCTTTTGACGTGCATCATCTGTGGTAATGTCCTCTCGAGCATAACGAGAGAGTTTAGTGAATTTGTTGAGGTATTCACTCACCGACAAGCTTCCTTATCGCCGCTCGCGAAACTCGTTCTTCTTCATTTCCACCTTCCCATCGGGAATATGAGAGCGGTGGAAGGCTTCTGAAAATTCTATCCAAGTGATGTTCTGGTGGCCTACATGGGCGGCGCAGTAATTTTCCCACCATTCCGTAGCAATGCCTTCAAGCTGGTGTGCATCATACAAGACCTTATTGCGGTCATCACACCGGGCGATGGCAAACTTCCTCTCGATAGAGCACAGCCAGTCATCTGCGTCCAATGGCTCGGAGGAGCTGAAGAACGTAGGTGGATGGGTCCTCATGAATTCTGCCAGCCTTGACTGAGGGAAAACTGGTGGTGGTGGCATGGCAGCTGCTTGGTTGTTTTGGTTCAGCATTGCAAGCAAAGCAATAGCAGTCTGGTTCTGTTGATTCATCATGTGGTTCATATTCTGCATCATCGCACTCATCAGCTGCGTTTGGGCTACCATAAACTGACCCAACCCCTAATCTGTGACAACTGCTGGAGGAGGTGGTGGAGGTGAAAAGGGATCCACGTGTTCATCTTGGCTTGCCGGGGTGCCGGTCTGAACCATCTGCACAAATCTTCTCAAGTTAATATACGAAAGAAACAAAGCATAATAGGTAAAAGGGAAAAACACAATAGACGAGAAAGAACAAGGGAGAAAGATGGAACAATCTAATTGGGGAAAGTCGGTTAAACCCAAAAGACAAATAGCCAGGAAGCTATTAAGAGGCAACAAAACTCAAACCGAAGGTCCTATTACACAGACTAACGATACTGAAAGTTAGGAGGGTAAACTCTACTAAAGCACTTCTAATCTAACTTATAGGGATGGTCGACTCAAAGCAAAGCACAATCCTACCGAGGTTACTGAGGTGAGAAAGATCAATTAAATTGGAAAACAAAGTTTCCGAATAGATAAGATGTAAGAACCTAAGAATGAGACGAGAAGAGATTGAAATGGGATGAGAAAAGGATAGAATAAGATAAGAGAAGAATAACTACTCATCAATTGACTTGGTTTTATTTATAAAAATAAGTTTTGAAACTCTTGACTAAAACGATCATACTAACTAAGGTTACGTCCTGTAGTCGATATGGCTCTGATACCACCTCTGTCGGGACCTCGAGTAACAACCTCGAGACTCTCTGTGCATTCTGAACTAGTCCTATGATCAGTAGCTAGTTCGCACAGTTGCAATATAGATGAAATCATATCCATACAACAAACTAAAGAAGAAGCAGATAAATTAATATTTATAGAAGCAAAAGACCTTATGGTCAAGGTTTTTACAGAGTTGCCACGCAGGGCTCAACACCAAGAGGTTACAAGCAACAGAAACAAAACATCTTGCGAAATCCATTCGACACGCCCACAGGCTATCAAGTGGAGGACGTCTTCTAGATCGCACAATCTTTAAAGTACTCTTCATAAAACTCTGAGCTCCCTAGGTCCTCTTCGGTGACTGATCAACCAGAGGGCATAAAGCTGTGAGTACTTTGAATGTACTCAGCAAGTCGTAGGGAAATGTATGCAAATAGTATTCATGCAGGACTTGATAAGGATAGCTTTATAGTTATTTTAGCAGTATTAATTAGAAATACAGTAAGTAGATTGAAAGCACAAGTTGAAAGATTAATACATAAGTAATCAATTTCTTTGAAACAGCTCGTGAACACCCCCATTCACTTCCCAGAACACTCCCACGACCAGGACGTGGTACTTGGAACCAACCACGACCACCTTTTTGAGAAAAATTTACCCCTCGTGTGAAATCACCAGGCATTGTCCATAACCGGAACACGGCTATTCGAATAGTTTTACACTCTACAGAGGTTATACAGCTTGACCCACAATAGATAATCATCTTATACTGTCCGCTCACACAATTCTAAGGTGTGCGACTAAGAGATTATCGCAAGGCCTTTATGAAGCTCTGTTTTGACCCGGTTCTGTTCGCTAAGGTTTCGCCTTCGACTAGCTCCACAACTCCCAACATCCACCTTACAAAACAACACCCCAGTCGATCAGCCCCCTCTTACGCCAAGTGTGAATGTCAATCTCAGGGTTCACACTTCCACCAAAACAGAACCGAATCAAAGCATTGCTAGTTATTCAATCAGGTCCACCCCATAAATAGACTTATGGTTGCACGATAAAGCTCAGATCAATGGTACACAAGGTTAAATCCTTAGTGGCTACTCAAGCGAAACATCCTTATCCCAATGTGCTTTCAGCACCCCTTTTACTGCATGATCATTTGTCTGAGTATGAAACCATTTTTGGTTCAACCCGACCAAATGGCAGCTCTTGTCATGGCACAACAACTTTTAATAACAGTGGTCGCGCCATAAGTCCATATTTCATTAGTCAAGTTCATCATTAATGAATCATGAGATCGAGACCATCGCATAACTAAAGCAGAACTAAACATAATACGCACCTATGTTGGTATAGCAATAATATCCAACTAGGAATACCCAACCTATGGTGTCCAAGGGAACATGTCAACATGTCATTCACAATTATTCAAGGAGTCATACTATCGAGTAGGCACTTAACTACTTCCAAAGCTATTTTTATACAACTAGTCATGCATCTTGATATAAAACAATATAGTTTTATAAACTGGATACGACATAATCAAAGATCTACAACTTGCCTTCGTTGAAGAGTTGAGGAGCTTTGGTCGAGGTCGTCGGGTCCAAGAACTCCTCGGAAAAGCCGAAATCTACACGTTCGAACAAAGCCAAACAAATAAAATAACTCTAAATAAAATCCCAATAAATACCAAATTAGCACAAGTAGCAAGAGGAAGAAACTAGAGGAGTTTAGAAGAAGGAATCACTCGAATCGGAGTTCGAATATAGGAGAACGGGCTCTCGAAAGGAGGTTTGACTGAGAGGGAGGTCAGAGCACGGGGAAACTCTCTAGGACAAAGAGAGAGAGAGAGGAGAGAGAGAGAGAGAGAGAGAGAGAGAGAGAAGGGGAAAACAAGAGGAGGGCAAGGGCTCCTAGGTGCTCTAATTAAAGTAGCCGAGGAGGAGGAGAGCGAGATCAACGGGCAGGGCGCACGAGCGGAGCTCTGGCCTGGCAGGCCAGGTGGTGGCGTGCGCAAGAAAGAGGGAGGCACGGGCTCGCATGCGGCTGATGGGACAAGGAGAAAGTGAGGCGACTCAGAGGGCACACGTGGATGGCAGAGGAGCCAGGAGGTGCCAAAGGCGGTGGTGATAGGCGCATTTAATGCGCACGACGAGGCAAGTGAGCAGGCGTAAAACGCGCGCACGACACTGACCCGAGCGGCACGAGCGTACGGCACTGACCCGAGCGGCACACGCGCACAGCGCTGACGCGGGCGAAGGTGGAAGATGGCCAGGGCAGGGCTGGTCAAAACCGGGTCGAAGGGACTGATCGAGACCAAGGGGGTGGTCGTGACCAAGGGGCTGGTCGTGACTAAGGGGGTGGTCGTGATCGAGAGGGTAGTCGTGACCGAGAGAGTGGTCATGACCAAGGGGGAGATTAGGAGGAGGAGGTCCTGAGGAGGAGGAGCAACGGAAAAATGAAGCGAACAGAGAAAGGGGATTCTGAGTACCAGATAACTCTAACAAACTCAAGACAAATCAAAGCGAATTAGTTGAAGTTTGATTAATTCATATTAAATTTCTTCTAACTTCGAAAATTTTAAGTTAAACTTTAGAAATTCAATAAAATTGAATGGTTATTTTTATTTTTAAAGCTCAGAAAAACCGGGATATTACATGATCTAAGTGTTTTCATTTGATTCGAACGTATTTGGATTTATTGGATTTCATTTGAGTGCTTTCAGACGCTCTTAGATTTAATCGTATACTGCGTAGTTAGCCTTTGAAGCCATGAAAGAACAACAATCCCAACAAAGACGAGGCCAAGATCAAGATTGTCAGAACATTGAACAGGATGATTATCAGCATATTAAGCGTGATGATTACCAGAACATTGAACAAGATCATGACCGAGGCTATCAGAATACTAAGCAAAGCGAGTCAATACTTTGATCATATTGCACCTACCCAATTATATTTTTTAAAATTATGAAATTGCATTGCTATGATTTATACAACTATATTGGTCTAGCTCATAGTTAATGCATTAACAATAATTGTGTATAGGCTTCCAATCCTTAAACTTGGACATTATCCTTGTCATCCTAGAATTAATGGTTAACATACTAGTTAATAAGTTTGTATCTAAGTGTCATGCCTAGCCTTGCTTAGATACATTGTCATTGGGGTAGTAATTTGCCCGACATCATCAAAAACCTTTGAAAATGGTATTGGGCAGCCGAGGCTGGAGCCTGGCTGGTATGTTGGCTAGAAAGATTATGTTCAAAAACAAAAAAAAAATCTGAAAAATAGATTTAGACTCGGGTGGCTGGAAAGAATAGCTGGTGCTGGGTGCACGAGAGAAAGTTGGTATGCGGATGTACCGCTCTGAGTCAATTAAGAACCGAATCATGTAATGACCTCTCATGTAAAAATAGTGCAACCACAAGTCGATAACACCTATGACCTAGCTAACTAATTTGTCCGTCGCCTCATAATTTCACCATTGGTGGGTGTGTGGAGTGTACAAAGGGCAAGGGAGTCACCGATTCACACGACGCAAATGGGAGACCTCCCAGGGGCCAGGCCCAAGGAGGTGATACTTAGCGGCGTGAAATTGCGATGAGGTGGGACATTGTAAATACCTTGTAATAATCAACTTAGCCACACACCTATAGAAGTGTGTCAGATACATTATGAGTTGATTATCTCTTATGAGTAAAGTGTGCGAATTTTGTAGAGTAAGAAAACTATCTGGATAGTCATGCTCACGGTTAAGAGCGGTACCAAGAATTTGCTTGATCTAACTTTCATTTTATAAAATAATTTGTGGGTGGAATTAAAAGCTAGGCTAAAACCTAGAGATTTGAGAGGGTCTAGCCAGGGGCTAGTGATAAGTACGACATATGACCTGAGTATTGAGTGGATAGAGCCACTCAATGATATAGGAGACATAATCTCCAATAGTACTTTAAAAAAAACTCTGTTATCAAAACTTGTGTTGGTAAAATGCTGGATTTCCTACTACTTAATCTATTTCAATAAATGGTTTTGTGTAAAATAAAAAAAAATCATAAATCATCCTTGATTAGCCTTGTATATATAATAATTGCATTGTGTGTTGGCTCGCGAATACAGTTGTGTACTTACGCTTGCTATTTATATTCTTTTAGTCAGTAAGCACAAAAGAAGACTTATGGGACAATTATAAGCATTGGACAAGACTGAAGATCAATAAGACCAAAAACTAAGTCGCGAGTACCCAGTCGATTACCGGTGGGTATATCGTGAGGGTTCTACGTGTTACACTTTGATTCTACTTCTGTTGCTGTTCCCTGAAAGGTATTTAGCCCATTCGGCTATTCTGCAAGTTAAAAACCGTAAAGTATATTTACGATTTGTTTAGTATTATGCAATAGCTTTACGTTTTCATGATATGTGTTTGAACCAATAATATAACTATGTGTGCTTGCTATTAATCCAAAGAATAACATAAATTAACACAGTGGGTCTCAAATTACAAATTTGGGGTCCGACAATCCTACACGAAAGGGAAGAAAAAAAAAACAAGGTTTGAGTGGATATTAAAATTCCCCGTGAAATTCCGTTGAAATCGCAGGGAGTGAATAGCATTCCTAAGGAATTCCTTTGCTCGAAGCCTACAAACCAAACGGGGTGAACAGTGACCATTCCGGAGGAATCAAGAATCCTATGCTTTTCCTACGAAAATCCTTCGGGCCCGAGCTCTCCTCGTTTTGCTTCCCTCCACACCGCAGCGACCGTTCTTTAGCCGCTCTTTCTTTTCTTTTCGCGTAAAGATCTTAATGCCTAAAAGTTTTGGAATTTGCTTCCATGCTAAAGTACTCGTAATCTTTTTTTTTTCTCCTCCTTTTTGCACCAAATTGCTCGCTTTATTATTGACCTAATTTTGGTTGTTCGATGTCGACAGCTCTACAGCACATATTCCGACGGTGGCCGTCCGGCGGGTCGCCTTTTAGGCGAGCGGCCACACACTGTCAAAGGATCATGGAAGAAAGTAGATTCCCCATCTTCAACCACAACAGTCTCCGCCGCCAGAGCATCAACCGGTCGGAGAAGATGAGACCCTAGGTGTCCACGGTGGCTGTCCGCCGGCCTTCGCCGTCGACAGTGCCTTGTCCCGAGGTGGATGCCTGCTACTGCCGCGTGTCACAAAACACCACGAATCTGACGCGAGCACTGTTACGTTGTCTGTAGTGTAACATAGTTCTCTTTATGAACCCAACTGACAACTGTTCCTGAGATATGTAATCACTCTCTAGCTAAGGAAATCCAGAACTTCACTTCAAAAAAAAACCACGACACAAAATCCGAAGAGAAAAGCTTCAAAAATAAGTGACGGTGTAGGTCAATGGTTGGGATAGGCCGCTTTTGCCATCTAGTGGCTATTGGCTAACTAGTCCAGCCGCCCGGCCCAAAACTCCAGAAGAGCCCGCATGCATGAATCATGATGGTGCAATCGAATCGGGCAATTCAATTCAATCGTGAATGTTTAGACTTGGATTTAAATCGCTCCGAGCAAGCCCAATGAAGTGGAACACACGCAGCTCCTGGCCCAAGATGCTACAGGGCAAAAGGAGGGTTGCTATTAGAGTTGGTCAGATGGGCTATGTCTGTCAGGCCGGCTTAAGGTATAACACTGTAGTCTTACACTGTTTATGAACCATGCTAGCCCGGCATGAAAGCCCGTGTCGTGCTTGGGCCGCCACCCAAACACGGTGGGTCGGCCCAGCATGACACGAACAGTATCGGGTCGTGCCAGGTATGACACGAGCCCGGCACGACCCATCTGGGTCGCGTCCAGAGCTGAGCAATAAGCGGCGCCCGAGCGGCCCAGCCGGCAATCCGCTGGGAGGAGAGGAGATGGTGCAACGTCGAGGCGAGGGAAGGAGGAGGAGGAGGAGAGGAAGGAAGAGGAGGGAGTTGGGAGGAGAGGAGGCAGTACGGCGCTAGGGCAGAGGGAGAAGGAGGAGGAGAGGGAGAGTCGAGTCAGAGAGGGGGAGGAGGAGGGAAGGCGGCGCGAACCAGTGCGCCAGGAGGAGAGCAAGAGGCGACGCAGAGGGAGGCGCCAGGCGGGAGAAGGGGCACGGAGGGAGGCCGGAGTAGAAGGAGGTCGTCGTGGAGGGCGGTAGTGCCACAATGGCATGCGTATGGCAGTGCCTGAGCTGAGGGGCGGTGTGGGTGTGCGGCGCGGCTGCGCGGGCTAGCGTGGAGGGAGGCGGCCAGTCGGACGAAGGGAGGCAACGGTAGTGTGGCACTGCCGAGTGTCGCACGCACGCGCGGGAAAGGGGCAGGGGAAGAAGAAAGGGGGTAGAGGCAGGGGGTAGGCCGGGCAGGGGTGGGGCAACGGCCTTGTGGGCCATGCCTTGCACAGCACGACCCGTTTAAAATCTAGCTGTTGGGGCAATTTTCACCTTTTTTTTAACCGCTTGGGTCTTAAAAAATAGCAAAAAAAATTCAAAAAATCCTAAAAGTTTTTCTATAAATAGCCACCATACCCCCCTCATTCAGCACCCCTCCATTCCTCATTCTCTCTTTGAAATTATATTGTGCAAATTCAAATTCGTGTTAAGCTAATTTGGCAAAATTCAAAAAAATTGTGCTAAATTTTGAAAAATTCAATTTTCGTCAGCAAAAGAGGTACAACACTATTTTTTACATACTTTTATTGTTACTGCTTGTTATGCTAAGATGAAAGTAAAAATAGTGTTAGTTTCGATTTTACAGTTTTTGTTATGGACAGTTCTTACGACAGCTTTGCTCTTGGTGATTACGGACTTTCACCGGAGGAAATTACATCCATGGAGATGGCTGCGGCTACCTCAAGTCAACCGAAAGGGCAAGGCAAGTTCCGTCATCAGGCTCCACGCTAATCGGAGCAAAGAGGTCGAGACCGCATACATCGGGAGTGTAGAAGAATTTCGACATGATAACCAAGCAAGACGTGGAGGGAAATGAGGTACCATATGTTATTTGTAAAATTTATCGCAATGAATTATCTACAAAGTCTATAGGTGGAACGGGGCACTTGCTTAGACATACTACAAAATATCGAGCCAAGCAAGGATTGGTGATGAGGCAGATGCGGTTGCAGTACAACCCTGACTGTACGGTGTGTAGTTGGGACTACGATCCTGAGGTAGCTTGTCAATCTCTCTATCATTTAATTGCTTCTGAGGATTTACCGTTAGGCTTTCGAGAGTCTGCTGCTTTTCAAAATTACATTAGGACTGTGCATAATACTAGATTTTCTTTCATTTCTAGACAGACAACAACTAGGGATCTAGTAAAAATACTACAATTAATGTCATAATACGTGCATATTTTAGGTGTCTCTGACCTCAGACATATGGAGTGGTCGGCTAGGGAGGATTATCTTAGTGTAGTTGCCTATTATGTTAATGACGACCGGGTAATGAAGAAAATGATTATATATTTTAAATTAATTGATGTAGCACACACGGGTGGAAATATTGCAGACTGTATTACCAAAGTCATGGAAGACTTTGGTTTTACAGACAAAATATTCTCAATTACTTTAGACAATGCCGCTTCGAACTCTAGGGCCATGGATATTCTTACTCTAGTGTTGAGTACATATGTCGATTCCTTCTTGCCACATCAACGATGTGTTTGTCATATTATCAACTTTATAGTCAAATGTGGTTTGAAGAGGTTGAATACGTATATTACAGCTTTTCGCGATGCGATTTCTTTCTTAAATAATTCTAACGTAAGAATAGCAATGGGTATACATCCAAAAAAGTTCGGTTTGAACATGCCGGTAAGGTGGAACTCTACTTACCTGATGCTTAATAGTATTTTACCATACAAGAGCATTTTTTATTTTTATTGAAACACACTATCAGAGCACTGATGGTAGTATACTATTGACTGAGCAATATTGGTTCGTTGCTGAGAAGATACTGTCGTTTTTAGAAAAAATTTATGAGACCACTATTGCTTTGTCCACTGTGTACTATCCAACATCTCCTACCATTGTCCATAATATTTTACAGATTGCTACTCAATTAAAAATATATGAAAATGACTTAGTTTTACGTGATACTATTGTTTCCATGAAATCTAAGTACCTTAAATATTAGAGAGAAATCCCTTACCTAGATGTATTTGTATTTCTTTTAGATCCTAGAGGTAAAATTGATGTATTTGGTAGTGTACTTGATCTTTTTAGTGATGCTATAGGGCTAGACTATACTGACTATTTTTGCAGAAGTTCGTTTTCGGTTATAAGAAGTTTACCACAGGTATGAAAATAAGTTCCGGGGAGCCTGCACGCAACGACCTCCAGTAGCTCCCTACTCAAATAGCAAGACAAATATGTGGGGCAAGATCTTCGGTGGCTCTTCCTCTAAGTCCAGGTCTTCTTTTTCTACACCGCCGCCTGCTCAGCCAAGACCCACAAAAGAGCGCGGAACTATCCACCTATTTTGACAGTGATACGGTGGATTTAACTCAGAAGTTTTCAAAATTTTACAATAGTGGCAAGCCCATTAGTTAACATATCCTGTGCTATCCATACTTGTACGTGATATGTTAACTGTTTATGTCTCGACGGTTTTTTCCGAGTCAGCTTTTAGTCTTTCTGGAAGAATATTGGAGGAGAGAAGAACATTGGAGGAGAGAAGAACAAGTCTGACAAGTGAGATGGTGGAGATACTTCTAACTGTGAAGGACTGAGAACAAGCTGATTCACAAACACAACACTCTGTAGAAAATCCAGAGTTGTCGGATGTGTTCGAAAATCTGTACTTAGATGATGACACGTAGAACAAAGATGTATATAGAGTTATAGGCTGTACTCTTTTTTCTTTACTAAGGGTTTCTTATTTTGAGTTTTTACTTGACGAAGGTTTTAACGAGACGGCCAGTTGAACATTAATAAAACTACTTATTACATTTTTAATATGGTTGTCTCTTTTTTTTTCTTCTAATTTTCATATATATTCTTGAATTCTACGTATTTTTATGATTTTTTGGGCCTAATAAGCTAGCATTAGCCAAACGGGCCAAATGGGTTCGTGCCGGCCCAGCCCAACATAAACGGCCGATGGAACATGTCTAGACCGCCTCCCAACACATAGACCGACACGACACATCTAATAGGCTAGAATAGGACCGATTCGTGCCTTGCCGTGCCCGGCTGGACCGCCTATTTGGTCAGCTCCGGTTGCTATGCTTTCTCCACTGGCCAGCGCGGCGGCGCCTCGGCCTCCGTCTCCAGGCGGCTGGCTCCCGCGACCTCTCCGCTCGGCCGGCGCTCCCTCGCCCTCTCGGAGACAGCCTCGACTTCCCACGTAACCCCTAACCCACCACAGCGGTGGTAACTGTTTTCTCTCTTAATTTGTTGGCTCCTGTATTTCTGCTTGTAGTAGGTTCACTAGTTTCCTGCACTAGGACGGTTGAGTTTTCGATTGAGTTCTATGAAAGGTTATTTAATTGCGGCCTCATTTTTCTCACTTGGGAGCTCGAGTATTATATCAATTGTAGAGTGTCCACTCTAATCCTAGTGCAGTTAGTAATTGTAGTCGCTGATGGGGCTGGCATCCACCAGAATGACAAACTAATTGTTCTCAAACATTGTAGCTTATCCATGCTAAGTTAATTAACATTGGAACAAAGTGTTTTTTTTTCATTTGTTGCCTGTAATTCTTTGGCATAGTCAGAGCCCATACTCTACAAGCCCAGTGTACTAATTTCAGAATCCGTGAAGAGATTATGAAACTTTATGGGGTATATATATACATATCCATGCCTGAACAACGAGTATAGCCTCAGACGTCGATGGCATGCCACAGTCTGAAGGTGACCAGAGGTGTCCCGATCAATATTGTGACGACTCAAACGGACATTAATTCGTTTGAAAAAATTCAAGTGAGTATATTGAATCACCAGCAGTTTACTGTTTATGTAGAAGACAAAACCGCTCACAATAGTTTCAAGCCCACCTAATTTTCGACTGATTCATCCGAGAACTGTCACTTTCTTTGGACTATCGTTCAGTTTTTCTAAGAATCCAGCTTGGAGTTGCCTGTCATGGTCTAAAACTAACATCTAAAATCATAGTCTATCTAGAAGCAGAAAGTCTACACGTAGTTGTCTGAATTTGACTAGGAACATTAATTAATCGTTTGGACTTTCCCCTCTTCCTTCGGAAGTAAGCTCCTAAGTCCTAACTCCTAATTAGGGACAGAATTTTCAGCAATGCGTTAGACATGGTTACATAGCAATATGATGATTAAGTAGGCTAAGATCATATTATCAGAAAACAAAGTACATCCTTTAACCCCAAATCAACCATACTAAACTGAACGTGTACCCTTCATGCCTTAAGGAGAGCATGAGAAGCAATTGGATGTGCATGCTCATCAGCTCAACCCTTCTGTTCAGCCATGACACCCTTCTTCTCCATTCTGCCTGTCCTATCATTGCTTTCTCTCCTCTTGAGCGTCTTGTCTCGTGACACACTGCTACTAAGATCCTCGCTCTGTGTCGACAAGTACCAAACTGATGTCTTGCAATCGCCGGATGGCACTTTCTCTTGCGGCTTCTACAGCATCTACACCACTGCCTTCACCTTCTCAGTATGGTATGCCAAATCGGCAAACAAGACCGTCGTTTGGACAGCGAACCGTGGACGCCCGGTGCACGCCAGGGGATCAGCGGTTACCCTGCGGAAGGGCGGTGCCATGGTTCTCACGGACTACGACGGCACCGTGGTGTGGCAAGCAGATGGCAACTTGGCAGACGTTCAGTATGCTCAGCTCCTGGACACTGGGAATCTGGTCATGAAGAACTCAAGTGGTATGACTGTATGGCAGAGTTTTGATTCACCCACAGATACTCTGCTGCCCACTCAGCGCATCACTGCAACTACAAAGTTGGTCTCCACCACTAGGTTACATGTTCCTGGTCACTACATATTTCATTTCACTGATGCATCAATATTGTCTCTTATATACGATGATGCTGATGTTCATGAAATATACTGGCCAGACCCTGACGGTGGAGAGTATCAAAATAACAGAAATCGTTATAACAGTACTAGGCTGGGGGATCTTGATGATATTGGAGAGTTCTTTTCAAGTGATTTCGCTAATCAACAAGCATTTGTTGCTTCTGATAAAGGTCGTGGGATAAAGAGAAGGCTTACTCTAGACCCTGACGGTAATCTCCGAATCTACAGCTTGAATAGCTCAGATGGGAGATGGTTTGTTTCCTGGGTTGCAGTGTCTCAACCATGCAATATTCATGGTTTGTGTGGTCCAAATGGAATCTGTCACTACTCACCTACTCCTACATGTTCTTGCCCACCGGGCTATGAAATGAGTAACCCTGGCAATTGGAGCCAAGGTTGTAGGGCTATAGAAGACATCACCTGTCGTGTTGCGGAAACGCAACCTGTCAAGTTTTTGCGACTTCCAGACACTGACTTTTGGGGATCCGATCAACGGCATGTTGATCGTGTATCTTTGCAGGCCTGCATGAACATATGCAAAAATGATTGCACCTGTAAAGGCTTTCAGTACCTACAAGGAGCAGGGACATGCTTTCCAAAAGCTTTCCTTTACAATGGGAGGGCGTACCCGGCATCCTCAAAGTCGACACACAAGATGTACCTCAAGCTCCCTGTGAGCGTGAATATTTCAGGTATCTCGATTCCCAAATCCAATGTGCTTGATACAAGAAAGCATCATCCTGAGTGTGGTCGGATGAGCACAACAATCATGGAACCATTTCCAGATGTGCACAAGGCAAGTCAGGGGGAATCAAAATGGTTTTATTTCTATGGGTTTGCAGGTGCGATTTTTGTTCTTGAAGCCTTCTTTATTGCATTTGCATGGTTCTTTGTTTTGAGATGGGAGTTGGGAGCATCAGAAATTCGAGCAGTTGAGGAAGGCTACAAGGTGATGAGTAGTAATTTCAGAAGATATAGTTATAAAGAGTTGGTTAAGGCGACTAGAAAGTTCAAAGATGAGCTTGGAATAGGAGGCTCGGGGATCGTCTACAAGGGAGTCTTGGATGATGGTCGAGTGGTGGCTGTTAAGATGCTGGAAAACGTAAGGCAATGTGAGGAAGAGTTTCAAGCAGAGCTACGCATAATTGGGAGAATTAACCATATAAATCTAGTAAGGATTTGGGGTTTTTGCTCTGAAAGCTCCCACAGGATGTTGGTTACTGAGTACATTGAAAATGGATCATTAGCCAATATCCTGTTTAAAGACAACATTTTGCTAGAATGGAAGCAAAGGTTTAACATTGCTTTAGGCATTGCAAAGGGGTTGGCCTATCTTCACCATGAGTGTCTTGAGTGGGTCATCCACTGTGATGTGAAGCCAGAGAACATCCTGTTGGACCAAAATTTAGAACCTAAGATCGCCGACTTTGGATTGGCGAAGCTGCTGAGCAGAGGCGGGTCCAATCAGAACGTGTCACGAGTGCGAGGAACCATAGGCTACATCGCTCCAGAGTGGATCACTAGTCTGCAAATCACGGCAAAAGTCGACGTGTATAGCTATGGAGTTGTGCTGCTTGAACTGGTGTTAGGAAAACGAGTTCTGGATTTGGCTGTGGGTGCTGATGAGGAGGTGCATGTGGTGCTCAGGAAGCTTGTGAGGATGCTTGCTGATATTTTGGATAGAGAGGAGCCATCTTCGATTTCTGAGTTTGTGGATTGCAGACTAAGTGGTCAATTCAACTACATGCAGGTACGGACTCTGATCAAATTGGCAGTTGCATGCTTGGATGAAGACAGAAGCAAAAGGCCAACTATGGAATCTATAGTCCAGATGCTCCTTCTGGTTGATAAATCTTGTAGTAGTAATATTCTGTGTGATGAAGTGCCGACAAGTTGGAAACACTAGGCAGAATGCAAGTTCTTGGAATCTAAATTTCTAGTTTCAATTCATTGCATGGTTGTGTATATGTATATATGGTTATGTACTCCTACTGACTACATGGAATTTGTTATACTACGAATTCTGTAATTATGTACTATCAACACATCTCCTGTCTATACTTCTAATATTCTGCTTGCTGAGAAATAGCATAGATATTTATTCAGTTCAGTTTATCTGGCGTTGCTTTTTTTATTCTGACATACATGTTCTCTAATATCACAATCTTTTTACCCTCTAGTTCTTTTTTTTCATGGGTTTCAGCACAGCGACAGCTAAGTACTGCTGAAATGTACAGCAGCAGTAGAAACAGTACTCCAAACATTTTTCTTTCGAGTAAAATACATGGTAGTTCACTCAACTTGTTGAGATGTATCATCTAGATCTATGTACTTTGAAAATACACATCTAGATCACTAATGTGATATAAGTTGGTCATTAGCTGATCCTTGTTGCCCACGCAGCTTTCGTACGTATGGCATGCCACATCGGTGACCTTCAGGTTGGGTGTGTATATTTTCAGAAAATCCCCTATCCGATATTGTTTTCTCGTTTCATCGTGTCATTGTGCCCTTCACCGATTCAGATCGAACCAGACCAAATCCACTCGACAATATTTTTCTCCTGGCTGGTCGAACCAGGCCCAATTTGGGAAGCTATATAATCCTCTTCCTTCATCGTCCTCGTGCTCATGCGGCGGCGAAGTGTGGCGGTGGTGGCGATTCGATCCCGAACGTGATGCGACAAAATGTGTCCCGATCTTTCGATGAGAAGGATAATTCGATTTTGGGAGATGACTCTCACAATTCGGCTACCAATTGTATACGATCAATATGTCTGGCAATTGTTGAACCAACTCTGAGATTGTTATCAACCTTACTAGAAGCACGATCAACCTGATCACTGATCACGAAGATCAATTCCTGCAAGCAATCGGAGAATGAGAGAGAGAAGCAATATGAAATTATAGAAATAAGCTTTATATTGAAAAGTGAGGTTTTGAAGACAATATCGCGGTTATACTCGTCGAACAAGAGGACAATGTATAAAGTAACATAAGCTAAACTTCAATCTAACAAAACCCAAACCCTAAAGTGTCGCACACATGAGTATATATGAGGGAGACGACCAGGGGGTGGTGGCCAGGGGGTTGGACGCACGCCCCCTAGGAGGTACAAGGCCCATGGGCCCAAGTGAGGGTGACGTAGCACCCTTTTGACTCGGACTCAGAATCAACACCGGATTATTTTGGCGATTGCAACGCGCATGGAAAGAATTTGGAGGTGGGGTCAGATCCGTTGGGAAGAGGACGAGATAAGCTTTCCATCATGTACTCATACACTTCAAACGGAATCTGTATGCGACTTCTATGCATATTTGAAGTTTGTGCTGTCTCTGGAGGCCGAATTAGATTCCAGAACGTGTCCCACTGAAACTCTTACTTGACTTGGAACTAAAGTGGCGTGGGAACCTTCATTGTACCATGCTTGTACATGCTTCTCTTCATGTTGTACTCCTTTTTGTGCTTGATCAGCTCCTAAATTCCTGAGTAAAAGAACAACACATGCATCAGATAGCGGTCTATTCTCTATTGTACAATTATACATTCTTAGGAACGAGTTCACGTGATAATTTGGTTGTCGTGCGCGTGCCCTTGTAATTAGCCCTTGTGTTTCATCAAATTGAGGAGTAGCATTTGTAGTAGTCGCAGGAGGTATGGTTGTAGGTTTGTAACAGTGGAAGGGATGTCCTTGTTAGAACACCACGGTGACACTCCTTGAATCCTGGTGGTTCGTAGCACACAGAGCGAGGGGCACGAGTGGGGTGTGGCGGAGTATGTCTTCTTCCCTGAAGGACTCGTCGTGCTCAGGTGAGCACCACCATGTATCCTCATCGCGCTCGGGCGCTCAACGTCACAGCTCTCGTGCTCAGGCACTCGCCGTCCGAGCTCATCGTCACGCTTGGGTACTTGCTGTCAGGTCGCCTTATCGCAGCGGAGTTCGGAGCTCAAGATGAGTGACGAGGCCAAGAAGTTGACAACAGTTGTGCAACATATGCGACTTCTATGTACATTTGAAGTCCGATCGAACCATTCGGACAGACCGACCTGTTTAGACGGTCTGAACGTTTCATCGGAATCGGATGGTCCGAACAGACTCAGACTCTATAAAATAGCAAAAAAAAAAAAAATCCTAAAATCCTGAAATAATTCAAAGAGGTTCCTGGGATGTGCTAATAGTCAAATAAAATTTGAAACCTCGTTGTTCAATTGTTATTTGCTTAAACTAAATTCAAACCTAGCTTAGGTTGTTGAATAGAGTATGAATTTTTAGGTTTTTCTCGATGTTATGAATTTTTAGGTTTTTCTCGATGTTTTTTTTTGTTTTTGTATAGAATCCAAATATTTTAGATGAATAAAATAAACTTCAATTAAATTCAAAAAATATTCTATTAAATTTTTATATAATTTTCTTGAGAAATGAAGAAAAGAAAAAAAATATGGCCATCCAAATACAACCTCATTCATCAAACAAAACATCATTTCGAACCATCTAAGACCATTCTATCCAAGCAACCAAACAAAATCCTGTATTATTCTATTCTCACCAACCAAACATCATACTTGTATCATCTCATCCATCCTGTATCATGTCATCCCATTAACCCTGATTCACGTAACCAAACGCTACGTAAGATGGCTGCTTTGGTCTTGTCTTGCTGCTAGCAGTAGTGCTAGGGATGGTAGCTGACAGCTATGTTGGTGAGAATGTCAGTCTCTATGGCCTAGCCCATATATAATTATAAATAAATCATAAGAAAATCACAAAGACTCACTCATGCATGGTGGGCGGTAAAACTTTTAGTACCATATTGTTAGTATAGGTGAGAGAGGACCAATATATAAGGTGGAGTTGATTTTACCTAGATGAAGCAAGTAAAAGAACGCACATGCTCACTCGCTCGCCTCACCATCGTCCGCGACTTGCGCGTGAATAGTCTGACGATTTCGTGTTCGGTTGGCCGTGGAGCTGACACTTCTTTTTGCACCTCAAAACGATGCAAACCATTCATACGAATTACAATAAGAAAGTTTGAATTACACTGTTATTTCAATGGGGCTTTTATAGCGCGCATTAATTGTATTTAAAACATAACAACAGTTTCTTTTGTTTGCTACTGGTTCTATACGAGGGAGAGGAGTCTCTCAGAAAAAAAATAGAGAGAGAGATCAGTACCAAATTGTTGTCCTGTTCCTCTGTGTTGCGTAACCTTGGCTATTCCATCCCTTCTTCAGCGTGCACCGACGTGGGAGAGCAGTGTCTTCGAAGCCGGCGTCCCTCGTGATCCTGCACAGGTTGGGGTGAATCAAGTTTTTGGAAAGCCTTCGCGCGACTGCTCACGACTTCCTTCATCATCTGCTTCGCATTGTCTTCTTCGCATCAGACTCTATCACTGACCTTCACCGGAGCGATTCACTATAAGTCGCGGTGATATAATTTGATATGGTTAGGCCTTGCTTTCTAGAAATAAATCATGTGATGATGTTGATGCCTACTTCTGTTAGTAGCATTCTTATTCTAAGTTTTGCCTTGTTAGTACATATATACGAGATATAAATATTTGAGTTGATGATTATACTACTGTTTATAGTTCTAAAAATATGCCTAGTATATATATGATGCTATTGATTTAATTATTATTTTAAAAATTATAATAATCATAAAAATACGCATATACCTAACAGTGTGTTAGAAAGCTACGGCTTCTGTTGGAAGATTGGATGCTTGATGATGCTTTTGGCTGATGTAGTGTTCTGACTCTTTTGGGTGATGCAGTGATAATACCATTATGTAATACTAATGCTAATGATCCATGTGAATGTAATTATGGACGATGTAGCGGTACTGCTAATGAACCATGTTAATGCCATGATCTGCTAATGAATTCTTTTTTTTTTTTGGGTGAGAAATTGAGCCCTGCTCTCTCGCCGGCGCTGTGGCTCGGTAGAAGACGGGACTGGCCCGGGAGACTTGTCGAGTGGATTTGGTCTGGTACTCTGGTTGCATGGACATGGTGAAAAGAACAAAAAAAAATACTGGACAGGGGGTTTTCCGAGAATGTACGCATCTAGCCTGAACGTTGCCGACGTGGCATACCATGCGTGCGAAAGTTGGCTGCGTGGGCAGCTAGGATGAGCTAATGGGCCATTTATATTATATCAGCGATCCAGATGTGTATTTCTAAAGTATAGTGATCTAGTTGACACACCGAAACAAGTTAAGTGGCCTGTCATGTATTTCACTCTTTTCTCTTTTTAATGCAAGCTTAGTATGGACATTGCCCGAGACGATTGAGCAGTAGCTGGAATTTTAGGCGATGATATTGTTCAGCTTGAAGATGGAACATATATTTGTCGTGTCGTCACGATTTCCTCTTATATTGATGGACCTTTTGTTGAACAATGTGACATATCAGGGGTATGTCTAACGCACGCGTGCGCGTTGGGAGCCCAAGCAACGCGCATGGCCCACTTCTTCTCCCGACCGCAACCGCAGGCAAAGATATAGGGAGAGGTCTCCTCTTCCATGGCCGCTGCAACCCACCTCTGTCGCCTGCGCCCGTCGACTTGTGCTTCTTTTGCCACCCGCTATCCCCCTCCGCCTCGTCATCTTCCTCAGTGTCGTCATACCTGTCTTACCCTCGATCGCCACCCCCGCCTAGACGGCCCTCCTCCCCCACGGCTTCCGGTGCCAACCCCGGCGCCTTAGCCGCCCACCGCGCTGGCCCGCCACCACCATCCGGCACCTCCCGTGGTCGACGGCACCTAGCCGCCTTGCCTCACCGTCTCCACTCCCTGCCTGCTGCCGCCTAGCCCCGCCGAACCTAACTCCACGGTCGTTATCGTCGTGCCGCCCACTGCCCTTCTCCGAATTTGCGGCCGGTGGTGCTACCGCCGCCCACTGTCGGGCCGCTGCCTCCCCCCCTCTATACTCCGGGCCCGATGAGCCCTAGCCCTAACCCCTGCCGGCCGCCGGCGTCGCGTGGTGACGCGTTCAGACAGAAGCCTCGTCCTGACAGTTCGTACAACCAAATGAGTTTAAAGATTAATCTGTAGAAAAGACATGGAGCTTCCAATTAATCCTCGACGTGCAAACTCCAAACAAGCCTAGAAAGAGGAAAAGGACTACGCTTTTTCGCTGTGCGCAGTTCGTAAGAAAGGGAAATATGTCTGATAGATGAGAATTCTTTTTTAATTTGGCCCTGTGGTGCTACCTTAATTATAAAAATAGCTCATCTAACATAAAATTTGCGAATCTCCCCTATCAAGTGCGAAAGTACTCGAGGCTGACATGTGGCATATCCCACGCTTAGAGGCGTGGTTGCTGGTGGCCAGCGCGGGAGACTGGGCCGACGCGGAACCAAACAGCGTAGCGCGAAAGATGGCAGATCTGGCCACCTCCCGTGCCACCGGAGCGCGACACGGAGTCGGGGCAGCTCCCACGCCACCCGAGCGCAGGAAGTCCGCAGCCCCGTCGCTTCACGAATGCAATTAATGCTTTTGCTTTAATTAATGCTTTTGCATTAGCAGCAAAGAAGTTTGGCACAATTCGCAATTAATGCTGCATGCAATGCATGAATGCTAACACTTTAATTAATGCTTTTGCACATGCCTCGCTCCAGTGGCGTCGAAGGTGGCCGAGCCCGCCACCTTTCATGCTACGCCGCTTGGTTTTGTGCCTACCTGGCCTCGCGCTGGCCATTAGCATTCTGTGCCCCTTGAGAGTGGGATGTGCTACTTGTCAGTTTTCGGTACTTCCGCTCGATAGGGGCTAAATTTGCAAATTATATATCAAAAGAGTTATTTTTGTAATTAAAGTGGCACCACAGGCTGAATTAAAAAAAGCTATCGGTAGACGAAGAAAGGTAGTCGTTTAGTTTAACGGCGTTGTCAATGTCATGCTGTTAGTCTCAGTCAAGTCAATCCGCGAGAGCTAGACTATTAACGCTGCATGCTGCTCTCCATGTCCCTCGTTTGATTCACTTGCAACTCAATCCTAGCGATCTTGAAGGAGCGAAATTCCAGAGTGTCTGAGGGCGTCCAAACTGATGCTCACCAAGACGCTAGTCGGATAGTACACCAGTGCCTAGAGAAAATGTGGAAAGTGCAGAAGAAAATGAGAAGAGGAAAAAGTGCAACTTAACTAAGCACAGTCTAGCCCATCAGGCCTAGCACGAGCATGCACTTGAGGAGGCATGTAATGGTTTCCTCATTTGTTGCACTGCACTGCCATCGCCTCAAGCTCTCAACTTCGACTCTCGTCTCCATCTCGATCGACTGCCCTCCTCCCAATTTGTCTCCCCGTCTATCCTCTCTACCATCATGTCGCTGTACCTTGAGCGTGGAGCCATTGATTTGCGGGGATCAATGTAGGTGGTAGGGAAGCTAAATCCGTCAATGGCGACGTCGATTTGGCCAGCGGCGCAATAGAATTGGTGCGGTGATGAGGAAATGGCGGCGGCGACCTCCCCTAACTAATCAAGTGGGGATTTGGGGTCACATGTGAGTGCTTACTCCCTTTTGTACCCAGTCTCCATCCCTCGCGCCGCCCAGTCGCCTCGCCGCACCGCCTCCACTCCTCGCCTGCCGTTGCCCATGATAGCGAGAATATTCGCAATACAATCAACGGTGGAACACGCGTACATATATATAGCCGGACTCATGCAAATCAATCACACAATTTATGGAATAGCACCTGTGGGATAAGCGTGAGAGGTGGCATGCATTAGGCACTAAGTAAGGAAAGAATGTCAACCAATCGGGAGATCATAACTAAACAAGATATCGTCCAACACTCCCTCGCAGTCGGAATGGCAGCAGGACGGACGTTCAAACTGGACCTGAACTCAGTGAAGAGAGATGACGGAAGACCTTTGGTGAAGATGTCGCGTACTGTGAAGAAGTAGGCACGTGAAGCACATGTACAACACCGACGGCCACTCGTTCACGGACGAAGTGAAGATCAATATCGACAAGCTTGGTGCGTTGATGTTGCACGGGGTTTGTTGAAAGATGCACCGCACTGACATTGTCACAGTAGATGATGGTGGCACGCTGAAGAGGACAATGAAGCTCTAGAAGCAACTGGCGCAGCCAGGTGGTCTCGGCAACAGTGTTGGCAACCGCACGATACTCGGCCTCGTCGCTAGAGCGGGACACAGTATACTGGCGCTTAGACGACCAGGAGATGAGATTATCTCCAAGAAAAACACCATATCCGGAAGTGGAGCGACGAGTGTCCGGACAGCCAGCCTAGTCAGCATCGGAATAGGCAACAAGAGATGTAGTGTTGGTGCAATGAAGCTGCAAACCATGATCCAAAGTACCCTGAAGATAGCGCAGGATGCGCTTGATCAAAGCATAATGGGGCTCGAGGGTCATGCATACGCAAACAGACCTGCTGAACGGCATAAGTGATATCCGGCCGTGTGAAAGTGAGATACTGTAAAGCATCGGCAAGACCTCTGTAATGTGTAGGATCAGATATAGGCGCACCATCAGAAGTTGAGACTTTTGAGCTAGTGTCAACAGGCGTGGTGCACGGCTTGCAATCAAACATACCAGTGCACTCAAGGACATCAAGGATGTACTGGCGCTGTGAGAGAAGCAAGCTGTCACCATGGCGAGACACATAAACCCCAAGAAGGTGATGCAATGGTCCAAGGTCCTTCATAGAAAACTCTCGCTGCAAGGCATATATGACATGTCGAACCAGAGGCACTGATGAGGCTATCAAAATTATGTCATCAACATATAGTAACAGGTAAACTGTGTCGCTGCCCCGGCGGTAGACAAATAAAGAAGTATCAGACTTGGCACTTGTGAAACCAAGAGATAATAGATGGGTGGAAAATCAGTTGTACCACGTACGAGGAGCCTGCTTGAGACCGTAGAGGGACCTATTCAGGCGGTAGACATGATCAGGCCGAGCAGTGTCAACAAACCCAGACGGCTGAACACAGTACACAGTCAGTCTCAGGCTTGATCGGGCCACGACATCGATTGCGACCATTGCCGCGAGGGGCGGTCGGGCCGTTAGGCGCACCGCTGGTGTTGAAGTGAACCTGGTTGCTGTTGCCAGGAGGGGGCGCCGGACCACCGTAGCCAGTGCCAGGGCCCTGACTGGCGCCGCTACCGCCGGTGGCGGGGGTGCAAGGGGCAAAGGGCGCGGTGGCGACAAGGGCGGTCGACGAAGAACCCGGCTTAGACTCCATGGTAAGTTCCCGAGCAACAGGTCAGAGCGAACGTCGATGAATGACGAAAACGGCTTTTGGCGCTTGAGGAGGGCCATGAAGAACGGACAAGATGAGCTTACGGTCTTGAACCAGCTTGCCGAGATCACCCAGTGCATCAGCCATCCCTTAAGCTTGTGGAAATAATCTGAAATAGATAGATCACCTTGGACAAATGTGCGAAACTGGGCGTCGAGGTAGAGGGCACGCGTCTCCTTGTTGCCGATGAATTGATCTTCAAGGCCCGTCCAGACGGTACGGCGGTGGAGACGGGTGTCATAACGACCTCGAGCAGCTCGGTGGAGATGGTGCCATAAAGCCATGACTGCACGGTGCAGTCCATCTGATGCCATTGGACGTCGTCGGTGAGGACGTGATCGGTGAGGTCGTATCGGCCGAGAGTGTTGAGGAAGAGGCTGTGCCACTTGCTGTAGTTCGGGGACGCAAGATCGAGAACGATGGGGACGAGTGCCTTGATATTGAGGACGGTGACACAGCCTGCACGTGAAGCACGGCGGTCGCCGCCTGAGCCCTCGCCTCAGCATAGGCGCGTCACGCCTCCTCCTCTTGGCGAGCGCGCTCAGCGGCCTGGCGCAGACGCTCGACCTCAGCAGCTTGTAGCGCGTCGTCAACCATGGAAGCAGTCGGCAGTGGCCGGCGGCGCATGGAGACAAGTGGCGGCGCAGTAGGGTTTGAGAGAGGGCGGAAGAAGGGTCGCAGGAGCGAACCAGTCTCGTGATACCATGATAGAGAGAATATTCGCAATACAATCAATGGTGGAACACACGTACATATATATAGCCAGACTCATGCAAATCAACCACACAGTTTATGGAATAGCACCAGTGGGATAAGCGTGAGAGGTGGCATGCATTAGGCGCTAAGCAAGGAAAGAATCTCAACTAATCGGGAGATCGTAACTAAACAAGATATCATCTAACAGCCCAGCCCCGCCGAACCTAACTCTACTGTTGTCGTCGTGCTGCTCACCACTCTCCTCCTAACCCGTGGCCGGTGGCGCCACCGCTGCCTACCACCCGCCGCCTCCCCCCTCCCTCTATACCCCGGAGTCCCGGTGAACCCTTGTCTAACCCCGGTGAACCCTAGGCCTAACCCCCACGATGCGTTCGGACAGCAGAAGTCTCGTCCCGACAACCTCTGTTCCGACAGCCTCGTCTCTACATGTGCGTACGCGTATGCGTAGATTAGCGTTTTTGCATATCAGGGTTATTCACAGGTTTGGTTCGTAGAACTCTACGAGTTTAAAGATTAATATGCACAAAAGTCACAGAGCTTCCAATTGATCCTCCACGTCCAAACTTCAAACAAGCATAGAAAGAGGAAAAGGACTACGTTTTTTTCGCTGTGCGCAGTCCGTAAGAAAGGGAAATACGTTTGGCATTGCGGTGAATTATGTCCGGTACACGAAGAAATATGGTGTGCGCATTCCCTACACCTCATGAGAATTTATTTCCTACTAAACGCGCACGCACGCGTGTGTACCCAATTTTTATTACTGTGAGCACGAGTGTCGAGCAGGCTAGAACCCTGGTGGGCACGGAGCCACGGAGCGACCACGCGCTCTTGGCCAACTGAGCTACACTCAGTTATCCAATGTCATGCCGTTAGTCTCAGTCAATTCAATCGGTGAGGGTAGTAGACTGTTAACGCTGCATGCTGATCTCCATGTGCCTCGTTTGATTCACTTGCAACTAAATCCTAGTGATCTGGATGATTTGCAAGGAGCGAAATTCCAGCGTGTTTGAGGGCGTCCACGGATCGAGCTGGAAGGGGTGGTCTCTGTTGGGAAACCATGGGCCTGACCCTGCAGTCGGCCCATTAGTGGATGCCCCATCCCAAACCCTAGCAGGGTCGTAGCCTATAAATAGGGGGTGCTATTCATTGTAAAGGATTGATCGATGAATGAATGAATAAAGAGAAGCAAGAAGTCCCCCTACATCTCTGTGTTCTATCTCTTATTCTGTTCTTGTGTTCATGCATTGTTCTTACGATTCTCACGCTTGTCACGAGGTAATCGCTCGATTTGGACTCGCCGACGGTTCACGAACACGTTATCAGCACGATCGACTCTCCTCGCATCGAAAAGGTAACCGTCGATGAACGACGCTCGTAGATTGAATCGTTTTTCTAGATTGCTTTCAATTCTGCAAATTTGGCTTTCTAGATTGGTTTTCTACGGTGCAAATTCGCTCTAATCTACCGCGAGCAGACTTGAAGTCGCCGGCACAATGTCGATCAGTGGATTGCATGAAAGAGTGGATGTCGATTGTACCGTCGATTGAAAATTGCAAGTTCGTTCTAATCCACCACGAGCCGACTTGAAGTCGCCGGCCAAGCCGATGGTAATCGCAGGAACGATAATTGCATCGATGAACAGTAATCGTGCATAAACAGTAAGCGTGTATGAACAGTGTTTCGTATGAGCAGTGCCGCATATGAACAGTATTCTCGAAAGAAAAAATTTTTTGCCAGCGGCCCCGTATGGCTTGGAGCCGCATCTCCACTGGCCGACCGCCTCGCATGGCCACCCAAACACGCCGCCGCCTTGAAGCGACGACGCCCGACGACGCCCGCCTCCGGCACCGGCACCGTCCGCATGCACCAAAGAAAAGAGAGGGGAGAGAGGAGGAGAAGCCACCGGCGCTGAACGCCATCACCGATCCCATCCCCGCACGGCCGAACCACCGGCTGCAGGCCGCATGCGGCTTCCCCCCCACGCCAGCCTAGAGCCGCTTTACCACCGACGCGTGCACACGGCACCGCTCCCCGCCACCGGCTTGAAGCGCACGGTGCCCGCACGGGAGACGCTCCACACCACCGAAGCGGTCCTTGAAGAGCCACCGCCGCGTGAGTTTGAAGTGCTCATCACAGCAAACCAGTGTTGGCCATGAAGTCATGGAGCGCCGCCCGTCGCCACACGGGATCGCCGCTTCCGGCCGCCTCGGCTTGAAGCCGCCATCCGGGCGCATTCCCGCAAAGCACGGACGCCGCCTGCCCGTGAAGCGCCCTTGAAGCCTCCGGCGCCGGCCCCGCATGGCCGCCGACCTGCAGCACCGCACTCCGGCCGCCAGGCTCCCGCGCGCAAAGCCGTCGCACGGCCACCCCACACGTCGCGTCCCCACCGTCGGTTGCTTCGCACCGCACCCGCACAGGCCCGCGCGAGTGCCGCCGCCGCCTCCGCATTGGCGGCACCGTCGTGCCGCTCCTTCTCGGCCGCCTGCGCTCGTGGTGCGCCGCCGCACCGGCCACCTTGCGCCATCAAGTCGGGCCGCCCGTGCTGCGCCTGCCGCGTTCAACGGAGGCCGCGCCCACACGCGTCGTCGGCAAGGTAGTCAGAGTCGAGATCCTAAGTTGGATCGGTTTGCCTCCGGTAGTATCGAATCGTAGAATCGGCGATTCTACGGAATTGTAAAAATAGACATATTTAATACCTATACTATAAGTTTGTATGATTCTTATATGGTTTACCACTTACTTATAATCCAAAAGGAAAAAACACTTTTATCGCTGTGAAAAGCATAATGGTGCGACATGATAGGTGATATAGTTTTGAACTACAGGAGAACAACCAATGACCATGACTAGTTTACTACAATTACATGAGAAATGTTCACAACTTTTGTAAATCAATATCTAATTGCAACACTTGCATGTTCCTTAAAAGCAGCTAGACATACAGGAATAAAAATAGCTTATCATTATCAAGCTCAACATTGCTCATGTCATAATATAGATATTTGTACTAGCATTACCATACTGATATTTATAGTTTCATTCTCAGAAATTAATATCAATAAATTTTGCTCTAAAACAAAATATCAGTAAACCCTGTCCTCTAAAAAAATCAAAAAAAAAATTGCAAAAAAATGCAATTTTTTGTCCAAACGACTCTACCACGACTCTACTATGCGATTCTACACGATTCTACGATTTGGATCACGACTCTACCACGATTCTCCCTGATTCCGATTCACGGTGCGATTTGAATCGACAGACTGTCGTGGGTTCGTAGAATCATAAGATTCTAAGAGTAGGATCGCGATTCTAACTACCTTGGTCGTCGGCTCCCGGTAGCATCCGCATGCGCCACTGGCTCCTGGACGTGCCCGCCGCTAGCTCCTGTCCAACCGCAATGCCGCTGCGCCTTGAAGGCCGACATATCGCCGGCCATGGCCCCATGGGGCGCCGCTACCATGACGCACAGGGCAGGGGAAACCCTTCCTCTCCCGTGCCCTTTTTTTTTTTTGCTCGGTGGGTTTGGGGCCATTATGGGCCTAAGGAAATGGCCTAAGTGCCAGCCCAATAGAAAAGGATGGGATGTAAAAGAAAAGCCAAAGTCCATAAGCAACATGGCCGTACGGGCCTTAATGGCATGGCCCATGAACAGGCAAGAAAAAAAAAGGGGCCGGTGGAAAGGGTTTTTCGGAAAAAAAATATGGAAAATCCGAAATTCTTGCAGAATAGTCCCTCGGAAATTAGAAAATTACATGCAAATTTTTCTCCGTACTGAAATTTTTGTGTGTTAACCCCTGAAAATTACAGAATTCGCCGAAAACTTATTTTCCAGAAGAAAAGGGCCTCGGGAATCCGAATTTTGAATCAATTTTCGCATTTGACACATATTTATTCTTGTTATTGTTATTTCTATGCAATTTCTTTACTGTATTTACTGTTTTTGATTATTTGTAATTGTTTATATTGCTTTTAATCACTGAAAAATAGCAGTAAATCATGAAAATGCATAGAAAAATACGGGATCACGAACCGGGAGTTCGAAGAGCATTATGAGAATTTTTGCAACCATTTTATGTAGATTACCAGCAATAATCCTGTGAACTTTTTGCATGAATATGAAGATGACTGGCATCACGAATCAGAAATTCGAGGAACTGACCCAGCATGGCCAGATTTTGTATAAAATTTGTATCAGTCTTCAATTCTGTGGTAATATAATCACAGATAAGCAAAAGATTAAGACGACTTTCTACCTTTCACCCGAACGCGGTGTAATCCGCACGCAACTATCATCATTACGGCTACATGAAGTTTGTCGAATTAATTAACATCATGCAAGTTGCGGAAGCTCAAGATGATGTTCTAAGAAAGAACTTCATCTCGCAGCCACCTAATGACAATGTTGGCCATGAAGCCACTGCTAGCAGCTACAAGATGATGAAGCCTCTCACGAATGAGAGGAGCAAGAAGGGTAAGGTCGTGCATCGCACGTTATTGATGTTTTCCAGTCTACGAAAAAGGGCACATGACAGCATGTCGCATACCTCGCCATTGCAGGCATAGAGGATTCACATCCATTAGTTGCACTTATGAATGTGGACAGCCCTGTAACAGCCCCATTATCCCTCCTTTGGATATCGCAGGGGCCGCAGCCGTAGCTACCCAAGAGGAGAAGATCGCGCATGGAGCCGATTGAGGCAGAAGTTCTTGAATACTTCGTCGTTTTGATCTAGTGCACGCAATACACTTGGATCTTTAATAGAAACTTGCAGTTTATAATTGAAGCAGAATTTTGAATTATTGAATAATGGTTGCAAGCTCTAGGAGAGCAAAGCATTAAATTCTTATTATGAGTCCTGTAAAACGTATTTTCCCGTCTTTATAAATAGCAAGTTACGTTCTGATATCTGAAGTATTTTATTTATGTATTGATTGCTTTCTGCTACATATTAATAAAGTACATTATATTAGAACGCGTGTGGCGCCCTATGGATGAAGTGTGCTTAGCATGTAGCAGCACAACAAATACCATCCTGAGAGAAAATGAAAAAAATTTCAGTCAATCAGCAAGAATGCTGGTAGTCTTATGACAATCGCAGGCAGCGATACTTGTATTGTGAGGACCCGGAATATTTAACTAGTAACACTTAACCTCCAATTGGTTCTAGCATTACTAATTAAACATTCTAAGCCTCGATGGGCATATGTTTCCCAGAATTGCAACATATGCACATCATCACAAAATTACACATCATTTCCATACAACATACATCACTAAGTCCAACAACGACATACATAAAGTAAAGTTATTACAAAAGAGAGCCGACCGGCCAAATAGAACAATATACAAGAATGACAGTGAAACAAAAGGTGCCATAAGATGGCAAGAACAAAAGTCGACCAGGTTAGCCATACACCCACAAGGCAACCGACCAGGCCGCATAAGCTAGTCGCCCATAAGCTACCACAACACACTCACAAAAGTGAGGCCCCTCGAGCTCACCTTCTTCCTCTGCAATGAACAATTAAGCATAACATCCGAGTACAAAGATTGTCTTTGTACCCACAAGGCGACGTGTGGAATAGGACCTATTCATAAACTACATGCAAGCTTATTTAGGTGGAGGTTGTATGTCTCATTTGCTTTAAGCCAACTTTATTTGCAATAAAGTAATATATTTCAAAGCGAGTTTGCAAATCTGTTTTGTTATCAAAGTAAATGTAAGTAAAGATACATACAAGTAACCACACAGAGTGACTATCCCAATAGCCACCACAACATAGCACGAATCACGATTCGTACCACCCATCAAGTTTTAATTTAAAAGGTTGTAGTCTAACTCTTGAAAGACCTTGCCAAGCGTGTCCATAACCTAGGGCGAGGCTATTCGAATAGTTTTAACCTGCAGGGTGTACCAATGTACCCACACTTGGACCGCCTTCAAGCCACAAGCACACTACAGAAGGTATGCGGCCGGCTAAGTCCTCTGAGACATTTCCAATCTTGTGTATTAACTACGAGCCGCTCATATGGATAGAAACCCATATGCTTACATTGCAAGCCGAAAGACAACAAATCCCATCACGGGTGAAGTCTTTCGGACACTACAATGCTCCCAACACCATCCCTCCTGCGACTCCCTGCGACTCGAGGCCAATACACGCCAAAGTACTAAGTCAAGAGAGGTCCCATACCCTCTAATGTGGTTATGCACGCTAAAATGCTTAGTTTAGTGTAACAAGATGTTCGGTCCTTGTTGACTCGGGCACCATTCCAGTCACACCCAAAAATCACACCATCATACCATTGTGCCCAAGTCTAAATCTTTTTGTTTTCAGTTTTAGTTTTCATAAGTAGACATGGCACAAGGTGGAAATCATAATCATAATAAGTTTTAAGTGATCAAGGTTATCGACAAGTCGATAACAGCCCATTCTACGAAACTAAGCATGGCTAAGCAATTAATTCGTAAACTACTAAGTGACAAGAGCCCATCCATGAACTCTAAATCACGACAAGTAACCTAGGCTCATGGTAGTAGAGGATAATCATTTGCTAAGGAAATTCATCTACTAGGCCAACTATTAACACAAAGTAGCAATGCATACATAGAATTTGTAATCAACATAAATACTTAAAATCTGGGATTAACATGATCAAACCGCTTGCCTTCTTCTTTGTTGCTCAAAGCTGTTGTGGAGGGTCGCTCTCGGGATTACCGCAAATGTCGAACCCTAAGCGAAAGGCAAAAAGAACCAAGAACAACCAATAAGACTAGCAACACTTAAACAAAAGAGCAAGCAAAAATTATCCAAATGCGATGAAACTTATACACAAGGTGAAATACAAATATACCTAGACATAGAAACTGGAAAAACCTAATTTGGATTTGTGGTGCAAAGATATTACCTAAAAACCCATTTTCGACCATAATTAGCACTGTAGCAAAAACATTTTCTAGAAAGATTTTGAAGCTGAAATTTTTATGGTAGCTACCTACTGGTATAGAGGTAACCCATATAAAATTTCAGGTCATTTGGAGTTAAAATGATTTAGTTATGATTTTTCTAAGATGCAAAACTAGCATAATGCACTTTCGAAATATAAACATGTGCAAAACCTATTTCACATTATAGTATGATATGAGAGGATTTCCTAACATCAAATTTCTATTTTTAGGATTTACAGAATTACTGGTGTCTATTACATCATTAAATGAATTTTTAAGTGCTACTAATAAGGTTAAATCTACTAACATATTTTTAAGTGCTGATTTAGGCCTACCACCATTTTTAGATTAAAGTTTAGTTAATAACAAATTTAGCAAAGTTAAAATCATACAATTATCAGATATCTGAGAAAAGATATGCATTTTCCAAGTTTTAATATAATCTTGGAATATATAAAAATAGCAGAAAACAAGCTATTAAAGATTACAGAATTTTCTACTACGAAGCATAGCTAAAAGCATTTTTATATTAAACTTTAGTGAAATACAAATTTATTGCGATTGGTTTCATGTAAAAGGATTTATCTTGAATTAGTTATGAATTTCTAAAGTTACGATACAATTTTCGGTTGATAAATAAATACTTACGAAATATAAACCAACCCAACCGAAAATAAGCAGCGTGGGCGCTCGTGGGCGTTGATGCAAAATCAACGAGCCACGCGCGGAGAAACAGCGCGCGCGCGATTCAAAGCGAGAGCCACCGTTGGATCAAGATCCAGCGGCTCACGAGGACGAATGCAACCGGGCGGTGCGGTTGCCTTGGCGCTCACACGTAGATCTCAAGATGAGCGGCACGGAGAGCACTTCCGTCGGAAGGTCCGATTACGCACGATCGGGGCGCGGATCAAGCGATGGGCGGCCAAGAATGATGAGGGCGGATGGTCGAATGCATACAAGATCCGGGCGCGGATCGCAAAATGGGCGGCGGTCCAAGATCGAAATGCAACGGGAGTCTTGACACGTGGGGCGCATGTCGATGACCGAGTCACACATGCGAGGTTTAACACTGCGTGCGCGTCGCGTGGTCCCACTGTCGATGACTTAAAGGAGGTTTTAGGACAGCTACTTAATTACTAATGACCAATGATTAGTGATGATTAGCAATTAATGTGTCCTAAAGATTTTCAACGAGGCGATTTAGGGACGAGAGGGCCCACACGTCGGTGAGACATTAGGCGATTAAGACACCATTAATACTTCTAATGATTGGGTATTAGCGTGTCCTAATTATTTGGCGACAACGGAGCTACTAACGCAAAGTCCCGAGTGGCTACCACGGCTTGTCGCGGCGACTCGATGCGCGTGGCGCCACAAACTATCAAAATGGGTTACGCAATAGTGTTGCGGTCCCAGCGATGATGACCTCGCCGTGGAGGTCTAGAACGCCGGCGAGCCGGAAAACAAGATGGAGCCATTTTGGTAAAACATGAAAATAGCAAAAATGCTCATTGCGATCAGGAAAGCGAGTGCCATGACTTCTAGGGACTATATAGAAGCTACCTTAGCGAGAGGAGCTCCAAAGATGGCGGGAAGACTTGAACACGATGAAGTCCACCGGGCGAAGAAGATGAAGTGGAAGATGAGGTTCTAAGCAAAATGAGTGGAACCAAATCATCACCTGACTTCATTATAGCTCAAAGAGGCTCCAAAGCAAATAATTGCAAAAGAGCCACCTCACCTGAGTGGAGAAGAAAGGGGTGAAACCAACCGAAAATCTCCAAACTTAAAATTGAGTGATTCTGTGAATGCAACCCAAAATCAAGTTATGGGAAATACAAAGGAGGTTGAGGAGTTCAAAAGGGTGCAAGAAATGTTGAAGATAAACCACTTTGGACACCAAGGCGCCATTGGAGCTCTGACCAACAATGGTGCTTTGAGGGTGTGAGGTGGTTTAGCAGCTCAAACACTAAGAAGAGCAAAGTGTGGTGTAAAGGGACACTAGGAGGACTTAGAGGGCAATTTATAGGGAAAGAATTAGGGTTTTGAGCAGAACCCGAGTCCATGGTGGGATCGGTTCATGCTCGGTCATGGACCAAGAAATGATGGGAGCAAGTGAGACTCGGGACAATGGAGGAGAAAGCTGGCGCATTTAATGCTCCACAGAGAGGCGTTGGCGAAAACAATTTTGAGGTGACACATCAAAGCCACCCACTCAATCTCTCTCTTTACGCCATTGCCGCGCGCTTCGAAGAAGCGAGAGGAGGAAGAAGAACGAGAAAAAGAGAACGGTGGCGTTGGATTGCTCTCGAGGATGCGGGCGGTTGGATTGAGATCCAACGGTCCCAATTGATTAACATAACGGAGGGTCGAATGCTCACACGAACGTGGGCCGGGCGATTTGAATCCAACGGCTGAGATTGCACGCGCGTTTTAAAACGCGGCTCGGTGCAGTTAGGTGGTTCAACCAAGTCAAGTGGCTCGGACTCGAGCCCGACTCGAACCCAATGAACAGTGAAACTGGTTTTAGGTTTTAAAATATGCTGAGACTTTTGAGGATTTATTTGGGGTAGCAAAACAACTCCAAAAATTTTGAAATTTTTACAGGAGCTTGCTGACTGAGACATTGACCTTGTGTAAAATTTTCAGAGGTTTTTATGCATTGTATTTTCTCCGAAAATTCTACAAGGTACTGGTTTTAGGTTTGGTGAGAGTCAAACAGTTTGATCGCCCTCTAAAATATTCAAACAATTTCTAAAAATTGTGAAATTTTCAGAGGGTCACATACCATCCCAAGAACTTAGGAAAAATATTCCCAGGAGATGATCACAACATTTGACAAGAATGTTTTTGAAGGAACAAGATTGGATCAAAAGACTTGTGACTTGCATTTCCATAACCTTTTGTACAATACTTGTTCAATTACACAAAGGAAATACATGATGTAAGAAAAAGTTTTAATTTCTACTCATTTTCTTACATTTGAAACACAAGCCCAAAATTTGGGATGTTACAACTCTCCCCTTACAAGAATCTCGACCAGAGATTAGTTTACTCGGAGAAGAAAGAAGGAAAATCTGCACGGCGATCTTCTCGCTCCCAAGTTGCCTCATCTTCGAATGGTTTGACCATTGAACCTTAAGGAACTTGATGACACGGTTCCTTGTTCTCCGTTCGATTCCTCAAGAATACGAGCAGGATGCTCATGGTAGGTCAAATCCTCTTGCACATCGAGAGCTTCCAACGGAGTTTCTCGGTCGGGACACGGAGGCACTTCTTGGTGTGAAACATGGAACACATCATGCACACCCTCAAGTGCATTGGTAGCTCCAATCTGTATGCAATCGCCCCAACTCTCTCGGCGATGCGGTAAGGCCAAACATATCGAGGGCCAACTTTCCTTGATGCCAAAGCGATGGCCCTTCAAGGGTGAGACTTTGAGATACACAAAGTCATTGGGCTCAAAACTCAACTCACGGCGGCGACGACCGCATAGCTCTTTTATGCAGGTGGGCGTGCGCAGATGCTCGCGGATCAAGCGAACACGGCTTTCGGCCTCATTGATCAACTCGGCCGCGCGCGCTTCGCCGATCTCGACCAGTTCAATGGGGTTCTGCATCTCCTCCCATACAAAGCCTCAAATGGTGCCATGCCAAGGCGGCACGATAGGCGTTGTTGTAGGAGAACTCGGCAAATGGTAGGCATTTCTCCCACTTCTTCCCATAGGAAAGAACACAAGCACGAGCATATCTTCCAACACTTGGTTGACTCGCTCCGTCGACCATCGATCCCGAGGATGAAAGGTTGTCTTGAAGTGGGCGGGTCCCCATAGCCTCTTGCAGACTATGCCAAAACCGCGAGGTGAAAAGCGCACCACGATCAGAAATAATCGTCTTCGGTACACCGTGAAGACTCACAATCCTCGAGACATAAAGTTCGGCCAAAGGCCCCACACGAAGCTGAGTCTTGACGGGAAGGAAATGTGCCACTTTAGTCAACCTGTCGATCACGACCCAAATAGCATCATTCCCTTTGGACGAGCGGGGCAATCCGGTGATGAAGTCCATGCCAACGGAATCCCACTTCCACTCTGGCACTGGCAAAGGCTGAAGAAGGCCTGCCGGACGCTGATGCTCGGCCTTCACACGACAACACACGTCGCACTCGGCAACGAACTTGGCAATCTCACGCTTCATTCGGGTCCACCAGAATCTCTGACGAAGGTCCTGATACATTTTGGTAGCCCCGGGGTGAATAGACAAAGGAGAATCATGGGCTTCGCGGAGAATCAAGTTCCGCAATTCCAGGACCTTAGGAACCACAAGACGCTGCCCAAACCACACAACGCCATGCTCGTCCTCGAAAAGCACTTGGCTATCCCATCCTTGATGTTACGCGGTTTGGCTCACACCAACATCATCTGTCTGTGCCACCTTGATTTGGTCCACCAAGGTTGGTTGCACAACCAATGTAACAAGAGAACCGTGCTCGATCAAACCCAAATTAAGGCGCTGAATTTGAAATGAGGCGGTGCTGCTCTTGGAGCATCAACATGTTGCAATACACCTTCCGAGCTAAGTGCATCCGCCACAACATTGGCCTTGCCCGGATGGTGCGAATACCCATGTCATAGTCCTTGATCAATTCCAACCATCTTCTTTGCACGAGGTTCAGATCATTTGGGTGAACAAGTACTTCAAGCTCTTGTGGTCGAATACACCTCACAGCGGTTACCAATCGATAATGCCGCCAAATCTTGAGTGCATGGACCACCGACCAACTCAAGTCATGAGTAGGATAGTTGAGTTCATGAGGCCTCAAGCGCCGCGACGCATAGGCCACAACCTTGCCTTCTGCATAAGAACACAACCAAGACCCGACGAGAAGCATCACAATAGATATCAAAACTCTTGTGAACATCGGGAGAACAAGCTGGGAGTGAGGTCAACCGCTTCTTGAGTTCCTGAAAACTCACATCACAAGCAGCGGACCACTCAAATTTCTTGTCTTTCTTAAGCAATTCGGTCATAGGCTTTGCAATCTTGGAGAAATTCTCGATGAAGCGGCGATAGTAGCCAGCCAAACCAAGAAAACTCCGCACATCGGTGACCGACTTGGGCTGACCCCAAGATAGCACATCACTGACCTTGCTAGGATCCACAGCCACACCTCCCGCCGAAAGAACATGGCCCAAGAATGCCACTTCTTCAACGAACTCGCACTTGTGAATTTGGCATACAGCTGGTGCTCACGCAGCTTGCCCAATACAAGCTTAAGATGCTCAGCATGCTCTTCTTCACTCTTGGAGTAGATAAGGATATCATCGATGAATACCACCACGAACCTATCCAAATACTCCATGAATACCGAGTTCATAAGATTCATGAATAAAGCAGGAGCATTAGTCAAACCAAAAGACATGACGGTGTACTCGTAAAGGCCATAACGAGTAGCAAAAGCCGTCTTAGGAATATCCTCGGTACGATCGACTTGATGATAGCCCACCTCAAGTCAATCTTGAGAAGACTCGTGCTCGGTCAAGCGATCGAAAAGATCATCAATACGGGCAAAGGATACTTGTTCTTTACCGTCACCTCATTAAGCGGACGGTAATCAACACACATGCGCAAGGTCTTGTCCTTCTTCTTCACAAAGATAATCTGGACAACCCCAAGGAGATGAGCTAGGACGGATAAAACCCTTCTCTTGCAGCTCACCCGGTTGCTTCTTGACTCCTCCAACTCATTAGGAGGCATGCGTCGGCCTCTTAGAAATAGGGCGATGCGGGCGACAACTCTATCACAAACTCAGATCTCGAGCAGAGGCATCCGGGCAAGTCTTCGGAAAGACATCCGCGAAGTCGCACACGTGGGGGCGTCGTGAATCTCCAATGCTTGGCTTTGCTTCAAGGACATAAAGATGGGGCTCGCAAGCGTGGCGAAAACCCAACTGTTCACCCGAAGGATGGTGAGGTAGACAATCTTCTGGCACAATCGATTTGCCCCAAGTGTTGGGACAACCAATCCATGCCAAGAATCACATCCAAGCGCCGAGTCGAGCGCAGATAAGATTCGCCAAGAATCCCACTCCTTCGATGTGGATAGGAACATCCGGCATACTTGGTCGGCTCTCATTTCCGAACCCGAGAGCGAATGAGCGATGGAATCCCAGAGGAACACGGTGAAGTCCACAATCAAAGAAAAGACCTCGAAATAAAAGAATGCGAAGCTCAGAGTCAAATAAAGCGTAGCGGGATGCAAATTAACAAGGCGTACCCAACACCACGTCGGGCGCCTCCTGTGCCTCCTCACCGAGATGTGGTTGACTCGGCCGCTCCCAAGCCGGGGTCTTACGGTCGGTGGGTGACCACTCCTTGCCGCGTCCTCCATTGGGGCGAGGGCCGCCCATCTTCTTAGGACAACTACTCGCGTAGTGGCCCTTGTTGTGGCGATGAAGCGGTGGCGCATTTGCGGGGTTGCGGGAACACCGCGCGGTGGTCGTGGCGCGCGTGGATCGAGTCACGGCGGCGGGCGTGGAGCTGGTCTTGAAGGCCTCGGCGGTGGTGAAGCCAAAGAACGGGCCACCGGTGCGGAGTTCAACTTCGGGGACGAACGAGGCCGGCTGCGCGGACGGCCGAGCCTCCCACTTGCGCTTGCGGGACTCGCCAGCCGCTCTCGCCTTGTGCTCGGCGATGATGGCCTTGTCCACCAAGGTCCGGAAGTCGGGAAGTCCACAATAGAGAGCTTGTCTGAAGCTCCTCGAGACAAACCCTCCATGAACTTCTCCCCGCTAGCCTCATCGGTGGCCACCTCGGCAGGGCGTACCTCGCCAAATGGTTGAACTCATGGAGGTACTCCGTCACAGATTTGCGCCCCTGTTTGAGCGCAAGGAACTCCTTCTTCTTCAGCTTCATCAGGCCGGCGGGGACATGGGCCCGACGGAAAGTCGGCCGGAACTCCTCCCACGAGACCACGTGTCCCGCAGTCGCATGGCGAGAAATTCTCCCACCATGAGAGTACCGCACCCTCCAACCGATGGGATGCGAAAAGTGCCCTCTCCGCTCTCGGCATCGAGCAACGTTGAGCTTCCGCTCAACCGCACGCAGATCGTCGTCGCGCCCAAGGGATCCTCGGACCGGGAGAAGGTGGGAGGCTGCGTGCGAAGGAACTCCGCAAGTCCCCACGAGGACCGGTGACCACCTTGGATCCGAGGCACGAGAGAGTGGAGGTGTTTGGCGATAACCTCCAACACCCTACGGTCCTCCGAACGATTGCGTTCGATCGCATGAGGACTTCCGCCATGGTCGGAGGAGGGGAAGTTCCTCATCAGACTACGGTGATTCCGCCGCACGTGTCCCACCGGCCATCCCGATTCACTAAGATGAGTTAGCTACAAGCCCGAGATAAAAGAAAGCAAAGAAATGCAAACTCAATAAAAGGGCTCAGAATAACCACCAAGAGTACAAGACCAACAATCACCAAATCGACTTCAAAGCGACTAACCCGTATGGAAGAGCGAGTAATCGTGTGAGAAAACCCAAAATTTTTCAGAACTAAATTCTAGCTCAAAACAGTCCAAAAATCAAGGTATAACCACCTAATAGAGTATAGGCATTAGCTGAACTCATATCACTTCTTACCCTTCCATTCCCACAAGTTTTAGTTGAATTTACCTCTCATTTCCTACCTTAATTACTAACCACTAGCTAGCTGTCCAAATTCCTTTCTCCAAGCTCTCATGTTTATCCCAAAACCAAGTTAATCGATAGAGGCTAATTTTTGAAAGGAAGAGAGGAACAACTTTTTCAAACTTAAGTGAGAGTAAGGTGAGATGAGCAAGCTAAGGCAGTAAGGAGCAAAATTAGAGAACTTACTTAAGTTTTACAAACCTTTTGAAAGTAAGTTTTCAAAATATTCTAGAGGCGACCAAGCTAGGGGTTTCTACGGTCGAGATGGCTCGATACCAACTTTGTGAGGACCGGAATATTTAACTAGTAACACTTAACCTCCAATTGGTTCTAGCATTACTAATTAAACATTCTAAGCCTCGATGGGCATATGTTTCCTGAATTGCAACATATGCACATCATCACAAAATACACATCATTTCCATACAACATACATCACTAAGTCCAACAACGACATACATAAAGAAAAGTTATTACAAAAGAGAGCCGACCGGCCAAATAGAACAATATACAAGAATGACAATGAAGCAAAAGGTGCCATAAGATGGCTAGAACAAAAGTCGACAGGTTAGCCATACACCCACAAGGCAACCGGCCGGGCCGCCAAGCTAGTCGCCCAAGCTACCACAACACGACTCACAAAAGTGAGGCCCTCAGCTCACCTTCTTCCTCTGCAATGAACAATTAAGCATAGCATCCGAGTACAAAGATTGTCTTTGTACCGCAAGATCGACGTGTGGAATAGCAGACCTATTCATAAACTACATGCAAGCTTATTTAGGTGGAGGTTGTATGTCTCATTTGCATGAAGCCAACTTTATTTGCAATAAAGTAATATATTTCAAAAGCGAGTTTGCAAATCTGTTTTGTTATCAAAGTAATGATAAATAAAGATACATACAAGTAACCACTGAAGTGACTATCCCAATAGCCACCACAACATAGCACGAATCCACGATTCGTACCACCCATCAAGTTTTAATTTAAAGGTTGTAGTCTAACTCTTGAAAGACCTTGCCAGCGTGTCCATAACCTAGGACGAGGCTATTCGAATAGTTTTAACCCGCAGGTGTACCAATGTATCCACACTTGAGATCGCCTTCAAGCCACAAGCACACTACAGAAGGTATGCCGGCCCGCTAAGTCCTACGAGACATTTCCAATCTTGTGTATTAACTACGAGCCGCTCATATGGATAGAAACCCATATGCTTACATTGCAAGCCGAAAGACAACAAATCCCATCACGGGTGAAGTCTTTGGACACTACAATGCTCCCAACACCATCCCTCCCGCGACTCCTGCGACTGGAGCCAATACACGCCAAAGTACTAAGTCAAGAGAGGTCCCATACCTCTAATGTGGTTAGCACGCTAAAATGCTTGGTTTAGTGTAACAAGATGTTCGGTCCTTGTTGACTCGGGCACCATTCCATCACACCCAAAAATCACACCATCATACCATTGTGCCCAAGTCTAAATCTTTTGTTTTCAGTTTAGTTTTCATAAGTAGACATGGCACAAGGTGGAAATCATAATCATAATAAGTTTTAAGTGATCAAGGTTATCGACAAGTCGATAACCGCCCATTTCTACCGAAACTAAGCATGGCTAAGCAATTAATTCGTAAACTACTAAGTGACAAGAGCCCATCCATGAACTCTAAATCACAGCAAGTAACCTAGGCTCATGGTAGTAGAGGATAATCATTTGCTAAGGAAATTCATCTACTAGGCCAACTATTAACACAAAGTAGCAATGCATACATAGAATTTGTAATCAACATAAATACTTAAAATACTGGGATTAACATGATCAAACCGCTTGCCTTCTTGCTGTTGCTCAAACTGTTGTGGAGGGTCGCTCTCGGGATTACCGCAAATGTCGAACCCTAAGCGAAAGGCAAAAAGAACCAAGAACAACCAATAAGACTAGCAACACTTAAACAAAAGAGCAAGCAAAAATTATCCAAATGCGACGAAACTTATACACAAGGTGAAATACAAATATACCTAGACATAGAAACTGGAAAAACCTAATTTGGATTTGTGGTGCAAAAGATATTACCTAAAAACCCATTTTCGACCATAATTAGCACTGTAGCAAAAACATTTTCTAGAAAGATTTTGAAGCTGAAATTTTTATGGTAGCTACCTACTGGTATAGAGGTAACCCATATAAAATTTCAGGTCATTTGGAGTTAAAATGATTTAGTTATGATTTTTCTAAGATGCAAAACTAGCATAATGCACTTTCCAGAAATATAAACATGTGCAAAACCTATTTCACATTATAGTATGATAACAGAGGGATTTCCTAACATCAAATTTCTATTTTTAGGATTTACAGGGAATTACTGGTGTCTATTACATCATTAAATGAATTTTTAAGTGCTACTAATAAGGTTAAATCTACTAACATATTTTTCTGGTGCTGATTTAGGCCTACCACCATTTTTAGATTAAAGTTTAGTTAATAACAAATTTAGCAAAGTTAAAATCATACAATTATCAGATATACAGAAAAAGATATGCATTTTCCAAGTTTTAATATAATACTGGAATATATAAAAATAGTAGAAAACAAGCTATTAAAGATTACAGAATTTTCTACTACAGAAGCATAGCTAAAAGCATTTTTATATTAAACTTTAGTGAAATACAAATTTATTGCAGTTGGTTTCATGTAAAAAGGATTTATCTTGAATTAGTTATGAATTTCTAAAGTTCTGATACAATTTTCAGTTGATAAATAAATACTTACGAAATATAAACCAACCCAACCGAAAATAAGCGGCGTGGACGCTCGTGGGCGTTGATGCAAAATCCAACGAGCCACACGCGCGGAGAAACGGCGCGCGCGCGATTCAAAACAGAGCCACCGTTGGATCAAGATCCAACGGCTCACGAGGACGAATGCAACCGACGGTGCGGTTGCCTTGGCCGCCACACCGTAGATCTCAAGATGAACGGCACGGAGAGCACTTCCCGTCGGAAGGTCCGATTGCACGCACGATCAGGGCCGCAGATCAAACGATGGACGACCAAGAATGATGAGGGGAACCGGATGGTCCGAATGCATACAAGATCTGGGCCGCAGATCGCAAAATGGACGGCGGTCCAAGATCGAAATGCAACCAGAGTGCCGACACGTGGGGCGCATGTCGGTGGATCGAGAGTCACACATGCGAGGTTTAACACACGCGTACGCGCTGCGCGTGGTCCCACTGTCGCTGACTTAAAGGAGGTTTTTAGGACAGCTACTTAATTACTAATGACCAATGATTAGTGATGATTAGCAATTAATGTGTCCTAAAGATTTTCAACAGAGGCGATTTAGGGACAGAGGGCCCACACGTCAGTGAGACATTAGGCCAGATTAAGACACCATTAATACTTCTAATGATTGGGTATTAACTGTGTCCTAATTATTTGACGACAACGGGAGCTACGGCCGGCAAAGTCCCGAGTGGCTACCACGGCTTGTCGCTGGCGACTCCGGTCGCGGCGGCGCCCACAAACTATCAAAATGGGTTCGCAATAGTGTTGCGGTCCCAACGATGATGACCTCGCCGCGTGAGGTCTAGAACGCCATGAGCCGGAAAACAAGATGGAGCCATTTTCGGTAAAACATGAAAATAGCAAAAATGCTCACCGCAGTCAGAAAGCGAGTGCCATGACTTCTAGGGACTATATAGAAGCTACCTTAACCGAGAGGAGCTCCAAAGATGGCTGGGAAGACTTGAACACGATGAAGTCCACTGAGCCGAAGAAGATGAAGTGGAAGATGAGGTTCTGAGCAAAATGAGTGGAACCAAATCATCACCACAGCTTCATTATAGCTCAAAGAGGCTCCAAAAGCAAATAATTGCAAAAAGAGCCACCTACCGGAGCTGGAGAAGAAAGGGGGTGAAACCAACCGAAAATCTCCAAACTTAAAATTGAGTGATTCCTGTGAATGCAACCAAAAATCAAGTTAGGGGAAATACAAAGGAGGTTGAGGAGTTCAAAAGGGTGCAAGAAATGTTGAAGATAAACCACTGGACACCAAGGCCGCCATTGGAGCTCTACGGCCAACAATGGTGCTTTGAGGGTGTGAGGTGGTTTAGCCGCTCAAACACTAAGAAGAGCAAAGTGTGGTGTAAAGGGACACTCGGAGGACTTAGAGGGGCAATTTATAGGGAGAGAATTAGGGTTTTGAGCAAGAACCCGAGTCCATGGTGGGATCGGTTCATGCTCCGGTCATGGACCAAGAAATGATGGGAGCAAGTGAGACTCGGGACAATGGAGGAGAAAGCCTGAGCGCATTTAATGCTCCACGAGAGCGTTGGCGAAAACAATTTTGAGGTGACACATCAAAGCCACCCACTCAATCTCTCTCTTTCGCCATTGCCGCGCGCTTCAAGAAGCGAGAGGAGGAAGAAGAACGAAAAGAGAACGGTGGCGTTGGATTGAAAATGGGCGGTCACGATTAACCGAGTTCGCGGACGATCCGATTTGCTCGAGGATGCGGGCGGTTGGATTGAGATCCAACGGTCCCAATTGATTAACGCAACCGAGGGTCCGAATGCTCACACGAGCGTGGGCGGCGATTTGAATCCAACGGCCGAGATTGCGCGCGTTTTAAAGCGCGCTCGGTGCGATTAGGTGGTTCAACCAAGTCAAGTGGCTCGGACTCGAGCCGACTCGAACCCAATGAGCAGTGAAACTGGTTTTAGGTTTTAAAATATCTTTGAGACTTTTGAGGATTTATTTGGGGTAGCAAAACAACTCCAAAAATTTTGAAATTTTTACAGGAGCTTGCTGACTGAGACATTGACCTTGTGTAAAATTTTCAGAGGTTTTATGCATTGTATTTTTCTCCGAAAATTCTACAAGGTACTGGTTTTAGGTTTGACTGAGAGTCAAACAGGTTTGACTGCCTCTAAAATATTCAAACAATTTCTAAAAATTGTGAAATTTTTCAGAGGGGTCACATACCATCCCAAGAACTTAGGAAAAATATTCCCAGGAGATGATCACAACATTTGACAAGAATGTTTTTGAAGGAACAAGATTGGATCAAAAGACTTGTGACTTGCATTTCCATAACCTTTTGTACAATACGTGTTCAGTACACAAAGGAAATACATGATGTAAGAAAAAGTTTTAATTTCTACTCATTTTCTTACATTTGAAACACAAGCCCAAAATTTGGGATGTTACATGTATAATAGGCTCAGGAAGGGCCATAATTATACTCCCAATGGGAACAACTTTGGTCATTGAAGAAGACTTGTTGTACCCAGAATTGACTAGAACTCTCAAGGATATTTGCGCTAACAGTTTCCATGTAGAGACTGACGAAGAGTATGGTACAGAATACCTGCTCACTACAAAACATGAAGAAAGTGAAAAATGGCATTCCTTCATATGAAACTGGGCTATACTACACTAATATTAAGGCACCTGCAGCCTATATTGCCCTGAAAACCGTATTTAGAAGCTTTGAACTTTTCTATCTCTGGCATGATAGATTACGCCGCCTAGGTCTTAGGATGATGAGAAATATAATTAGCAATTCACAGGGACATAATATGAATATAAAGAATTTCCCGAATCAGGAAGATTTTGTGTGTCCTGCATGCGCCACCGGGAAATTAATTATTAGACCTTTTGCTCTGAAAGCGAAGGATGAAGTCCCTGCATTCCTGGACCATATCCAGGGAGACACTTGCGGTCCTATACAGCCCCTGTAAGGGTCATTTAGGTATTTCATAGTGCTCATCGATGCTTCCTCGGAATGGTCGCACGTATGTTTATTGTCTACGAGAAATCATGCTTTTGCATAGCTAAATCTTGTAGATAATTAAATTAGAAATATTTTCCTTGATCATCATGAGAAGTCCACCTGAATGGACAACAGCTGGAGAACTTACTCTGAAAGCATTTGATGATTATTGCATGAAAATGGGACTTAAAAGTTGAGCATTTTGTACCGCATATCCGCACCCAGAATGGACTAGCAGAACTTTGAAGAATTGTAATTTACCAACTACATGTTGGGGACACGCAGTCCTGCCCGCAGCAGCTCTCATCAATTTTAGACTATCGGCCTATAACATCCATCCACCTATGCAACTAGCGTAAGGGTCAGCACTGAAAACTTCTCATCTTCACAGGTTTGGTTGCAATGGTTATATACCTATACCACCACCGCAGCGAACTACAATGGGTCTTCTCTGAAAGTCCGGGATACACGTTGGTTATGAGACAGCATCCATAATCAAGTATTTGGACCATATGACTGGATATTTGTATAATGCCCGATTCGTTGATAGTACATTAGATGAGGTTAGTTCCCGTCATTAGGGGAGGAAATCAACCCTTGATAATAATATCGGGAAATAATTGAAGTCTAGAAGACAATTGAAGTCCAGAAGATAATTTAAATCTATGCATATGACCCGAGCACTAGTGAAACAAATAGAGAAGTCTAGAAGATAATTGCAGTCCAGAAGATAATTGAATTGAAGTCTAGAAGACAATTGAAATCCAGAAGATAATTGATTTGCAAGTATTAGCGAATCAACTGCCAGACTACTTTAGTGATTTGAAGAGCGTGAATAAGTAGCATTTGCCTGCAAGCAATGCACTGGAGAGGGTTGAAATACCATTGAAGGTATCCATAATCCCGTCCAGAGGCCTCAGAATAAAAGGACGAGAACTCCGGTCCCTCGAATCGAAAGCAACCGGGGCGCTGGTGAAAAAGGATAAGAAGGACTTGACACAGCCGATCACCGAAGTGCTCGAACCAGAAGGGGAGCCAGTTGAGACCTAGCATCGGTATGAAACCTTCAGAAAAGGCATACCAGAATTGAACATCCCCATGAAGGGAGACATCGGCATGGATGTGTGCGCACACATCGGAGCTGAAAAACTAAAGGGACTTGCCCCGCAATTGGAAGCAGTGGTGAGCAAGTAAAAGCATTAGAAGAATCGCCCCTTGAAGAAATAAGTTATAAAACTTTATGACCTCGGGAGAACCTTTGAAGATTACAACAGCTAATGTCGACACTTACTTTGCAAAGAAACTTGCCACAATCATAAATCTTGATCCAGAGCCTGCATCGCTCGATAAATGAAAAAAAAAGGATCAGATTGGAAGAAAGCAATAGAAACTGAATTATTCTCTCCGAACAAAAGAAAGACGTTTGGGCCTGTAAGCTGCACGTCTCCCCTTGTGCACCCCGTAGGGTATAAGTGGGTATTTGTTCGAAAGAGAAATGAAAAGAAGTAAGGCTCGTTGAACAAGTTTTCACTGGACATCCAGAAGATGATTATGAAGAAACCTATTCCCCGGTCATGGGCGGAACTCCCTTTTTAAATATTTATCTCAATGGTAGTGAACTTGAAGTTAGAAGTGAAATTGGTGAATGGGGTACCAGCATACCTTTATGAAATATTGGATTCGGACATTTATATGAAGATACCTGGATGTATCACTGTCCCGAACCAAAAGCAGAGCAAATAGAAATATGTGCGATGTGAAACTCGAGAAAGTCATTATGCGAACTTAAGCAATCGAGAATGTGGTATAATCGCTAGGCGACTTTCTATGCAAGAAAGGCTACGAACAATGAGAATAATCTCGTGTATTTATACGACGATCCGGAATGGATTTTGTATAATCTTAGAGTATGAAGATGATCTGAATATCATCGGAACCTTGAAGGATATTAGGAAAGCAAGCTCTTACCTGGAGTCGGAGTTCGAAATGAAAGATTTGGGTAAAACCAAATATTACCTAGGCTTGGAGCTTGAGCATGTCCCTGAAGGAATATTAGTACATCCGTCAACCTACACTCAGAAGGTGTCAGAAAGGTTCGACTTTGCAAAGGCATACCCTTTGAAAGTGCCAATGGTCGGGAGATCTTTGTAGCAAGACAAAGACCCATACAGACCTAAAGAAGAGGGGGAGGAAGTCCTGGGACCAGAATTCCCACACTTAAGTGCAATGGAAGCACTAATGTATTTAGCAAACTGTACTAGAACGGACATTGTATTTGTCAGGAACCTACTAGCAAGGTATAGTGCAGAACCTACCAAAGGTATTGGTAGGGAATAAAGGACATCTTAGATACCTCTAAGGAAGCAAAGAACTTGAGTACATTCTCTGAAAGAACAAAGACTTAACTACGAATGGCAATGCGGATACTTGGTACTTGTAGGACCCGTGATACATAAATAGCAAGCAGGCTATGTATTCCTATGTGGTGGAACCGTAATTCCATAAAAATCATCTAAGCAGAGTCTTGTACCGATTTCGACGAACCACTCGGAAACAATTGCACTACACGAGGCCTCACGAGAATGTGCTTGGCTTCGGCGGATGATTCACCACATCCAGCAGTCATGTGGATTGAATGCGCACTAACCCCACTATTATCTATGAAGATAAATGCGGCTTGTGTTGCACAAATGCAGATGGGTTATGTGAAGAATCCTCTTACAAAGCATATCAACCCCAAGTTCTTCTATGCTCATGAATTGCAAAAGATGAACGTATTTAAAGTACTGCATACTAAGTCATGTGAGAATCTTGCAGATTTATTCACTAAGTCACTTCCAGTCTAACTTTGAAAGATGCATATGTGAATTGGAATGATGAGACTTAGAGAAGTGCGAGTCGGGGAGAACCTTCACAAACTCATTATTAAAGCTTGATCATGAAGATCAGTACCCAAAGAATAAATCCGGAGATTAAATGAAATTGGGTGGATTGTACTCTTTTCCCTTGACGAGTTTTCTGAAGTTTCTCGGTTAAGGTTTTTAATGAGGCAATTCGTGCATCACAGTAGAACGTGTATCATGTACTCTTTCTCCAAATTTTTCCCACTGGGTTTTTATGGAGTTTTGACGAGACATGGATATGAAGGATGGGTGCCCAAGGGGGAGTGTTGGGAAACCATGGGCCTGACCCTGCAGTCGGCCCATTAGTGGATGCCCCATCCCAAACCCTAGCAGGGTCGTAGCCTATAAATAGGGGGTGCTATTCATTGTAAAGGATTGATCGATGGGTGAATGAATAAAGAGAAGCAAGAAGTCCTCCTATATCTCTGTGTTCTATCTCTTATTCTGTTCTTATGTTCATGCATTGTTCTTACGATTCTACGCTTGTCTACGAGGTAATCGCTCGGACTGGACTCGGCAGCGACGGTTCCTCAACAGAAGGGCACTTAAAGATCAGTACGTAGTTCAGCGCTTGGTGGCATGCAATGCAAGCATGCACCGCGCGAGGAGGTTGCAGCTGGTTACGCTGCGAAGTCTCAGGAGTTCCCTTCAGTCTCAGGGCTGGATGGACCGGGATTTCGAAATTTCCCAAGCAAGCCTTCGTGTTTGCTTTTGCTGGTAAATATCTCTGTACCGGACTCATTTTCTTTCTCCTGATGCAATGGCACGCAAACCTTTCCTCTATCTCCACGTGACTCGTTGACCTACGCGGTGTTCTCCAGGCGCTTTTATTAATTGCGTTGCTCGTTTAGTTCGTCCGTCCGGACTAGTGCTCCAGCTCTCTAGCTACAATCCACAGCATTCGAATGCGTTGTGTCACTGTTACATACATGGTAGCTGCGGCGACCTTGCCGGCGGCGGATTGAAATCCAGCCAGAGCGAGGTACCGGCCGGGCACCTTACCGTCGAGGCGTCGACAACGTCTACCTTGCGTTAAAATGGTAACACAGCATCTCTCTCTCACACACATAATGGTATGTTTGTTTTCATGAACATAGTACTAATGGGTAATGCCCCACACTCGAGCTTCTTAGTCGCGCATGATATCACTCGGTTCATGGAGATGACTGCTGGCTATAGCTATTGCGACGCATGCAGTGGAGACATTGTGGTTTTCTCTCTCTAATAAGCAGTCCCAACTTCGAAGAATGCTAATCTTACAATTTATTTCGTGTCCTCGGTAGAAACCTGCTAGACACAGGGAATACAATGTAAACCGCATTAACAACCTCTTTGGGAATTTACAATTCGCCAATTCGTAAGGCTCCATTTTATAATGTAGGGATTTTACATAAAATTAATCCAGCGTGAAGGCCTCGTTTAGCATGTGGGATTTTCCCATATTCTACAAAATTTAGAATATTTTCATCGTAGTCTTCTAAGGTCCTGTTTATTTAGGCTTTTTCTTTGGCTCAAAAGCAAAAAGTCCAAACCTAAGTAAAGGGGCGGTTTTTACATCCAGCTTATAAAAAGCTCAAGCCATTTTAAACCTAAAAACCATAAGCTATGAAAAATGTGCTTTTTTGGCTTTTGCGGATTGGAATATCCCTTTGACACTGAAGTTCCCTAAAATTACCCACCAAATATCATTCATATATAACTCCAGATACTTTCATTTTTTCCTCTTTCCTCCTCCCTCACCCCGTTTTCTTTTCCCCTTTGGCTCCCGTACCCAACGCCTCTCCCTCAGGCCACCGCCGTCCTTCACTCGCCCGATACCGTCTCTCTTGCGCCTAGCACCATCTACCTCGATCTCCGCCTGACCCCGCCGTCCTCTCCCCAACTCCGTCAGCCTCCCTCGACCTCCGTCAGCTGGAGCCCGTTCGACGTGATCCACAGCTTCCCCTTGACGCCTGAGTCCCTCATGTACCAGATCGACGTCCTCGTCTCCAACAAGTATGCCCACGCCTGTGACCTCCTCGACCCCTCCTCGCGTTCGCAGCAGCCCCACACAAGGGCGAGGAGTGGGAGGGGGAAGGGGAGGCCTCCGCTACGCAGGCTCCCGGAGAAGGCGGCGGTCATGGCGAAGGTGACGTCGATGCTGGCCAACACGTTCGCGCAGCTGCACAAGTAGCAGCACCAGGCGCATCAACAGTAGAGTAGGAGATGAGATGCGTTGTCTTCATCGCTGTGGTCCTGCTGGATTAGCTTCCTTTGTTTCGATTTTGGTTATTACAAGGTGTAATTACTGATTAGTATAATCAATTGCTGCCGTGGAGTTGTAGTAAAAAAATATGGATTACTCGATGCATTATGACATGATTAGATGCATTATGAAGTTGAATCACTACTACAAAAATGCTAATACTAGTTCTATTTACCAACCGCCTGTGATATGAGGAATATCACAGATGGTCCTATTTACCAACCGTCTGTGATATCTCACATATCATAGACGGTTGGTAACTAAAACCGTCTGTGATATCCCACCTATCACAGACGGTTGGTAAATAGAACCGTCTGTCATATTACACATATCACATACGGTTTCAACAAAAAACCGTCTGTATTGTGACTTATCATAGACGGTTTTTGAACCGTCTGTGATAACCGTCTGTTATCACAGACGTAAAAACACAGACGGTTGAAAAACCGTCTGTGATGAAGGTTTCGAACCGTCTATGATGAGGTTTTCTGTGGTAGTGAATGTTCCTGTTAATGCATCCTTCATTTGTTGCAATGGATGGAAGTGCTACAGAGACGTGAAGGAAAATAAGTTACATTCGGTCTGATCAAGGATATTTTAGACATTTCAAATTAAAAAGCCAACCAATCCATAAAAATCCAGATTGGCAAACACCCTCAGTTGGCTTAAAAGCTAGGTGCTTATAAGCTACTTAAGCCAAAAAAATTGGCTTTAAACTATAAATCAAGAAACACAAGCATAAACAAACATGGCCTAGTATGCTGCTGCCAGCTCCTCTCCCCACCCTCGTTGGCATCCTCGCCGAAGTTGAGCGGGCAGATGACACATCCGTTCTTCCTCTATACATAGCTATGGGTTTTAGACTCTTTTTTCCCTTTTGTTGCCTAACATAGGGATTTAGCATTTGTAGAAATTAAGTTTCATGTATTTAACTCTGACATATAAACCAAAGTTCTAGGCTCTTTCCTTGATAATAAATAAACCATAGATCTAGACCCTTCCCCGAAAAACTCGCCCGTGGGCCGCTGCAGATTCCAAATCATTAGGGATTATGCCTATATATAAAAAGGGAAAATTTGATGGATGCCAGTACCCAATTCAGAAATATGCCACTGCGTTACCTCTTCGAAATATACCACTGTCGAGTAAGCTTGTTTTGCCACTGTCGAGTAAGCTTGTTTAGAGATACACTATTATGGAGGAGAATACAACCCTTGTATTTCACACCATATTTTTGTATGGACCAAATATCCCCTGGCCTCAGTACCTGGTTTAGTCGAACCTCATCATCTCACCCGAGACATTTCCAATCCCCATCCCCATCTTCTCCTGAGCACATCATGGAACCCTAGGTGGAGGCGACCATGGAGGTCCGAGCGCCCGCATCCCCCATCCCCTCTGTACACCTCCACATCCCTTTTGTCCCCAGCAGGCACTGCTCCCACACTCCACGTCCCATCTAACTACCGCCGCTGGCCATTTGGAGCGTTCACTACCACAAATGGCTAATACTGGATGCCTCATCACAGACGGTTGACCAAAACTGTCTGTATTACATGCAACAACAGACAGTTTTAGTTTAGAGATTGTCTGTGTTACTAGCTGCGCAAAAAACCGTCTGTGAAGAGGTAATATCACAGACGGTTCATGATGAAAACTGTCTATGAAATATCACAGACGGTTCTTAACAATAACCTTCTGTGATATTTAGAAAAATCACAGACGGTTTTCAACAAACAACCGTCTGTGATACTTCACAAACGATTCTAAACATGAACCGTCTGTGATAATTGTAGACTTCATAGACAGTTTTTAATTATAACCGTCTGTGATAATATCCTTTCAACTCCCCGGTGAGTTTCTTCATCGCCCGATGAGTTTCTTCGTCACCATCGTCATCGATGCATCTCTTCGTCACATCAATGCCGCTTCAATGCCCCTTCGGCTCTTCGATGTGTCTCTTCGTCTCACACGTCGAATTTATTCCTTATTTTATAAAAAGGAACATCCACCATCAAAGATGATCATCATCCGATCCCTACATATAACTGTACTCTTTTAAAGCTGGTAGAAATGGCTCCCTCTTCTATTTCCTTGTCGCCGGTATTGATCGCCCACCTGGCCATACTGTACGAGCACCTCTCCGGCCGTATGTTGGCCGATGTGGCGGAAGGACACTGTTTGATCAATAGTGTCCTCACTCCTCTGTTAGAGGATTTGTCGAAGTAGATGGTGGCCACCTTCCGCCGTCTTGACATCCTCCTCCGCCACGTCTTCCGGGTGATCTCCCACTTCCGGCTAGTTTACCGTGTCATCGATGTGGTCCTCCACAATGACGTTGCACGTCTTCAGGAGGCTCACCGTCACTTGGACTACTTAATCGAGGCGGCGGACGACCGAGTCGACCATGCTGAGACCCCTCAAGCAAGGGAAGAGAGTATATGGGCTCAATTCTTCTTGATTCAGCAGTCCAAGGGTCTTTGGGAGATACTCAAACGAGCGCGTCAGCGGGTGGACACATTTCAAGCTTCATTCACTCACGAACCATCTGATGCCGCCACCGCCACCTACGAAGTTTTGAAGACGGAGATAGCAGCCTACCTCCGCCACTAGAAAAACTTTGTTTATTTAGGTTTCTACTTTTTTAATCTTTGTAAGAAGCGAGAGCGGCCACGCTGTTTGGTCATATGTAAATTCTAAATGAAAAAAATCTAGTTTGGAGGTGATCAAATTACTATATATTATATGTTGAACCATATATATATATATCACAGATGGTTTAGTGAAATAAATATCCGTCTGTGATATGTATCATAGTTAAAGCAAATTTTCAACAGTATTTAAATGACAAAATTGACATATAAATATGTAATTTCTTCATGTCATGTAAATATATACATGATATTATATATGCTCAAAATATAGAACTTTGAACAACCATATCACAGACGATTCTATTATGGAACCGTCTGTGATATGGTCTCATATCACAGACAGTTCTATAATGGAATCATCAGTGATATGAGACCATATCACAGACGGTTCTATTATGGAACCGTCTGTGATAAGTGTCACTAACGGTTCCATAATAGAACCGTCTGTGATATCCCTTTATTAATAACAGCCAACGCGCTATGGTTTATGCCCTAACTCATCACTCTCTAGTGCCCTTACTCTCGCCTGTTCCCCTCCCCATCGCGCTAGGGTTCAAGACTTTGGGCTCCCGCATCACGCCTCCCCCGTCGCTGATTCGACCTTGCCGCCGCCCGAATCGAGCTCGTCCTGCCATCTCCCCTACTCAATCGACCTGCCACCATCTCCCCCGCCGAATCGAGCTTGTCCCACCATCTACGCTGCCGAATCGAGGTACGCCGCTCCGCTCTGCTCCCGCGCCTCTGACCTCCCCTCTCTACTCCCCCTCCCATGCCACTGCCTTCCCCGCTCTGCTCCCCTCCTGGTGGTTGCTTGCTTTGCCTGAGGTTTGCGCATGGGGCTCTCCCTCCGGTTGCCTCTCCTACAGTTTGATTTTTATGCTTTAGCATTAAGTGGTGTTATGATGTTTGGTTGATTTATGCATAGTAGGGAGATGGATATCGACTGTGCTGGTGGTGGTGTGTTGCCGCCGTTGCCGCGTCGCACTAAGGTAAACTACTCCTCTTTATTCTCTATCCTATTCCCTTCCCTTCCCTTTGCTTTGTGATAGTGTTGGTGATGATATGGATGATACTGCCAGTGTGGCATGAGCCCTTGAGTAGCATTGAGTGGTGTTCTGATATACTTGTATTGTTTCGAGCATGCAATTTATACATTCTGATATATTTGTTGTCCTACATCACAGTTGATAGTATCTTGATAGATTTTGTTCCCGTATAATAAGTTAATTTTGGTTGATTTGCTTGAACTAGTCTGAATATATTAACAAATTTTAATCTTGTGCAATTAGCCTTCTAAGAGCAATAATCAATCTTTTTAATCTTACCTTTGTTTGCGTAATCAACTAGCCTCTTGTCATTCAACTAGTATCTCGTCATTCATTTCACCTTTGCCACGTACGTTCTACCATTCCATTCCCGATCTCTTCTCTATAAAGTCTCTAAGTAGTGTGCTTGTGCCTTTAAAATTGCATTGTGCCTTTAAAATTATATATATATATATATATATATATATATATATATATATATATATATATATATATATATATATATATGTTATTGTAGTCCTCACCACTTTTGGGGGTCATCCACACAGCATGAGGACAATAAGACAGCAGCCATGGGCAACTTCATTGAGCCCATGCAAGTTTAAGAAGCATGGCTGCCGGAGAGCGTCAGGACATCCAATTATCTGGATGTCGTCGATAGGTAATTGGACGTCGCTATGTTCAGAAAGTGACATGGACGCGCAGGTACTCCGACTGGGAAGTGGCTTCATGTATTAGCAACCAACCGTTCCTTGATGTCAAGTCACGGTAGAACTTAGAGGCACTTCCCAGTCGGAGTACCTGAGCGTCCACGTCATTTTCTGAACATAGCGACGTCCAATTACCTATCGACGACATCCAGGTAATTGGATTCCTGACGCTCTTCTGGCATGGGGGACTACAAACAATATATATATATATATATATATATATATATATATATATATATATATATATATATATATATATATATATATATATATATATGATGTCAATTTTAAAGGCACAAGCAGCCACTGCTTGGAGACTTTATAGAGAAAAGTTATCGCAGACGGTTTCAGCTACAAACCGTCTATAGAGAAAAGTTATCATAGACGGTTTCAGCTACAAACCGTGTAACACCCCAGCCCAACATGTGATGAACTATTGTCGTCCCGATCTTTCGATGAGAAGGATAAATTTCGATTGGATGATGATCAACTCTCACGATCCAGGATACGAACGCAGTACGTACGAACCAAGCAATCGCTGAACTAATCACCAAGTCGTTATCAACCGTGCCAAAGACCCGATTGACCTGATCACAAGGATCAATTCCTGCAAGCAATCGAAGAACAAGCAAGAACAAAGTAACAAGCAATCTGAATTGCAAATATATAATTGAGTTCAAAAGGTGGGATTCCGGAGAGGTTCTTTACGGTTGGTCTAGTCGACACAAGCGAAGAACAAGAGTTTTCACAATGGAAAAACTAAGCAAACAAAATCCACCCAACCCTAATGGCGGCGGCCACTATGTATAGGAGGGAGAGGTGAAAGAAGGGGGCGATGGTACTGTTCACATGTGAATAGTAATCACATGAACAGTATGGGCCGCCTAGGGTTACAAGGCCCATGGGCCCAAGTTCGACTCAAAAACAGCCTCTGACTCTTTTGATGATTGCGGTGCGCTCGAAAGGAATTTGGAGGTGAGGCCAGATCCATTGAAAAGAGGACGAATAAGTTTTCAATCAAGTACTCGTGGACCTCCAACAGACTCCGTATGTGAAAGATATGTCTGTTTTAAGTTGGTGTTGTCAAGCTGATTCCGGAGGCCGAACTGGATTCCAAAACGGGTCCAGCTCGAACTGCTTGCTTGTCTTGGACCAAAAGTGACATAACGCTGCACATATATATATTTCATCATTAGGTAGCATCATATAGTTCATATAATATAAAGACACTCCTAAAAACAAGCTCACCTGATAATTTAAGTGAAGCGTACGAGCTCTTATACTTGGAACAGTAAGCATAGCAAATATGGTTGTATCCATAGGGGTCATGTCCTCATTATCCTCCCTTTCTTGAAAACAAAGCCGTCCTCGGCTTTTGATAAGCTGAAAATGGGGTAACAAAGAAGCCAATGTGTATGCATGGTATATGTATATGTAAATGCATTTTAACGGTTCTTCGTTGTTGCACAATTAATGTTAGACGACAGCAAAGAATCATAAAAGATCATTGTATTATTACCCCAAGAATAATCATATATGTTAATGAGCAAAACAAAATTTCTCACATAGCAATTATTGCAACTAGTTTTGCAAATATAAGTGAAGTATTTATGCAATTCAACTCTCTGAAGTTGTAAACTTGCAGTGGTAGCACATATGGGCAAATCTACAACTTTTGGAATCAAACAAAGTTCATCCATATTATCAGATTTCAATCGAGCAATAGCAAATTCAACTAGCAAAGGTGAAAGGATGTGTAAATTCTTCCATACATCAACATCTTGATGCAGATTGTCCATACTAGATGGTGTAATAAGAGATAAACACATGGGCATTGAATGATCACTAAATTTTAATTTTCTCTCATAACGAACAAGATTCGGCACATAAGAATTGTTGTTTAAAACAGTAAGCTTCAATTCATCCATGTAATCACAAGTTATGCATATTCGATAAACAAGAAATTGATTGTCTACACCATAATCTCCAATCAAATTAAACTTATACCCAGGGATGTAGGCACTAGACAAGCATTTTGAACATGCGATTTCAGAAACTTTCTCCTTAGCATGTGATAATTTCATAGGTGAATCCAACATAATGTAACACAAAGAATCAGTAGGAGAAATTCTAGTCAAAAATTCTTTATGTCTAACCAATTCCACATGATCATTATATGTGATTAACTCATCACATGAATCACTCAAAATAGCAGGCAATTCAATTATTTCATCACATGGTGCACTCAAGTCAGCAGGTAAATCAACAATTTTATCACATGGTGCACTCAAATCAATGCAGTCTATATTCTCTACTTGAAATATGTGCATATCAGAATTGTTTTCCACTAATTTTTGCTCTAAAATAGCATGAACAGTGGACAATTGTAGTTCTTCACAAGCATACTCACCTTGAGTGGTGATAGCACCATAATCTTTACCTTTTTGGCTCTCCTCAGATGATGTAGGTGTATCCATCTCCTTATCTTCCTTCTTAACCAATAGAGTCGATGGTTCAATCAGCTCATTCTCCTCTTTGGCATGGTTCTCAACTTTCTGCAAATTGTTAGTCATAGAAAAAGACACAAACATAGGTTTGTTCTCATGTTCTCTATCATCAAGCATTATCAATTTCTCTTCAATCTGACGTTCAACCTTACAAGCAAGTATAAACAAATGAGGGAGGGAATTATATTCTTTGTGAACAAGAATGTCCTGAATTTCTTGATTAAGCCCACTTAAGAATCTATTCTCCGTAGCTTCAGCATGTTCCTCTAAGCCACAACGCAACAAACGAGTTTTCAATTCATGATAGTATTCCCTTACAGTTCGACTACGTTGTAATCTAGCTAACAAATAATCAGCATGATATTTAGGGACAAATTCATCTCTCAAAAGTTTCTTTAATGCATGTCAAGTTTGAGGCACTCTTCCATGTCTACGTAAATGTTTCCACCAAAGTATTGCATCTTCAACAAAAACACTAGTGACAGCTTTAATCTTTTGCCTATCAGACAAATCATAATATTCAAATTCTTTGTCTAAAGCTATCTCCCAGTCAATATAGGCATCAGGATCAAATTTACCAGCAAAAGAAGGCACAGTGAGTTTAGTTTTACCAGATGTACAATCACGTTTATGTACCTCCCGTGGTGGATAATCGCGTCTCAAGCGTGCATCTTCCTCGTGGACTTTCTTGCGCTCCCGTTTAATGGCTCGAAGAAGACGTAGATCTATCTTGTAATCATCCCGTGAACCTGCCATAGTTAGTAGAAAACAAAGGAACAAATCGTAGTGTATATGTCCCTATGAACTACTAGGTTCTGGAGTTTTCAACAGTCGCTCACACTCAAGCTTTTATCAAGTTCTTACAAGCTCTTACCAATGTAGCAAGGAAGTGGTACAACCGGTGGCTGGTTCGTGATACTCTCACCTGTGAATAGTCCAACGATTGCGAGGAATGACACCTGCTGAGTTAGTAGGAAGTGGAGCTTGGAAGGCTTCAATATGGTAGCAAGGATTAGCAACAATCAAATCAGTAATGCTAGTTGAAAAATTGTTCAAAGCACTAGTCAATGTTGCTGATCCTAGCCTAATCAAAGCAAGTTAATCAAAGCCTGATGCAGAGAAGTGTATGTACGCACACGCAATGATCAATATGACTTGATGTAAGCAAAGGAGAACCTCACAACAAGTGCTAGGAGAGACGCTAGCCAACTACTCAAACTTCTGTAAGGGGCACAAAATTGTTCGCACGACGTAGAGCACAAAAGACAGCAATATCGGTGCAATACAAACAACCCTCTAGATTGAGTAGAAACAATAGCTAGTCTCAAATGATGAAAATGCAAAGTTTTATATGGATTATATATGCTTGTTTGAAAGGTTTCGACGAGATATACAACTTTGCAGTTGAGGCGAACTCCAAATTCCGAAAGGAATTTCGAAAGAAACGGCAAAAACAGAAACCGAAAACTTGCGACGCAACTTTAGGGCCGAAGATGGCCGATTTTGGGGGACCTGGAGGGCGACTAGTGGCTTATATGGAAAAGATGCATCTCGTCTTAGCTTAGAAACGAGCACAACAACATCGAAAACGGACACCGTATGCAAAAGTTATGTCCGTTTTACTGAAGGTGCCTCGGAAACGGAATCCTACTCGGACTCGAAACCGTCTCGGGTTCAAATTTGAAATTGTTATATCTTTCAAACCCGTGAGCCAAACTTGCTGAATTTTTTTTTGGAAGCTTTTGGTTATATGTAGAAGGTCTCCACCAATTTTCACTAGTTTTGGCAAAAATTTTCCATGCTTTTCAATTTATCGGGAAGGTGGACACCTTTTTTTTGTCCTCTTTTTTCTTCTCTTGAACCAGAAAATAACTCTTGGTTAGGGTTTGAAACTGAAATTGGAAAACAAATCTCTTTTCTTCTCCTTCCAAAACCAAAAACAAATAGATTAGGGTTTGATTGCCGCGGCAGCCAAAAGGTACGGCGGCAGGCGTTTTCGGCTGCCACGGCAGGATGTGGCAGCGGCGGTGGCAGGGCGCGCTGCTGGCTGACGCGACAGGCATTGTGGCTGCCACGACAGTGATTGGCAGCGCCGGAGGCGACAGGGCGCGTAAGTGGCTGCCACGGCAGATATTGGCAGCCGATGTGGTTGCTGCGGCAGAAGCCAAGGGGGCTACGGCAGGGGATGTGTTGTGGTTGCCACGGCAGCGGAAGGAAATCAGTAGCAGGCGCTGCGGTTGCCCCGGTCAGCGAGAGGAATCAGTGGCAGAGCAAGATGCGTGCCGCGGTGGCAAGATGCGTGTCGTGGCAGCGGCGGCAGGCTGTTTTTGGTGCCGCGGCAGGAAGCGGTAGCGGCGACAAGATGCGTACCGCGGCAGCGAGAGGCGGCGGCGGTAGGCCTTTTTTTGTGTGCCGCGGCAGGGATTGGCGGCGGCGGCAGAGATTGTAGTTGTCGCGGTAGCATTGGTAGGAGGTTTTGGTTGCCGCGGCAGCGATGGCAGGCGGTTTTGGTTGCTGCGGCAGGAAGTGTCAGCGGCGCAGAGATTGTGGTTGCCGTGGCAGCGAGCGACAGGAGATTGTTTGGCGCGAAGTTGGACACAATGATGAAGCTACGCAAAGGAAACACGAAGATCAAGATGCAAACTAGACAATGACGAACTAGACTCCAACTAAACTAGAGATCAACAACTAGACACGTGATGCAACCAAAAATTCAACAAGCAAAAACTGAAAAGAAAAATTGCAATGGCACAGATTGGTTTGGACAGGATGACTAACCCTATATTTTTTTATTATTTTTGTGGCTTGTGGACTATAGGAAAAAAAAATTCTCACCGAAGAATTGTAGCTCTGATACCACTTGATGAACTGTTGTCGTCCCGATCTTTCGATGAGAATGATAAATTTTGATTAGATGATGATCAACTCTCACGATCCAAGATACGAACGCAGTACGTACGAGCCAAGCAATCGCTGAACTAATTACCAAGTCATTATCAACCGTGCCAAAGACCCGATTGACCTGATCACGAGGATCAATTCCTGCAAGCAATCGAAGAACAAGCAAGAACAAAGTAACGAGTAATCTGAATTGCAAATATATAATTGAGTTCAAAAGGTGGGATTCCGCAGAGGTTCTTTACGGTTGGTCTAGTCGACACAAGCGAAGAACAAGAGTTTTCACAATGGAAAAATTAAGCAAACGAAATCCACCCAACCCTAATAGCGGCGGCCACTATGTATAGGAGGGAGAGGTGAAAGAAGGGGGCGGTGGTACTGTTCACATGTGAATAGTAACCACGTGAATAGTATGGGCCGCCTAGGGTTACAAGGCCCATGGGCCCAAGTTCGACTCAAAAACAGCCTCTGACTCTTTTGACGATAGCGGTACGCTCGAAAGGAATTTGGAGTTGAGGCTAGATCCATTGAAAAGAGGACAAAATACGCTTTCAATCAAGTACTCGTGGACCTCCAACGGACTCCGTATGTGAAAGATATGTCTGTTTTAAGTTGATGTTGTCAAGCTGATTCCGGAGGCCGAACTGGATTCCAAAACGGGTCCAGCTCGAACTGCTTGCTTGTCTTGGACCAAAAGTGACATAACGCTGCACATATATATATTTCATCATTAGGTAGCATCATATAGTTCATATAATATAAAGATACTCCTAAAAACAAGCTCACCTGATAATTTAAGTGAAGCGTACGAGCTCTTATACTTGGAACAGTAAGCATAGCAAATATGGTTGTATCCATTGGGGTCATGCCCTCATCAACATGAGCCTGGAATGCTACTAAAAAAATAAAACTAAAACTTCTTACTTAATTTCGGTAGAACCTCTTTTGTATAATTAACCATACCAGAGGTTCTAACAAGCATTTATTTCATAATTCAATAATCCAAACATCCAATTTAAAACATAATCAAAATGTATCCAAAATATGCTATTCAGTGCAATTACAAATCATCCAAACATATGGCATAATCATAATAAGTCATTTAAGCAGTTTGATCAAATACTAAATCATCATCCAATTTATTCAACTGTGAATGGTACGTGGCAGTGTGCATCTAAACTTATGACTATTCCCTCCCATGCATGCCTTTCTTGTAAGGTGTACCTAAAAACACAAACAACAGCAAGAGTGAGTGCAAGATTCAGCAAAGTACAATTAGTGAGACAATAACATTCACAACCATAATATCATCATCCATCACGATTCTCTTTAACGTCCAATTCATATGCACATGCAATGCTCAATGCATCCTTTCTCTTTGACTCTCTTTGTATTTTACTAGTAATGCAGGGTATGCAACCATCGCTACATACCCATGCTTGTGCTCGCAAGCGCAGGACCAAGAGCCCATACTCCGCAAGTATGGGGATCACAAGCCCACATTCCACAAGTGTGGGGACCACAAGCCCATCATATACATGACGGGACCTCAAATCATTTCTTGGTCACCATGTGACCAAGCCTCAAATATGATGACATGATGCACTTGTACAATATCTCTATCCATCATTAACATGTAAATACAGCGACAACATGCATGAATAAAACTTACTTATACTTCTAGCATTCATGATCATTGACACTCATAACATTCTAGCATCCATGAATAGCGTATACATTCATAATACTAGCAAACATGAACAATCACTCATGAATAATCTAGCACTAACTGTACTTGCCTCAACCGTGCGAAGCTTGATGATGCAGAGAGGGCGTTGCCCCCAAAATCAAACCACTCTTGAAGAACTCACTGTCGAACACGATGAACACCACGCGATCCCTCTTCCTTCTCTTCTCCCTTCTCCCCCTTCATCTTCCTTTCTCTTCCCTTCTTCCTTGGCCAACGGCAAGGGGGCGACAAGGCTTGGCCAAGGAGGACAGCATGGAGGGGGCGATAGCAATGGGGGCGTGCTACAGTAACAGCGGCGACACTATAACACGGTGGTACTGTAGCAAAGCTAGGGCTTCCCACTCTTATATGGCCAGCTGCCCCTCCCCCTTGGGCCTAAATGCTGCGGGCCGAGAGCCCACATCCCAAGTTGTCTGAAATACTAAAAACCCTGAAACATATGTTAAATCCACTCTCTCAAATTGGTTCTCCTCTCTAAAGTCTTTCTTCTCATTTAAATATATTTGGGGTATTACAAACCGTCTGTGATATATGAATCATCACAGACGGTTTCAGCTACAAACCGTCTGTGATAGTTCTTGACGAGGATCTAATAATCCTCATTTTACTATTAGTCTGTAATTACGTAGTATGGGTAAATATGACGTCACACAGCTATTGAGTATACCCCTTACAATGCTAAGGGAGAAATCAATCAGGTGGTCGTAAGTTTTTCTACGATCACCCCCATAGTCGTTGGTTCCCCTATGACTACCGTGTAATCATATGCAATTACCTTCGGTCATAAGTCTTTCTACGACCAGTATCAAGTTGTAAGCTTTTCTACAACTACTCCCTGGTTGTAAGTCTTTTTACGACCAGTCCTGCCACGACTTCTCCATAGATAACTGGGTCCACTCGCCAGTAGACCCTATTAACTGTGAGATCTGAGCAGTCAAGATACGTAGTTATTCTCTGGAATAACTACAGATAACTTACCATTATCTCTGATTGATAACCGTCAGGAAACATGGGAAGGTTACTACTCCGGTGATTACTCTCATTATTACGGAATAATGAGCGCTTCCTGACCTGGAACGACAACCTCCCTCACTGTATATTATATGAATACCCAATACAATACTCCTTACGGTGTTTCTTTCAAAGAGGAAAGGGAGAGCTTTTGGAGAGATAATCAGTAGCAATATTAGCGCAAGTCTTTCCGCTGATTGTAACCAGGATACCCAATACAATACCCACAGGAGTAAGGTTGTTATTCTCCCTGGAGAAGGCCCGAACCTTTATAAAAATCCTTGTGTCTTTTCTATCTGCGTGATCAATTGTGGAGGCCCCGAATCAAATAATCTTTACGTAAGATCGGTTCTAAAACATCGACAGTTGGCGCCGTCTGTGGGGATATTCTCGTAATTCCTTATCAATAGTTCTTTCTTTTCTCTTTGATGCTTCCATGGCAGGAGAGTGGAACGAGGAGAACTAGTTCGACTTGGCCGATTACGCAGACGTCGACATGGATGTCGGTTTCGATTACGAGCCGAGTATCGAATCATCTGACGGTATTGCCACCTCTGGAGATCTTCTATCAGATCTTGGAGACCGCACCACCGCCGAAGTTGAGGAGGGATCCTTAGCCCCACAACAGTACGCCCAACTGAGGGACCAACTTCCTCAGAGGGCAAGGGTCAACACGACCGCGAACAGGGAGGTCCTAAGACAGACTCATAACACAACGAGAGTTTTCCCTCTGAGTGTTCGAGTCCCCTTAAGGCAGTACGACCTGGCGAGACAAGTTCTGGAAGCCATCATTCCAGAGCTTCATCGGCACCTGATGGTCCTTTTCTCTCCGGATAATCCCATAGAGGAGGGAATCAAACACACTTTTCCAACAGGTACAACCATTCCATCGTAGGACACACCTGCAGACGGAGACGGTTATAACCCGGAGTTCCCCTTCCTAGAGGGGTTTACTCCAAATCGCCAGATGGTGTCTCTCGACTACTCCGCAAGCGAGGAGGCCTCGAGTGCAAGTGGAGGTCATCAACGGGAGGTCTTCGCCATTCCCTCTGATAAGAATCATTCTCCTAGAGGTAGGACTGACGATGCTCCCCGACGGGCACACATTACGTCCCCTCATGGCAATGGTAAGGGCACCACCGCTGGCGAACGAGATGAACACTTTGATGAACGTGAGGGAAATCCTCAACATTCTCACACTCCGTTGAAACCAACTCAAGGGTCTGATATGAATGATTCTAAGACAACTCGACGAAGAAATATAGCGACTCAGAAAAATATCTCTAGACGCGCTTATTTCCAGTCAGAAGAGGCTCAGGAGCTCCAGCACATCAATGACTTGCTAGAGAATCCAACTCAAGAGCTCGCTCGAGCACCAGGCTACGATCTCTTTGCTGAAGAGATCACACGAAGGCTTCAGAACACGATGGCAAGACTCAAGCGTCCTCGTCGACATCAACCTAGAAGTCGTAGTAGTACGACTCCATCTTCTGCCAGCCATTCGAACAACTCGTCACATGGAGGATGACATGATCATCGATCACGTCACTCTCCTGATTTGAGGAAGGCTCGTCTAACATCTGGAGATCGACAATCCCCCAGGAGAGGTGATCTTTCACCACTTCAGGGACGAGATCTGCGGCAGCAGACGAAATACGAGGAGTATTTCCCTCGTAAGACTGAGTCCTACCATAGGTCCAGCCCACCTGTGACTGGGTATCATCGAGTACGATCACCGGTGACATTAACCCTTCTTTCCTGTAAAGAAGGTGCCAAGAAGTTATCTCAGGATGTTGGGCGTTTTCACCCGATCTCTGAGCAGTTCGCTAGCCACCTCATTTTCGACCAGCAAACATGGAGAAATTCGATGGAACCCAAATTCCCATTGAATTCCTCCAGATCTACACAACCGCTATCCGAGCAGCAGGAGGAGAAGAGCATGTAATGGTGAATTACCTTTCGACTGTGCTTGAAGGATTTGCTTGATCATGACTTTTAAACCAGTCATTCGAGTCGATCTACTCATGGCAGCACCTCTGCGACCTTCTGCTGACGAACTTTTAGGGTACCTACAACCGCCCTGGAAAGGAGGACGACTTGCACCGGATAAGACAGAACGATCATGAGACTCTGCGTCAATTCATCAGGCGCTTTAGTTAGGTTCGTAATTCTATTCCAGAAGTTTCTGACTCGTCTGTGATTAGGGCTTTCAAGTAGGGAGTCCACAGCAGAAGGATAACAGAGGATGTAGCTTTGAATCCTCCTGCCACTGTTGCCGAACTCTTTGAGATGGCCGATAGATATGCGACTGCCGCTGAAGCAGTCGAGTGGAACAACTCTATTGACTGCGAAGACAATATCCCTCAAGAGGCAGGCGAAAGTGGTAAGAAAAAGGATAAAAAGGCTAAGAAATCCAAGAACAAGGCGAAGAGACACAAGTCTCCAGCTACTGGTTCTAAGGAGGTCCTGGTCGTAAGCGACAAAGAGCCACGTAACTCTAAGTAAAATTCTGATCGAGGCAAAGGTAAGCACCAAGATCGGAAGAATGACAAACCCAGGTAGTGTCCTTTTCACAAAAAAGAAGGGCATGACTTTCGCAACTGCCGAGTTTTTCTATGAAAACTTGAAGACTATTACTCTGGCAAATGGCCACTTCCTACTCTTGAACAGGTAGGTCAAACAAGTGAACGAAAGGAATCGGATGACGAGGAGGAGATACCGTTTCAGGATCCACAACACACCATCGATCAAATCTATGGAGGATCATCAGCATATGAGTCAAGACGACAGCTTAAGGCTGTCGAGCATGAGGTAAACACAGTCGACTCTCCTCTTGTCAATAAATTACCGAAGTGGTCGGAAGTCACCATCACTTTCGAGAAAGGTGACTGCCGATCCCTTCGACTAGACCAGGTAGATTTTCTATTGTGGTCGAACCTACCATCAACAATTGTCAAGTAAATCGAGTTTTGGTGGATGGTGGGAGCTCGTTAAACATACTGTTTACGAGTACCCTGGATGAGATGCAGGTTCCCAGGACAAAGGTAAGGCCGGTATGATACTCTTTCTATGGATTCGTACGGGGGTCTTTGGCCAAACCAATTGACCAAGTTTCTCTTCCTTTAATATTTCGTTCACCAGGTAATTTCATGACAGAGAAGATCTCCTTTGACGTGGTCGATTTTGATACAGTGTATAATGCCATACTCGGACGACCAACTTTGGCAAAATTCTTAATAGCTACTCACTATGGGTATCAATGTCTTAAGATGCTAGGTCCCAAAGGAGTAATCACAATTTATTTTGACAAGAAGATAGTGCATTCCTGCGACCGTCGGTCCCTCGAGATGGTTGGACAGATACCAACTCGAGACGAAAGTCAGCCTTCGGCTAGCAAGTCGAAGCCTAAAGCTGCACCAAAGCCGAACGACCAAGTCAAAGAGGTTCCTTTGAACGCGGAGGAGCCCTCGAAGACTGTTCACATCGGGGATTCTTCCGACCCCAAATAGGAAGACGCCTCATCACTTTCCTCCGAGCAAACGCAGATGTCTTCGCGTGGCAAGTATCCAACATGCCCGGAGTCCCCAGGGAAGTGATCGAGCACAGGCTAGCCTTACGGCCTGACAAAGTACCCATAAAACAGAAGTTACGGAGATTTTTCCCTGATCGACGAGATGCTATTAGGTTAGAATTGGACAAGTTACTCAAAGCAGGCTTCATAAGAGAAGTCAACCACCCAGAGTGGTTGGCCAACCTGTAATGGTTAGGAAGTCAAACGGCAAATGGCGTATGTGCGTAGACTTCATTGATCTTAATAAATCTTGTCCAAAAGATGATTTCCCTTTACCTCATATCGATCAGTTGGTTGACCCTACTGCTGGATGCAAAATGTTAAGCTTTCTAGATGCATACTCTAGTTACCACCAGATCAATATGTGTCGAGAAGATAAAGAAAAGACCGCATTCATTACACCATTTGGAATATTTTGCTATGTCAAAATGCCATTTGGTTTAAAGAATGTTGGAGTTTCTTTTCAGCACTTGATGCAAACGACTTTTGCACCTCAACTAGGCCGAAATTTGGAAGCCTATGTTGATGATCTAGTCGTTAAAAGTAGCAAACGGCTTAATCATATTGCAGACTTGCAAGAAACATTCGATAACCTTAGAAAACACCACCTGAAGCTCAACCCTGAGAAGTGTGTGTTCTGAGTCTCTTCAGGAAAATTGCTTGGGTTCCTGGTCTCTGCACGAGAAATCGATGCAAATCCTGAAAAGATAAATGCTATCATGCAGATGCGCCCCCCCGACCACGAAAAAAGAAGTTTAGAAACTCATGGGGTGCACGACGGCATTAAGTCGTTTCATCGCACGCCTGGGAGATAAATGACTACCTTTTTCAAACTTCTAAGGAAGCATAAGGGTTTCGAGTGGTCAGAAGAGGCTAACGTAGCCTTTGAGGATGTCAAGAGGTATCTTACGAGTGCTCCTGTTCTGGTTTCTCCGAAACCAGGAGAGACGCTCTTAATTTATCTAGCTGCCATGCCACAGGTAGTGAGCGCGTACTGGTCGTAGAATGTGAAAACATACAACAACCAGTTTACTACGTTAGCGAAGTTTTACACGGGCCTAAGGAGCGTTACCCTTAGGTTCAAAAACTTCTATATGCCCTCCTTATGTCTTTGAGGAAACTACGATATTATTTTCAGGTGTACAAACTAGTTGTGCCGTCTGAGTTTCCGTTGGGAGCGATCCTCCAGAATAGAAAACAGCAGGACGCATGGCAAAATGGTCAGTCAAACTTGGAGAGTTTGACATCCATTTCGTGTCCCGAATGGCCATTAAATCCCAGATCATGGCAGACTTTGTCGCCGAATGGACAAATCCTGAACCTGTTTAGGATCCCCAGTACGATTCCCATGATCAGTGGATGATGTATTTTGATGGGTCACTTACTATAAGTGGTTCGGGGGCTGGGGTGGTCATAGAATCTCCTACCGGAGAGACCTTAAAGTATGTCATACAATTAAACTTTTAGGCCACTAGCAACGTAGCAGAATATGAAGGTTTGCTAGCTGGCATACAAGCCGTGAAAGCGCTCTCAATTCGTCGACTACTTGTGAGAGGAGACTCTCAACTAGTCGTGAATCAAGTTGGAAAAGTATACCAGTGCTCTAATCCGACTATGTCTCGGTACTTATCGGAAGTCCGAAAGTTAGAAAAACATTTTCTGGGCTTTGAGGTACAATTTATCCCTCGAAAGGATAATTTTCTCGCAGACCAACTTGCTGATATAGCTTCTTCCCGATCCATAGTACCAAAAGGAGTTTTTCTGGAGCAAGTCCAGAAACCGTCCCTAGTCGAAGAACTAGAGACGTCTCCTATTGAAACAGCCTCTCTAGAGTACGAGGATACTTGGATGACTCCCATCTACAAGTATCTTCAGACGGGTTCCGTACCCGACGACGATCTGGAGGCAGATCGATTATCCCGAACGGCCAAAATATATACTTTGGTCGAAGGTGTCCTCTACAAAAGAGACACTCAAGGGGTGCTCATGCGATGCATTCCACAGAGCGAAGGATTAAAACTCTTTCACGACATACACGGAGGCATCTGTGGGACTCATGCTTCCTACAGAATGTTGGTCGGCAAGGCCTTTCGACAAGGTTTCTATTGGCCAACAGCCCTCTACGATGCCAAGGATCTAGTTAAAAAATGTGTGCAATGCCAATCTCATAGCAGGCAAATACACCAACCAGCTTAGGCGTTACAAACAATCCCTCTGTCTTGGCCTTTTGCGACCTGGGGTCTCGATATCTTAGGACCGTTACCCAGAGCTCCAGGTGGATTTGAATTCCTTTTTGTGGCTATTGGCACATTCACAAAATGGATAAAAGCCGAACTTGTAACTGGGATAACAATAGAAGTAGCTAAAAGGTTTATGATGAGATGCGTGATAACTCGATTTGGGGTACCTAGTCGAATCATCACAGATAATGGCAAGCAATTTTCGAGCGCAAAATTTTAGGAATTTTGTGATGAGTTGGGTACCAAATTATGTTACGCTTCTGTTGCCCACCCCGAAAGCAACAGGGCGGTCGAAAGAGCGAATGGCCAAATAATGAAGAGAATTAAAACTCGAGTCTTCGACCAGCTTGTCAAGCGCTCGGGGGATTGGGTACAAGAATTACCCTCAGTATTATGGGCCATTCGTACAACTGTTAGTCGGGCTACAGGAGAAACACCTTTCTTTCTAGGTTTTGGTGTAGAAGCCATGCTTCCGCCAGAACTAAAGATCAGGTCAGCACGAGTCAAAAAATTTAACGACTCCGCCCAAGAACAACTTCAAGCGGACGACATCAACCTGCTCGAAGAAAAGAGGAACCAGGCCCTAATCCGTTCAGCAGTCTACCAACAAGCCCTGCACATATACTACGATCGTAAGGTCCAACCTCGCAGCCTTGCTGTACGTGACTTGGTATTGAGGCTTATCCAATCCCAGTCTAATCGGAATAAACTTTCCCACAAGTAGGAAGGTCCTTACTCTATGGTCGAAGTTACGCGTCCAGGTTCGGTATGACTAGCAATGGAGGATGGCGCGTTCTCTCAAACTCTTAGAACATCAACTAGTTACGCAAATTTTACATGTAACAAACCTCCACGACAATAAAGTATCAGGTTCTTTCTATCTTTATTATCTTTCTTTGAGTTTTGTTTTTATAATTTTTTTACCATATTTTATACGCTCAATTTCTCTTTACACTAGTCGGAGAAAGAACACAACAACTAGTCGAAGTCTCTTCTCTCTGCATGTGGTCCTGCTCGCTAGAAGGAGCTTCCTAGTATCGCCTTGTTCCTAACTTTTGCCGCCAACACAAAGTGTTTTGGGCTCAAAAACATGGTCGAAAAGTTTTTAAGCAAGTTCGTATTAGCTTAGTTTATTTATTCATTTCGAAAATTACTCTAAGAAGAGCGCACTTTTGAGATTTGTTCGACTGCTTTTGGTAAACTTGGTCGGTTTTAACTAGTCGAAGGAAGAAACACACCTAGTTGAAGCTTCTCCTCTCTACACGTGGTCCTGCCCACTAGAAGGAACTTCCTAGCATCGTCCTGTTTCCTACTTTTGCTACCAGGACAAACTTATCAGGTACATTAAAAAAGGTTGAACAAATTTTTTAAGGTCCTCTAGATGTTTGTTTTACTCAAGTTGTCATTATTGATTTGATTAATCTGGTAGGAGATGGTAACATCACCTAGTCGAAGTCTTTCCTTTCTGCACGTGGTCCTACCCACTAGAGGGAACTTCCTAGCGTTGATCCGTTTCCACTTTTTCGACTAGTGCAAGATAATCGAGAATCGAAAGCTATAAGTCGAACAAACCTCTCTGTTTTCAAAAACCCTTTCTTTACTATTTCCTTAGTTTATTCAAATAAACTAAGCAAATAATCGGGGACTAGGATAAAGTTATAAATATGACTTCAATTCTTAGTCTTGGTTTCCTTTTTCGATTCGTTATCTTACGAGTTACTAACTACTCTACAAGATGATTTGTTGGAAAAAGGAAGAAGGAATTACAGATATCTGGTCTAATTATTTTTTTTCTTTCATTATCTTATGAGTTACTAACTACTCTACGAGATGATTTGCAGGAAAAAAGAAAGACCATATATTTATACATCACCAAAAGGCTTGTCTTTACAGGTCCCTATTACAGACTACTCTAGCGATGGAGATCCTATTTGCATCTCCTTCACGACCTTCTTGCAGACCAACTGTATACCCTCAATTAACTGTTCTACTTCGGCTTCAGTGCAGTCGAAGTCAGCTTCAACCGAATGAGGGTTAAGGTTGGGGTCACAAGCTTTAAGCTTTGCTAAAACATAGTTTACAACTTCTTTGACCGCTTCCTTTATCGAGTCGTTCTGATTGGTCTTCAGAGTAGTCACCAACTCTTGCAAAGTACCGACTTGCTCCCCAATGGCACTCGTGTGAGCGGCTATCATGTCATCACGAGGTGTGACCTTTTCAGCATGTAGCCCATCGAGTACATTGTTCAAAAGCGAAATGTTGTCTTGAAAATTGATCTTCATTGACTTCATCTCCTCCTGGGTGCAAGTCGAAGCCTCATGGAGTCATTTTATTTCAACTAATCGCTCTGAAAGGAGTAAGGTTAGTCAGATAAAACGATTCTACGAGAAGAAAAAACTTAGTAGCAGGTACAGGATTACTAACCCATTAATTGAGAATCTAATTTCTCAATTTCTTGATCTTTGTCTTTTGCGATGCGAGTGATCTCACGGATGACCAAGGTTTTTTTTGAACCTCGATCTGAAGGGTCCCTACCTCGGCTTGAAGGGCCCTGGTCTCGACTTCTTTTTCTAAAAAAGAATGAGAAGTTAGGAAGGTGAAGATCAAGATAATAAGCAGTTGTAACCTCAAGGACGTACTTTTTATTTTTTTCCTGCAACTCTTGAGTCGTAGAATTGGCCTCCTGAAGCTTCTTCAGAAGGTTGGTGACCTCATCCCTTAACTTTTTCGTCTTGGCTTTTTCGAAGTTGAGCGAATCAGCTAAGGTCTTTTCGTCACTCTTAAACCTGAAAAAGTTAAGGGTAGACATGAATACAGAGACGAGTAGTCGTAAGTATTTCTGCGACTAACACGTGGTCGTAAGTTCTTCTATGATCACTTATGGTCGTAAGTTTTTCTACGACCAGTACCAAGTCGTAAGGTTTTCTATGACAATCCCCCTAAGCACTGAACGAGTAGTCAAAATATAAAATGATTACGAGTGTCGATTACTCACCACCTCTCTGCTTGCTCATAGAGTACTGCTTTTCTTGTCGTAGCTTGACAAGTTGTCGGTTGTACTTGCAAACCGTAGCAATTTGTTCCAAAGCTTTCTGCAAGAAAGAAAGGTAATAAGAAGCGAGGATAAAACCATACTTATAGGTATCGTTGGATACTTACTGTTGGAATTATGCCCTAGAGGCAATCATAGAGATGATTATATTATATTATGTTCATAACATTGGATAATGTGTTATCTTGTTCCTAGAATTATATCGTTAATATTTGTCATCAAGTATGTGACTTGATTGTGAAACTCTGTATTTCTACGATAATTATTCTTAAACGTTCCCTGGTCGGAAACATATGAGGACACATATGAATAGACTAGCATATGTATTGGTTGATGACCATGTTTCATAGGTCATAGATATGGAGATGTCAAACCAATAATATGGACACATGTTAGAGAACATAGTGTTGGATAAGACCCACCTTGAGACACTATTGAGATTGTTATAATTCTATGTGTCGTTAGTTGGTCTCAAGCAATGTTGATGTATAATACTTAGACCTGAGATCAGCATGGTTTTCTACATGTGTAATAGCACTCTTAGGGGCTGCCAAACGCTACTCCGTAATTGGGTAGTTATAAAGGTAGCTTTCGGGTATGCTATGAAACATGCGGAGGAATGTGACTGGTCGGATATGGGATTTTCCCCTCCTAACATAACGGGAGAGATATCTTTGGGCCCCTCGTTGTGGTCGAATAAAGAAAGTGCATGACCATGCCACAAGTGGTCGAAGTGTCGACCACATGAAGTTATTCGACACTTGATCGAGAAAGTATTGAACAGTCCATGGTTGACACCACATCTCACCTGGAGTTCAACCAGATGTCGTGAGGCAAAGGGAGAATACACAAGCATGTCGTTCAGTTCTCGTAGTCGTAGACTGGTCGAAGTCGTATGGAGATGCGAACTAGTCATAGACTACTCGAACATAATCACCAACTGGTCGTAAGGAGTTACAAACTGGTTGTAACTAATTATGGACTGGTCGTGACTAAGTACGAGCTGGTCATGAGTGATAAGGACCTGGTCGTAGATCATATTGCATTAAGGTTCATCCGATATATTCTGTGTGTGTTTGGGAATCGTTATGTGCTGCTAGGTACCGCTGACGACTCGTGATCGGGAAAGAGTTTTGAGTCACAACCGATTACACACGAACCTATAGGGTCACACACTTAAAGGGCAAGGATTTGATTTGGATGGAGATCCGAATTCTTATAGGCCACGAGTTCCTAATGGGCCACAGGTTGAGGACCCAATATGGATGCCTATATATAGAGGGGCGGTGGCATGGGGTATGATTGATCAATATTTCTGGAAGAAATCCTGAAACCCTAATAGCCACACTCTCCTCAACCATGCCGCCAGCGCTAGCACTCCTGCGCATGGTGTCCCTGCCCCGTACGTGTGGATACCTTGGAGGTGTTGTTGTGAAGCATCAGCACTAGGACGATCCGCGACTCACGACGTTTATCGGAGTAGGAGGAGAAGGCGCATGGCAAGTACGACTACGACTGCTTCAACTCGCTACATCGACTCTACTTCCGCTACGAGTCGGTGCGTCTAGTGGTAATCTCGTGATCTATTACTTGCGGTGGTTCCTTGGTTGCGCGATAAAAATTTTGTTTGTGCTATCGTAGCCTTCCCGCAATCCTTCACTTACATTCATGGTCGTCCGAGCGAACATGGAGACTATCCTCGTCGGATCTTTCAGCCCATCCATCTCCTCGACACGTCTCCACCAAACCCCTTTGAGACGTTCGTCATCGAAGACTTCCCCACAGTTGGGAATGCCACTGGGGTGAGGGACTCGGTCGCGAGATCTGTAGGCGGAAGATCCTACGATGGAAGTAGGGCCGAAGAAATCAGAGCAGAAGTTAAAATACTCTTCTTCTTCTAACTTTGTGATGGTAGCACCGCCTGGAGGACCAGAAGGAACGTCCTCGACAACCTCTTTACCGGTGCGGTGGTCGGAGCTCTCACCACCACCTTCTCCTGGCATCTCCTTCACGGCCTCCCTTGTCTCCACTTTCATCCCTACGACTGCCTCAGTGGTCGTAGCAACTTCAGCAACGATGATTTCTTCCACCATGGGAATGGTAGTTGGAACTTCAGCTACCGCCGCTGTCGCACCTTCATTGGCTGAAGAAGTAACAGCGGGCTTCTCAATAGAAACATCCATGGGGGCTGAAGGAGTTGGGCTAAGATCATAAAACGAAGAGCAAGTTAACTCATCAAAAACAAAGGGTAAATGTTGTTCTTACACTTTTGTTTTTTACATACCTCTACGTCCTGGACCTAACCGGGAACTTGGAATCAACCTTCCCAACGAAAGGTTTCTTCGACTTCTTCTCGACTACTGTTAGTCGAGATTCAATCAGGGGAACGGGAGTCACCTCTTCGTGACCCTCCTGACTCCCCGAGTGGCCGAGGTCCCTCTCGACCACTTCAAGAGCGTTGCTCCCCTCAACCTCGGGTTCTGCTGAAGCAGCGGTTTTCTTCACAAAAGACATGAAGCCCTTTCAGTTCTCCTTTTCTAGCTGCTTTATAAAGCCACGAGAAGTAGAAACTGCGAAAGTTTTGTTGTCGTAATAGAAGGGTACCTTGGCCTTGGGGGCTTTACGCTTAAGGGCTAAGGCAGCTTCCTCTACTTTTTCCCTCGCTGCAGCTTCCATGTATGCGGCGAATTGAGCAAAGGGGTTTACAACTCGACGCCTTTTGGTTGGAGGAGCTTTTGTTTGCTCCGCTTGCGCCGTCGCCCCAATGACCACCAATGCGACTTCCACGTCGTCTTGGCGGTCTTCTATGCTTACTTTCTGTTGAGATCAGGAAAAGAAAATGTTAAAGAACGTGGTCGTAAGTTTTTCTATGATCACTCACTCGTCGTAAGCTCTTCGTAAGTTTTTCTATGACCACTCACTGGTCGTAAGCTCTTCTACGACCAGCCTACAGTCGTAAGTTTTTCTATGACGAATCTTCAGTCGTAAATCTTTTTATGACTACAAAGACATAAAGATGAAGTCGATTTTCGATTACCTTTAGGTGCTCCACCTTTTCCTCCACGGACAAAACCACAAGAATTTGAGGAGCCGCCACATTTGACGGGCTTTTCTCACAGATGAGCTTGACGCGGGCGTCAACCTCTGCCTGTGAAAGATCTAAGCAAACAAATAGCATGGTCAGCAGACCAGATCAGGACTAACCAAGACTAGAGTCAAAAGTGAGAAATTCACTTACCCTCCTTGTAGTCCCTGGTCGGGTCTTCTTTCCCCGAGTACCTCCACATGGGAGGAACTTGTTTCTTCAGGGGACTGATGCGGCGCATGATAAAGTCCTTCACCATGTGCCATCCGGTAAGCCCCCCGCCTTCAAGTCTTTGATAGCTTGAATATAGGGGGCAATCCGGTCAAGATTCCTGGGAGTCAAATCTCAGGAGGAAATCCTCTCAGCGGCATTACCGATGGATGAGAGCCTATCTTCCTCGGTGACTTCCTAGTAAAATCACTTCTTCTTCCACCTAGGCCACGAAGACCGGGTGAACATCTGGATGTACTCCTTCAACTTCTCATCGTGAAGCTTCAAACCGCAACTCTTGGCGATTCCGACTTGCCGAGCCATCGCATAATAGTACTGAAAAAGCTCGAGGTCCGCCGGAATTCCCAGGTACGCCTCACACAAATACACGAATACACTTAACATTGTGATGGAATTAGGATCATGTTCACTAATTCCACCCCAAAGTGCTCAAGCACGAGTGTGAGGAAAGGATGAGCAGGCAATCGAAGGTCGCACTCACAGTACGCCTGGAAGACAGGGATTTGCCCCCTCCTCCCCCGACGGCCAATGTTGTCCAACTGCCGAAATCCACTTTACGAGTACCTTCTCAGGGATCTTCTCGGCATCAACCAATGCGTTCATCTTCGCCATATCCATCTCTGATTCCGCCCACTCAGAACCGATCCTAGCCATTTTCCTCATGAGAAGGAGGTTTGGATTTGGGAAAAGTTTCAAGAAAACACACAATTTTTTGCTGGCGGCGGAGGAGGTGAGAATGAGATGAACAGTTAGTTTGAATTGGGGAAAGGTAAGAACCCTAAAGTTACCGCTGCGGTCGTTATTATAACTGCACGCTTGAAATGAAACGCCGTGAAAACTCAACAGTTCCCACCGCTTCGGGAATTGCTCTAACGGACAGATCCTTTCAAATCTGCCTGTTCGAGAAAACCGAGGCTCTTTTCACACCTCAAGCGAAATTACCTTCTTGACCAAGTATATTTCTGGTCAAAAGAAATACCACTCTAAAATGCTTTACTTCCAATCATCGAACCACGATTACTCCGTAGTCGTAAGATTTTCTACGACTACCTCGTAGTCGTAAGATTTTCAGCAAAGTTCCTTGACCAAGTATATTTCTAGTCAAATGAAACATGTGTTGAAGAGTTTTTCCTTCAACCTTTACCTCACAACCACCTAGTGGTCGTAAGAGCATCTATGACTCCTTTTCCAAGTAAGTTATTTTCACTTGAAGCTGGGGGCTAGATGACGAGGATCTAATAATCCTCATTTTACTATTTGTTTGTAATTACGTAGTATGGGTAAATATGACATCACACAGCTATTGAGTATACCCCTTACAATGGTAAGGGAGAAATCAATCAGGTGGTCGTAAGATTTTCTACGATCACCCCCATAGTCATAGGTTCCCCTATGACTATCGCGTAATCGTAGGACGATTACCTACGGTCGTAAGTCTTTCTATGACCAGTATCAAGCCGTAAGCTTTTCTACGACTACTCCCTGGTCATAAGTCTTTCTACGACCAGTCCTGCCACGACTTCTCCACAGATAACTAGGTCTACTCGCCAATAGGCCCTATTAATTGTGAGATTTGAGCAGTCAAGATACGTAGTTATTTTCTAGAATAACTGCAGATAACTCACCATTATCCCGATTGATAACCGTCAGGCAACGTGGGGAGGTTACTACTCCAGTGATTACTCTCATTATTACGGAATAATGAGTAGCTCCTGACCTGGAACAACAACCTCCCTCACCGTATATTATAAATAGGTTTCTTTCAGAGAGGAAAGGGAGGACTTTTGGAGAGACAATCAGTAGCAATATTAGCGCAAGTCTTTCCGCTGATTGTAACCAGGATACCCAATACAATACCCACAGAAGTAGGGTTGTTATTCTCTCTAGAGAAGGCCCGAATCTGTATAAAAATCCCCGTGTCTTTTCTATCTGCGTGATCAATTGTGGAGACCCCCCGAATCAAACAATCTTTACGTAAGATCGGTTCTAAAACACTGACAGTTCTCTATCACAGACGGTTATTAACTTAGAACCGTCTATGACAGTATGCATCACAGACGGTTTAAAAACCATCTGTGATGACCTCATGTCATCACTGACCCATAAACTCAGACGGCTCACGAAACCATTTGTGATGACATTTTTGAATCGTCTGTGAAGATCTTTTCTGTAGTAGTGGTTGCTATTGTCAGAAATTGGTCTCTTGTTAATTTAGGATGCTGCATCGTTGTTCTGAATATTTGACATGCACGCTTACATAAATTTGGATTGTAGATACATTAGAAATTCAAGTGACATGCTAGTACCTGTTCTGAATATTTGACAAAAGATACATATCAATTCCATTATACTTTCATATGACAACCGCAACTAGCAAAAACATGCAGCTGTAGCTGCATTTCTTGCTTCTGAAAATTCATTTTCTGCCAAAACACCAACCAGTAGCTTCCAAACATCCAATTCAAGCACATGACCAACCATTTCTTGCTTCTGCGCATTCGTTTCATTCACAACCTCAATCATCTGATACCTCATCTCCCTACTAAGCCTTATAGTCTAAAGCACGAGAATCCATATTAGATATTCTCTCCCCCTGCAAAACAACAATCGTTGTAGTCTTGTCATTCCCTTGCCATTTGGCCATCCTATTCAATAGATCTAGGCAATGACCTTGTGAATATATCAACTGATAATCACAATATTTTTCTACCAAATTTATATCTCACTTTCCTCACAGGAATAGCGAGTATGCAGAATTTAGAGCGATGTTCTTTTTCATATTTACCCTTTCATATAACAACATATTGATCTTGTGCAATACAAGTACTATCCTCGTGGAGGTCCATAGGGGATATAGTTGTAGTACCTTATTATAGCTAGATAATATGTCTAGTCCCAATCATATTTGGCTTAACCCATGCAACTATCTTTGAGTGGTTCTCCCAAAGATTACATCCAACGTTTATCTGGTAGACGTTTAGGGGATGATTTTACCATCTCAGAGCATAATCAGTCCATGACTTGGCATAGTGGGGATAATATGATTTGCCAAAGTCTTACATGGCCACCAATGTCATCAATTCCTTCGAAGAATTTTAGAGGATACAACAACCGTTGCTACCATACCTTTTGGTATGTATATATGCACTTAATACAATCACGAATGCATGAGTCAAACCTGAACATTATTCGTGAAACATACTAGTGCCCTTACGTGGCATCCATGCACATACAATTTTATCCCTTTCTTTGAGGATATGCTTAATACCATCCAGTGGCATAGCATCATATCTTGTTAATATACATCAAGTTGGCATTATTGCAATATACAAGTACAGAATCTCATATTCAAATGGGTCAAGATAGCTCTTAATGCACTCTAATTAAGGATCATATGGTCATTGGTGTTCTTAGCACACAAGGTTAATTTCTATTAAACCTCTCTGCAATCATTGTAGGTGCGTTGACTGGTAATTCGAGTGATCCATCATGATCAACTGGACCTCTTGGTAGATATTAGATTTTTACCATCTTTCAGGTAAGCACCTACCTTTCTTGTGGTTCCACTGGCATTAATGTTAGATTCATTTGAACGTCATCCAATGACTTCTTTAATGAACACACAAGGACACAGATCATCCAACAATATGTACATGTTGCCTTTTCTATCCTTATCTCAGTGTGGACTTTAGAGCTCTACCGATGCTTTATTCATTGCATTTTATTATTTGCTACCGAAGATATTATGTATGTAATGGAACATTATCTCATTCCTCACGGGAGGAATATTAAGTCACTTTTTAGGACTTTCAAACCATCGCTTTACACCACCTGATGATGACCCATCATATTCAAATTCATAGATTCGATCTTAGCGATATTTGGTTTGACCTTAATTGCTTTTATTTGACCGTTTATTTGTGAGTACTCTACGGCAGAACTCTGTTGTAGTCATAAGCAATTATGGAGGCAAGATTGTCGTCGTTCTCCCATATGGATATCTCAATATTAACTAGATCTTTCATCATTTCCCAAATGATATATTATTGTTTGTTCAGCACTCCCAACACTATAAAGTGTGCGCACAAAAGTGTTGGGGTGTTCATCTTTACAATGAATCTATTGGTGAACTCTTTCACCTGATAGGCAAATCCTATCATAGGAGATTTAGGTAGTGATTTATCAATCATTTGACTTATGTTATCAGATCATGGATCCAAAGGTGTCCCTGTAAATCTTAGATCTTAAAAGCCGCAAGTGTCCTCGTAGATTTTTTAACACTTTTAAGTCCTTTTGCATGGGTGTACACGTATATGAGGATATCTCCACTCTATACATTACTCCTTTATATTATCTGGCAGACTATCCGCTTATCTTGCATGAGAGTATCTGAACTTCTAGTTCAGTTTGGCTAGTGTATTGGTTCTCTGCTCATAACCTTTACCGGGATTCCAAATATTTTTCACCATCCCATGAAAACATTGTGGCATTCCAAATATGGGCTTAATCCTCCCCTAATACCAGGATGATATCTTCAACGATTAGCGTATCAAAATCCCCTATCATGGTTTTAGATATTCATATCCATCACATGCTCATGATATTACGCTATGGTGGTGATTTATGCCGGGAATGTTCCACACACTAGCCGCAGGGGGTATATGTAGTGTATTAGACTTATTCTGAATGCACTGTCATGCAAAAAGATCCAAATTTTAGTTGATTATCCCCAATCTTTATTAGGCGACAATTTCTGTAATTTAAGGCCTCTTATAGAAGGATATGTATGCTATTCTTTGATGCCCAGAATCATACAATGAACATCAAACGATTTCAATGTAAATTTTTATCCATTCGGATGGATTGGATGTGATGATCCAAAAAATTGGGCTTTTAACTCAACGAGTTATAGCAATTTATTTCCTTAGGAGTATAATCGCTAATGGACAACATCCACTTAATGAGAGCACACCTCAAGACATGTGTCCACCTAGTGGAGGCATTGATCTGTACCATAAAGTTTATATATGGACCACACAGATAGGGGAGATTCGATGTCATGGCAGCATGAAATATTTAGTCCAATATATTTTCTCAATGCCCAACATGGCCCAATATTATCATACCAAACTCTGTATGATCTGGGGTCTTTTCAATTGCAACATGTTTACATTTGTTCAATAGAAATATGTTCTAACATAACAACATGTAAAGTATATAAAACAACGATATATACAGCTGGGATCATAATGAATAGAACATCAAAGATTGACCACTTAATGCCCAGAAGCATGGGAATAAATGTTCACCTAGGATAATAAATTGAATCACCCAATTGTCATAGTTTTTCTTCATGAACACACACATTCACCAAAAACCGGTGATTATCTCTATGTCCATCTCAAATCTAAGAACATAATTCTTAGTATGATATTTGGGAAATCAAGATCACTCATGATCAACATAATATTCTAGGTCACTATTTTGTTTGAGAGTTAAGATTGCTCCAAGCAAATCTTTATCGTTATTCATTCGTATTGATGATCTCCGAAATGCCGCCTGAGGTGGTTAAGTATAATAGGTTGATTCATTGCTCCAAGCAATATTGCCACTTAATAATTTGCTTAGGCTAATTAGGCTAATCATTGCCCCAGGAAATATTGCCTCTATCTTGACCTGAGGTTCCCCAAAGTATTTTGCCATACTTCATCATATTCATTGCCTTCTATTTGCCACTCCCAATTCCTCCCCTGGTCACGTCAACCTTTCAATTCCAAGTGCATATGCTCTAGGCATACATGGGAATCAATTCGGATCATACCATAGTGCATACTCCAAGGTACGTACCACATGTTGGTGTGAAGCATCAAGAGTGGAGATGGCAAATCCACATTTAGAGTGATCTCCTGGAGATCATATCCATTAGTGCGATCAAAGTGAGAGTGCTTTATTTAGGAATCCCAATTCCCTTTGCCACCTTTGGCCACATAGCACTAAGTGCTCACAGATCCATTGGAAACAATTTAGGCTAATTGCGTAATTTTTCCCTATCTTATTCCGAAACAATTTATGCTAATTGCGTAATTTTTCCATATATTATTCCATGCACTACTAGCAAAGAGAGTTATCGACAGATTGTTTAATTATGCTACAAGCATCAAGGCATCATAAATATATCTAAAGAGCAAGGAAATAATTTTCCAAAGTAGTAGATAAATTTCTATGAATTTCCATTTTTTTTCTTCAATTTTCTAAGCCCATAAAGTAATTCATGCAATTACTAACATGCACAAAATTAACTATTGGAATAAAATGTAAGTACGTAAAACTTACATGGTTTTATTCGTAAATTTCAGAGGTTGGAGACCTTCTGTGCGAATTCCAAAATCCAGATGTCCTTTTTCCACCTGATCCTTCACGGTACAGTAATCTCCAACCTTGTAAACCCTAGATAAAGCTTCTCCATCCGTGCACACCTCAGTGCAAGAACGAAGAACAAGATCAACAATGATCATCAAGCAAGAACTAGCATCACAACTAGCTCCATCACAACTAGATGAATTTCTGATGGAAAATTCATAAGAACACACTCATACCCGAGGTGGTCGCCATAACTTGGTTTTTCTGTTATCTATTAAACTGCAAAATAAGACTTCCTTTACAATGGGGGTCTACCGATGAATATATAGGGTCTTCCTTCTCTCCTTGGCTAGCCAAGGGAGTCCTCCTCCTAGGGGAATTCAGACAAGGCCCCTACTCCCTTCCCAATTCGGATGGGGGCTGAATCCCTTCCTCCCACTTGGTTTCGGCCATGTGGCCGAATAGCCTCTTTCTTTCTTATTTCTAAATTCTGAAATTAAACTACTCTAATTGCTGAAAATAAACTCCTAATCTATTTCCAATCCTTTTGTCATTTAGTTTTTGAATTTGCATTCATCTCAGACTTCAAAATTAACATTTCATGCTGGTTGGAAAGTTGGTCTATCATCAATCCGAATGCAATTCGGATCGCATTCTCCTTCTTCCTTCTAGCTTTCTTGATTTATTGTCGAAAAAGCTTCTCTTCTCCCTAGGATTTGGCTGAAGTGCCTGCGATGTTTCTTTTCTCCTCGGTTGGCTTCCCTCTTGCAGGAATCACATATCTTCGTACTTGGCCAATCTTCCCTATTTGCGATGCTCCTCCTCGACTCACTCCCTTAGTGTTGCATTTATTGTTTCCTGTCTAGGGCTGGCCCTCCCTTTGTCTTCGACCGGCAATGATTGCAAGCTATGCTTTCTCTCCCCTTGTCCAGCGAAGTGGTTCTCCTTGGTGACCCTTCTCCTTTACTTGCAATTCAGCTCCAACTAGGGATTTAGTGTTAGTTGGCAATTTAGAATCACTCACCAAGTTGGTAGATGCTCCTAGGGCCTCATCCTCCTCCCTTTCTTCAAGAAAAGACATTCTCATCTTTTGGGTAATCTTAGGAAGCTTCTTCGATATATCAAGCACTTGAACATGTTTAGGCTTCTTTTGTGCCACCACATCTATCTTGATGGCATCATCGGCTGTTGGTTTTAGCACTTGTTTCTTTCCACCATGAATAAAAGAATAGGTGTTGGATCTGCCCTCATAGGTAGCACTATGATCATATTGCCACGGTCATTCCAATAGCAAGTGGCATGCATCCATTAGTATAACATCACAATCCACCTTGTCAATGTAGCTCCCAATAACAAATGAAACACGTATCTTGTTTGTAATTTTAAGCCTTCTAGAGTTGTATAACCACTCCACGTAGTGCGGTTCTGGATGCCTCTATGCAGATAGCCCCAAAGCATGCACCGAATCCTTGCTAATAACATCGATGTAACTCCCGCCATCGATGACCAGCTTGCATGCTTTCTCCTTGATCGTGCACTCCATTTGGAACACACTCCACTGCTGCCCCGTAGCTTTAGTTTCTTCACTTTGCACCTTCCGAGCCAAAATATTTACACCATGCAAAGGAGGTTTACAAATAATAGGATCGTCATCGTGGTGCTCTTTGTCGGATTTTGTCGCTTTCAGATTCGCTATTTGTAGAACTTGCGGTAGCATACCCATCATGAGTAAGGAGCATTTTCTGTTGATTTGGACAATCCTTCATCATATGCCCTCTTCCCTTGCACTTGAAGCAGTAGAGAATGCACTAGAATCAGCTTTAGATGCTACTCTACCTCCATTGCTCGTAGCCTTTTATGCCTCCTTAGAAACAATCCCGTTTGACCGATGTGTTGTCGCCACTTTAGAATTGGTGCCAACATCATCTCCTTGCAGTTGCAGATGCTTCCACGTGCTATTGTAAGTAGTTGCGGTTTTCATGGAATTGGCATTGTAGGATACATTGTTCAGAACGCACCACATGATGCACAAGGTATTGTAGATGGTTGTATTATGACGATTCCGTTTTCTATTTCACATCATCATTCAAACCCTCAAAGGAACGAGCCATTGTCGCCTCCTCGGTTTTGTTCACGCCCATCTGTTTGTAGTATCCATCTATGGACAAAGGACCTTGACGAAGCCGTTGCAACTTGGTGTCCAAAGTTCTAGTGTAGTGCACCAGCACGAATCGTCTGCTCATGTGGTTCTTCATATGTTCCAATGTGTTGGGCTATCCTCCGGCACGACACAATTGGTTCCACCAAACAAGAGCGTAGTTGGTGAACTCAATTGATGCAGCACATACTTTCTTCTCTCGGTGTAGTGGTGGTCATCACAAATTTGATCCATGCGCTTCTCCCACTCCAAGAACACCTCCGGACCAGTACATCCATTGAACGCCGACATGGAAATTTTGAGTCTCCCAATATCGTCGTCAGCGTGGTTGTTTCCAGTAGCTCCTCTATCGCACACAAAGAATTTTGGCACATATGCAACACCTCCATGGCGGGGATTGAGGTCCCATTGCGACCACCATCTGACCGTATGTCCAGATCTGAATTATATTCTATCGCAACATGTCGTGCTCACTGTTCGGGTGGTAGTTGATGTAGAACCCATGCAGCAGCATCATCCGTCAGTAGACATCGCACAAGAAGTTGTATTTCTTGTGTTAGACCTTGTATCCTCCACCTTGTCGATGCGATCATCCAAGGCGTCCTGCATACGATTGATACAGTTCAGAAAGAAGTCATGTGTCCTCTCGAAGTGATACATGATTTTAGCAGGAATTTTGAGGGCCATGAGTGATAGTATCCTCCTCATGACCAGAACCACTGTGATCACCGATTTGCGCACTTCACTCTGACCTTATCATCTTGCATGACCAAAGGTTATCAGTGTGCTAGTTAGTATTACCACCAGAACTAGCATCCACTAGTAGCATCCAACACAACACAACACAAAAGATGATAGCAGAACTCGCTAGTTAGTATTGCCACCAGCTTTGACATGCAGATCTGCATCCACTATTAGCAAAACAAAATTACTAGTAGCATCCACTATGTCAAAAGATTTGCTGCTAGATGATGTCAAAAAATGATAGTAGAACTCGCTAGCCAGTATTGCCGCCAGCTTTCAAATGTAGTTTTCCATTCAAGGATCAGTTCAGCACTTACTATTGGCATCCAGATTTGCAGGTAAGTAGTACACTATCAGTTTAGGACTTACTAGTAGCATCCAACACAACACAAAACACAGCACTAGATCTTGATACTACAGCTAAAAGCAAGCAAAATAGGAATAACATGGAATAGGTACTGAAGCATCCATTTTTACATGCATCACAAAATATCCATGTCAACCTAGCTACTACCAGGAGCATTACTTTCAGACAGCCCCAAAATCACCCCCACCGCCATATTTGTGTTCAAAGTAGTCTATGACCCAAGCATAGAAAGTCACATCACTTGCAATGCTGAGGTAACCACGGAAGTGTTCCTGGTCTGGCTTGGCGAGAAAGGCTGCAGTGTCAATCTTGTCCTTTGCTGTGATGGTGAGATTTTGAATACGCTTCCATGTTAGCAGGGTTAGCACATACAAGAGAGTCTGCAAGCCTCATAATACTAGCTGCCATCTCATCATTCGATGCTTTTCCTTTATCCTTCGACTGCTTCTTAGCTGGTGATTTCATACGCTTGCGCTTCTTACCTGAATTGGTGCCTTTAGTTGTTAGACTATTGCGAGTAATGGTGTCAGAATCATTACCACCATCTTTCACTATCAACAAAAAGGTGTCCAACTTCTTCACGCTCTTGTTGCCAGCACTGTCACTTTGCAACATTCACAGTGGACTGGTCAAGAGCAAGTGAACCATCAGCTTGGGCAGAGTCCACAAATAATTCTTCCAAGAGATGGAAGAACTTGATAGGCCTAGTAAGGTAGTTGTATTTCGTTGTCTATCATACAAAACAAAGAAAGTAAGGTAGATGTAAAAAATCTCATTAAGTCAAGTAGCATAGCTCAAAACCCAATAACCGAATCCAGATTGCACTGTCTAGCATTTGGGTTCAGGAACAACATAGTGAACAACATAGCAAGAACACATAGAGATGTAAAAAAATCTCATTAAGTCAAGCAGCATAGCTCAAAACCCAATAACCGAATTCAGATTGCACTGTCTGTTGAAAACTTAGCATGTGGGTTCAGGAACAACACAGTGGACAACAAAGCAAGAACACACAGAGATGTAAAAAAATCTCATTTAGTCAATTAGCATAGCTCAAAACCCAAGAACCGAATCCAAATTACACTGTCTGTTCAAAACTTAGCAGTTGGGTTCAGGAACAACACAGTGAACAACAGAGCAAGATAGCAAGACAACCTCCTTTTGCTTAGCTATGCTGTAATCTTAAGGTAAAATGTAAGCAAATATTAATAGTACAAGACAACAAGACAGTGCACATATTATAGATAGTAATTGATGAATAGAGAAGACAAACATGCATAATAGAGCCATATGGAGGTGTCCACAAGACGAGACAACAAGACATCTTGATTAACACACTCGTTTGAATAGTACTAGTACAAATAGTGCACATATTATAGATAGTACAATACTGCAAATATAATAGCACAAATAGTCTTTACAATTATTACAAGACCTGCAAAGAATTAATAGTCCATGGAACTAGCAATGCTCTCGCTGTCTATAGTCTCATTGATAGCGACACTCGATCTATCATTCCACATTTGTTGGGCTAGTACATCATGCTTGGCAGCCCACTCGTGTACATCAGGCTCTCGATCGGAGACACGATTGTTGCTCCTTGGTATGTGCGAATACCAAGTAGCCTCATCAAATACAAACTCATCAGGTTCATTCTCCAATATCCAATTATGAAGGGCGCAACAAGCAACAACCACCTTGGCTTGTGATTTAAGGGGTGTGAATGGCTTATTACTAAGAATCTTGAAACAATTCTTGAGAGTACCAAATGCTCGCTCAACTATAGTTTGAAGTGAGGAATGTCGATGGTTGAATAGCTCTTTTGGACATTTCAGGTCTTGGGGTCCGAGGAACTCTTGCATGTGATAGTGAACACCATGATGGGGTTGCAATATACCCGGCCTCGTAGCATACCCAACATCAGCCAAATAAAATTTCCCTACAACCACGTTAAGGTAGGTCCTAATGTAAACTTATTATAGTAAGACTAGCTGTGAATTGTAGGGATATGTCTAAATACCTTCAGGTATTTTTAAGGCCATTTGGATGAGAGAGTGTATCGTGCAACACAAGAGAATCATGAGAAGATCCCTCCCAACATGCTAGGACATAAGTGAACCGAAGGTCAAAGTCGACAACTGCTACATTTTGTGTAGGGTATGACTTGCGACCTCTAAACCAATCCACCATTTTAGCAGGCACACATGCCCTGATGTGGGTGCCATCTAGTGCCCCTATACATCCCTATGTACAAAAATAAAGCACATGTCAAATATTACATATAGTTTACTCCTTTAGAATATGCACTATTGTAATATACTGATGAGTGTTACCTCAAAGTAGGGATAAAATCTGTTCAGGTTGCTTGTGATCTTAACATGTGTTTTAATACATCTCACATAAATGAGTTTATGAGCTAACTCACCAATGGCATGCAGCACGACATTAAAATACCTACAGAAGAATTTGTATGATGTTGTCCAACCATCTTAAGAAACATTGTAACTTGCTCCTCTACTGAAACATGAAATATGGCAGCTAGTAATCCACTGTCCCTAAGACGACCATAAAGCTTGTAGAACACAGCCCGACACATCCTCAACTGATGAATACATGTTATATCTGAGGTGTTGATCAACCTAATTAGTTCGCTGGTCCTCTAGTGGCCCATACTTCACTCCTCTGTCTCTACTTCTCCTACCATCTTTGTTCCTCCACCAAAGAACCAACATAAGAACAAGGACAACTAGTGCCTTCTGCCTCCACATGCAGTAATAAAGGTATTGTAGTGTCCATCTGGATATAGATGGCATGCAAAAGTTTAACTGACAAGGAAGAAAAATGCAAAGCATGGATGTCAGGTAATTTAAATGCACTATGTGTAGACCAATCAATCAAGTCCCATTTTAATCCTTATCTGTTCCTTGCAGACCATTTTAATCGTAATCCACATTGCAAGTTTGACTGATTTGTAATTATTTATTACAGACAATTACATAACAATGTCTCTGGTAGTTCTTCATGACCTTCATAGGAAACAAATGCTGCCAGCAACCTAACTAGCATAAACATTACAAGAAGATCAAGGAATAGATCTAATTAACATCACAGGAATCAGCGTACAGATGTTGCCAGCAACCAAACCAGCATACACATGAGTCAGCAAAATACATGTCGGATGGACATGCCCAAATCCGCTGAGTAATCCGAAAACCCCAACCGATGTCGCCCAAATCCACGCACAAATCCCAAATCCCCAACCAATGCCACCCAAATTTCTCCCCCACCTCAACTTCGGAAGGGGCGACAACGAGCAGGGGAGGTGTGCCGCTATTAGGGGAGAGGAGAAGTACGGAGGTGTAGCTCAAGGAAGATCAAGAAACAACCCCCTAATTAACATCACAAGCATATGAATCAGCAAACAAATGAGTCGGCAAATACATATCAGATGGAAGGGTTGAACTCAATGTACCTCACATGACCATATCTGCCTAGAAATTGCAAAAACCCAACCGATTTCGCTGAAATCCACCAAGAAATCCCAGATCCCCAACCTATTTCGCCCAAATCCACCCACAAATCCCGGATCCCCAACTGATTTCGCCCAAATCCAACCAGAAATCCCATATCCTCAACCAATTTGTCCCAAATCCAACTAGAAATCAACATAAATTTCTACCATATCTCAACTTTGGATGGAACGATAATGAGCAGGGGACGTATGACCAAATCGAGGGAGGACAAGTAGGAAGGTGCAACTGTGGAGAGAAGGGGAGAGGAGGAGCACGTGAGCTGAGAGGAGAGGAGCGGCGATGTGCTCGGGACGGGGAGGAGCTACACGTTCGAGTCGGGAAGATGAAAGAAAAGGGAAACCTAACGCGAGTGTGGTTTTATATGGGAGGTGATGAGACGGTCTGTGTTGATTACGCCAAAATAGGGCGAGCGATTCGTTTGTCCAGATTTTGTCCGCAAAGCGTACGCAAAGTACATATGTGTTACCAATTTTTTTAAGGTAATACCAAAATTTAACATCAAATCAAATCATAGCCAAATTTTATATACATCACCTAGTTTGGTTTTGTTTCAGCGAATCGTGGTGGTGCCCGTGGTCGCTCTCGCTCGCAACTCCCTATTCATTCCATCCCCTTCCTACTCTTCCCCCGTCCCAACCCCAATCTCCTCCCTCGTTCTTCTCCATCTCCACCCGAGCCGGAGGCAGCCGGCGAGCAATCTCCTCAGCGGCACCTACGCCTCATCTCTCTGAGTAAGTTGCGCCCCCCCCCCCCTCCTCCTCCCCTTTCCTCGGTTTCTTCTAATGGAGTTAGGCGGAGATCTCGGTCCCTGATCCGGGCCGATGTTTCATTCCTTGGTAGTTAGGTCTTGGTTGATTCATCGGTCGATTAGTCTTTTTCCCCAATTTGATTTGCGAGCAGAAAGATCTCTCTAGGGGAGAGGTCCTAGTCCCGTCCTGTTCTTGCATGTATGCTGCGTCTTAGGCTAGGCAACTGTGCTGTGCGTGGCTGCGTACAAAAGGTTGTCTGTTTCTTGTTTTGGTTGTTTATGTAGAGCAGCGGTATTCGCATGGATGTCCTGTTTTCTCTTATAATTATGCATCTGTTTCGGAAATCCGCAAAGAATTCCCCGCACAGGATAGATTCCGTTGGTTATCGGGGGATTTGATAATTTGCCGCAGCAAACAATGTGAATCTGATGATTTGGTACTTCCTGTCTCACTGACAGGTGGCCCCGGCCATGTGTAACATGGAGGGACAAATCGTCGAATGCACATTTTTTTTGTTGAGGTCCTAACCAAGACTGTTAGTGCACCTCTGAAGTCTGAACCAAGCAGATATTTCATTTCTTGATGTGCCACAACAAATCTGCAAGTAAGCTGGTCGTGATGCGCATTAAGTGATTTCAGTTGCAAAGGTATTTGCCGCTGCTTTTGCTTGCCTGTGCAAAAAAAAATGTGCTCTGCTGTGTTGTTTTTTGTTTGATGGTTCATGCAGTTCATAGTAAAATCTTGGGTATGTTCTGTTAGTGTGATATATATGTGATTTGACTAAAGAGATAAATAAGAGAGCTTTCTGCTGCAAGTTCCAGTACCTTCCAAACTTTAGCCAGCATTGCGTTTGTATTACCTGAAGCTGATCGTTGCTTTCCTTATCTTGCTTGCCTCTTTCATGTGCAATAAATTTCACCCAAAAAGTTTTGATAGGGCTATACTTTTCGCTAAATGTGATTTCCTTTATTTATTTTCAAATTCAGTACACTTGTTTAATGATGATTGATGATAAATTAATATGCTTGTGGATAATTAACGGGGGCATGATGCATCAACACACACCAAAAAAAAAAAAAAAAACTTTGTAAGGATGCACTTTCTTGAACTCTTGGGACGTGTTTTGGTGCTCCTTGATACTGATTGCTCAACAACATACATAAGACTGTCTTGCCATGATGTTGAACTTCTACCCTTCAAGGCATCATAGTAAAAGCTTAATGTGGTACTGCGTCCAAATCAGATTGATCATATCATCTAGTTGTGATTGGTTGGACCACTTGATCGTGAGTTTATCACGGGAAATATATTTTTCCATTCTTGCCAGTATTGTTTGTGTTAAGCTTGTTATAAGCCTACTTGTTTAATCAAATTGACCATTTCATGTTCTTTTCTTCCATCTTGTTAATGTCGTTGATCCTCCAACTTCCAAGGTACATTACATTTCTAAATTAGTATTGTCGCGGAACGTGGAAGCTACTCCAGATGGACTATGTTTGTATTTAGCAACAGCCATTTGTCCATGTTCTTCCTAGTCTTTCTATATTCTTCTCTGTTTGCCATCTTCATACAATTCAAATTACAATGAAATAGAAGATAGAAATAGTTGTGTTACTTTTGTTTTTTCATTGCTCATGAATTAATTAATATTGTTTGACCATATCTTAATCCTTGATAGGCATGGCTGGTTAGGTCTTTTGGTTGTTTGGAAGCTTGTTTATATCCTAGAGGCTAGAGGACATTCAATTTCCTTAAGTTCCGTGAGTAGGAATGGAAAATGGGTTGCCTGGTGAAGTTCTCAAGGCCGTTTTCCCTCTATTGGATGGTAAAGACCTAGTCTTTTGCATGCTTGTATGCCGCCAGTGGCGCGAAATGGCAAAGGATGACTACTTCTGGAAATGCATCTGCGCGCGGAAGTGGCCTTCCATTTGCAAGCAGCCTCCTTGTGATGCAAACTACCAAAAACTCTATTTAACATTCTCCAAACCACGGAAGACGCAGCACCTTCCTGTACCAAAGCTCACATTCGAGGATCTGGTTTTTTACATTGACATGTGGCATGAGGGATCACTCATCTTTTCTCAAGCAGTTTCAGGTTGCATCCTTCGAGCAGGTCTACAAAACACGCCTCGCGGCATTCCAGATATACTTGCAGCCCATCTGAATGCCCCAGACTGCATTCTGATGATGGAAGTTGAACCCAAGCTGACAATCCCTATGGGGCCAACCATTACCGTGTCTGTTCTCGCCCAGCGCAAGGACACCAACAAGATGGCTTGCATCATTAATAAGTCGACATTTGATTACATCGACAGCAATGCAGCGCGTGCATTGGCATACGAGTATCTCAGGTTTTCACCCAGACACCCATTCATATCAGACATCCGGGCGTGGATGTCCTTGCTTTTCCTGTACAAAGGAACAAACACCATCGAGGTATTTGGTATTGAACTGGATTTTTGTGACGCGGCAAGGTCGGAGACTGAAATCCTGTGGCTCTTGGACATGCTCGATTGGAAATAGAAGTTTTAATCTTTTGTTGTGGTTTGAGGCATGTAAAGAATGTCCATGATTTGTTGATCATTTCCTGTTAGAGCATGTATGCTACTGAACTATAATGCTTTTGAAAAAAATGGTATAAAACGGCTCCTGCCACTGCAGATCTTCTCACCTGTACACAAGGTTTTAGAAATAAGTTTTCACGTGTCATGAAAATGAAGAGGCACGCCCATGCGCCAAGCAGGCGTGTTCTAGCATTAGGCGATGCGCTTCAAGAAAACTTTGCTCTCAGAGTTATATGAAGCCAGTAAACAAACAAAAAAAGGCATGGGTATTTAAACCTGAGTATATGAAAAAAATAAACAGAATATTTGATGGAAGAGCCCGAGGCTCCTTCGAACAACATGTTTTAACAAGGAAACTCCTTCGAACAATCTGTTTTAAGGCTGCTCTCAATGCTCTAACTTAGCCAGTATCTTAAGAGTGCTGAGATGATAATAGATTAAATGAGGTGAGAGATTGTTGCAGTATCTAAATAAGAGACTGATCTGGCTCGAAGTCATAGACAAGAAAATTAACTCATTTTCATCTTGTACACATCATCTCTTTGAGATTCTACATCTAATTAATTAAAAAGATCTAAGATACTACACCATAAGAAACTATGTATTATGAAGATAATATTTTAACACTCTTCATGCACTAAGAAACTGCACTAAGATACTGCACATTGAAAGTAATCTAACAAGGAAGTCCTATATCTTAAAATAAATTTAACGAGTAAGTCCCATATCTTAAAATTAATTTATCAACTTGACGAGAAAACCGTAGCAAAGCAGCCAGGGTAAAGAGTTGTCAAAACGGCCCATCGGTTGTTCAACACCAAGAAGTTGGCGCCTCACCTGGAACTTCGTGCAACAGTAGGCCGCACTGTAGTTGGGTATTCTCTGTTTCCGATGTCCAAGAATCTTCTTTTCCACGGTACTTTTCTCCCCCTTTGTCAACATTGCAGACCTGCAATGGAGTAGCAAGGATGGGTCGTCCTCTTGCTGTGCCAAGATAACTGCTTAATTAGTTGATTTGTGATATTTCGTTGTGATAATCATTAAACAAAGCACCTTACTAGCCAAGTATATGTAATGTAAGATTGTTCATCAAGACATGACAATATTTTTTAGGCAAAATTGGCTACGTGACATTGATAAAATATGATATTTGTTCTAGGATACTAGTTTTTTTTTGCGTCTTTGCTAAAACACTCTACAATTTTGTGGCTTTTTGTCAGAAGACACCAGACTCATTAAAATATAATATCGGGCTAATTGAGGGGAGAGAAGGTGGGTGCAAAGTCAATTTTGCCCCTGCCAGTATCTTCTCTCTTCTCCTCCCCTTTCTTCTCCACAGTTGTATCCATGCCGCCTTGGTCTCGCACGCCGATCTGCCACTGCGGTGCTCCTCCCGCTACTCCGTTCGCGCCACCACGACCTTCTCATCCTCCTAATCCTCACCGCCACCTCGCCCAAGCCCCTCTGTTGCTGGAGCATGTCGTCACCGAGCACCACCATCCCACTAAGGCCGCCACCATGGATAGCCTCATCAGCGTCTCCTCTGCCGCCATGGACCACGAAAATGGATTCCTTGTCCTCGGGAACACGTATGCACGTGCAATCCCTTCCTTTATTTGCCAAAATCCATCATTTCCATGTCCGTCTCCGACCCTAGCGCCGTCCCTCCTCACTATCACGTGCCCTTCCTCCCTCCTTTGCTTCTCCTATGTTCCATCTAGTGCCTCAGATCCGTCGGTATCGTCATCAGCCAGTGGAATAGAATGCTACAAAAGTATTGCAAGTACTAGGGAGATCATGAAAAGTTGAACATGGTCATTTTTTGGGTGTTGCTATTGATCCAAGGTACAAACTATCTAATTACACAAAGATAGCTACTTTGAAAATGTTTGGTGAAGAAGGAGAGAAATTTTGGAAAGCAGCGAATGCTTCTTTTCATTCTTTGCCTGATGAGTATTGAAATCTCTATTCTCCAAGTGACAAGGCACCACAATCTAGTGATTCTCTTGAACCAACAGAAAGGATCACGATGTTGATAAAGTCGTTAATTGCTCAAAAGATGAGAATGGGCAATGGTGCAATTGGCACTAGCAAGTCTGAACTTGAGAAATTCCTTACGGAAGAGAATGAAGACAACAAAGAATTTGATATTCTTAAGTGGTGGAAGTGCAATTCTCCTAGATTCCCGATGTTGTCTCACTTGGCTCGTGATGTGTTAGCAATTCGTATATCGATGGTCGCATCTGAGTCAGCCTTAAGCATGGGTGGATGTGTCCTTGATGACTTTAGGAGCTCGCTCACACCATTTATAGTCCAATGCCTGGTTTGCGCACAAGAATGGTTACGACGATCCACTCCTGTTAGTGTTGAAGAGGACCCTGAAGATTTTGCCAAAATCGAGGAAGGTAAATCAATAAATTAATTTGGTGAATTTCCTTTAGTTAATTTTTTCTTGTTCCTCATGAACTAACTATTGGTTGACTGCTTGGATTCTATTTCACTACTTCTTGCAGAAAATGTTGGCAATTCTAAGTCCAAGGTCAAATCTGAGTCCATCACCAAGCCTAGTGATTCAAATCTGAGTCCATCACCAAGCCTAGTGACTCTACTTCCTAAATCCCGGTGAGTATGTTAACAGTGACACCAAGTGGTGCATGCACAAAATTTTAAAGGTAAATGTAAGTTGGCCATTCTTTCCCTGAGGTTTAATATATAGTTGGACATTCTTTCCCTGAGGTTTAACATGTGTTTGTATTAATCAGGAATCATGGCATGGGATAGGGAAAAATCAGTGGCCTGGTGTTGTACTAGTGAAGTTATCAAGTTATTCAAGTGAATTGTGTGTTATCAAGTTCCTATTTTGGTCTGTCATCAAGTACTTTTATGTGCCATCATTTTACCAAGTATCCAGTGTTGGTTGTGTTGCCTTGTTGGTCATGTACTCATGTTATCTACTATCTAGTAATCAAGTACGAGACTGTGTGTGTATATCTCTGTGGATTGTGATCAGCCACTCAACCGGTCATGTTTCCTTCCCGTGTTTATCTGTTGTGTTTGTATTTTTGTTGCTTGTTGTTTGTTGATCATAATTTATAAGGACAATTGTGTTGTTGTTGTATGATGTACAAATGGAGTGGTAACAAATAATGCGGTATATGCCAAAATACCGAACCAAATTATTTTAGATTATTAGGTTCGGTTTTTATTTTTCCTGTGGTAATTTCAGCTGCCAATGTTGGAAAACCGAATTATTTTTATACTGAAAAACAGAATGCCCACCCCCTAGGTTTACCGCTGTAGCACCATGCACCTCTATCAGCAGCCAAGCAGTACATGCACACCCAACAATATGAATATCACCACAACAAACATCATCGAGCCATGGCTGCCGCAACCTTGCCTCAATCATTGCCTACTATTGTTCGGCGGCCACCGCAATTGGGCAGAGGAGGATGAAGAGAGAGGGAGGGGAAGACGAGATGTGGGAGAAGGGGCCATCCATCCAAAGCCCAGGAGCTTGGCGTCAGTCCACCATGACAGTCGGGTAGGTTTTTTCTTTACTACTTAAATAGACTTTAGTGGTGGTGAATGATGCATTCTTCTTCCCCTCCCCTCATTCCCTCCCCTCATTCACTCAAAATGTCCCATGCCAACAGGTGGGGCCAATCCATCTCCCACTGCATCATCCAATTCCTTCGTAGCTCACACAAACTCCTCCAATCAATCACTCACACACAAAAAGGGCCCAAGCCACATCATGCGTCTCCTCCCGCGTAGTCCTCATCCTCACCACCCCTCTCTCTGCCACATGCCTTGGTGTTCCTCCCCTCCCGCCACCTTCTCCCCACCGCGAGTTGCCATCGCCCCTCTGTCCTCGCTATTGGTTCGGTGTCCCTCAAGATCTGTAGGAGAATGGGGACATCAATGGCTTGCACCAGTAGCCGACCATGCCGACTTTTCCCTTCCCACGCAAGCCACTGATATTTCCTTCTATGGCTAGATGGATTCCCAGATCCGCGCCTTTGAAAGCTAGATGGATTTCCCTCCTCTCACAATTCATTGTCTTTGTTACCCCGCTGCGAACCATGGCAACATTGGAACAAAGGCACTATCCCAACAAATTCATAAAGGTGAGGTCTTGATATCCTTTCTGTTTTAGGTATTTCATAATTTGGTTTTTGGGTTTTCATAATTTTGCACTACATAATTTTGCACTAATGAATTCAAATGGAAACGACTTTGTTACTTTCACTAAGGCAATGAAGGAACTTGATCCGGCTTTTGGCAGTGCAATTTTCATCGAGGAGGAAAGAGGAAAGTGCAGGAAACAACAGCAAGTCCTCCTTCGCTGGACGGCGTTGTGACGCTCACGGCTCACGGCCCCAACTCAGTCCAACAACTCGCTGTTGCATTGCCCACAAATCGCTGGATGAAATGCCTTCCTCATTCTGTTTTGCAAAGCGAACATCAGTGCCGCCATAGTTCCACGCAGTGCATCCAGGCTAGCATCCAGTGCATCCACGCTCAGAGTCATCCTATCAATTGCGAGGTTCTCCGGCAACTCAGCCACGCCGTCCAGCGAAGTAAGCGCCACCATTGCACAGGTGTAACATTCCAAAATTTGGTTTTTCAAAAATATTTTGAATAGTTTAGGTCCCTGGAAAATTTTACCAATTTTATTTGATTTAATAAAGCTTCATTGAAAATTTTCTAAATTCAAAATATTTAATTTGACTAATCTAAATATCAATTAAATAAAAACCAGTGTTATTTAGCTTCCCTATGTTCCAAGGAATTTTTGGGTATTTTCTGAGATTTTTCTGGATTTGTTTGCTATTTATTTGGCTTCCTTGATTTCCAACCTTTTCTTTAATTCTGAATTTCTCTCTCCTCGACATGTGGCAGCACTGTTCATCTCCAATCTCCAAACCGACAGAGTCTGCGTTCTGTACATGTTTGGCCAAAATCTTACCAATTTCTTATCTCTTCCTCGGGTGCATATAAAAAGAAACCAACCGTATTATATCGAAGCTCTTGATCGCCTCTCCCAATCCCCTGATTTGGTTTCCTCCTAATTGTCCCCGTTTCATTGCAATTTGCAAAAGACCAAGCTCTAGCCGAAGATCTTCTCCGACGAGTTGCGCCTCCATCTGACGTCCACCGGCTGAACCATCTGTGGTGTTGAGTTCGCGTCGCCACGTTTTACATCATGTTTTCATCCCCCTTCACCCGAAGACCACCGGTTCACCGGCGGCCATGTCGAGCCATGGCACCGAAATGCGTACGTGAGCGTCATGCCTCCTCGGTGAGTTTTTTCAAAATCCGATCGATTCAACTTGTAGTCCTCGTTGAAACTTTTTTTTTCATATTTTACTTTCAAGTTCCATCCACCATGCGTCGAGAATCGGACGTTCTCTCTCCTCTAGGCCGATCTCCATTCTCCAGCCAATTACTCGCAACCGTTGATCCCCTGTCTCCAACTCCACCACTGGTGGGTTCACGTCGCCGCGTTCTATGCCATGCTCACCTCCCTTTTCGCAGAGCGTCGCCTGAAGTGATGCGCATCCGTGAGGCCGTCGCCGTTCTTCGCCCTGCCGCCAGCGCATGCTGCCGTTTCTCATCGTTTGGACCGCGTCATCTCCTCTACCTCATCGTCACCATTCCGTTTTGGTCTTTGGTTGCTGCCGCTTCGCCTTCGTCCGCCATCCACCCCGTGCGACAGGAGCAACTGCTGACGTTCTGTTTTCTTCTCTGGACAATGCATGCGGATTTATTTTCCAACGCAAGCTCTCTGTTGGCTTTCCTTTTCCTCTCTTACTTGTGGGACCAAGAGTATATATCTCTTTCTATTTTGGGAATTGCTATATAACTTCTGACAGTTTTTTGAAGCTAAAACTGTCACTTTTCTGTTTATTAGATATGCTATAAGATTCGTGTTGTTGATGTACATTCTAACTAGTTCATAGAGTTAAAAGAGGAGATTTTTTATCAACATAATGGCTATTTAGCCCATATGCATATGAGAGATTCATCTCGTGATGCTTCGAGAAACATCATTCATAACAAACTAACATCTTTTCTGTTCGTTAGACAGACCCTTATGTTATTTTGTCCTCATCTGTGCTTAGACCCTTATGTTATTTTGTCCTCATCTGTGCTTTCTTCCATTGTTTATGTCCTCAAGTTTGCCTACTTATGAAATTATGTTCCTGGTTTTCGTAACTGGCCAGTTTCTTTTGGTTATTGTTGATTTATTGACTCAACTGGGAAAACCCAAACTAATTTGGTTCCTTATATTGTTAAGCAAGCCTAGAAATCGAATGCAGCAAACTGGTCACAGACGTCAGGATTCTAAATACATGATCATGGTTATGAAATGCAGCCTACTTCGATGAATTCTAATAAATACTGAAACTCTAGATGTTTAGCGTGTTGACGTTTTTGTAAAATACTGAAATTATTTATGTTTAGAGTGCTGACGTTTAAATGCATATATGGCCAACTTTGCTTACAGATGCTTGACAAATGTGGCATTTGCACAATGCTAATGCCGGGACCGGATTTATGAATCTGAACCCTCTGTGTATTTCTGCATCAGTCTCAGATCAAAGCTAGTGCACACAGTGGATATAATGATGATAACCAGTTCGAATCATGATTCATAACATAAAAATTACTGACAGAGTACCAGCTTTATGACCCTTATTACAATATGGATCACATGACCTCAAGTTTTACAAGCAACGGAAACAAAATAAGATAAACTCCGGGGATGGCCCGTCAAATCGCCCACCAGCATTCAAGTATGTAGCGCAACATAGTACTCCAGATTACCTTTGTCAAAGCCACACGTGTAAAATTCATAATCCTCCTTCGCATTGTTCAAGGCTTCTAAAAATTGTTTTGAGTGTAGCAAAATTATTTTAAGTGTAGCATGTGAGTACATAGAGTACTCTACAAGTCCTCATAAAGTACAATTACATAGATGCAAGGCTTAACAATGAGGCTTATATTGTTCTTTTGAGTAAAGAAATATTTTAAGTTTTGACAGTTTTCATAAAGCAATCATTTGACAAAAGTAGTTTCAATAATTAAACTAATTATTTCACTAGTGAATGTTTTAGCTACCAACCACTAGTATCTAGGCTCTATCTTCCAAGGTTCAAAGGATAGGGCTCTAGTTGTCCAACTAGCTCCAACTGCTAGAATAACTACCTAATAATCCAAACTACTCCCAGATTCTCAAAGTTTATTTCTTTGAAAGCAAAACCAAAATCTATCCTGTAAAAATGCACCTTGCCCGCCTTGACCATAGGCACGGCTGTTCGAACAGTTTTACACTATACAGAGCTTATACGACTTTACCCACATGAGATAATCAACTTATAATATCGGCTATCCGGTCAAAAAACTTATAATATCGGCTATGACACGCTTCCATAGGCGTGTGACTAAGTGATTATCACAAGACATTTACAATACCTCCTTACATCATCTCACCCTATGAGATATCCCCTCAAGATATGGACGTCCTTTACTATCATCAAGAGAGCTCACAGTTGTAGGGGATAACCTACCAACACATGGATATCTTTTACCATCGCTCGGAGCAAGCCCTGATAGACATAGGCGTCCTTTACCATCGTCTACACATCCCAAATAACACCTACCTACTACAACCTGCAAGCTTAAAGCTTAGACTCGGTAAATTACTTGGCCAGGTCCGTCTCATACTGGACATGTAGTTGTACAGTAGTACTCAGTTTGAATAGACACAAACATCAATCTTTAATATGAACCGGGCAGAACTATCACATTACAAGTTCTCGTGCTCCAGGTGCACCCACTGAACATACCATCCGCCCAAGTCTAAAGAGATTTTACCATTTTATTATATTTGTAAACCAATGGCAATACATATTGCCATTCATTTCTCAAACCGATTTGCATAAAGTCTTATAATAGCTCCCATCGATAGAACGACAATGACTGATAAAGCTTGTCTAAGCAACTGTACCATTCTAGACTAATCCACCAATAATGTAACTATTACCATGGATTTGTTATACTAGGGCGACAATGATTCATGGATAACAACATCAAAGGAAGGTAAATTCAAATTAGGATTAACTAACATTCCTAAGAATTGAATTTGTCATTTAATGTAAATTGCAATGCATAATAGTTTTGAACAATATAAAAATAGGATTTCAAAAACAGTTGGAATAACATGGTCAAGGAAGATTTGCCTTCATCATAGGTACATGTCAGTCCCTCCGGTTGCTCCAAGTTCGCTTAGGCAACGTCGGACTCTACACAAGAAAAACGATACAAATAAAGAACAATAGATCCAATAAAATCAAAAAAATTATAAAATTAGTATTGATGGATAAATTGTGAATTTAGGAAGAAGAACGGGATCAATCGGAGCTCGTATGACGGATAACGGGCTTCCAGAAGGTTTGTCGGAAATGAAAATGGTGGAAATTGAGAGACAACCTGGAATATTCTCTTGGATAAAATAAATATAAGATCGAGGGACTAATAGGTGGGGCCCAAATCCATGGACTCGAGTCCACAAAATAGAATGGGTTTACGGTGAAACAAATATATAGAACAGTGCCTACTGATGTGTGGGACCTACAAGTCAGTGGGAGAAAGAAAAATAGAGGACGTGGGCGCAGCGGCTCTAGACAACGACGACGATAGTGAACGGCGGCGTAGGGAGGCTGGGCGACGGCGGAAATGGATCGGCGGGGTCCTAGTGATGCTAAAGGTGGCCGCGTTGCAGGCAGAGGGGCACGGTGGCAGTGCTGGCGATGGCAGGTGGCGACCAAGGCACAGGTGAACAGTGGTGACGGCTCTCCGGCAACGCCCTTCGGAAGGCGGCATAATAGACATCATTGTCCCACCTGTGTGCCCGAATTAAAATTAATAAAAATATGACCAGTAGGCTCCGTCGGTCAACCACACATCTAATTTCCCATAGAAATTCCGTTAGAAAGAAAAATAGAAAATCGAATAAAATACCAGCATAGTACTTTCCCTCTCTTTTTCTTTGATTTTCCCTCCCGACAAAACTTCTGATGATTCGTTCTCCTCGTGCGAACTTCGTTTGACCTCGTTCTTGTTTCTAAATTTTTCTAAAATCAAGATCTTTCTTCTGGTACAAAAATTTTGAACTTAGAACTTTGTTTGAATTTATTTGGGATTTATTTGTGTTATTATGCTTTCTCCCGTATAGAAAACAATACGCCGAGTACCTTCGACGCTAAGCCAGAACAAGACCAAGCATTCGACGAGCAAGGCAAGCACCCCCTTTGATCATATTAATCCCAATTTTCAGAAGCTGTGTTGTGTTCATTATAAATTATTTGTTGCATGCTTAATTTAAATACTATTGTTGTCTTCTCGTGTAGGACTTAGATATTGCCAAATATTGAAATGAAACCTCCTTGTCATTGAAAATCCCTGGCCTTGTCACCCTAGATTACTTACCCATTTACTAGAAATTAACTAGTGGAACTTAGTCTTTAGGCAATAAATGTTGAGACATCCTTAGTAGAAAATTGTGGAAAATCCTAAAATAGGGATGGGACATTTTGGAAAATTGTTTGTGAAACATTTTGGACTTAGAAACACTTGTGGAAAAATCTATGTTGGAAAAATAGAAAATAAAATTATTGTTGACTTGGGCGAGTGGCAAGTCAGTGTGGATTAAGGGTCGGTGTTAGCTCACTCGAGTCGCTTAAGGACTGAACTCAAGTGTCGTTGATCCAACCACATGTCCTTGTGGGGAGGACCTGGCTGAATAATTTACTAAGCTATAGCATTATACCCGTAAGCTGTAGATGTAGGTTTATCTTGGCGTGCGTACAATGGTAATGCTGTCATGTCCGAGAGAACACTTGCAACCTGGATGCAAGGCTATCCGGTACAACGATGTAGACCTCATTGTGATGGTAACGAACATCCATACTTTGAAGGATCATCGGGTGGGTTGATGTTGGGGCGAGGTATTATAAAAAGCTTTGTTGTATACATGTTAGTATTTACTTACTTTAGTTTAATTTCATGCTTTTACAGCAGTTGCTTGAAAATTGTTATTACCCATATTTAAACTAAAAAAGCTTTATGCAACTAGACTATAACATTCCATTGAATGGCGGCCATGCATGTAGTTAATAGCATTTGCAAAAGTTTTGCGGAGTATGAAAGTACTCACCTTGCTTGTTGAAAATTTACCAGTTGAAGAAGAAGATCCAGGAATGGGTTACTTCTATGCCGTTGGATTTGGAGATGACCAAGAGGCCGAATACTAGGGCGCAAACCCCAGTCGATTGCCTGTTGGGCTATGACAAACCATATAGGAACTATCTTTTATCTTCCACGGCAGACTTCGTTTAATGTATCCGACCCTTATGGCCCAGTTTGTAAGATAGCTTAATATTATATAAGTGCTATTTTATTTGATTACGTGTATGGATATGATGCAACGATGTTGACTGTGCACTAGCCACTAATTATGGAACTAGTGCGATAATACACAGAAAGGTTCCGGGTCATGTGATCAAGGTAGTTAGGATCGCGATCCTACTCTTAGAGTCTTACGATTCTACGAACCCACGACAGCCTGTCGATCCAAACCGCACTGTTGATCCTACTCGTAGAGACTTAGGGCAAAAAAATTGCAATTTTTTTAGAGGCCAGGTTTTGCTGATATTTTGTTTTGGAGCAAAATTTGTTGATATTAATTTCTAAGAATGAAACTATAAATAAACAAGGAGTATGCAAAAATTGTATCAGTATGGTAGTGCTAGTATAAATATCTATATTATGGCATGAGCAATCTTGAGCTTGATAATGATAAGCTATTTTTATTCCTGAAGTATGTCTAGCTGCTTTTAAGGAACAAGCAAGTGGTAAACCATATAAGAATCATACAAACTTATAGTATAGATGTTAAATATGCGTATTTTTACAATTCTATAGAATCGTCGATTCTACGATTCGATACTACGATTTTGATCCTACCGAAGGCAAATCGATCTAACTTATGATCTCGACTCTGACTACCTTGCATGTGATCCTGGGTCCGACGTAGAATCTATGCGATAAAACAATTATATTTTGACAAAAGACACTATTATGAATATTTAGATTTTACATATGAAAAGGCGACATAAGTTTGCCATAAAAAATATGTTGCAGGATTATTCGTTCATAACTTATTTCAATTACAAGGTAGAAATATAATGGTCAAAGTTACATCTTGCTAGCTTTGAAAAGTCCAAAACACTATTTTTTTCGGAGGGTGTATAGTCAACAAGAAAGGCTTGTTATGTTAGATAAGGCTAATCCAAGTATAAATCAAGATATGATCAAGCATCTATGCATTTTCCTATGTGGGTGAGAAGGTGCTTAAATATAGGATATAGCACTGGTGAGTAATTTACAAGAAGAAATCGAGTAACTTTTAGTACCAAATCATGTAATAAATTACTTATATCCATGTTTTCTTGTGCAATTTACTGATAAAAATAGGTGGAGGCATAAGATAAAATTGTTAGAATAGGAATTCCTTTGTACTTCCTTATATATGTATGGCATATTCCTTTGTAATATCCCCTTGTACTTCCTATATATATTGTCCATTGACCCTCATGAATATATACACAATATTCATAACATGGTATCAGAGCTAGGGCACTAATCTAGCTCTTTTCGCTGCCACATCCATTGTCGTCGTCGAAGGCCGCCGCTGCCACCCGAGGCCACCGCTGCTCAACGCCGCCCGACGTCGTCGCCCTTTGCCGACCGTCACTGCCCGACAACACCCGTCCCAACACCGCTCGATGCCTCCGCCCGCTAACATTGCTGCACCCGAGGACGATGTGGGCCAAGCCCACAGCGCACCGCCCCTCAACGCCGCACCCTGACACTCTGTCGCCTGACTCGATGCCTGACCCAACGTGCCGCCCTTCACCGCCTGTCGCCAGAGCACCACCGTCGTCGTCACCATCTACACAACGCCGTTCCGCTCGATTTCTGGGCTAAGGTCTAGACTGACATTTTTGTTTAAGGACACCGTGGACGGTTTCCTTTAAAAGAGTTTGTTTCCAAAAAAAACATAACGTCGATCTAATTGCTGCGTCGTCTAGCACCGCCTGTTAGACTTTGTTGCCTTGGTCATCGCGCCGTCCAGCATCGCCTATCGATGGCTTCCGTTCCATCAGCTGCGATCCCATTCTCGGGAACAAAACTTCATGGGACGAACTAAAGGTTGTGGTCTTCACTCGTGGAGATCACGCTCGATGCTCTCTGCCTCTGGGGACATGTCACTGGTGCTAGTCCCTGTCCGCCGTCGCCAATTCAGCCTCCTCCCAGACAACCCACTTCTGCACCTTCTGTAGAAGATGAGGCCACCAAGGAGGCAGAGGTTGCTACTGCTGCTACTGACGCTGCTAATGAGGCCTTTCAATATGCCATAGACACTTTTGAGTGCTCGTGTGCTGATGAGGCCCGTGTTCGAGCCATCCTGGTGGTCAGCGTCAACGACTCCATCCAGCCAACATTGTTGGTCTGCACTCCACTCGTCAGATCTGGGAGTACTTGCACGACCGATACTGCTAGTTCTTTTCGCTTTAGCGTGAGTTAGAGAAACTTTGCCAGGAGGACTCCTCCGTCGACGACTTCTTCCGAGCCCTGGCCAGTCTCTGGCGCCAGCTGGACGAGCTGACTTCTCTGCTCTGCTAGGTTGTCATAAGGTGTAGAAGGCGGATCATGACCACCTTCGCCTTTATGACTTTGTCTACCGTTTTCACCTAGAGTTTGAACCTGTCAAGGCTCAACTACTGAGTCACTCACCACGATCGACAGTCATTGAGGCTCTTTCAATGCTTCATGCTGAGGAGCTTCGTCGTGGGTTACCAGCACAGTTTGTTCCGGCTATGCTTGCTACCCCTTCTTCTTCGACTACACCGACAGCTTCTGCTTCGACTACAGTTCCTCCTCAAGTGTTTGTTTACGCTCCTTTTTTTGCACCAATTGGGGTTCAGTGCAATTATTGCAAGAACTTTAGGCACGACTACCAGAGTTGTGTGGTACGAAAAAGGCAGAACAAAGCACGTAGGGGTGGACAATCCAAGGGGGGCAGGGAGGCCCTTCCTTGACGGGAGGATCATGACCTTCTCAGCGAGGTGACTCTATTCCGCAACTCTGCTAGGCTCTAGTTCAGCAGCTCACAGCTCAGCAGGTTCTACCATTCTAGCTTAGACGTCTCCTTCATGTACTCCTTGGGTTCCGGATTTTGGTGCCTCTTTCACATGACATCGGACTCTACATCTCTCACTTTAGTAGGACCTCTTGTTTTTTCGATTTCTGTTCAGACAGCTGATGGTACTACTTTGTTTGTCAACTATCAAGGCACTCTTTTGTCCACTGACTTTTCTGTTCCAGCTGTTTCCCATATTCCACAACTTACCATGCAGCTTCTCTCGGTACGACCGGATCACCAATCTCGGCTGTAGGGTTGGTTTTGACTCTCACACCTATTTTGTCTAGAACCAACAGGCAGGGACGGTACTTAGGACTGGTCGGCACCGTACGAATTGTTAGGGTATCTACATCCTTGACGGCCTCCACCTTCCGTCCACTTTAGTTGCTCCTATCACCTCTACGTCTACCTCCACTACCACTGCTGCCACCACCTCTGGAATTTTTGCGTAGTGGCATCATTGTCTGGGACTTGTGTGGGTCTCGCCTTTCTTCATTAGTTCGTCGGGGTGTCCTTGGACATGTTACTGTTGACGCAACCATGTTTTGTCAGGGCTATAAGCTGGGCAAGCAGCTACAACTTCCTTATTATTCTAGTAAGTCCTTGTCTTCTCATCCTTTTGACTTGGTTTATTCAGATGCATGGGGCCCTACGCCTATTATCTCTAAAGACGGGCATAAGTTTTATGTGATCTTCAATGATGATTATTCCCCTTTTACATGGTTTTTCCTATGTATAATCGTGGTTAGTTTCTTGCTATCTATCGTAGCTTTGCAATGATGGTCCATCCTCAGTTTGATTCTTCTATTCATACTTTTCGCTGTGATTCTGCTAGCGAGTATTGTTCTGGCGCTTTTAGACAGTTTATTTCTGAGCAGTGCACTCTTTACCAGTCTTCTTGTCCTGATGCCCATGCTCAAAATGGGGTTACCGAGCGAAAACATCATCATCTGATTGAGATTGCCCGCACTCTTCTCCTAGCCTCTCACGTTCCACCATAGTTCTGGATCGAAGCTGTTTCTACGGCTGTATATCTCATCAATATGCAGTCTTCCACTGCTCTTAAGGGTGCCAAACCTATAGAGCATATCTACTATCGAGCCCCCTAGTACACTCACCTTCGTGTTTTTGTCTGCACTTATTTTGTTTTGTTCTGCTATAGCCTCGTGAGCGCACTAAACTAGCAGCTCAGTTAGTTGAGTATATGTTTCTTGGTTATAGTTCTGAGCATAAGGGCTATCGCTGTTATGATCCTTCTGCTCAACGGATCAGGATCTCACGAGACGTTGTCTTTGACGAATCTCGACCTTTCTTCTATCGAGATTCAGCTCATTGTCATGTTTCCACCGTTGAGACGATTTCATGGTTGTCTATTTCTGACTCTTCACCCATTTCTCCACTATCATAGTCTTTCCCTGGTCTGTCTTTAGTGGTTCCTTCTGTACCTCCGCCTCTGGTGCTATATCCTGTAGCACCGCCTCTTGTTCCTGCAGCATCACCGTCTCGTTTCTCTAGTATTCACTACTCTAGGCGTTCTTGTCCTTCACCAGTCTCCTCTCTTGGTATCTTGCCGACACCTACATCTGATCCTCCCGATGGTGCTCCCCATTACGTCCTTTGTGACCAGACATCCCTTCGACCTCCTGATCGTCTTGGATTTGCTCTGATAGCTCATGCTCTCCAGGTCACTGAGTCTAGTTCTTATCGTGAGGTTGCTCCTCATTCTAAGTGGCAGCTCACTATGGCAGAGGAGCTTGATGCTCTTCAACATACGGAGACTTGGATATTGTACCGACACCTCTGCATGCTCGCCCTATCACGTGCAAGTGGTGTACAGGATTAAGACCCAATCTGATAGTACTATCGAGCACTACAAGGCTCGTTTTGTGGCTCGCGGCTTTCAACAAGAGTACGGTCGTGACTAGGGTGAGACTTTTGCCCCTGTTGCCCATATGATCATTGTTCGCACTCTTGTTGCGGTTGCTTCTGTTTGCCGGTGGCCTATCTCTCAGTTGGATCTTTTTTAATGGTGTTTTGCATAAGGAGGTCTACATGCAGCCACCACCTAAGTATTCTATTCCCGATGGGCACGTCTATCGTCTTCGTCGTGCTCTTTATGGCCTCAAACAGGCTCCTCATGCCTGATTTGTGTGTTTTACCTCAGTGATTACCGCTGTCGGTTTCACTATCAGTTCCCATGATCCTACTCTTTTTGTTCATGTCTCATCTCGGAGTAGGATACTGCTTCTTCTATATATTGATGATACGCTCATCACTGATGATGATTCCTCATTCATCACGTATGTGAAGAAGCATCTCAGTGAGTAGTTTATGATGATTGATCTTGGTTCTCTTACGTATTTCCTTGGGATTGAGGTCTCTTCCATGCCTGAGGACTACTATCTCTCCCAGCAGTATGTCCAGGATCTTCTTGATCGGTCTGGTCTGACTAACACTCGCACTGCTGAGACTCCCATAGAGCTATCCCATTAGCTTCGGGCCACTGATGGTGATCTTCTTAAGGATCCTACTCGTATCGCCATTTTCTGGGAGTTTGGTGTATCTTGTGAGCACTCAACATGATATTGCTCATGGTGTTTATATCTTGAGTCAGTTCATTGTTCGTCCTACCCATCTTCACTACAATTACCTTCTTCGTGTTCTTCACTACCTGCGTGGGACTATCTCTCGTCGTTTGTTTTTCACTTTTTCCCTAGCTCCAACTCACTATAGCTTCAGGCGTACTCCGATGCGATCTAGGCTAGTGATCCTTCTGATCGTCGTTCTCTTTCTGCTTACTGTGTTTTTCTTGACAACATAGGTTACTTGGTTAAGATGACTATTTGTAGATTTTGGAGTACTTGTGATGGGACCCACGACTCTTTTGTCTGACAATACAAGTGCAATCAATATTGCCTGTGACCCAGTGAAGCGTGAGCTCACCAAGCACATTGGTGTGGATGTTTCATACACTCGCTCATAGGTGCAGGAGGAAGTACTTGCTTTATAGTTTGTAACTTCAGAGTTACAAATTGCTGACTTCTTCACGAACCCACAGTAACATCCCAATTTTCACAGTTTAAAAATCTTTTGAATAGTTAGCAGGGGAAAATTCACCATTTGGATTTTATTTGAATTTAATTTCAAAAGCTTAATATTGGACTTTACAATCAAAAACATTTAATGTGAATATTCCCAACATGAACATTAGTCAAAACTATTTTATTTGGGTTCTTTGTGCTCAGATATATTTTCTAGATTTTTCTAGAATTTTTCTGAGTTTATTTGCTATTTTCTATTGCTTATTTGAATTTCTGGTATTTTCTAAAATAGAAAACCTATTTAAAATCTCAGTTAATCCTTTGGGCCGAAATCCAAACCTCCGGCCCATTCTCTCGCCGCCATTGACCGCGGCCCAGCCGCCGCCGCGCCACCTCCACCTGACATGCGGGCCCCGCATGCCAGTCCCTCCCTCTCTCTCTCTCTCTCCGAGCGCCCCGATCATCCTCCACCGTCCGATCAAGGATGAACGGCTAGATGCGCGCAAGGCAACCGGAGTTGTCCGAATGTTCCTTGATTTTGGGCCGTTCGATCAAGATCCAGCGGTCGATCTCGAAGTGCATTTTGGTACCGCCTTGCGTTTCACACGCGGACTCACGCGAGCTGTGTCTCTGACGTGTGGGTCCCACCCCTGCCACGTCATCGTCGTCTCCGAGGCGGACTCTGGTTCCGATTTCCTCGCGCCGCCGTCGCTCGGCCGTTTTGGGCGTCCGTGCCCTAGACCTTCCCGAGCCGCCGCCTATATAAGGAGGGCAAGCCCTCGGTCTCCGCATCCCAACGCGCGCAGCCGCCACCCCCAGCCCTAACCCTAGCCGCCGGAATCCGCAGAGGAAGCCGGTGCCAGCCCAACTCCGGCGAGGTCGCACCGTCGTCGACGCCGCCGCACCTCACCGATCGCACCCTCGGCATCGCACGGCCCTCTACCTCCCGGTGACCTTGGTTCACCGAGGACCGCCGAACCCGATCCCAACGAGCCCGAGACCTCGCGCGCTTCTACCTGCGCCGCCGCACACCCACCCTCGCACCGGTGAGCCTACCAACGTGACCTCGTGCCACCCTCGCCTCTCGGTGCTAACGCGCCGGCGAGGCCGCCGTTCGCGGATCCTCGGCACCGGCGCGCCGCCGCGTCGCCGGCGTGTCGCTGCGTGTCGCCACCACCCGCCACCTCGGCTCTACGCCTCCGTGTCGCCGGCGTGGGCGCCACTTGCGCATCCACGTGCGCGCCACGCGGCATAGCCACCGGTTTCCAAAGCCAAGGCTCGGTGGACCTTGTCCACCGTGAGCCATCTCGCCGGCGAGTGGGACCCACTGTCGAATCAACAATCACCCCGTCGGCGTCCTCGGATGACGTCGGCGTTGCGCAATAATCTGATTTTCCTTTAGGAAAATAATTCGGGAAATTCATGAAATCTCGATTTTCAACATTTTATGTATTTTCAATCTTCTAAAGCTCATAACTTTTGCATCCTAACTCCGATTGAGCCCATTCAAATTTCTAAATTTGTCTAAATTCAAGATCTATTTATCTGAGATTTTTATTTAATTTTTGGAGTTTATTTTGCCTCTGTTATTTATTTGTTTTGTTTGTTTGTGTCTCGTTTTGAGTAGACGCGTCGATCGTCGGGAATTTTGTGGAAGAAGGAGCACCCCAAGACCAAGATCAGTACATAGACCTTTTCCAAGGCAAGTCATACCTTTGATCATCTTGAACCAGTTTTCAAATTACTTTATGTTAAATTATTGCATTATAGTTTAATTATTTATTTAAATGCTTTGGGCATAGTTATTATCCAAATTGTTATCACACCTTGGCCTTGTATGTCATATATCCTTGTCACCCTAGATTGGTTATGAGTTGGTAATATTGTAGCACCGACGTGGGTTGGTTAGATGCGAGTATAATTGCTTAGCCATGCTACGAATCATCATCTCATGTGAGTCGCAAATATTAAATATGACTAAGTGTCTATGGAACTTTGTGTAAAATGTGTGCTATGTGTTATTACTTCGTGATGGCATGTGTTGCACTAAAATCAAGCCCCAGGTGGTAAAGGATTTGGACTGGGGCAAGTGGTGGAGACGTGTGACATGGTGGACTATGTGATGGGTATGATAATCTGTGTGGCTTAGTTAGAACAGGAAGTCTTGCCTTGGTCAATTAAGGACTTAACTTTGTGCGCCATTGAATCGAGCTTCATCAGACGACCACATGCCCGGTATGGGACGGGCCTAACTTAGTAAGTTATGGATTCTCGGCATTGATGTTCGGTGGTAGGTTAGGCTTTGTGATAGGGTGGAGGTGTGACTACTTGGTGGTTGCATCACGGGAGGATTCGTCGCCCCTGTCCAACGGTGTGTGTTATGCATGGGCTATGTGATATGTATAACGGTTTGTAAGCACACTTGGGAATGTCAATGTTGGAGATGAAGTTTCAACTGTTTTGTTATGATTGGTGCTAGCTACTTTGGTTATATCGTGTGGGTAAAGTGTACAACCTCTGCAGAGTGTTAAACAATCTATTCGAATAGCGCGTCATGATCATGGACATGCTCGGTGATTTCACATAAGGGTAGTTTTCATAAAATGTGGTAATGGAGCTGTGTGATCTCAATCATATGGCTATGTGAAATAATCTGTTTAGCTGTGTGTCTTTGTGAAAACAACTGTTAAATTAATATTGTCTATTTGTTTTGAATTATGCTTTCAATCTATTATTCGTATTCAATTGCAAATGTTGCATTTCTGCAAAATAACCACAGAAGCCATTTCTTTGGAATAAGCTTGCATCTATACATTGCATTCTGTGGTATGATTTGCGAGTACGGTTGTGTACTCACGCTTGTTGTAAAACTTGCGTCCAAACCTACAGAAGTGGAGGAATCTACGCCTGCTTTCGAGGAGTTCGTGGAAGGCCGATCGTTCGTTAAGGTCCGATCCAGTTGGTTGCACGTGGCGAATTGGTGGGGTACGTTGGAGTTTTCCGTTCTGGCCGCCGCTTTATTTCTGTTAGCCTGCGTGGCTTAATAAGTGTAAACTCGACCATAAGGTCAAAACCATTATTTGTTATTCAAACTAATCGCTTACTTTATCTATCGCTTGTGTGGATCGATATTTACTGTGTTAACCTGTGTGTACTAGCGTGATCTGGACTAGTGCGGTTTACAGAGGGTTCCGAATCGTAATTCGGGTCCCGGCAAAGGTGGTATCGAGCCATCCGATTGTAGGTCTTGACCTTAGTTAGATTGGCCGTCCTTAGAGAGTCCAAATTATTTTCTAAAAGAAAAATTAACTTACAAGGTTAATTGATTGCTTAACTTTTCTCATATCTCTCGCCTCAACTTTGCTATAATCTCCTCTCCCCGCTGTTTTAAAGTTGCTCTTACCTGTTCGTCTGTCTTGACAGATGCCTCGCCTTCGAGCTTTGGTGAGCGCCTTGGAGGGTATGCCGCCGAGCTTTGGAAGTTGCTCGTGTTCTTGAGGTTTTGATCGCCCGCCGTCGTCGGCAAACAACCGGACAAATGAATGGGCGTAACCGAGGAGTGATTTGTCGCCTGACGATCTACGCCAGGAGGAACGACAAGGCGAGCCAACCTTCGCACGTCTCTGTGAGGAAGATCACTTGGCTGGAAGGTATCCAGGAGTCGTCGCGCTTGGCCATGCTACGGATCTGCAACATCTACGCCGGAGCTTGTGACACCGCGTCTTCGTTACCACCCGCAGCCGCACTGTGGACTTGCCAAGACGCTACCCGCCCACGTAGAGAGAGCAACGCTACTGATCGTGCACCTCGCCCGGGCCAGGGCCGCCAGAGGAAGCCTTGGAGAGAACCATCACGGAGTTGGATCATGTCTATGAAGCCTTGCAGAGAGCTGAAGAGAAGGTCGCCACTCTGCAGGAGATTCTCTACGACCAAGTCCCCGAAGAAGAGGAAGACCCCGAGGAGGATCCTGAAGAAGATCCGGAGGAAGGTCCATTGAGCCCAAGAAAATGCGAGCCGAGGAGCTGTAGAGCGACTTGCACCAGGGACGCCTGCTCTCGCTTGCACTGGCCTGTGGCATCGGATCGGTTGCCAAGATCTTGGCTCACTTCCGAGTCTACCGTCGGGAGCGTCGCCTTGATTGTGGAGGCTTTCGAGTAGTTGGTCTTAGTTCCGAGCCGAGCTTAGCGATTTCGATTTAGTGAGTCGCCCTTTAGGCGGTAGTTTTGTGTGCTTAGGTCGTTGTTTCTTTTTTGTGTGCAGTATGAGTGCAAGGGCCCTTAGGCATTTGTTGCGGCCATGCTAAGACCCTATTTAATAAAGGTATTTCATTTGAGTTTCGTGAGTGTGTTTTGTTGGGTTTAACCTACCTCGCTAGTTCTCAACTTATCTTGTGCTTGCTACCTTATCTAACCTATGGAGCTTCGCGAGATGGTTCAAACTCGTCGATCTAACGCAAGTGGTTCCGGACTCAAAGACACCGGAGGCAATGAGCAACCACCGCAGGAGCGAGTTCCCATAAGCACCCCCAATTGACTTGCAAAACTTTGGAGCTTTCATGGCGGCACAGCACTCGGTGATGAATACGATGATGACTCAGATGCAAGCCATGCACAACCAGAACAATAACAACAACAATCACCAGCATGGAGCCCCAGCTGCTCATGGTCACCATGGACCATCTAAACTTGCAGAATTCATGAGGACCCGTCCGCCAACATTTTCTGGACACGTCTCTCCAGTGGAAGCAGATGATTGGCTCAGGGTTATCGAAAGGAAGCTGCTGATCACCCAGTGCAGCGATCGTGAAAAGGTTCTGTATGCCACTCACCAGATGGAAGGCACCGCTGCTGAATGGTGGGAGAACTTCTGTGCCGCTCATGAGACGCCACAGATATCACCCGAGGAAATTTTGCGGCATTTCGCGGTATCATGTGCCGTAAGGCATTATCGATCCAAGAAGGATGAGTTCCGCGCTCTCAAGCAAGGAGCTATGTCGTGTCGACTACCTCAACAAGTTTTCTCAACTAGCTCGCCACGCAGCCAGTAAGATGTAGCCACGGACAAGGCTCGCGAGTCGCTTTTGAAGGGACTAAACATCGGATCGCAAGTCGCTTTGATCGCCATACTTTCACGATTTCCGTGAATTGGTCAACAAAGCCTTTGTTCTAGAGGACAAACGCAAGGAAATGGAGGATAACCAGAACGCCGGATGGCTCGGCAAAGGAACCATCAATCACGGCGAGAGGGCAAGAAGCGATGCAAGACAAGTTCAATGAGTTTCCACCCTGCACTTCATTGAGCACCTACACCAACTTCAACACCCGCCTACCGCCGTAACTTCCGCAACCCCGCACTGTCAACCCCAATCCAGAAGCAACCAGCAGAACGCACTAAAGGTGCATTACGCTGTCGTCGCCACCGACATTTTGCCAACTGTCCGCAGAGGGGAACAATCACTCGAAGACGCTTCAACCTTGGAGCTACGCCATCCAAGACACCAGCACGTGCATCAATCAAGGAGCGCCAAGTCGCCGGCCAGCGGAGGAGCACCACGATCAGGATCGAGGCCGTGTCAACCACGTCACCTTGGAAGGAGCCCAGGAATCACCGGACGTCGTACTGGGTAAGTTCCTGGTTAACTCAGTACCTGCATCAGTTTTGTTTGATTCTGGAGCTTCGCATTCATTTGTTTCGGGAATGTTTGCAACCAAAAATAAATTGAAAGTTATGCAACTTAAGCATACTCTGTTAGTCCAGTCGCCTGGAGCAGAGCTAAGTACTAGAGTGGGATGTTTAGGAGCTAAGTTACTCATAGCTGGAGTTGAGTTTCTAGCCAACCTAATAGTCCTAGATACCCAAACCCTAGATGTCATTCTTGGCATGGATTGGTTATCCAAGCATAAAGTCATGCTAGATTGTGGCCAAGAGCGGCATGATGAGAGGACGCCAAAGGAAACAAGGTAGAGTTTCTAGCCACCTCGATTCGTGATGGACATTTGCTAGTAAACACCAAGACCCTTGCCTTAGAAGAAGTACCATGGTCGGTGAATATCCGGATGTGTTTCGGAAGAATTACTGGGAATGCCACCGGATCGTGACATTGAGTTTGTCATCGACCTAGTGCGGGGACAGCACCAATTTCAAAGAGACCGATCGAATGCCACCGATGAATTGGTAGAGATGAAGAAGCAAATAGAAGAACTTCTTGAGAAAGGTTTCGTGAGACCTAGTTCGCCGCCGGGGAGCGCCGGTGTTGTTTGTCAAGAAGAAAGATGAAAGCATGAGGATGTGTATTGATTACCGTTCTCTCAACGGTTACCATCAAAAACAAGTACCCACTACCGGATAGATGATCCGTTTGATCGGATGAAAGGAGCCGGATTATTCTCGAAGATCGACTGCGATCGGGTTACCACCAACTAAAGATTTGTCCTAAGGATATACCAAGACCGCCTTCTCAACGCGATACGGACATTATGAGTTCTTAGTCATGTCCTTTGGTCCGACTAATGCCCCCGCCTATTTCATGAACATGATGAATAAAGTATTCATGGAATATTTGGACAAGTTCGTAGTTGTGTTTATTGATGATATTCGTGTACTCCAAGTCGGAGGAAGAACACGCCTAGAACATTTAAGGATAATATTGGGAAAACTCGAGAACATCGGTTGTATGCCAAGTTCAGTAAGTGTGATTTTGGAAGAAGAAGTGGATTTCCTTGGTCACGTGATGACAAATGAGGAGTAGCGATGGACCGGTAAAGTTAAAGCGAAGACTACATTGGGAGCAGCCCAAGACCGTGACTCGATTCGCATATTTCTTGGGAATGGCAAAGTTATTACCGCCGTTTCATCGAAGGATTCTCATCGATTGCTAAGCCCTTACGCAATTGTTGAAGAAGGAGAAAAGTTCACTTGGACTCACTGTGAGGAAAGTTTTCAAGAGTTGAAGAAACGTTTGACTTCACCCCATCTTTGATCTCACGGATATTCGCAAGGATTTCGACATCTATTGTGATGCTTCGCGTCAAGGATTAGGATGCGTCCTGATGCAAGAAGGAAGAGCTGTCGCTTATGCGTCAAGACAGTTGAGACCTCATGAGGAGAATTACCCTACTCATGATCTGGAATTAGCCGTAGTGCATGCTCTAAAGATTTGGCGTCATTACCTCATCGGTGTCATGTGAAGTCTACACAGATCATAAGAGTCTAAAGTACATCTTCACCCAGTCAGATTTGAACATGAGACAGAGAAGATGGTTGGAATTGATCAAGGATTATAATCTCGGGATCCACTACCATCCTGGAAAAGCCAATGTAGTTGCAGATGCCTTGAGTCGTAAGAGTTACTGCAATGCTTTGGAAGTAAAGGAAAGTTGTCCAGAACTTTATGAAGAATTTCAGAAGCTAAAGCTAGAAGTTGTGTTCGAAGGATTTGTAGCCAAATTGGAAGTACAGTCTACCCTGGAGAAGCAAATTCGTGAAGCACAACCAAAGGACCCTGTGTTGTCAGATATCAAGCTCAAGATGGCAGAAGGAAAATTTAAAGATTTCACCAAGGATGATCAAGACATACTCTGGATTAATGATCGAATCTGTGTACCAGATAGCGATGGTCTAAGACAGCTAATCTTAAAGGAAGCCCATGACTCAAAGTACTCAATCCACCCTGGAAGTACCAAGATGTACCAGGATGTTAAGAATAAATTTTGGTGGCCCAATTTGAAGCGAGAAGTCGCAGAGTTTGTTGCCTTATGCGACATCTGTCAGAAAGTGAAGGCAGAACACCAGAGGCCAGCAGGATTACTGCAACCGCTGAAGATTCCAGAGTGGAAGTGGGAAGAAATCGGGATGGATTTCATCACCGGTTTACCCAAGACCCAATCGGTTACGATTCAACTGGTAATAGTCGATCGTTTGACCAAGGTCGCCATTTCTTGCCGATCAAAACCACATACTCGGAGATCGCCTTGGAGTTGTACATGGCCAGAATTGTCAGCTTGCACGGTGTGCCCAAGAAGATAGTGTCAGATCGAGGATCTCAGTTCACCTCTCGTTTTTGGCAAAGCTTGCATGAAGCATTGGGTACCCATCGAATTTCGATCTTGCATACCATCCAGGTGATCGATGGGCGATGAAAGAGTCAATCGATATTGGAGGATATGCCGAGAGCTTGTGCTCTAGCAAATGCTACCGTTGGGATAAAAGTTTACCGTATGCGAATTTTCATACAACAATAGTTATCAAGCTAGTCCGCAAATGTCACCATTTGAAGCATCGTATGGTCGTGCTGCAGAACCCGTTGAATTGGTCGAAACAATGAACGATCGGTTTCGGTCGGACATTATTCGAAGCGTAAGAGCAAGTGGCCATGATAAGAGAAAGATTGAAGATAGCTCGATCCAGCGGAAGAGCTATCGCGATAATCGTCGTCGAGATCTCGATTTTGAACCCGAGGATTTCGTTTATCTTGAGTGACTCCGCTCGGGAGGTGTCAAAAGGTTTCATGCCAAAGGGAAGCTTGCCCTAGGTATGTTGGTCCATTCAAGATTTTGGAACGCCGGGAAGTTGCTTACCAATTGGAGCTACGCGATCGTTAGCGAGGAGTACATGATGTCTTTCATGTCTCGCAGATTGAAGAAGTGTCTTCGTGTGCCGGAAGAGCAAGCCCGTTGGAATCAATTGTTTTGAAAGAGGATCTTACCTACAAGGAGGAGCGGTCAAGATTTTGGATGTCATGAGCGCCTCACCGAAGCAAGGCATTCTTTTTGCAAGGTCGGTGGAGCAACCACTCGAGAAGGAGGCGGCGTGGGAGCGTGAAGAAGAGTGAAAGCCAGTTCCCTAGCCTTTTCTTTAGCTTCTTTGAATCTGGGTCGAGATTCCTTTAAGGAGGTTTGTAACATCCCAATTTTCCTGATTTAAAAATCTTTTGAATAGTTAGCAGGGGAAAATTCACCATTTGGATTTTATTTGAATTTAATTTCAAAAGCTTAATATTGGACTTTACAATCAAAAACATTTAATGTGAATATTCCCAACATGAACATTAGTCAAAACTATTTTATTTGGGTTCTTTGTGCTCAGATATATTTTCTAGATTTTTCTAGAATTTTTCAGAGTTTATTTGCTATTTTCTATTGCTTATTTGAATTTCTCGTATTTTCTAAAATAGAAAACCTATTTAAAATCTCGATTAATCCTTTGGGTAGAAATCCAAACCTCCGGCCCATTCTCTCGCCGCCACCGGCCCAGCTTCGCGCGGCCCAGCTCGCCCGTGCGCCACCTCCACCTGACATGCGGGCCCCGCATGCCAGTCCCTCCCTCTCTCTCTCTCTCTCCGAGCGCCCGATCATCCTCCACCGTCCGATCAGGATGAACGGCTAGATGCGCGCAAGGCAAACGGAGTTGTCCGAATGTTCCTTGATTTTGGGCGTTCGATCAAGATCCAACGGTCGGATCTCGAATCGTTTTGCGTTGCATTTTGTTTCACAGCGGACTCACGCGAGCCGTGTCTCGGCGTGTGGGTCCCACCCCGCCACGTCATCGTCGTCTCGAGGCGGACTCAGTTCCGATTTCCTCGCGCCTTGCCGCTCGCGTTTTGGGCGCCCGTGCCTAGACCTTCCCGAGCCGCCTATATAAGGAGGGCAAGCCCTCGGTCTCGCATCCCAGCGCGCGCACCGCCACCCTGACCCTAACCTAGCCGCGGAATCCGCAGAGGAAGCCCGGTGCGGCCCAACTCCGGCGAGGTCGTACTCGTCGTCGACGCGCCGCACCTCACCGATGCACCCTCGGCATCGCACGGCCCCCTCTACCTCCGGTGACCTTGGTTCACGGAGGACCGCCGAACCCGATCCCGACGAGCCCGAGACCTCGCGCCGCTTCTACCTCGCACGCCGCCACACCCACCCTCGTGCACGGTGAGCCTACCAACGTGACCCTCGTGCCACCCTCCGCTCTCGGTGCTACGCCGCCGCCGACAAGGGCGCGTTCGCGGATCCTCGGCGCGAGCGCCGCCGCCGTCGGGTGGCGTGTCGCTGCGTGTCGCCACCTCACCCGCCACCTCGGCTCGCCTCGTGTCGCGGCGTGGGCGCCACTTGCGCATCCACGTGCGCGCCGCGTGGCATAGCCCACCGGTTCCAAAGCCCAGGCTCGGTGGACCTTGTCCACCGTGAGCCATCTCGGCGACGGTGGGACCCACTGTCGATCAACAATCACCCCGTCCGAGCGTCCTCGGATGACGTCGGCGTTGCGCAATAATCTGATTTTCCTTTAGGAAAATAATTCGGAAATTCATGAAATCACGATTTTCAACATTTTATGTATTTTCAATCTTCTAAAGCTCATAACTTTTGCATCCTAACTCGATTGAGCCCATTCAAATTTCTAAATTTGTCTAAATTCAAGATCTATTTATCTGAGATTTTTATTTAATTTTTGGAGTTTATTTTGCCTCTGTTATTTATTTGTTTTGTTTGTTTGTGTCTCGTTTGCAGTAGACGTCGATTCGTCGGGAATTTTGTGGAAGAAGGAGCACCCAAGACCAAGATCAGTACATAGACCTTTTCCAAGGCAAGTCATACCTTTGATCATCTTGAACCTGTTTTCAAATTACTTTATGTTAAATTATTGCATTATAGTTTAATTATTTATTTAAATGCTTTGGGCATAGTTATTATCAAATTGTTATCACACCTTGGCCTTGTATGTCATATATCCTTGTCACCTAGATTGGTTATGAGTTGGTAATATTGTAGCACCGACGTGGGTTGGTTAGATCGAGTATAATTGCTTAGCCATGCTACGAATCATCATCTCATGTGAGTCGCAAATATTAAATATGACTAAGTGTCTATGGAACTTTGTGTAAAGCGTGTGCTATGTGTTATTACTTCGTGATGGCATGTGTTGCACTAAAATCAAGCGGGTGGTAAAGGATTTGGGTGGGGCAAGTGGTGGAGACTGTGTGACATGGTGGACTATGTGATGGGTATGATAATCTGTGTGGCTTAGTTAGAACAGGAAGTCTTGCCTTGGTCAATTAAGGACTTAACTTTGTGCGCCATTGAACTGAGCCTTCTCAGACGACCACATGCCGGTATGGGACGGGCCTAACTTAGTAAGTTATGGATTCTCGGCATTGATGTTGGGTGGTAGGTTAGGCTTTGTGATAGGGTGGAGGTGTGACTACTTGGTGGTTGCATCACGGAGGATTCGTCGTCCCCGCCCAACGGTGTGTGTTATGCATGGGCTATGTGATATGTATAACGGTTTGTAAGCACCGGGAATGTCAATGTTGGAGATGAAGTTTCGAACTGTTTTGTTATGATTGGTGCTAGCTACACCGGTTATATCGTGTGGGTAAAGTGTACAACCTCTGCAGAGTGTTAAACAATCTATTCGAATAGCGCGTCATGGTCATGGACATGCTCGGTGATTTCACATAAGGGTAGTTTTCATAAAATGTGGTAATGGGGCTGTGTGATCTCAATCATATGGCTATGTGAAATAATCTGTTTAGTTGTGTGTCTTTGTGAAAACAAGCATTAAATTAATATTGTCTATTTGTTTTGAATTATGCTTTCAATCTATTATTCGTATTCAATTGCAAATGTTGCATTTCTGCAAAATAACCACAGAAGCCATTTCTTTGGAATAAGCTTGCATCTATACATTGCATTCTGTGGTATGATTTGCGAGTACGGTTGTGTACTCACGCTTGTTGTAAAACTTGCGTCCAAACCTACAGAAGTGGAGGAATCTACGCCTGCTTTCGAGGAGGAGTTCGTGGAAGGCTGATCGTTCGTTAAGGTCTGGATCCTAGTTGGTTGCCTGTGGCGAATTGGTGGGGTCTACGCTGGAGTTTTCCGTTCCGCTGCTGCTTTATTTCCTGTTAGCCCTGCGTGGCTTAATAAGTGTAAACTCGACCATAAGGTCAAAACCATTATTTGTTATTCAAACTAATCGTTTACTTTATCTATCGCTTGTGTGGATCGATATTTACCTGTGTTAACCCTGTGTGCACTAGCGTGATCCTGGACTAGTGCAGTTTACACAGAGGGTTCCAGAATCGTAATTCTGGGTCCCGACACCCACAAACTAAGGTACATCATCTGTATTTTCTCTCCAAACTCGGTGTGTATGATCCACCATGAGTTTGAGGGGGTGTTAGAATAGGAATTCCTTTGTATTTCCTTATATGCCTTTTGTATTTCTTTATATATGTATTGTATATTGTTTTGTAATATCCCTTGTAATCCCTATATATATTGTCCATTGAGCCTCATGAATATATACACAATATTCATAATAAAAATAACAGTTACATGTTAGGGTGCAAGCGGGACAAGTTGCGGCTACCCGCAACTTGCCCGCACCGGCCGCCTAATGTTAAGTGGGCAAATACGGCAACTCACTTGCCGTTATGCGAGCATAAGCGGCAGACACTAGCCCACAATTACATAGTAGTGAAAAATACCAGCTGCATCAACCATTGAGAAGCCTCATCCCTGAGACTACGCCTTTGCAGATTCAGATGCACACACACTCCCAGATCGGAGCCAAGCTTGGGTCACCCGCCATTGTTGGTTAAGAGCCCAAAACACACGCACTAGACCTGCAGCAAGCAAATAATCAAATAGATCACAGGAACACGAAGTGGATTCGAGGATCACTAGATTCAACCCAGAACTTTTCTGCACTCGACGATGATCTGGGAAGAACACATGCACTCAGCAATCACACAGGAGGATCCAGAGTTTGGGGCGGGTTTTCTGTATTTCTCTTAATGCTGAAAACAGTCTTACAGCTATAGTTATCTGAAGAAGCTAAAAACTGAATACTAAAACCGACTCTGCTAAGCATTAGCGAATCGTGCACACTCACGATCCGCTCCAGCCGGAACTCCACGACTCACTTGACGCGCACGATGCCAGATATGCATGTGCTCCTTGTGACTCGGTCATGCCCAACTAATACACGGCCTGATCAAACAAATACAACTGAAGACTCAAGTACTGCGCCATACAGCAGACATGCGCAAGTACAAGGACACAACTCCAGGTTTGGAATTAAAACACTAATAGCCATCTCTTGCTCGATAACTACCTCGGCCCGGTTGCAGACCAACAGCTTGATGAGGCCAAAATCCCTGTACTCGAACAGCGCGGCGAGCCGATTCTCGGCATCTCTATCGTCACCCTGACCGGCAATTATCTCCAAGATCTCCTCAGAATGCCTGGGGTATCTTCCCCTAGAATCCCACGGCTGTTGAGGTTGCAATAGAATCCCCACCATGGCGGGCTCGAGCTGGCCATCGATTGATCCGTCTGAGCTTGCGACTGTGAGGCGGAAACCACCACACCAGTGGCTCGAACTGATCAATGGAGTCCAAGTTCCCGTCGTCGAGAGGGCAGGTGCTCGATCGGGGAGGCACTGATTTTGATTGGATTCGAAATCGAACGAGATAGGAAGTTCCCTCATCAAAACGAGAAGGGTGAAGCAGCGAAGCCCAAAGGGGTACTGGGAATCGTAGTTAATTGGTGATAAGGGGTGGGCTACGCGGGCTAAATTACAGGTTATGTGGGCTGTCACTTAAGTCCACTTAAAAGAGAAGCTAGTTTACGGGAGTTCACTTAGTGTTTTTTGCAGGATGAGCTAAGTGGGCTTGTGGGCAGCCCGCGCCCCCTTACACCCCTAGTTACATGATCAAGAAAATGTCAATAACACCATTGATGGAAGCCAGAGGAAAAAGGCAACCGTGTGGTATGCTGTTCTACCGAGGCTACAGTATGATTCCCCTAGCCTGATTCCCCGCATTAGTAAGAGATGACAAGTTTCCCATGGGGTGTGCAAATTTGACCAAATTTTCTACATTGATTACAAGAAGGCCAGGCTTGGTCCCTAGAAACTAGTGTGAATCATAAGATTCCTAATTATCTTATCCAGTATTCAAAACCCATAATTTTTAAATGGCATGCATGGAACACCATGGTCTCGCAAAATTCACAGTTTTAACAAAAACTACAATGCGTTTGGGCATTGCAGCATTTAATACAGTATATTCTTAGGAAAATAGCTATTAGACTACAGTTCATAACCTTAGGGTCAGGAATCTGACTGCCGCTGCTGCTGAAGGTACACCTGAATGGAAGAACGGAGGGAACGATTAGGGATCAGATCACAGTTTGGAAGGGACAAGTTCGTCATTGGAGACCTAATGTTCCCGCCATCAAGCCAGCGCCTTATGGCTTCTGCTTCATAGGTGAATCCATCAGATGCCATTTGGGGATCTTTCATGATCTCCTGAAATATAGAAGTTACCACCCAATGATCAACTATAGAGGAAAAATCATACATGCATTATAGAAATTCAAAGCGTTGAATATTTCAAGAAAACGTGAAAAGATATTCAGAACTTCCATGCACTGTAGAAAAATTCTTCGTGGCTGCAATTAACCTTGTCTAACATATATCCAAACACCAAGCTACGACAAATGCTGACAAAGTTATTTACCTTGAGGATTGGACAAATGAAGTAAGCGGGGGCGCAACTGCCCCCAGGCGCAGATTGGAAGTATGGCCATGACGCCGCAGGAGGCTTCCTCATCAAGGGCTCAACAACTGCCCACACTTTAGTTAGATCAGGCCGCTTTTCCCTGGTGGTTTCCGCACACTCAAGACCAAGGAGTGCTAACTGCTTGGCTTGCATGTAAGGCCAGTCCCCAGCAAATTTGTCTATCAGCATGTGCAAGCTATCACTCTCCAAAGCTTCTGCAACTTTCTTTGCTATGTTTAAGGGGGGCATTCCAGTCAAGAGACGCAGGATAATAACACCCAGTGAGTATACATCAGAAAGGGGCGTGAGCTCCCCAGTGGTGAGAAATTCCGGGTCCATGTATGGCAGCCTTGCTATCAGGTTTGGTGGGCAGGTGCCAGGCTGGAGAAATAGGGTGGACATACCAAAGTTGCAGAGCTTGCTTCTGTAGTTAGCATCAATGAGGATGGTGCAAGGCCGGAGATCGCCATGGACCAAAGCACCAGTAGGCTTATTTGAGTGAAGGAAAAGCAGTGCGCAGCAAACCTCACCAATGATCTGTGTGCGGATGGGCCACAAGAGAGGTGGAGAGTCATTTGCGCAAACAATGCAATCTTCAAGGTTTCCCTTCGGTAACCACTCATACACAAGAGCAGAAGCTTCAGAGCATATTCCAATGAAGGTCACAATGTTTGGATGTCTCCCTTGACGAATAATTGAAACCTGCAAATCTCATGTTAGTAACAGAATCAGCAAAGTACCACAATCACACTAGGCACAGGCTACCTCTTGTTGAAATAAGCTCTCGGAACTGGACAGCTTGATTGCGACTGTAGTATTGTGTATAATGCCTTTATATACACATCCATATTCAGTGTCTCCAACCTTGCACAGATCCTTAAAATGCTCTGTTGCTTCTTCCAAGCCTGTGAGGGAGAACTCGAGAATAATCTGAGCATTCTGATCCCGTAATTCGTCCACCTGTCGCACTGCATTGTCTCGTTCATGTTTCAACTGGTTACATTCTGCATTACAGAAGTGTAGGTTATATATTGCTGCTACCAATTTATCTTTTAGATAAGTGAAAGAAAGAATGAAAAGCAAGACGAGAAGTTCTCGCAATCGTTGATCTACCCATTTTTGCCTCCTCTATGTGAAGGCGATCTACATCGGACTGCCTTTTTAACATGATAATCTCCTGTTCTAGAGAACATATCTTCCTTTGTTCTTCCTGCATGTAATCATGCAAACTTCGTCTTGTCACTGGTACAAAGTAGAAGGACTATACATAAACATGGTCCAAATAGAAGGAAAAAACAAGCCAGCATAACAAAATTGAAAACAACAAAATGCATTTGTTTGTTCCTCTAAATTAGACAGAGCATCAACTTAGGTTCTCTCTCCCATAATCCCATTACTAAAAGAACGGTCTGTACCTTAGTCCACTGAAGACATCTATCTAGCTATCTATATCTATATCTATACTAATTGGAGGCTCTCCTACAAGCCCCTACGTTAATCATAAGAGATAAAAGCTGGAAATTCTAACAATAGTCAGAAAAAGTAGAAATTCCTACGTTAATTGAAAAAAGAAAACATCTAGACCATCTAACTTTTTCCCCAATAGAATCTACAGCTTGGATTAAATATAGACATGTCCATCTATGTCTTTTAGGGTCGTACGTAGGGGTGAAAACGGATCGGAAACGGACGGATAATGGCTTTGCCATATTTGTTTTCATATTATTTTTCGAATCCGGATACGAATACGAATACCCCGGATACGAATACGAATACGGATAGTATCGAATACGAATACGGAGCGAATACGAATCAAAACGAATACGGTCACAGATATTTTTCGGAACATGAAAACCCCTTAAATTGTATGCCAGAAATTAACGAAAATATATAACTAATTTATTTGATGTAAATATTCATGAATTGTTTCTTTTAGCAACCACACATAACATTGGCACTAGTAAGTTACATTAACTAGTTCATCACAAATACAACACTTAGTTTACCATATTTAGCTCATAAGTCATAACTTACAAAGTCATCATGCATTCACACTTAGTTCATCATATACATAAAATTTAGTTCACGCTAACATCGATTAGACTGGATGGTTAATCTATACGCAAATGACTGTAACATCCCAAAGTATGTTACCAAAAATAAAATTAATAAAGTTATTATTTTATTGGATTTTCTAAGATTTAAAAGAGTTTTTAAGTTAAAAGGAAAAAACAATAAAATAATGTCAATTATTTATTTTTCTACTTTTAATGTAAAAATAAAATTTATTGAGTTAGTTGGGATTTTATTGGATTTAAAGTGAAAAGGAAAATTTTAATTAATTTATTGAATTTTCTGGATTTTAAAAGGTTTTCCTATTTTTAGAAATTTAAAATAATTTATATACAAAAAACCAACTTTAAGTTAGAATTAATTTTATTAAGTTAAAAATAATTCAACGAATTTCTATGATTTTTATAGGATTTTTAACTCTATTTGTTATTTTCTAAAGACTATTTGATTTGTTGCATTTTCAAATTCAAAAATCAATTAAAATCCCATTTTCTTTTGAGTGAAATCCACTTTTGGGTCGAACCGGATATCCGGACTCGTCTTATCCGGATAATCCGTATTCATTTCCGTATCCACGGATAGCATGCCTACCGTATTCGTTTCGTTTCGACAAAAAATCGAATTCGTTTCCGATCCGAAAATTATCAGAAAAATCCGATCCGAGACATTCAGAATCCGTTTTTGTCCGGATCGGTCGAAAACTATCCGATCCGTTTTCACCCCTAGTCGTACGTACCAAAAAAAAGAGTTTGAATAGAGTATTAAACACAGACGTCGATGTATTGTTTTGTAGTCAGGAGAAAGTAATACAACTTGGCCAGATACAAGAGACCGTGTCGGACATGGGACTAACAAAGGCTGGATATACGGATGGGCCTATAGGTATAGGAGAAGACTGTGAGTGACACACACATGCAACGATAATATACATGCCTACATGCATCCAATTACAATTTAGTTGGTCCATCATCTTGCTATGTAGTTTTTCAACAAAAAAAAAATCATCTTGCTATGTACGTGCATGGAGGAGATAGCTAGCTACTTCAATACTAATCTCTCTAAAAAGTATCTATCTATCTATATCTATATCTATACTAATTGGAGGTTTTCATAGAAGCCCCCGCGTTAAACTAGGAGGGCAAAAGTAGAAATTCCCACGTCTTGTTATGTACGTGCATGGAGACAGCTAGCTACTTTAATACTAATCTCTCCAAAAAGAATCTATCTATTGGAGCCTCTCGTAGAAGCCTCCACGTTAATTTTATGAGGTAAAAAGTAGAAATTCCTACATTAATCGGAGAAAAAGAATTTATCTATATATCTATACTAATTGGAGGCTCTTATAGAAGCCCCACGTTAATCTTAGGAGGTAAAATGTATAAATTCCCACAATTCCTACATTAATCGGAGAAAAAGAAAAATAGCTAGAAATTCACAAGTGAATCGAAAAAAAAGATCTAATCCATCCAAATTATATGTCGGGTTGTTTCAATGACCTAGATTTGTTTAGCAAGCACGGAAGTCTTTTTTGTTGTGATGGACTGCTATTCTATTCCGTAACAAACATGGAGAGCCCTCAAATTTGTTTGCATATGCAATACGCTACCTCTAGCTAGCTTATACCAAGTGTTTCTTACGGACTCTAACACATGCAGTCATGCATGCATGTGACGAATGGAAAAATAGCTAGAAATTCACATATTAATCGAAAAAAAGATCTAATCCATCCAAATTATATGTAGGGTTGTATCAATGACCTATATTTTTTTAGCAAGCATGGAAGTCTTTTTTGATGTTGTGATGGACTGCTATTCTATTCCGCAACAAACCTGGAGAGCGCTCAAATTCTATACTAATTGGAAACTCTCATAGAAGCCCCCACGTTAATCCTAGGAGGTAAAAAAATAGATATTCCCACATTAATCAGATAAAACTAAAAATAGTTATAAATTCACACATTAATCAAAAGAAAAGAGAAGATCTAAGAATTTTTTTAAAAAATAATCTACATTTTATTATAAATTACAAATATAATCTTGCCTTTTTTTTATTACATGAATATACCCCTGTCGCCACCCCGTTGGGCGACAGGACCCAGTCGTCCAACGGTTAGGCGGGCAATAATTGCGGTCGCCCAACTGTTGGGCAATAATGCCCAATCGCCCAGTGGTGGCGATAAGAGCCTCATCGCCGAACGGTTGGGCGGCGGAGGGCTTTATAAGCGCGCGCGCGGTCCCCGACGCCTGCGCTCGGGAGAAGAAGCGAGAAGGGAAAGAGGGAAAGAGGGAGGAAGAGGGAAAGAGAGGAGGAAGAAAGAAGAGAGAAAAGAGAGAAGAAGAGGGAGGAAGGAGAAGAAGATTTCATGAGGTAAGTTTTTGATTTTGTAATGTACATTTTGTAGTAGGTAATCATTTATGTAGTTTAATTTGTTAGAGATTTTAGGTAGAGATTTTAGTCTGTTAGAGATTTTAGGTAGAGATTTTAGTCTGTGAGAGATTTTAGGTAGAGGAAAAAAATAGGATGTTAGGTAGAGGAAAAAATTAGGATGTTAGGTTGAGGAAAAAAATTAGGGTTTAGGGTAGACTATGAATTAGGTGTACGAACAAATTAGTAGAGGTAAATTAGTATGAACAAATTAGCAGAGGTTGAATAGCTACGTAGTAGAGGTAAATTAGTATGATGACTTCTTTGGAATGAACGGGGTGTTGATCATGATGTAGTGTAGTTGCCGACGATAGACGAAGAGTCTTAGAAATGTAAAATACAATGTAGTAGTGGTTGCATGTCGAGCGTTGTGATCGACTAGTTGTAATATTAAAAATATTTGCGACATATCTGATGAAGTCATGCCTGTACCCACTACATTGAAAGTGCATTACGGTGTTGGCACCGTTCGTGAAGGTCCGTGCGGTGTTGACTTGAGTAGTTTTCTCAAACCACTCTAGTACACCCGACGGCGAGAATGCACGAATCGCAGATGTGATGTCTTGGCTCACCCGTAGCTTCTCCTTGGACCCCGAGTGTGTGCGTCGTCATACAAGGGCTTTGGAGCCGGTCTCCGACGGACATCAGATGGGAGTTGAGAACACTGATGCGCACGGCTGTGTGGAAGGGTTTCATAGAAGGCTGTAGGCGCCGTGGATATGAGTGTGTAGTGCTTGTGCAACCATGCCCAAAAGAAGTTGTGCAGGGACCCGTTGTCGGATATCATCCTGGTGGTGGGAGCAGCTCGGGTGCTCAGTATGTTGGTGAAGAAGAGGAGGTGAAGGAAGGCGTTAGGAAGGGTTCGGAGGATGTTGCTTGTGATGAGCCCGACGCGATAGATGCAGAAGAAGAAGAAGATCGGGCACCGCATGGTGAGCCTACAGGACAAGCTGATGAAGGAGAGCACATGGAGTACATATTGCGTCGAATGGATAGCGATGACCGGATGGCCTTGGGTGAAGAGGAAGCTCACGGAGGGCGGCGAGGATAGTTACGATGAGGATGAGCTCCCATTCCCGGGAATGGAATAGAATTCACGTTGAGGTGTAATGCACGCATGACGAGCACGAATCGCCGTGGGAGTACCATGCTACTGAGGTTCGGTTGCACTCAATGTTTGCTGATAAGACATCCTTGCAGGATGCCATTAAGTTGTGGGCTATGTCCATGCAGCGGACGTTTCGGGTCATCAAATCTAGCCAGGAGCAAGACACCTTGTCAAGGCGCGAGCAAGCCGCTTGTCCTTGGCGAGTGCACGCATAGACCAAAGTATGAGACTCACTGGATTGTCTCGAAGGTAGAGGCGCTCTGCATGCTCAACATTGTTTTGTCTAGACATCGTAACCTAACATCGACCTTCGTAGCCAATTTGATGTATGGAGAGATAGTAGAGAAGAAAGATGTGGAGGCCAAGCACATTATGGTGGCTATCGATAAGAAATTCAAGTACAAGATCACTACGCAAAGGCGTGGCGTGCGGCTAAAAGGCTTTAGAAAGACGGTTTGGATCTTTTGAGGCGTGATGACAACCTTCCTCGTATCTTTGGAGGTGCCGCAGAGAGAAACCCGAACGCATACATCAGTAAGGGACATGCCATCTAAAAACCGCGAGGGTTTTAATATTGCAAAGGGCCTTCTTAGCCTTCGGCCCTGCATCGAGGCTTTTAGGCATATCTTTGCCGTGATCTCGATTGACGGACCTTTTGACCGGAAATACAAAGTGCAAATCCTAATGACCATAGGCGTTGACGGGAATAATCAAATTCTGCCATTGACCATCGCATTCGTCGAAGGTGAGAATTACGACAGCTGGTTGTGGTTCCTTCGACATCTAAGGGTGGGAGTTGTTGGAGGTCGTCCTGGTGTGTGCGTGATCCACGATCGCCACGCCGGGATGCTGAAGGCCATAAGAAAACTTCAAGAAGACCCCGAGGAGCCGTTCCCTTGGTCGGATTCCCTATGATGGAGGGTCCTCTCCAGGCTTCGCGGAAGCCCACGACTTCTTGGTGGACGGCTACCCGGCACCTGAGCCCACTCCGGCTGAGGTTCTCTGCGTCCACACCTGCCATCGCGCCATTACCCACACGGCTAGCCGCCTCGCCCACCCTTCGCCTCTCGGTCCTCGTCGGACTGTGGGCTGCAGGCCGTCTTACCGCCGGGCCGAGGCCCCACACGGCCGCAGAGGAGGGCCCAAGCGAGCCCGTGGGAGGAGACGTGAGTGGAGGCGGCGTGGTGATGGAGGAGAGGATGGTGGGGGTGCGGTTGGCGGGGCCTAGTAGGGGCTACTAGGGAGGGATGCTACGGTACATTTGTTCGTTATGTCATACTTACATTTTGCACTTCATATGTGATGCATGTAATACTTTGCGTATGTGATGCATGTCATACTTTTGCGTCACGTGATGCATGTAATACTTTCGCGTTTCACTACCCACTCGCTCATACAACACGTGTTCGTCGAATGCTTTTTCTTGACGACGTGACCCGACTAACTCGCTTTTACGCGCGATGTGACCAAACGAGCATTTTTTCGGGCGGTGTGACCAAACGAGCTCGCTTTTACGGGCGGTGTGACCAAACGAGCTCGCTTTTACGCGGTGTGACGGGCACGCAGATATTCAATCGAGGGCATGACCCGACGAGATAGCTTTATCGGGACGATGTAACGACGAGCCGGCTTTCTCTCGAGGACATGACTAGGCGAGGTAGCTTTTGGGACGATGTAACTCGGCGACCCACTTTTTCTTAGGACATGACCATACGGGGTAGCTTTTAGGACGATGTGACCCAATGAGCGCCTTTTTCGAGCCGGCTACCACTCCTCCATTGTACCTATAAATACAGGGCAACTCATCCAAGAACTCACACCGGCACCACCAAGTAGAAAACATGGACAAGGAGAAGGAATGGGAGAAAATCCGCAAACTTTGAAGGACCGGTGTCTCCCATGAGACCGCCGCTTCAATCGTGTCGCTAGCCGACCTTTCACACACCAAACTTTTCCGAACTAGTGGATGTCGAAGTCGCCTCGTAGTTCGTCCAATGATTCGTGGTCGAGCCGCGACCGCCAATGCCCGCGGGAGCGCCCGGAAGGGCCACCGATAGGTGGCGCCACCTATCTTTGGTGCCGGACGCTGTAAGTGCGTCAAATCAACCGATGAGTGGACCATTGGCGGCGCTATCGGTCTTTGCCCAAACTACGCCGCGGACTACAACGACAGCAACCGTAATGAAACCATATCTCGGGTACAATGCTCTTTTCCTTGCGTAATCGGCGTAACGAACTATCTTCACTATTGCGGTCTCGCCACCCTATGCGACTTCCGCGGTGGATCGACGACAAGATCCACCCCACGACATGTGGTGGTTGCGACACGGAAGAGTTGGGCGGGAGGACATCGAGGCCCGTGAAAGGCGCCTCAAAGAGGTGAAAGCCGAGCAGCAGAGCAACGAGGTCGGACAGCGAGCCGCGAGGAGCGAGAGCGTGAGCATGCCGACGGCGGAGGCCGAGAGGGAGCGGAAGAGGCCATCGCGGCGAGCTAAGGCGCAAGGCGAGGAGTATAACGCCGAGCCAGGCAAAGAAGGGCAAATGGCCGTTCTCCACTCGATGAGTTCTACCCTATTCGCCCACATATCGCATGTATTTCTATTTCCTAAAGGCATGCATGTACCGTCTCGATTCGTTGTCCTTCATGCCATGTAACCCCTGTTCGATGAAACATTCTTCTTATTGTAATATCGATTGCCTTCAGATGCGCATTTAATCATTAAAACCGCAATCGTCCTCACAAAATTTTACAATATTCACCTTAGTACAACAATACATGACATAATTTAAAAGATATTGGCCAAAAATCGATCGCTTTTTCATTTTCATGTTTCACTTAGCCACTTAGCCACTTTTTGATTTTCATAAAATTTAAATGGTACCAAATCTGTTGCACTCGCAATAACACTTTGTCATCGTAGTATGTTACTGTACTATGGTTAATTTTTGGAGAATTAATCGACAACATTACAGGTATGAACGATTCGTAAACGGAAAGATAAGTGATATTGCGACTGGTACCTCAATTGACGCTCAACTAGCGATAGGTTCCATATTTTGGTAATTTTTTTTAGCGACTACATATATTTTGTAATTGATTCTTCAAAATCATATTATTTTTAAAAAAAAACCAACAAGGGGAGCTCCTGTCGCCCATTGGTTGGCGTGCGCGATGTCGCCTAACGGTTGGCGGTGACATGCGATCGCCCAACGGTAGGCGATCGGGTCCTCGTCGCCCAACCGTGTGGCGACTAGTCCCTGTCGCCCAACGGTGTGGCGACAGGAGTATATTCCTGTAATAAAAAAAATAGCAGGAATAAACTTGTAATTTATAATAAAATATAGATTATTTAAAAAAAAAATCGAAGATCTAATCCATCCAAATTATATGTCGGGTTGTATCAATGACCTAGATTTGTTTAGCAAGCACGGAAGTCTTTTTTGTTGTTGTCATGGACTACTATTCTATTCCGTAACAAACATGGAGAGCTCTCAAATTTGTTTGCATGTGCAATACGCTACCTCTAACTAGCTTATAGCAAGTGTTTCTTACGGACTCTAAACACATGCATGCATGTGCCGTGTGTTTGTTAGGGAAAAAAAAAGAGACTTCGAGATAAGTTTAATTCAAATTTGTAACCAAAGATAACAGGAATTAATATACAAGACTTGCATTACATATCTCATAATTCAGGAATTAAAAAAACTGAAGTAAAGTTAAATTCAAAAATAAAAATAAAGTTACGGAACATAAATTATATCGTAATTAACATATCCAATCAGCAAGGTAAATTCTACTTTGACATTTCTCCCTTTTATTTCCTATTTAATTTGTATGTCGTAATTAATTTTGGCAAGTATATGTGTAGACAACATCAAATTATCTATTGCTTAAAAGAGAATAAAAACGTAATTGACTTCTTTATCCTAGGAGGTAAAAAATCTAGAAATTACCACATTAATCGAAGAGAAAAAATATAGCTAGAAAATACCACGTTAATGGGACAAAAAGAGAAGAATCTCACCCGTCTATCCTATATTCTAAATCCTTGATCTACATATATAGAAGTTGTATTTGTATGCCAACAATACTAGCTAGCACATCCATGTGAAAATCTCAATCGAAGTTTTGAGTTCTAGTATGCTACATTCACATGCTGCATACCCCTCCATGGAATCGTGTACATGCCTTGCATAGATTGAAGTATCAACATCTTGGTTGAGCCAATTGACAATTTGAGCACTAATCCATGAGCCCTATAAACAAATATTGGACGTGTAAATCTCACCCGGCTCAGTCGAGTATCTCAAACTCATATGGAAACATTAATTTTTATTTCAAGCTAACAAGGAAACCTTAGTTTTCATGTATTTGAGAGGGGCCACCAGAGATTGGGTCCGATTCATAAGAGGTAGCAAGAGCCGAGAAGCACGCTGCCTAAAATCTTCTGGTTCTCAATTTCTTATTAGGTTTCTTTTCAATTAAGGCTATTAATGAAATCTCGATTCACATTCATATAATCCCACCAATTCAAAATCAAAATTGTAGTACATCTGAACTGGCTATCTGAAGTAAGATTATATTATGAACTAAAATCAAAATATTAATACAGATGAATTGATCCCACTAATTAGAAAAACTTACAAACCATTCAGTCAAACAAAAGATGATGGTTATGTTTATCATGATTGAATTAAGATTTATACACCTTTTAAAAAAATGATAAGTTACTTAAATCATGTATGTTGCCCGTGTGTAAAATTATATATGTAGCATTACTCTCCGCTACTGAATAGGTGTTATTTTATAATATGCATAATTAACATTATTAAACTTTAACCACTCATATGCACAAAAATATTTAAATTGGCTGTATTAAAATAATATTACTTGAATTATATTGTATTCTTTTTTTTACTAAAGCGTAATTAGAAAAATGAATGGCCAGACTCTTTCATTTATTATTTTTACTAACATATTACTGGAAAAATGAATGTTCAAATGTGAAATGTGTAACAAGGTACGTCCAAGGAGGATATATATATCAAACAGCTTAAATGATAGTTTATCTGTCAGCAGAAGGAAGAGTATTAGCACATGACAGGCTTAAGCTTTTGTGGTACATAAGCATAAGTTTGTAATAAAAATTTATAAAATATTAATATTTAATTGTGCAAATTTTAAAACTCCCTGGGGCAACAAAACAAATTACTAACTAAAACTTTTCTATCAAAATTATTTCATCTGCTCTTAAAACTAAAATTAAGAAGTCTAAAAAAATATTTAAAACATGTGGCCGTGCAGGTGCACAGGTTGATGACTAGTTTAAAAAAAATAAAAAATAGGAAAAACTTAAAAATAAACAAATGGAATAAAAATTCTTTGAATATCAAAAGTTACTCAGAAAATCCAAGAGATTAAATTTAAAAAACTTGAAAACTTCTAATCATAGTTACCGGATTCACCATAAAACCTCGCGAATCACGAATCGGATTCGTCGAACCTGAACTGATGTAAGGTACGGGGTTTGTGTTCGCAATGAAAATTGTAAGAAAAAGTGGCGAACTCGAACCCGAATCCCGTACCGTGACTCGGACGAACCATGTTTCTGGTAACTATGCTTCTGATATGTAACATTCAAACTGTTCAAAAATATAATTATATAGTTTTACAGTGACTATGGTAGATGTGCTTGGATATACACTTAACATATACTAAGTTTGAGATTTTTTTGTGGCTAAATGTCATTTGTACGTAGCCATCTTGTAATCATTGTTGTTGTCGTAAAGTCGAGTCGAGTCGCTGTAGGAGCGACTTGTCGACATGGTCGACTAGTCCACGACTAGTCAGTGTACAAACAGGGGATTTTATACATCAATTACAGCAAGGCAACAACAACTTAAAACACATGTATATATTGTAAAAACATGGAATAAAGAGGATAACAACATTAGCATGGTGATGAGTTGATGGCTTACTTGTTTTGAGGCGAAATTCTCTTTCTTGGCTGATCCTGTTCTTTGAAATTGAGAAGCCACATCCTGAAAATTGAAAAACAAGACAATGATCATCCCAATAGTTGACAAATGTGTAGTTGTATTGACAGAATCTTGTAAATCATAATATATACCTTGTAAATTTGTAATGGGTAGTTGTAGAGTGTAGACTAGTATGAAACTATGAATAATAAATGTACAGTAACCCAGCATTCCGCAAGTAAAATAATAAGACAAATATTAGAACAGCAAGTAAATTAATAGCACATCAAGTAGCAAAATAGCAGGACAGCAAGTAGCACAATAATTAAAAAGGACAGAATGTTCTCAAGACCCAAAACAGCAAAAGTAAGGCACAAATCACATCATCAAGCATTCAAGCCTCCTCAAATCAGTCATCCCAGTCAAAGTCATCATCCAATGGAGACTTCCCATCTCCACCACCTTCCTCATCACCAAGGTTCATGTAACCATTCCCGGGCATTTTCCCGGCCAGACGGCGGTACCGGTAACCGGCCGGTTACCGGTCCGGTTACCGGTCAAACCGGTTTTTTTTGTTGAAATTCGATTGAATTCGCTTAAAATTCGTCCAAAAATCAAAATTTGAATTTTGATTTGGCTAAACTGGATGTTGTAGTTCCGGTATTTTGTTTCTCGGATGCCCTCCGGTGGCCGGTAACCGGCGGTTACCGGCCGGGAATTTCATCCCTGCTCATCACTCACACCACAAGTAGCCTCTGAACTCTCGCTGTCTACATTGTCATCATCATCAAGATGTTCCAAAAGTACTTCATCTTCTTCCTCATCCTCTTCATCAAGCTCATCATTGTTAGCAACCACATTTCGCTGCCGCCTAGAAGAATAAATTATTGGTCCACCCCCACCATCACCTTGAGCTCTCCTAGCCCTTTTGCGAGACCAAAGATTGTGTGGTAAACAGGCTGATGCACCGGAGGCTTCATCAACTTGGGCCCAAGTAAGGTCTTTCCCTTCATGAACCTTGTCGGCATTCTTGTCAACCCATTCATTCTCCCATTGAAAGTCCTCTAGGACCAATGGGTTACTCCTCTTTCCTTTAGACCCTTCCTCATGTAACTTTTGGAACATACGTGCCATCTTCCGGTTGTATGCAATGTACACCAACTTGTTCAATCTTTTGTGCTCTAACATGTTCCTTTTCTTGGTATGGATCTAAAAACATCAGGCTGCAAGTCGACCAGTCCGTTTGTTCCTGGCCCAACGAGACACTCCTCAAGTCGCGCGCCTAGTCGTCGCAAGTCGCTGACAAGTCTACCAGTAGCTCGACTAGGCCACCAAGTTGAGTCAAGTGCTTCCAGTCGTTCCCCCTGGCCAACTTTGCAACTAATCGCGCGACTTGACAACCATGCCTGTAATGAAACATTTCCAATGAAATATGCCTCAACCCCCCCCACACACACACACCCCCACCCACCCACCACAACATACACACCCAAAAAAGTTGAACGAAATATTTGCAACCTAAAAAAACAAAAGGTCCAAAACTCAAAAGTAAGTTCAAAATGTAGTTCTCTTGAAAGTGACAAAAAGTACTATTACATGTCCAAAAGTAGGCAAAAACATTACCAATATAAACTTTTACAACCCAAGGAGAAATTCGACATCCAAATTTTCCTAAAACATAACTAGTTTAGATTAAAAAAAACAAAGAATTGCAACTAAATTTACAAATTTTGAAAATATCAAATGATCAAAAATATAACTGTTGAAAACATTAAAAATCATAGTTACTGAGTGCCTTAGTTTGTAACTCTTGCAATTATCTCTTTTCAAAAAAATTATATTTGCCTTTTTAAAATATAATGCCAATCTTATGTTAAAACTTATCTTGTCTAATTTTTTTATACAGTTTCTGTCAAACATCTTGAAAATTTCCAAATATATATTTTGGAATGTTCTTGCATGGTCCGATATTGCCTTATGGGCATGTTATGGCGTGGAAGCCACAGGACATGGGGCAACAGCAGCAGCAGCAGTCCACACAAAGCAGCAGCATGTTATGTGCACGGTTGTGTGCACAAGGTTGCGGCCAGCCGGCCGGCCGCACAAGGGGCAGCAACAGACATTAATCAGATGTCATGTGACGCCAGAAGCAGGAGGAGGCTGCAGCATTGGCTTGGAGATTACTTTGCTTGCAAGTTAGGATTAGTTAAGATAAGATCCTTAAGATCAATTAGTTGGATCCTTAAGATCCTTTCCTTTTAATTAGAATTGATTTGTTAGGCCTTCTCTATTTAAGGGAGAAGAGGACGCATGAATAAAGCAAGCAAGCAAGAAAGAAAGAACAAGATTCATCACATTCTTAGTCTCCTCTCTCATCCCCAACCACGCCATGGCCACCCTCAGCCCACAGGCACCCTCTCAGCAGTGTTTACCCATTATGATCTAAGCAAGCCCATAGCAATTCTACACCCCTAAACTTCTAATAGTGGAGTAAATAACCCCCTAGGGTAATTTTGGAGGTGGTTTTCCCACCGTGGCAGATGACATGGCTGAAGATGAAGACGTATCAATTACTCTAGTAGGGAAAATACATTTAAAAAAAATCCTTAACCTACTGGGTCCTACACGTCAGTTAGTAAAAACCACCTCATCGGTTAAGTAGACACACGATAAAAGTTGAGAGGGTAATTTTGACTTATCCTTTTATGGAAGACCTTAACTCTATTAGATAAACATTGCACTACTAACCTAACCACCAATATATACTATTCAGGATGATCATATGCTGAAATAATCATACAACGAACAACAAGATCTAAAAACCAACTGAAAATACAATCTTGCCGCGGACAAGTCTTGGAAGATGACAAAGTAAACACTAGAACAATTACCGTCAGATCATGAACATGCTGGAAGAATAATTCAACATTAGGATATGCATGCTGGTTCCATGACTTCGGGCTTTTCTGGTAGCAAATGATGTCCCCATTTCCAATCTGCAGGAAGAAAGTGAAGAAATTAAGTCTTAGGAGGGAGTGGAAAAGCAAAGACATCTGTACCAAAAGCAGACCTGGCTATATGAAAAGGTATCATGAATGCCTATGGCTTCACACATCACAGATGGTTCAAATGCTATTTCCTGCTTGTTAAAAGTAATAAACCAGTTCATGTGATGTATAAACAATACAAAACCATATGCATTTGAGATTAGGAGCAGCTAGCTTGCTCTGGTGCAAAACCTGACCTCATACAATTCTATTTCCTCGTCTGCACAAAAAACAGCTAGACTTCTTAGTTTTTGGAGAATATCTGAAGGCCTCGATGAACATTTCACAAATAGTGTTCCAACATATCTATGTATCTCATTCAGAAGAACAAAATATAGCTGTGAGTTCTTAATTGCTAAGCAAAACCAAAAAAAAAAGAGTTGTGAACAAGTGCTGACCGGAGCTGTGTTTGTTCTGGGTCATAAAGTTTTAAAAACAACAACAGATCTTCACTGGTCAGAATTCGTGGGGAACGAGGATTGAGCACCTACAAGGAGCCAATATTAAGGGAACTTTAATAAATACATAAATCATTGGATGGAACAGGAAGGGTCCTTTCAAAAATAGTGGAGTCACAAAGGAAAAGATAGAACTAGCAAAGATCTTTTCAAGTTCAGGGTCAACCTCCAAAAACAGCTCCAGATCATCAGCTATGCGCCTTGATTGTGACAATAGATTTCCCACCTACAAGAGTGATTCTTTATAACTTAGCCTTTTATGAAGAAAAAAGGAATACCTAAATTTATCTGCATTATCTCTGCAGATAGAGGCAGCATTGTTCATTATAAAAATAAAGAGAGAGAGAGAGAGAGAGAGGGGTGGCATATCCATCAAAATAAACCACATGACAGCCAATTTTACACAAAGCTAATCAACCAATTACCAAGCTAGTAACAGTAACACAGACTACATTTTCATTCAACTAGGGTGCTATCTGACCAAGAAGGAATGCAAAACCAAGATGCTCCTGGAACAAGGTACGCACAAGAAAAATTAAGCAAGCAACTGAAAGAGTAAAATGTTACTTCTCACAAGCTTTATCTGCTCTTTAGCAGACCTCTTAGGGAATAAGTACCATGTCATGTAAAGTGCAGAATGAGTGAGAGCCAATACTTCACAGCATTATACAAAACCATCTACAAGAAAACGTGAATGTAATCAATAATCCTATATTAGGATGCAAAATTGTGCTCGTTCTGGACGGATATCATTCACGTCAACTGCTAAAAATTTTAGATGATGTATATTAGTCTGTGCTAGTTCAAGCTGAACAGCTCATCTGAAAGTTGAGGCATTGGTGCACTGCCAACCACAAAATAATTATTTGTCCTGTGTATCCTGATTTCTGACTCAAAAAGGATTTTGGATTGAAAAGAAAGGCATAATTTGTCCTGAATATAACAAAATTCTGCCAAGCAAAACTGTATCAAGAACCAATCAGAACATAGGTAAACTACAAAACAATCAGAACATAGGATGATGATGATCACAATGTCTACTTACAGACAGTTTCTCTTCTTGGGGAGACAATGGCCTTTCAGGGCGGTATGTCCTGTTTTGCCGTCTAGCCCACAACCAGAGACGTTGAAATTGAACCGGGGTGCCAAATTCTTCTGCGAGCTCCTCCTGTGAAGCAATTTAACCTGTCAGTATTCTGAGCTCATTATGAACCATGGGAAACGATAGGCTGAAGCAATAACCAGAGTCAGACAGATTTGTTTGTTTACACAAGATATATCGAGGCTCAAGAGACAACACAAAATTAGAAATACATCATTGTATCCTACTAGGAGTGAAGTTATACATCTGATGGAAAATAAACAACCCTGCCAGTCATTTGGATTCTTTTTTAAGTTAAGAAAAAAGAGAAAATTTTATTTTATGGACAAAAGCATGGTAATAGATAGATATCACAGTGAAGGCCAACAGTAAAAAGCATTAGAAGAATGGAGATCAATGCTAGGATTAAAAAAACTTCCATTAAAGCCAACGCAGCAAGTTCATGAGCATCGATGTTGTTGGAATGAACCCTTAATTCTATTCCAATGGGCCAAAAAGGCAATATAACATGTACAAGGTATGCAATGTGTTAGAAAATGAGGAAAACACGTGCTCTGAAGCTTAGAAGAGGGTTGATGGTTGATAAGATAGACTGCTGTAGAGACTGCTTCCCCCAGAAGTAGGAAGGAACAAAGGAGGAAATGAGAAGAGTACGAGCAGTCTCAGTGATGTGACGGTGCTTGCGCTCAGCAACACCATTCTGAGCATGAGCACCAGGACACGAGAGCTGAGGAAAAGTACCCTCGAAAGAAAGGAACTGACGAAAGGCTGATGAACCCCAGAGTCAGAACAAAAAATACGGATGTTAAAAGAGAATTGAGTATGAACCATCTGAGCAAAAGATTGATAGATAGAAATTAACTGCAAACGGTGTTTTATGAAGTAGATCCAAGTGTATCGAGTATGGTCATCAATGAAGATGATATAGTAACTGTGACCACCCTTTGAAACAAAAAGAGAGGAACCCTAAACATCCGAATGAACCAAATCAAAGGGACAATCAGAGCGAGAAATGCTAGAAGGATATGGGAGTTGTACTTGCTTACCAAGTCTACAACCCTTGCACTAAAAATTTGTGTCAACAGAAACAGGACCAAGAACACCTTGATGAATCAAGATAAAGAGGCGTGAGCCACACAAGTGCCCCAAGTGATGATGCCATTGCGGAAAAGATTGGCAAATAGAAGTAGATGAAGGAGGACAAGGGATAGATGAACCAACAACAAAGGGAGAATGAATAGGGGCAGGAGCAATACCAGAAATGGAGGATAAAGGAAGACTCAGACGATCAAGAACATAGAGTCCTGCAGAACCTCTCTGACGATGACCTGTACCAATGACAACTCTTGTTCGACGATCTTACACAAAACAGGAGCTATCGTCGAACCCAACAAAACAGTTCATATCTGCGAGCTGCCCAACAGAGATGAGATTCATGGGGAGCGTGGGGACAAGTGAGACATCTGAAACTACGAAGTGAGAGGTGGAAAGAGTCCCCTGATGAGTGATTGTGCATGGCGTTCCATCAACTGTCTGAATCTTGATACCTTGTGCAGCAGGACAACATGATATGAGATGAGTTGCATCAGATGTCATATGGAAAGAAGCCCCTGAATCCAATATACATGGGAGTGAAGCACCTGACACAGGATATGATGGTGCAGTCAAGCTGGTGGATGCACTCGAAGATGCCTGCAGCCGACACAACTGGGCCTGAAGATTTCTCATCTGAGTCTGAATTTGACCAAACTGAGTTGAACAAGACTTCACGGCATTAGCTGGAATAGAATAAACAATAACATCATCACCTCGGATAGATCCAGGACCAAGAATACCATCAAGAGCCATGATACGATCAAGTACACTAACACCAAGAGATGAACTATCTCCAAACATTGAGTCAGATCTGGCCATACCACAGAGCAGTACAGAGCAATAGTACTAATCTCAGCAGTACAGAGCAACAGTGCTAATCACACAGTAGTACTAATTTCAAAGCAGCAGCAGTACTAATCACAGCAGTAATCAACTCAAACAGAGCAGGTGCAAACCACGAAGTCGTCGGGCAGCAAATGCAAGCCAGGTCGCCGGAGCAAGCCAGACGGGCTCTCGCCCGTCTCGGCGTGGAAGAGGCAACTTGACTTCCGGGCGGAGGACCCACGGGCGTCGAAGATGATGATGGTCGTTTTCAGAGCCGGGCGGCACAGAAGTAGATGGAGGCGAGGACGACCACCCGGTGCCGGATCCGGAGGAGGCGCGGAGGCATCAGCTTCAGATCTGGGCGGCGCAAGAGTGGATGGAGGTGAGGACGACGTCGAGATCCCGCCGGATCCGTGGTGAAGACTGGGCAGCGGGTGAGACAAGGCGGCGCTCGGATCCGTGGTGGAGACTGGGCATCAGGAAAGACGAGGCGGCAGGCGAGATTAGGCGATGAGGATGTCGACGGATCCAGGACAACGTAGACGGGCTCCAAGCGCTAGATCTGGGGAGGATTGGCGATCCGGGATGTGTCGACGGCGTGCATCTGGCGAGGAAGGAGCTCCGGTGCACGAGATGATCCCAGCTTGGAGCTGGTCCTGGCAAAGGCGGCGCAGCAGAAACGGCTGTGGTGGGATTAGGAAAGAGGGCTAGGGTTATTGTTGAATGACTCTGATACCATGTTAGGAAATGAAGAACACAAGTTTTGCTATTCACAACTGTGCAGCTTATTCATTTATTGAGAGGTATATATAGAGATTGTTACATAGGCCTCATGGGCAAGTGAGGGAGGGAGTGAATGTACAACACTCTTAACACAAAGAACACCCTAAGCTATATACATAGGCCCTCTTTGTTTAGGCTTACGCTTTTTGGCTTATAGCTTAAAGCCAGCTTTTTGGTTTAATCAGCTTATAAGCCTCTAAGAGCATCTCGGCGAGAGCCCTCAAAGCAGGCCCTACTTTTAATTTGAGGGCTCCCAGCACTTTGAGGCCTGTTTTCAGTCATGTACTCAGTGAGAGCCCTCAAAGCAGCTCCTACTTCTTAATTCCTCTATTTGTCACACACTATATGCATATGTATTTGAGAACATCACATTATATAATAATTTATTTAAACTATAACTCTAAAGAACTATACTTAAAATTATGAATGAAAATACAAATATTCAAATTTAAATTCAAAGACAAATTTGGTCGAATTTAATGATAGTCGATCACAACATAGTTCATAACATCTCTGCAAATCAAATGACATAATCATCAAATTTAGGCGGGAAGGAGCGGGCGCGGGAGGGAAAAAGGTGGCGGGGAAGAATCGGGACCAGGCGCGAGGAAACCGTGATTTGGGGCTTGGCCTAGAGCCCCGAGGAATGAGGCTTGAGGGGATTTTAGGGGCCTCAAATTTGAGGCTCTAGTAGGGGCCTCTTTGGACCTCTGTTTTTGCCTCAAGCCCTCAAATTTGGTTTTAGGGGCTCAAGTAGGGCCTGCTGAGATGCTCTAAGCTTTTAAGCCAAGCTTTGTTGTTTGTAATCGGGCTTTTATAGGATGTTGGCTTATTGAGTTGTGTGTGAAGGATGAAAGGTGCGAAATGCCCTTGAAGGTTTAGAGAACCTTTTAAGCATATATTTAAACTTATTTTTACATGAGATTTGAAAATATGATGATACATACAAGTGTACATATGAAACAAAATAGATTTCGCATATGAGCATACGTGTGTGTACCATAGTCTATCCAAATAAATTGCAAATCTCGCCATCGGAGATGTATATCTAAGAAGACAGTATAACAGACAACCTATTCATAGCAAGATATCGCTCGTCCATGCATGCATGTATTGATGTTGAAAACCGATTAGAAAGGAAGCATAATCTTGAAAAATAAACCCCACTGCATAATACAATAGTAGTGTACCATGGGATTGGAGGCGCGGCGGAGAACAGAAGGATTTGGGAATCGGCGAAGAGGTGGAACATGAAAAAAAACGGAACGATTTGTGTATTTATATGCAATGGCATTTTGTGGGTAATTTCAGTGAACTTTAGTGGCAAACAGTTATTCCATTTCACAAAAGCCAAAAAAAGCACCTCTCCCATGGCTTATGGCTTTTAGGTTTAAATTGGCTTAAGCTTTTTATAAGCCTGACAAAAAAGCCACCCCTTTGTTTAGGCTTTGGCTTTTTGCTTTTAAGCTAGACAAAAAGCCTAAACAAAGAGGGCCATAATGTAACAACCCCCTCAAGCTCATGGTGGACCAACAACATTGAGTTTGGAGTGATAGAAACTATGTTGAGCTCAGTCTGTGTCTTGGTGAAGAAATCTGCTAACTGAAGCTCCGAAGGCACATACTGAAGAGCAATAACTTGGCCCTGCACCTGCGATCTCATATACGAAACATCTACTCCAATGTGCTTGGTGATCTCATGCTTCACTGGATCTCGAACAATGCTGATCGCACCAGTACTGTCTGATAAGAGAGGAGTCGGTGCAGAAACTGAAACACCGAAATCCTCAAGTAGCCACCGAAGCTAGGTGATCTCAGCTATCAACGACGCCATGGCTCGCAACTCAGCCTCAATACTCGAACGGGAAACGGCGGTCCGCTTCTTGGTCTTCCAGGCAATCAAAGAGGAACCAAGGAAAACACAATAAACACAAAGAGATTGACGATCAGAATGATCGCTAACCCAGGTCGCATCAGAGTACGCCTAAAACTGCAGAGAACTGGAGCGAGGAAAGAAAAGGCGACAAGAGATGGTCCTGCGAAGATATCGCATAACACGAAGAAGGTGACTATAGTGAAGCTAAGTAGGAGTAGAGACGAACTGATTCAGTATGTGAACTGGGTGAGAAATGTCAGGTCGAGTGATCCCAAGGTAGACGAGGCTCCTGACAAGATAGCGATAGTGAGTGGAGTCCTCAAGAGACTCACCATTAGTAGGTTGAAGGTGAACACCAATCTCCATAGGAGTATCTACCATACGCTGATCAGTGAGACAAGCGTGAGCAAGGATATCCTGAATGTACTTCTCCTGGGAGAGGTAGCAGCCCTTAGGTGTAGAAGTGATCTTAATTCCAAGTTAGTAACGAAGAAGACCTAAATCAAACATCAAGAACCGCTCACTAAGACGCTCCAGCGGGGCTATCTGGAAACTTACTAAGGACCAACAGCACTAGAAACTAACTCATGCAGGGCTATCTAGCAGTGAACTAAGCTGCATTGGAAATGAGCGGTTTGTGAGATGTTCCTCTATTGTTATTCATGAGCCTTACGGTTCAATGTCTCGAGCATTATTTTCAGGTAGACATAGCACAATGTTTTTGCAAGGATATACAAAATGAAATGAAACCTTTTTTTACCTTGGCATTTGTGCGATGACATGAAACAATTGGGCAAAAAGTACAACTGAAGTTGCCAGAAAGGACTCCCTCCGTTTTGCAATATTAGTCTAAACCTATCATGCGCACAAACCAAGGAAGCACAAAATCTTTGAAACAATTAATGACATTAGACCGTACGTGCCCCTATTAAATGGCATATTACAACCATTCAACATCTTTTAGTGTGAAAAATTACAATAACTACAACTTGATTTCCTCGATAGACTTACATTGTGAAATATAGCGCTTCCAATGAAAATAGACTTGCGTTGCGATAGGGAGAGAGTACAGCTTTGCAAAGTGAATGTACAGCACAAAACCAGAACAGCGGTTGCTGAAAGCCTGAAATGCTTGCTAGACACCATAACAACAAACTAACACTTAGCTAAGATTGTAGGTATGTTTAGTTAAGCTTAAATTTCATCTTCTGAACAAAAATATGTTCATGCTAATGCCTAAAGGCAACGAGGAAACTTCATTTCCAACTTGTGAGAAGTCTACTGCCTAGATGCCTTAACCTGCCTATAATTGGGGCTTCATTCTCATAAACGAAAATCTACTAAGGCTCTGTTTGGAGAGCTTAACTTCTCCTAAAACAACAAAACCTAGTAAGCTCAGCTCCTTTAAGTCTTACAGACGGGTCACTTAAAACTAAAAGTATCAAAGCCTAGGAAACCAAAATTGGGGCTTAAGCTTTCTATTGAAGCAAGGGAATAACCTACCACAAACACACCATCTTTGGAGTTCAAGAACGCAGGATTGATACCTTGAAACGCCGTATGGGCGTGTCAACCGGGACCTGGAAAGCCCGGACTCTGTTGATGTCGACGAGATCAAAGTAGTGGCCATCTCTCGCAATCTGCGAGCGCAAATCTTCGTCCCTTGCCACCTGGAGGAAGCCAGGAAACCCAATAATTAGAATCGGAGCCACCCCATCGGTGGTTTACTTCTTTTTGGCGTCAAATTACGGCAGGGAAGGAACCAAGAACTCCAGAAGAGCAGAGGATCGCAGACCTTGATAGTCCGAAGAGGCGGCGGCATGGCGGCGACGGGAGAAGAAGAGGAAGAGGGGGTGAGGCGCCTAGTTTCGTGGGATTCCCGATGGGCTTCCTCGAAGTTGAAAAGGGGGATTTAGTGGGATTTGGATTCCGTCGAAAAAAACTTGTACGAGGCAGCTGGCAGCGTCAAATAGAGAGCAAGGACTCGTGTCGTCGTGGGACTTTGGGTTCATCGTGGGAACTAGTGTCGTTGTTGGACTTTGGGAGTTTTTTTCCCCTAAAATAGCATTGGCGTAAGGAATACCAAATTTAACTCTCTTTACGTATTAAAGACAAAAATAATTCTCCTTTCGTTCTTTTTACTTTCGTTCTTTTTACTTGATACAGTTGACTTTTTACGATCTTCGATATGTGACTTTAACTATAATTTTTCATAACTTTTACATTAAGATATACTAATAAAATTATAATATTATGAAAGTATTTTCAACGACAATTCTAATGATATAATTTTTATATAGCCAATCTAGATAGTTTTAAATTTATTGACAGTCAAACTTTAAAAGGTTTAACCGTAAAAAGTCAACTGTGTTAAGTAAAAAAAACGAAAGGAGTATCATGAGAACGTGATACTTAGTCTCCTTCGCACCCCAAAGGCCCAATGCCCCTTGTCTGTACCCCTAGAAGCTAGAGTCGGCTCGTCCGTGCCCCTAAGGGTTGGATATCCCCTCGTCTGTGCTCGAACCTCCTATTCGTGTGATGAGGACATCAACCCTTCGGATACGATCACTACTCCACCTCCAACCAGGCTTTTCGACTGCTATCGATTCGGTTGCGTCAAACGCTACTCTAACGTGCCGATAAATTCAATTCACTCATATCTGGTGTTGCGCCACCTCACATTGGGCCGAGAGGCTTGTATTAATTATTGGGTCCAAAGAACAGCCAACACTTTAGGATATTTGGACCAACCACCTTCTTGGCCCATATGGCCACCTAGGGTTTGGGGGGGTACTGTTCACATGGCACTATTCATGCATGAACAGTACCACCACCCCTCTCTCTTTCTCCTTTAAGTAGTGGCCGCCTCCTCTCTAGTTCGGCGGATTTTGTTTAGTTAAAAGTTAGTTTCTATGCAACTTCGTGTATTGACTTGTGTCGACTAGACCAACCATAATACCGCTTCGAAATCCCAATTTATGAAGTATTTCATTCATATTTGCAATTTCAGATTACTTATTTATCTTGTTCTTGCGTGCTTCTTCGGTGTATGCAGGAATCGATCTTCGTGATCAGGTCGTCGGGTATTCGTCCACGGTTGATAACGACTTGTCGAGCAGTTCAGCGATTGCGTGGTTTTGGGCCTTGCGTGTTCGTAGCCAGGATCGTGAGAGTTGAGCGACTACCACTGAACGTATCTTCTCATCGAAAGATCGGGCCAAAAATAGGACCTTCGGGTTCATCAAGTGGTATTAGAGCTACAGTTCATCGGTGATATTTTTTTCCTATAGTCCAGTAAACCACGGAAAATCACACAAAAAAATAGTTCATATCGTCCAAACCAATTTGTGCCTCGCATTGTTCTTTTCAGTTTTTGCACTCTTTAATTGTAGATTGCATCGTCGTGTCTTGTGTTGGTTTATGTCTAGATTGGTCTTGTTCAGAGTCTTTTGCGCGTCGTCTAGTACTGTCTTCCTCTTGGCCACAGCCACCATCACCACCACCCCTGTCGCCGCCCCATCCTCTCTGTCGCGATCACCGCCATAAACCATCTTCCTGCCGCCGTTGCCAATCCTCCCTCCCGCAGCCAACAAGAACGCCCTGCAGTCGTTGCCGCGGCAACCGATGCGCCAAAGCCTCGCTGCCATATCCTGCTGTAGCAAACCCTAGCGCCTTGTCGTACCAATCAAGCCATCTCCTACTGCGACAGCCGTTTGCCCTAGCCACTGCTGCCACACGCCGTCGCGGCAGCCGGTTGCTCCTACCCCCGCTGCCATCTTGCTCCTGTGGCCGCCCAAGTCTATCTGCCACGCCACGCCATCTCCTACCGCAGCACTGTTTTTCCCTCTGCCTCTTCTACCGCGCCATGAGCAATCACTCCTGCCGCGACCACCGTTTGCTTCCACGGCAACCGATCCCATCCTGTAGGCACCCTGCCGCTTGCCAAGGCCACCAACTCAGCCTGCCGGCCGTGCCTCTTCCCTACCATGGCAAACAACCATTGTTATCGCCGCTGTGTTCGGCTATGCAAGAGATAGATTGCTTTTCGGCTTGAGAGAAGAGATCGGTTTCAGTTTTGGCCGAAGGACTGGAAGGAAAGAAAGTTGCATCCCTATCCTATTTCAGTTTTGCATCAAACAGAAAGCATTAGAGTTGGATTCTGTTGTCAAGAGAGAAGGAAAAGGCAATTTTCCAAAGAATAAAACCGGAAGCCATATTCGGTGTTGGGCAAAGTGATTTCAATTTTTGCCAAAGGAAACTAGTGTTTGCCGAAGTAAAAAATTTTGGGTTTAGATTTTGGTTACTGTAGCAGAAAAATTCATATTTTTGACTTCCAGTAGCTTTCTGAGGTAGAAAAAAAAGAAAGTGGAGAAGAAAAAAAGAAAGAGAAGAAGAAAAAAAAAAGAGTAGAAAGGAAGAAAAAAAAAAGAGAAGAAGAAAAAATTCAGAGCTGCCTACTTTTATTGACATTATTTCCTTGTTCAGTTTGGCATAATTCATCCATTGCTCGCTTGCGTTGTGTGAGGACCCGGGTATTTAACTAGTAATACTTAACCTCCATATGGTTCTAGCATTACTAATCAAATATCCAAAGCCTCGATGGACATGTGCTTCCCAGAATTGCAGCACACGCTCATCATCACAAAATCATACATCATTTCCATACAACAATTAATACTAAGTTCAACAACGACATACATAAAGTAAAGTTATTACAAAAGAGCCGACCGGCCAAATGACACAATATACAAGAATGACAGCGGAAGCAAAAGCGCCATAAGATGGCTAAGAACAAAAGTTGACCGGTTAGCCAACACAACAACCCACAAGGCAACCGACCGGGCCACCAAGCTAGTCGCCCCGCAAGCTACCACAACATAGCTCACAAAAGTGAGGCCCATCAAGCTCACCTTCTTCCTCTGCAACAAATACATTTAAGCAAGATAACTGAGTACACAAAGGTACTCATAAAGGCGACGTGTGGAATAGCGGACCTATTCATAAACTACATGCAAGCTTATTTAGGTGGAGGTTGTATGTCTCATTTTGCACAAAGCCAACTTTATTTGCAATAATGTAATACATTTAAAAGCAAGTTTGTGAATATGTTTTGTTGTCAAAATAACAGCGAAATAAAGATACATACAAGTAACCACCTAGAAGTGACTATCCCAATAGCCACCACAACATAGCACGAATCCCCGATTCGTACCACCCATCAAGTTTTAATTAAAAGGTTGTAGTCTAACTCTTGAAAAGCTTACACAAGCGTGTCCATAACCTAGGACGAGGCTATTCGAATAGTTTTAACCCTGCAGGGGTGTACCAATGTACCCACATTTCGGACCGCCTTTAAGCCACAAAGTACACTTAGAAGGTATCTTAAACGCGGCTAAGTCCTACGATACATTTTCCAATATTGTGTATCAACCACGAGCCGCTCGTATGGATAGAAACCCATACGCTTACATTGCAAGCCGAAAGACAACAAATCCCATAACGGGTGAAGTTTTTCGGACACTACAATGCTCCCAACACCATCCCTCCTGCGACCCGAAGCTAATACACGCCAAAGTATTAAGTCAAGAGAGGTCCCATACCCTCTAGTGTGGTTAGCACGCACAAATTGCTCGGATAACAGGTACTCACAAGATGTTCGGTCCTTAATTGACTTGGGCACCATTCCAGTCACACCCAAAAGCACACCAATCATACCATTGTGCCCAAGTCTAAACCATTTTGTTTTTAGGTTTTAGTTTTCATAAGTAGACATGGCACAAGGCTGAAATCATAAGTCATAATAAGTTTTATGTGATCAAGGTTATCGACAAGTCGATAACCGCCCATTTCTACCGGAAGCTAAGCATGGCTAACCAATTAATTCGCAACTACTAAGTGACAAGAGCTCATCCACGAGTTCTAATCACAGCAATAACCTAGGCTCACGGTAGTAGAGGATAATCATTTGCCTAAGGAAATGCATCCACTAGGTCAACTAGCGACAATAGTTTAACACAACTAGCAATGCATATATAGAATTTGCAAACAACATAAATACTTAAAAATACAGGGATTAACATGATCAAACTGCTTTCCTTGCTGCAATTGTTCTTGCTGCAGAGGAGGATCCTCAGGTTCAATATAATCTTCGGAACCTAACGCGAAAAGGCGATAAAACCCCATAAGAACGAAGAACACCAAACAAAACCCAACAGCAAAAGACATCCAAATCTAATGAAACTTATACAACAGCTAGGGAATGATTTTAGACAATTTTAGGAACAATAATCATGCAATTTCGATTTAGGATGCAAAAGTTACAGCCAAAATACACTTTCTCAGCCTATTAAATCACTAAATTAATTATTGGTACTGTTCATGGCGAAATTTTCTAGAATGATCTAAGCTCTGAAATTTTTATAGCAAGCATATTATGACATCCTAATGACAGCAAAGTTGAGTTTACTAAATTTAGAGTTATAATGATTTACTTATGATTTTTCTAAGTTGTAAACCTAGCACAAGTTACTTCACAGAAATATAACCATGTTCAAAGCCTATTTCATAATAAAGTATGCTAACAGAGGGATTTTCTAACATCAATTTTATATATTTTGGATTTACAGGGAAATTACTGGTGTCTTTTACAACATTAACTGAATTTTTAAATGCTACCCATAAGGTTAAATCTATTAACATATTTTTCTGGTGCTGATTTAGGCCTACAACCATTTTTGGATTAAAGTTTAGTAATTAACAAAATTAACAAAGTTGAAACCATTCAATTTGCAGATATACAGGAAAAGATATGCATTTTACAAGTTTAATCCTACTTTTGGGATATTCAAAATTGGCAGAAATCAAATTATTTGAGTTACACAATTTCCTGTGATAGAAACTTGCCCAAACGCATTTTTATGTTAAACTTCAGTGGCATAAAAATTTATTACAGTTAGGAACATCTAAAAAGGATTTAAAATGAATTAGTTATGAGTTTCTAAAGCTTTGATACAATTTTTAGTTGATAAATAAATACTTACAGAAATGAAATCCAACTCAAATGGAAATAAGCGGCGTGGGCGCACGAGCCCTCGATCTAACATCCTCGGCCTGCGCACGGAGCAGCGCGCGCACGATCTCTAAAAGGAGCCCACCGTTGGATCAAGATCCAACGGCTGACGAGGAGGTATGCATTCGGACGGTGCGGTTACCTCGGCCAACCACGACCGCAGATCTAAAGATGAACGGCTCGGAGCACACCTCTTATCGGAGAGTCCGATTGCACACACGATCTCAATAGTGTTGGCTTGTTGAAAAATACCAAATCTTAGTTTCCCGGTCGGCATACCAAAGGAAGTATGTCATCATTCGGAGGCATCCAGAAGGCAACGGCTAGCTAAGTCATGTGGGTAAAGATGTACACCTGCAGGTATAAAGCTATTCGAATAGCGTGTCCACGGTCATGGATGATAACTTGAATTGATGTCACTGTATAGAAGTTTTGATTTTCAAAAATCTGGTTTGGGTTTATTTTCGGTTTGCATGAGGAATCATGCCTTTATCTTGTTACTTTTATGTCATTTACTTCTGTTCTAAGCAAACTTTGATTTATTAAATTGCTTTGTCAAAAGTTAGCCTTTGTAGGTTAAGATGTATCGCTTATGCAAATTTGAACCTTTATACCTTCTGTTGTAACCTTATGCATGTAAAAACTCTACTCCTTTGAATAGGCTCTAATAACCACTTTCTTTAATTAGTTTGTGTAAGACTTGCTTGAGTACCTTCCGTACTCAAGGTGCTATCACCTATTGTTGCAGTGAGACGGTTTCCTTTATGAAGTACCGTTAGCGCCGATCGAGTGACGCTAACGAGTAACGCTACTTCTTTCCTCCACGCAATTGCACTGCAGTGGATGAGGCCATTGGTGGACTTTTGATTTATTTTGCTTCATTGTTGAATATGTTGTAGTGACCAAGTCACTCTATATTATAGTACTAAACCCGAATGTTGTAGACCTATGTTTAATAATGCAAATGTACGACTTGTATGCAAATGTACGACTTGTATGTGTATGATGCAATGTTGTTAAAGGATATATATATGCAATGGTCATTGATCACAGGAACCATTGTGAGATATATATATATCCGGGATCTGTTTATTGGAATTGTTACTTGTTGAATTTATACCTTTAGCATGATCTTTAATTGAGGGACGATCTTGTTCCTTCATTAATAATCATGTTCTTGTATGAATTTAATTAAGTACATTTCCAATAACCCGGAGCCACAGCGTTGGTATCGAGCATACGTTACTGTAGGTTAGAAGTAGCATGGCGAAGTTGTTAGAGAGTCTTCTAATAAAACTATTTCAAGTAGTAGTATAATTTTGAAAGCTTAAGTATGACATCTTTTATTCCTTATCCTCCTTAATGTCACTTCTTGCCCAACTTTCTGTTGGTTTATTTAAAAGTGAATTGCTTCTTACTTGTCTTTTTGCCTATAGATGAGCGGTTGGTACTTGGTCAAGGAGACTCGAGTGAAGATGTTGATGGGTTCCAGCATTACCGGGACATGATGTGGCGCTCCAACTTCACCTATCACCGGAGTATGCCATTTATCGGCGAGATCGAGGACCGAGGATGGAGGAGTACCGTGCCTTCATCAATGTCATCGCTAGGCACGTGGCGGCGATGTTCCTTCTGTGTCCAAGCACTTGCCACCTCGAGGCTATGGCGATTCGGGAAGGCGCAAGTAGGATGATGAGCCTTCTTCGTCATGATTTGTGAATTGTCTCAACCACCCTACGACCACTTCCGAATCAAGGTCCTACCTCCGAAGTGAACATGTTCATTTGAGATACGATTTAGTGAAGACCCCAGTGCGGCGGTTGGCGAGGATGGTCGCATCATGGACCAAATCCATCATTTGTCTTGTGAGGAGCTATGGGAAACTAAGCATCGCCTTAATGAGGCCCAGAGTACCGCTTCTTGGAGTCAACATGAACGCGTTCCTCATAGCGTGCTTTATGGTGACAACGAGACCTCTCTGCTGCTTCGCCGCACCACCTCTTCCGACTTCCAGTGGCGGGTGCGCACTGTTTATGGACAAGTGCGCCAAGCCCGGATGACTGCAGGTTTTCCTCGCACTCTGCGGACTGCACCTCCTGGAGGTCATCAGCCACTGTTGGGTTCCCCGAGGCGACTCATTAGCCCGTTGGATCCTGTTGATACTGGTTCCCCTGGAGCTCATCTTTTGAATGAGTTTCCGGTGAACTTTAACCGGGATCTCTACGCTAGCACCTCGACGATGAATCCTCGTGGTTGAGTGTCTTTTAGTCTAGTAGTTGCCCTTAAATAAATTGTATGTAATAGGGCCGTAGTATTTTGTACAAAGTATGTAAGTTTAACTTTCGGTTTGTAATCTGACATTATGGCCGACTATAATGTAAGACTAGAACCGAAATTTTTGTTGTATATATATGAAGTTTCTGGTTTGGTGTTAACTTGAATGCATAACATAACATGATGCATTATATGTACAGTATTTGTTTCTTTTCTAATTGCAACCTTGTTTGTGTTTGCCGAGTATGTCCTTGTTGTGTTGTTAACCATGGTGTGGTAACAGGATGACAGGACCTACTACTCGTCTTAAGCGCAACAAGGGAGGGGCATTGTCGACTCCCGTGCCTCATTCTCAGGGAGGGCCGACTGAACCCTCCAGTTCTCAGGGTCCGCAAGGTGGTCCCCAGGAAGAGGAGCTTCCTCCACCACCTTCGATGGCCGATGTGCTCATGCAAATTGAGCGCAACCGGATGGACCAGACGCGCATCTTGGAGCAGATTGCGCGTAATACTTCTTCTCCTGTTGCATCAGCCGTCAGAGCAGGAGGCCACCATGTGCGAGGCGATCTTGCGACTTTCGGCGGACTAACCGCGGTGTTCTCGATTCTCGAGATCCCATGGAAGCGAGGATTGGCGGACCATTGAGAAGAAGCTTTTGATTGCTCAATGTTCCGAGAGGAAAAGGTTCTTTTGCGATTATCATTTCGATGGGCGGCTAGCATATGGTGGGATAATCTTCTTGCCCTTGACTTCTTTGGACATGTCCCTACTTGGGATGAGTTCGTGGAGGCTTTCGCGAAGCTCATATTCTGAGGAGTAATCATGATCAAGCAACAAGAATTTCTCGCTCTCAAGCAAGGGCGAAATGCGTGACGAATATCTTCATGAGTTCAACTTCCTTGCGGATATGCCCTCGATGACATTTCGATCGACCTTCGTCGTCAAACCGGTTCTTGAATGGGCTATCTGAAGAAGCTGCGGATGGCGGTGGCTTTGCATGACTTCAGAAATTTCTCTCATTTGGTCAATAAAGCAATTGTGGCCGAGAGTAAGAGCAAGGCGTTGGAGGAGTCACGCAAGCGACAGCGGACTTCTCAGTTTATTCCTGGTGGCAGCTCACCAAGGCCTCGTATGTGGTTGTCTAGACCACCACGAGCACCAGCTCCATTTTCACCAAGGCCAGCGGTGTTTGCCCCTCGTTCATCTCCTCCCACCAATCAGTCAGGACCAAGTGGAAATCAGCCCCGTCCTGTTAACAATGTTAACCCAGGGGTTATCTGTTTTCATTGTGGTCGTCCGGGGCATTATGCCAACAAGTGTGTGGCAAAGCAGCAAGGATTGCCTCCTGTTCGACCCTATCCGATGCACGTGCGTGCCCCCTCATGAGAGGCCCCTATCAAGGCGATCGGCTCGGTCCGTGGGCATGTGAACCAGATCACCTGCTGAAGAGGCGGCTGATACACCTGAAGTTGTTATGGGTATGCTCCTAGTTAATTTCAATCCAGCTACTGTTTTATTTGACTCTGGAGCATCTCATTCTTTTGTTAGCAATCATTTTGTTGCTCAACACCAATTAGACATGCATACCCTCCAACCATCTTTTATTATTCAATCACAGGTCGGTCTTTAAACCGATCGATCTCATGGGGTCAACATAACAATCCTTGGGGTAAAGTTTTTAGCAAATCTAATTGTGATTGACTCTAAAGGGTTGGGCGTCATTTTGGGTATGGATTGGCTGTCCAAGAACCAGGGTCAAATCAATTGTTCCCAACGGTCTATTTCCATGACCAATGCGAGCGGTATTCAAGTTGTTTACCATTCCAAAGCAATTGGCTCTCGTCTTTGTGCTCACCGAGTTGATACCACTCCTTCTTTGGAGTTAGTACCAATTGTCAGTGAGTATGTTGATGTTTTTCCTGAAGACCTTCCCGGTTTGCCACGGATCGGAAGTGGAGTTTGTTATTGAACTTGTTCACAGCACCGCCCGATATCCAAGAGTCCGTATCGAATGCCTGTCAATGAGTTGGTGGAAATGAAGAAGCAACTCGGAGACTTGCTCGACAAAGGATTTATTCGACCGAGCTCCTCACCTTGGGGATGCCCGGCAATCTTTGTCAAAAAGAAAGACAACACTTTACGGATGTGTGTGGATTACCGTCCGTTAAATGAGGTCACCATCAAAAACAAATATCCTCGCCTCGAATTGATGATCTTTTGATCGGTTGGTTGGTGCCCGAGTCTTTTCAAAGGTTGATTTGAGGTCGGGTTATCATCAAATCAAGGTTAGAGTGAGGACATTCCTAAAAGACTTTTTCTACTCGTTACGGTTTATGCGAGTATCTCGTTATGTCCTTTGGTCCGACCAATGCTCCAGCTTATTTCATGAATCTTATGAATTCGGTGTTCATGGAATTCTTGGATAAGTTCGTTGTCGTGTTCATTGACGACATCCTTATTTATTCAAGTCGATAAAGACCATGAATAACATTTGCGACTTGTGTTGGAAACACTTCGTCAAGCATCGATTATATGCTAAGTTCGACAAGTGTGCTTTACGGCTCGAGAGAGGTTGCATTTTTGGGGCATGTGTTATCCGAAGGAGGCATTTTGTTGATCCAAGCAAGGTACAAGATGTTTGAATTGGAAGCCTCCCAAAAGTGTCCCGAGAGATCTGAAGTTTTCTTGGACTTGCGGGTTATTACGCGAGTTCATTGAAAATTTCTCCAAAATTGCTAGACCTCGACTCGGCTCTTGCAGAAAGAGAAGAAATTTGAATGGTCGACTAAATGTGAAGAGAGTTTTCGACACGAGAACCCTCTTGTGAAAGCTCGATTCTTACTCTTCCGGATGTTCTTAAGAGCTTCGACATTTATTGCGATGCATCTCGCCATGGACTTGGTGTGTGCTTATGCAAGAAGGCCGAGTTGTGGCATATGCATCTGGCGATTGCGCCCTCATGAAGTTAATTATCCTACTCATGATTTAGAATTGGTTGCCGTGGTCCATGCCTTGAAGATTTGGCGGCATTACTTTCTAGGTAATCGTTGTGAGATCTATACTGAGATCATAAAGCACAAGTACATATTCACTCAATCGACTTGAATATGAGACAAAGAAGATGGCTTGAACTGATCAAGGACTACGACATGGGTATTCATTATCATCTGGTAAAGCCAATGTTGTGGCGGGCGCTTTAAGCGTAAAGTCACAATGCAAGCGCATATCCTCTCTACGAAAAAGACTTGTGTCTTGATTTTGGCTTAAGTCTTGAATTGGTGGGAGCGGGTTTCCTCGTTGCATTACATGTGGATCCGACATTAGAATCTCGGATTCGAGGCCCAAAACCGATGCCGAGGTAGCGAAATTAAGGAAAACATGAAGGCGGTAAAGCCAGCGAGTTTTTCAAGATGATCGCGGTATGATTCGATATCGCAATCGTTTGGTAGTACTGTGATCCCCATCTAAGAAGTCTAATTCTTAGAGAGGCTCATAATTCAAGTTTTCTCTACATCACGGGAGTACCAAGATGTATCAAGATTTAAAGAAAACATTTTGGTGGAGTCAAATGAAAAGGCAAATTGCTCGGTATGTTGCTGAATGTGATATTTGTCAAAGGGTTAAAGCTGAACATCTCAAGCCAACTGGTACCCTTCATCCTTTGCCTATTCCACAGTGGAAGTGGGAAGAGATCGGTATGGATTTTGTGAGTGGTCTTCCCAAGACTTCCAAAGGGCGATGCCATTTGGGTAATCATCGACCGTTTAACTAAAGTGGCCCATTTTATTCGGTCAGGACCGATTTCAATGGCAAGCAACCAGCGAGCTTTATATTGCTAGAATTGTTTGTCTTCATGGTGTTCTGAGGTCATTGTTTCGACCGTGGTCCTTAGTTCACTTCCCATTTTTGGAATAGCCTTCATCAAAGCTATGGGGTGAACTCTCTTCGATCGCTTATCATCCTCAAACTAGTGGTCAAACCGAAAGAGTGAATCAAGTAATGGAAGATCTTCTTGAGCCTATGTGCTATCTTATAGCAAAGGCGGGAGAAATCTTTACCATATGTGGAATTTTCCTACAATAATAGCTACCAAGCAAGTATTCAAATGTCACCTTTTGAAGCCTTGTATGGGAGAGCTTGTGAGACTCCATTGAATTGGTCCGAGTGCGGTGAAAGGTCATTCTATGGTCGGACTTGGTAAAGGAAGCGAGAAGAGCAAGTTCGTTTGATTCGAGATTGTTTGAAAACCGCATCTCGTCGTAAGAGCTATCTTGATCATCGCCGTCGTGAATTGAGCTTTGAGGTGGATGACCATATCTATCTTAAAGTGTCACCTATGAAGGGTACTCATCGTTTTGAGTAAAGGAAAGCTCGCACTCGTTATATCGGACCCTTCCGAATAATTGCCAAGCGAGGAGTCAGAGCTTATCAATTGGAACTACGAATCACTCTCGTGATGCATGATACTTTTCATGTGTCTCAATTGAAGAAATGCCTTCGTGTTCCTATTGAGGCAAGCGCTATGAGCATCTTGATCTCAACTCGATCTTTCCTATCAAGAACAACCGGTCGCGTATCCTCGACACAATGGAGCGCGGGACAAGAAATCGTCTTGTCAAGTTCTTGAAAATTGATGGGCTAATCATCCGAGGATGAAGCCACTTGGGAGCGCCAAGATCGATGCGATTGAGCACCCCCATCTTTTGTTGTTTAGTACTTTCCTTGAATCAAGAAAGGAAAGTTTAAACAAAGCAATGTAAACAAAGATGTAATGATAACACTATGTTGTTATGTAAATTTCTTCTTTGTTATCATTGAAGGAAACCAAGACAACAAATGTTGAAGTTCCTCATAAATCATTTCTATTTCACTCCTTTCTAATCTTAAACTTGTTCCAAATCTAGGGACGAGATTTTCTTAAGAGGTAGGTTTGTAACAGCCCCAAGTTTATAAACGATAATAAAATGCTTTATGAGCAGTAATGAGTCTTATTCATAACATTCTATTCATTTCTACACTTTGGGCAACATGTTACAAATTAAAACCTTCCTTTTTAGCCAAAACCCTAAAGAACCATTTGAAGTCTTAAAGGAATACAAGATAAAACTTGTATTATGTAGGAAGTATTTTTATTAAAGCCAGATAAATTATCTTGGCTAAAAATATTTTTGTTGCATTTTAGAAATTATTTGGGCTTAAAGAAAAATTTATTGTCTTTAAATAAATATTTTTTAACTGAAATAAATATTTATGTATTTTACAAAGTGAAAATGTGGTTTATAAAATTTATATGGGAAATATGTTATCCAGTAGCTTCCATAAAAATTTCATGATTTTATAAATTTATTTGCTATTTTTAAAAGCCAGTCAAACCTTTTAAATATTTGAATAAGGTTTGGTCAACTAAACGGTCTAAACCTAAACCCTTGCCTTATGCGGCTCAAGCCATGTGGTTGGGTCCAACCAATCAAATTGGTGCGGCTCGGTCACGTTGGCGCAAGCCCAAAACTCCACGCGTGATATGAGCCGTTGATCTTCAATCGAGCGAGCGAAGCTATAACACCCGCGAGCCGCCCACGTGTGCATCTTAATCTCCGCCGTTGGATATTGATCTAACGGCGAGATCGATGTGTGCAATCGGACAACTCCGGATCCCTTTTCAATCTCCACCGTTCATTCTCGATCCAACACTCACCCCACCGTTTTAAACTTAAAGGCGCTTTTATCGGCCGTTAGATTCAAATCCTCGGCTTTTCCTTTTACGCGTGTTATAAAGCCCGCACTCCTGCGGCCGTTGGATCTTCATCGTGTGGTCCAGTTGGTGTATGCATTCGACGACTCGGATCCCCTCACGATCGCGACCATTCATTATTGATCTAACGGCGTCGCTTATTCCAATTTGAAATCGAGTGCGCGTTTATGCGGGCCTTTGGATTTCAATCCTCTGGCGCTCCTTTTTGACCGTGGGCCTTTAAAGCCCAAAATCGGTGGATCGTTGGATTTCAATCGTAAGGTCCACATGAGTGTATGCAATCGGACCATCCGGTTCAATTTTCCATCGGCCGTAGAAATCGAGATCCAGCGGTGTTGTGCCATCGCATCTAAGCGGGCGGCGTGTATCCTTTAATCGATCGTTGGATTTTAATCCAACGTCTCTCTTTGAAAGCGAGAGCCGCGACCCTTCTTCGATTTCGATTAGATCTCGATCAACCGATCTAGATCGTGCGGTCCATATTAATCGTACCGATTCAAATCATTTAATCTCTCTATTTATCACGACGCCCATTTCCAATCGGACGGTGACATTCGTTGAGCCTTTGTGAGGCGCGGTATGCCGTGGCAGTGGGACCCACATGTCGATGATTCTTATCATCTTCCTCGTCTCTCTCGGCGCATGACTCTCTGCGGAAATCAAGGAGAGGTTTATCCCAAAGTTTTGCAACTAATTTTTGGGATAATTAGCCTAAATGGACACCTCATCAAGCTCTAGGCGTTTCCCAATTGTCTGTAGCTCAACTCCCTTATATATAAACCCTAGCTTTTTGAGTCGCAACCATTGTTGACCATGAAGCTCACTTTCTTCCTTTGCCCGATGGGATTTTGCTCCTATCCTTTGCTTATCCATCCTTAAGCTGGTTTTACCTTGCATTAAAGATTTGATATCTTTTGCAGGTTAAATCAATTTATCTCTGTCGATCAACTTTGAGTTTTTGGAATCTTGGTATCTTTCCTATCTTGGTAAGCCAAAACCCTAGTTATGATATCTTGAGCATCTTAAGGACTTAAGAAGCTCCTGTGAATCATTCTTTTAAGCATCGTAGCTTCAACTTGCTTCAAACCGAAAAGTTGATATTATACCTTTCGGTTTTCCATGTCATTTTCAAAACCTAGGGTTCTTCTTGTCAACTTACCATCTTATTTAGGTTTTGACTAAACCTAGCAAACATGACAAGTTGATCTTTCAATTCTTGTCATCATCTATTTTGACTTCTAGTTGAGATCTGTCTCTGATTCTTTTTGTCACTTAACAGGCAAAATGAATTTCTTCTTAGTTGATGTAATCTAACTAGTTAGGGTTAGACTAAGGTTGGTTTGGGATATTAATTACCTAAAAGATCATGCTAAGTTTCATTTATGAACTTTTGCATGTTCTATATTCCTTTTCCGAAACTTGCAATCTGTCTGTTTTGACTCTTTTCAAATCTGGCGGGACTTTGCACTAAACTCTAGTTTCGTCTTTTGAAAGCTTGATAAGCTATATTATGGGTTATTATCACTAATATGGGTAGTTATGGCTTAAGCATCTGTAATCATGCATTTCCAAATTGATCATGCAGTTTCCTTCATTTTGAGCTTCTTGTCGATTTGGCATTTATTGGATTTATTTGCTTTCTATAGAATCTGGTTCATTTGAAGTTTTGAATCTACCTCGAGCAGATGCAGACACAGCAGCAGTATACTACTACCAAGGCAAGCATCCTCTTTGCACCATATTGATCCCAAATTTTGTACAATAGCTTTTACAAATCCAAAGTGATATCTGTGCATGCTATTTTTCCGAAAATACAAAATGTGATCTGTTAGTAGTTAGCTATGACCAAACATGATGGATTACCTCAATTGTCACCATACACTTAACCCTAGCATAGTACTGTATACCATAAGCTATATTTTTAGTTTTAGCTTAGACATGCAGTCTAGAGATTTTAGAGTTTGACAAGTATATCTTGTCAAACCTGGGAATCACAATTGAACTATTGTTATTTTAAACTCTTTGTCCAGTTTCTTCAAATCAGTCTTGTATTTGAAATTCAAATTGATCTGGACAAGAGGAAGCTAGTGATGGTGCTTTTGTGCACGAGATTGGGTTTTGTGGTGGACTTGTCCGGGTTAATTAAGGACCGAACTCTGACTATTCAGTTCAAGTCCCCCACGTACTTCCACATGCAGTGTATGTGCGCTGTTTGGTTAAGTAAAATGTTGAGACTATTGAGTTGGAAACAGGAGAGTAAGGATATGTGTATTGATCTTGTATGGCATAGATGCTCAGTGCGAGGACCTGCGTTTTATGCCATGTGAGCTTGTATGTCGATGATCGGATGTTCTTAGGAGGGTGAGGTGTATATGTGCCTCGTCGCATATACGATACCTTAATGGTGCCGATAGCATTCTACTATGGGTAGGGAACCCATTCGCATTAAATTGTTTGGATTGGCATTCTCGGCGCAACATGTGTGCCGGTTAGCGGATGCTATCGATCGTTGTTTAAGCGGGATCAGTTCACACATGGGGTCCAACTCAATAGTGTTGGCTTGTTGAAAAATACCAAATCTTAGTTTCCCGGTCGGCATACCAAAGGAAGTATGTCATCATTGGAGGCATCCAGAAGGCAACGCTAGCTAAGTCATGTGGGTAAAGATGTACACCTGCAGGTATAAACTGTTCGAATAGCCGTGTCCACGGTCATGGGCGATAACTTGAATTGATGTCACTGTATAGAAGTTTTGATTTTCAAAAATCTGGTTTGGGTTTATTTTCGGTTTGCATGAGGAATCATGCATCGCATCTTGTTACTTTTATGTCATTTACTTATTGTTCTAAGCAAACTTTGATTTATTAAATTGCTTTGTCAAAAGTTAGCCTTTGTAGGTTAAGATGTATCGCTTTATGCAAATTTGAACCTTTATACCTTCTGTTGTAACCTTATGCATGTAAAAACTCTACTCCTTTGAATAGGCTCTAATAACCACTTTCTTTAATTAGTTTGTGTAAGACTTGCTGAGTACCTTCCGTACTCAAGGTGCTATCACCTATTGTTGCGGTGAGGACGGTTTCCTTTATGAAGTACCGTTAGCGCCGATCGGGTGACGCTAACGAGTAACGCTACTTCTTTCCTCCACGCAATTGCTGCGGGTGGATGAGGCCATTGGTGGACTTTTAGTTTATTTTGCTTCCATTTGTTGAATATGTTGTAGTGACCAAGTCACTCTATATTATAGTACTAAACCCGAATGTTGTAGACCTATGTTTAATAATGCAAATGTACGACTTGTATGTGTATGATGCAATGTTGTTAAAATATATATATATGCAATGGTCATTGATCCTGGGAACCATTGTGAGATATATATATATATATATCCGGGGATCCTGTTTATTGGAATTGTTACTTGTTGAATTTATACCTTTAGCATGATCTTTAATTGAGGGACAGTACTGTTCCTTCATTAATAATCATGTTACTGTATGAATTTAATTATGTACATTTCCAATAACCCGGGGAGCCCACAACTTAAGTGCGCCGGGAGGGATTAAATGAGAGGGCCCACAAGACAGTGAGACAAAGGGGACTTTTAGGACAGCAATTAATTCCTAAACTAATCATTAGCATTAATTGTGTCCTAAAGACTTTTCATAGAGAGGGTTTAAGTGGGCGAGGGCCCACCTGCCAGTGGCACAGGGGTTATCTCCGATAGCCATTAATGCCGACACTTAATTAACCTATGATTTAAGCATTAATGATGTCAGAACCGCACGGCAATGCGACAGCGGGTGATTACAGGGGATTGGGCCCACATGTCAGTGAGACATTAGGCCAGATTAAGACACAATTGATACTTCTAATGATTGGCAATGATTAAGCATTAACTGTGTCCTAATTATTTGACGACAACGGGCGCTCCCAATTGACAAAAACCGAGTGCAAACTACGGCTCGTCGCCGGCGACTCCGGTCGCGGCGGCGCCCACAACATACCAAAATGGGTTCGCAATAGTGTTGCGGACCCAATGGTGATGACCTCGCCGGCGGTGGAGGTCTAGAACGCCGGCGAGCCGGAAAACACAGAAGGAGGCCATTTCGGCAAAACACGAAAACAGCAAAACGCTCCGCTGCGGTCCACGAAAGCGAGTGCCATCACTCCTAGGGACTAATAAGAGGCTACCTTAACGCAGATGAGCTTCAAAGATGGCCGGGGGTGACTTGAACACGGTGAAGTTCACCGGAGCCGAGGAAGATGATATGAAAATGATAACCTGAGCAAAAATGAACACCGATGGGTGATCAAAATAGCTCCAATATGATTCCCAAAAGCCCCACAAGTAAGTAATTGCAAAAAGAACCACTTACCGGAGTTGGAGAAGAAAGGGGGTGAAATCAGCCGAAAATCTCCAAACTTAAAATTGAGTGATTCCTGTGAATGCAACCCAACATTAAGTTAGGGGAAATATAAAGGAAGTTGAGGAGCTCAAAAGGGTACAAGAAAGATTGAAGATGAACCACTGGACACCAAGATCACCAATGGAGCTTCTCGGGTCAACAATGGTGTTTGGAGGATTTGAAGTGGTTTTGAGCTCAAAACACAGAGAAGAGCTAGGGGTGGTGTAAAGGAACACCAGGAGGGGCTAAAGGGGCAATATATAGGGAAAGGATTAGGGTTTCGAGCAAGAACATGAGTCCATGGTGGGCTCGGTTCATGCTACGGCCATGGACCAAGAAATGATGGGGGCAAGTGAGACTCGGGATGGAGGGCCGAAAGCTGGGCGCATTTAACCCCACAGAGAGCGTTGACGAGAAAGCTCGAAGTGACACATGAAGCCGCCCGCTCTCTCTTTCTCGCCATTGCTCACCCGCCGCACGAGAGCGAGAGGAGGAAGAAGAACGAGAAGGAGGCGCCGTGACCGTTGGATGCGAGATGAACGGTCACGATTAAAAGGATCCGGCTGAGGGTTTCTAACACTCTACGCAATCAGGGCGGTCCGATAAAAAACGAACGGCTCAGATGGATGGAACGTTCATGGCGGTCCGAATGTTCCTGCGAACGCGGGCTGAGCGATTTAAATCCAACGACTGATATCAATCGCTCAAGAAAAGGGACCCGGTGCAATTAGTGGGTTTGACCGAGTCAAGTGGCTCGAGCCCGAGCCCGACTCGAACCCAAGGAACAGTGAAACCGGTTTTAGATTTTAAATAAACAGAGGCTTTTGAGGATTTATTAGAGGTAGCAAAATAACTCAAAAAATTCTAAAATTTTTACAGGAGCTTGCTGACTTAGATATCGACCTTGTGTAAAATATTCAGAGGTTTCTATGCATTGCATTTTTCTCAAAAATTCTACAAGGTGCTGGCCCACAGTTTGACCAGAATTTAATTGGGTTTGACTGACCTCCAAAAATATTCAAACAATTTCTAAAAATTGTGAAATTTTTCAGAGGGGTCACATACCATCCCAAGAACTTGGAAAAATATTTTCAAGAGATGATCAAAAGATTTGACAAACTTTTTTTTGGAGGATCAAGATTTAGATCAAAAGACTTGTGACTTCGTATTTCCATAACTCTTGTACAAGAATTGTTCAGTACACACAGGAAATACATGGTTTAAGAAAAAGTTTTAATTTCTACTCATTTTCTTACATTTCAAACACAAGTCTGAAACTTGGGATGTTACACGTTGATAGTTCTTGTGCTAGCCCGCCGTTGTTGCTACTAGTCGTTCTTGTGAGTTACTCTAGCTAGGCTTGGTTTATACTAGGACCAACACTTATGACTAGTACTTTAAACTACTTTTCAAATTTGCATACTGATTTGAACAATTGCTACTCCCTTGCTACATACTAGCCTTTCAAGCTCCACTTCCTACTAACTCAGCAGGTACTGTCCCTTGCAATCGTTGGGCTAGTCGCAAGTGAGAGTATCACGAACCAGCCACCGGTTGTACCACTTTCTTACTGCATTGGTAAGAGCTTGTAAGAACTTGGTAAAAGGCTTGAGTGAGAGTGATTTGTGAAACTCCAGATCCTAGTAGTTGATAGGAACATATACACTTTGATTTGTTCTTTGTTTTATACTAACTATGGCAGGTTGACGGGATGATTTTCCGCTAGATCCACGTCTTCTTCGCGCCATTGAACAGGAGCGCAAGAAAGTCCGCGAGGAAGATGCATGTATGAGACAAGATCGTCCACCACGGGCGGTATATGATCGTGACAGTACTTCTGGTAAAACCAAACTCACGTTGCCATCCTTTGCTGGTAAATTTGATCCTAATGCATATGTTGACTGGGAGATAGCTTTAGACACATAATTTGAACATTATGAGTGGTCTGGTAGGCAAAAGATTAGCGTTGCCACTAGTGTTTTTGTTGCGGATGCAATACTTTGGTGGAAGTATTTACGTAGACATGGAAGAGTGCCTCAAACTTGACATGCTTTAAAGAAACTTTTGAGAGATGAATTTGTTCCTAAATATCATGCTGATTATTTGTTAGCTAGATTACAACATTTAAAACAACATAGTAGAACTGTCAGGGAATACTATCATGAATTGAAAACTCGTTTGTTGCGTTATGGCTTAGAGGAACATGCTAAAGTTACAGAGAATAGATTCTTAAGTGGGCTTAATCAAGAAATTCAGGACATTCTTGTTCACAAAGAATATAATTCTCACTCTCATTTGTTTATACTTGCATGTAAGATTGAATGTTAGATTAAGGAGAAATTGCGGATGCTTGATGATAGGGAACATAAAAACAAAACTGTGTTTGTTTATTTTTCTGTGACTAACAACTTGCAGGAAGTTGAGAACCATGTCGAAGAGGAGAATGAGATGATTGAACCATCGACTCCATTGGTTGAGAAGGAAGACGAGGAGATGGATGCACCTACATCATCTGAAGAGAGCCAAAAAGGTAAAAACCAAGGTGCTATCATCACTCAAGATGACTATGCTTGTGAAGAACTACAATTGTTCGCTGTTCATGCTATTTTAGAGCAAAATTTAGTGGAAAACAATTCTGATATGCACATGCTTCAAGTAGATAATTCAAACTGCATTGATTTGAGTGCACCATGTGATAAAATTGCTGATTTACCCGCTGACTTGAGTGCACCATGTGATAAAATAATTGAATTACCTACTGTTGTGAGTACTTCATGTGATGAGTTAATAGCATATAATGATCATGTGGAATTGGTTAGACATAAAGAAGTTTTGACTAGAATTTCTCCTGCTAATTCTTTATGTTACATTATGTTGGATCTACCTATGAAATTGTCACATGCTATGAAGAAAGTTTCTGCAATCGCATGTTCGAAATCCTTGCTTAGTGCCTACACCCCTGGTTATAAGTTTCATTTGATTGGAGATTATGGTGTAGACAATCAATTTCTTGTATATCGAATATGCATAACTTGTGGTCACATGGATGAATTGAAGCATGTTGTTTCGAACAACAATTCTTGTGTGTTGAGTTTTGTGGATTATCCTATACCTATATGTTCATCTCTTATTGCACCATCTAGTATTGACAATCTGAATAATGATGTTGAAGTATGGAAGAACTTACAAATCTTTTCACCCTTGCTAGATGAATTTGCCATTACTCAATTGAACTCTGATTATATGAATGACTTGTGCACTTTGAACTCAATTGTTGTGCTGCCCATTAACTTACAAAAGTTGAGGACAATTTTCTTTCATAACCGGACAATCCATAACTCTACTGTTTACTTCACTTATACTTGCAAATTGAGTTGCACTCTGAATGCTATGAGAAAATGTACATGTGTTAATTTGATGCATGCACAATCACCTTTCTCTATTTCGTTGCCACCTGTTGTTGCTAACATTTTGCAGAAAGATGAGAATGCATTGCTCCAAGTTTTAAAGCGTCTCTTGCCGTTGGAGGATGGGCGTGAGTCGAGAACGACTCAAATGCAAGAAGGGGAGGATGATGAGGACATCAACCCTTCGGATATGACCACTACTCCACCTCCAACCGGTTTTTCGACTGCCATCGATTTGGTTGCGTCAAACGCTACTCCAACGTGCCGATGAATTCACTTCACTCATATCTGGTGTTGCGCCACCTCACATTGGGCTGAGGGCCTTGTATTAATTATTGGGTCCAAAGGACAGCCAACACTTTAGGTTATTTGGGCCGGCCACCTCCCTGGCCATATGGCCACCTAGGGTTTGGGGGGTACTGTTCATACAACACTATTCATGCATGAACAGTGCCACCACCCCTCTCTCTTTCTCCTTTAAGTAGTGGCCGCCTCCTCTCTAGTTCGGCGGATTTTGTTGAGTTAAAAGTTAGATTCTATGCAACTTCGTGTATTGACTTGTGTCGACTAGATCAACCATAATACCGCTTCGGAATCCCAATTTATGAAGTATTTCATTCATATTCGCAATTTCATATTGCTTATTTATCTTGTTCTTGCGTGCTTCTTCGGTGTATGCAGGAATCGATCTTCGTAATCAGGTCAGCCGGGTATTCGTGCATGGTTGATAACGACTTGTCGAGCAGTTCAGCGATTGCGTGGTTTCGGGCCTTGCGTGTTCGTAGCCAGGATCGTGAGAGTTGAGCGACTACCACCGAACGTATCTTCTCATCGAAAGATCGGGCCAAAAATAGGACCTTCGGGTTCATCATCGTGCCCCAGCTCCCCTCGTCTGTGCCGGACCTCCCGTCCGTGCCCCAACTCCCCCCGTCTGTGCCCTTGGTCGGACCTCCTCGTTCGTGCCCCAAGCACGGTGTTGCTCCCAGTTGCTCAAAGCTGTACAATGTACAATTTGCGTTTTTACCGTGTCCCGCGTTTGTTGCTTGATGAGATAGAGTGATACGATGAGGGGTTAGAATAGTATTTGTGCACGCACTAGTCATTGTACACCCTCACTGTCCTTGCAATGGTCTGTCATCCGATCAAGATACAAGGTATCATAATAAATGCAGTAATAGCTGAGGTAAATACTCCCCTAGTCACACAAGAATATTTTTTTGGGATACCTGCAGTCAAACTTTCTAGACTTCGGCTATCGATATATTTTTAAATATTTTTAATTGCATAAATAAAAAGCATGTGTAGATTTGTCTCGAAAGGTACTTTCATATTACTATAATTTTGCTAGGTTATATAACTATATTATGATAGAAATTAGTGGTTAAAGTTGCATTTTGGAGATCGTGTTGATATTTGAAACGACATTCTTAATTTTGTGATCGAAGAGAGTATGCAATTATCGTTGTAACAAAGTTGTTGGGTGAAAGCATCTAGGCCCCTTGACGAGGATCTAATAATTCTCATTTAAAAATTTATCGGTAATTCTTATTATGGATAATAATATCATCATATGGTTCTTGAGTATATCCCTTAATGTTCATAAGGGAGAAGCTGGCAAGTGGTCGTAAGTCCTTCTATGACCACACCTATAGTCGTAAGTGTCTTTCTACGATTACATCATGGTCGTAAGTTTTTCTACAACCACCATGTGGTTGTAAGTTCTTCTACGACCACCTCATGGTCGTAAGTCTTTTTACGACCAGGTCACTTACAACCACCCTATAATCGATAGAGCTTGCAGACAGGTAGGCCCAATTGATTAGGGAATCTAAGCAGTTAGTATACGTTGTTATTCTCTTAAATAACTGTACGCAATACGTCTCTATCTCTGACAATAACTACCAGGCCACGTGGAGGGTTACTACTCCAGCAATAACTACCATCAACGTGCTTATTATATGAAATGATGAGACGCCCCTTGGCCTGGAGAAACGATCATCTCTTCGTACACTATATAAATTCTACAGTTAGTTGACTTGGGGGTGAGGGAGAATCGCACCCTAGAGCACAAGAAGCATTAGTCTTTCTCCCGATTATAACCAACATACTCAATATAACCACAGTGCCACACAGGAATAGGGTTGTTATTCTCTTCGGAGAAGGCCTAAACCTGTATAAAATCCATGTGTTATTCTTTGCGTGATTTCAATCTTGGAGACCCCCCGAATCAAACAATCATACATAAGATCGGTTCTAAAACACTGACAGTTGACGTCGGCCGTGGGGATCATCTGGTGATTCCTCGTCAATAGGTTTTCTTCATTTTCTCAACTCTAATGCTTACATGCAGGAGAGTGAAACGAGGAGAACTGGTTTGACTTGGCCGATTACGTGGATATCGATATGGATGACGACTTCGACTACGAGCCGAGTATCATCTCGTTCGATGGTTATGCTGCCTCTAGAGATCGTTCCCCAGATCCAGGAGACCATGCCACCGATGAAGTTGAGGAGGGATCCTTTTCCCCCACAACAGTACATCCAATTGAGGACTAGTTTTCTCAGAGGGCAAGGGTCTATCCGACCACGATCAGGACTGCACCGAGGTAGGCTCACAACATGACGATGGTTCTCCCTCCAAATGTTCGAATCCACTTGAGGCAGTCCGACCTGACGAGGCAAGTCCTAGAAGCTATCATTCCAGAGCTTCATCAGCATCTGATGGTCATCTCTCTCAGGTTAGCCCCACAAAGGATGGGGTTGAGCATGCTTTTCCTACGAGTTCAACCATACCCTCGCAGGGCTCACCTGTGGACGGAGATGGTTATAACCCAGAATTCCCCTTCCTAGAGGGGCTTACTCCAAGTCGTCAAACGGTGTCTTTCAACTACTCCTCAAGTGAGGAGGCCTTAGGCGCGAGTGGAGATCATCAACGAAAGGTCTTCATCTTTCCTCAGATAATGATCACTCTCCTAGAGACAGGACTGAGGATGCTTCCCGATGATCACACACTGCGACCCCTCGTGGTGATGGCAAGGGCACCTCCAGTGATGAACGGGATCAACACTCTGATGAGCGCCGGGGAAATCCTCAAAATGATCGCACTCCATTGAGACAAACTCAAGGATCGGATGTCGATGATCCTGAGAACCCGTACAGAGAAGAATGGCGACTCAGAGAAATTTGCCTGGGTGCGTTCAGTGTCAGTCAGAGGAAGCTCGGGAACTCTAACACATCAATGATCTGCTTGAGAACCCAACTCGAGAACTTGCTCAAACATCCGGCTACGAACTCTTCATCGAAAAGATCGCACGAATGTTTCGAAGAACGATGGCTAGACTCGAGCATCCTCACCGACATCATTCTAGAAGTCGTAGCGGTTCAACTCCATCAGCTACCAGTCATTCAAACAACTCACCACATGAAGATCGACGCGACAACAGGTTACGTCATTCCCCCACCTTGACTCCAATCGGAGAAGAGTTCCTCGAACGCCTGATGATCAATAAGCTCCTAGGAGAGGGGATCGTTCACCACTTCAACCCAAAAATCTGCAACATCAGATGAAATATGAGGAGTATTACCCTCGTAGGGCCGAGACTTATTAAAGGTCGAGTTCACCCATGGCCAGGTATCGTCGTGTACGATCACCTAGCGACGTTAACCCTTCTTTCCTGCAAAGAAGGCATTACAATGTGATTACTGGATGTCGGGCATTCTCGCATGATCTCCGAGCAATTTGCTGGCCGTCGCGGTTTCGAGCAGTGAACATAGAGAAATTCGATGGGTCTCAGAATCCCATCGAATTTCTTCAAATCTACACGAACGCTATACGAGCAGCAAGAGGAGGAGAGCGTGTCATGGCAAATTACCTTTCGACTATACTTGAAGGATCCGCTTGATCATGGTTGCTAAATCAACCACTCGAGTTGATCTATTTGTGGCAACACCTCTGTGACCTTCTGCAGGCCAACTTCCAAGGCATCTACAATAGCCCTAGAAAGAAGGACGACCTGCACAGGATGAGACAACACGATCACGAGACCTTGCACCAATTCATCAAGCGTTTCAGTCAGGTTCAAAATTCAATTCCAGAGGTTTCTGACTCATCTGTTACCAGAGCCTTTAAACAGGGAGTCCGCAGCAGAAGGATTACAGAAGACATCGCTTTGAATCCTCTGGCTATTGTCGCTAAACTCTTCGAGATGGCCGATCGATATGCGGCTACTGCTGAAGCAGTTGAGTGGAACAAAACCATCGATCGAGATGACAAGAATCCTCAAGAAGCAGGCAAAAGTAGCAAAAGGAAGGAAAAAAGGCCAAGAAATCCAAGAACAAAGCGAACGGCCAAAAACCTCAAGCCAATAGTTCTAAGGAGGTCTTGGCCGTAAACGATAAGGAGCTGAAGTTCCAAGCCATACCCCGACTGAGGCAAAGGTAAGCGCCCCAAGTGGAAGAACGACAAGCCTAGGTGGTGTCTTTTTCATAAAAAGGAAGGACACAACCTTCGCAATTGCCAGGTTTTCCAACGAAAACTCGATGACTATTACATTGGCAAAGGACCTCTCCCTACTCTTGAGGAGGTAGGCCAAGCGAGTGGTCAAAAGCAATCAGATGACGAGGAGGAGATACCATTCCAAGATCTAGAGCCTACCATCGGGCATATCTATGGGGGATCATTGGCATACAAGTCAAAACGACAGCTCAAGGCTGTCGAACGTGGGGGTAAACTCCATTGACCCTCCTCTTGTCAATAAATTGCCAAAGTGGTCAGAAGTCACCATCTCTTTTAAGAAGAGTGACTGCCCGATCCCTTCTACTCGACCAGGTCGGTTTTCGATCGTGGTCGAGCCCACCATCGACAACTGTCGAGTAAATCGAGTGTTAGTTGATGGCAGCAGCTCATTAAATATCTTGTTTACGAGTGCCCTGGACGAGATGCAAGTACCCAGTACCAAGGTGTGACCAGTACGATACTCTTTTCATGGGATTGTACTGGGGTCTTTAGCCAAACATATTGGTCAAGTTTATCTTCCTTTAACATTTGGTTCCCAAGCAATTTCAGGATAGAGAAAATCTTGTTTGATGTGGTCGATTTCGATACGACATATAATGCCATACTCGGACGACTAACTTTGGTAAAATTCTTAATGGCTGCTCATTATAGGTATTAATATCTTAAGTTGCTAGGTCTCAAAGGAATAATCACAATTCATAGCGATAAAAATATGGCGCATACGCGTGACTGTCTATCCCTCGAGATGGTTGGCTAGATACCAACTTGAGAAGAAAGCAAGGAGCAGCCTTCGACCAAGCAGTCGAAGCCTAAAGCTGCACCAAAGCCGAACGACCAAGTCAAAGAGGTTCCTTTGGATCCAGAGGAGCCCTCGAAGACTGTTCGCATCGGGGATACTTTGAACCCCAAATAGGAAGACACCCTCGTCACTTTCCTCCGAGCTAACACAGATGTCTTCGCGTGGCAAGCATCCAACATGCCTGGAGTCCCTAGGGATGTGATCAAGCATAGGCTAGCTTTACGGCCTGACAAGAAACCCGAAAACAAAATTATAGAGATTTGCACCTGATCGGCGAGATGCTGTTAGATTAGAATTGGACAAGTTACTTAAAGCAGACTTTATAAGAGAAATCAACCACCTAGAGTGGTTGGCCATCCTTGTAATGGTTAGGAAGTCTAATGGCAAGTGGCGTATGTGTGTAGACTTCACTGATCTCAATAAAGTTTTGTCCAAAAGATGATTTTTCTTTACCTCGTATCGATCAGTTGGTTGATTCTACTGCCGGTTGTGAAACATTAATTTTTCTAGATGCATATTCTGATTATCATTAGATTAGTATGTGTCTATAAGATGAAGAAAAGACCATATTTATTACACCATTTGAAGTATTTTGCTATGTCAAAATACCATTTGGTCTAAAAAATGTTGGCGCTTCTTTTCAACGCTTGATGTAATCGACGTTTTCACCTCAGCTAGACCAAAATTTGGAAGCCTATGTTGATGATCTAGTCGTAAAAACCATGAAGCGACTTAATCATGTTTCCAACTTACAAGAAACATTCGACAACCTCAGAAAACACCGCTTGAAACTCAATCCTGAGAAGTGTGTGTTTGGAGTCTCTTCAAGAAAATTGCTTGGTTTCCTTATCTCTGTAAGAGGAATTAAAGCAAATCCCGAAAAGATAAAGGCCATTGTGCAAATGAGCCCTTCAATACAAAAAGAAAGAAGTCCATAAACTCACAGGGTGCATGGCAGCTTTAAGTCATTTCATCGCATGACTGAGAGAAAAAGGACTACCTTTCTTCAAACTTTTAAGGAAGCACGAGGGTTTCGAGTGGTCAAAAGAGGCAAACGCTGCCTTTGAGGATGTCAAGAGGTATCTTACGAGTGCTCCTATTCTGGTTTCTCCAAAGCCAAAAGAGGCGCTCATAATATATATATATCTAGCAGCTGCCACGCCACAAGTAGTGAGTGTAATACTGGTCGCAGAACGTGAAAACATCCAACGACCAGTTTACTACGTAAGTGAAGTTTTACACAGGCCTAAGGAGCGATACCCTCAGGTCAAAAAACTTCTATATACCCTCCTCATGTCTTCGAGAAAACTGTGTCATTATTTTCAGGTGCACAAGATAATTGTGTCGTCTGAGTTTCCCTTAGGAGTGGTCCTCTAGAACAGGGAAGCAGCGAGACGCATGGCAAAATGGTCAGTAGAACTTGGGGAGTTTGACCTCCATTTCGTGTCTCGAACGACCATTAAATCCCAGATCTTGGCAGACTTTATCGTCGAATGGACAAATCCTGAACATGTTCAGGATCCCTAGTATGATTCCCACGACCAATGGACAATTGTTAGACCCCAAATTTGGAACTTGGGACCTACTGTGTATATTTGTGTCATTTCCTGGATCAGTAGATAGCACACACAGTTACATTGTTGGTTTAAACACATATCACGACTATGTAAAGATATTACTTAATATTGAACAAACATAATTATACCTTATGGCTTTTGACTTGTAGAATGGCCGAACATGCCAAATATCTTCAGAGAATAGCAGCAGAAGAGGAATCAAAGCATAACACGTGGAACCCTCACGATATGTACACCGGCAATCGACTGTGGGCTCGCGACCTAGTTCTTGGCTTTCATGATCTTTAGTCTTGATCAACACCCAATATTATCCTAAGGCAAGCCTACGACCAAGTCCGTTGTCACGACCAGGTCATGGCCGAAGGTTGTAGTCATGCAGTGCAGGGAACGATAGTTTGGGTCTTCGACTAGATGCCACCATGCTGTGCTGAAGGGGAAGGTCCGAGCAGCCCAAGGTGTAAAGAGTACTCGGTGGAAACAGTACTCGGTGTGAACAGTACTCGATAGAAACAGTACTTGGTGTGAATAGTACTCATAGTTGTCTCTGTAGCCTTCTTCCATGCTTAATGGCTAAAAGAATGTAAATAACGAGCATGAGTACACAATCGTACTCACGAGCCAACACACAATGCAATTATTATAAATGCATGGCTAATCAAAGGAGGTTTGTGATTCTTTTATTTTGCATAAAGCCATTTATTGAAATAGAGTAAGTGGTAGCAAATCCTGAGATGTAGCATTTTAACTAACACAGGTTTTATAAACTGAGTTTTTGTGTTGTAAAGTACTAGTGGAGGTCCAACCACCAATACCATTGAGTGCTCTGACCACTCAATGCTCAGGCTATCTTGTATTTACCATTGGTCCCAGACCAGACTTTCTCCATTCCCAGGCCCTGGCTCACCCTTTTCCATTTCCCACATATAAATGGTTTTTATAAAAAGGAAAGCTATATCAAGCAAGTTCTCAGCACTGCTCTTGACCGTGAGCACGACTATCCAGATAGTTTTCTTACTCTGCAGAGTTTGTACACTTTCCCCACAAGAGATAATCAACTTGTACTGCCCTGACACACTTCCGTAGGTGTGTGGCAAATGTTGATTATCACAAGGCCTTTACAATGTTCAACCTTCTTACAACTTCGCACCGCTAGGTATCACCTCCTTATGGCCTCCACTCGCCCACAGGCAGGTCTCCCATTTGCGTCGTGAAGTTCCTGCAACTTCGTTCTCTCCCAACTATCTACCCACATCCACCAATAGCGAAGCCACGCCAAGGCGAGCAAATTAGTTAGCTAGGTCATAGGTGTTGCCGACTAGTGGTTGCACTGTTTTTACATGAGAGGTCATTACCAGATTCGGTCCTTAATTGACTCGAGTGGTACATCCACATACCAACATCCTCTCGTGACTCCAGCACCAGCCACTTTTTCCAGCCACCTGAGTCTAAATCTGTTTTTAGGTTTTATTTTGTTTTCAAAATAACATTTCGTCCAACATACTAGGCAGGTTCCTAGCCTCGATTGCCCAATTTCATTTTCAAAGTTTGATTGATGTCAGGCAACTTAATGCCCCAATGACAATGTATCTAATCAAGGCTAAAAGCATGACACCTAGATATAGACTTACAACTAGTATGTAAACCATTAATTCTAGGGTGACAAGGATAATGTCCAAATTTAAGGATTAGAAGTTTATACACATTTATTGTTAAGGCACTAACTATGAGCTAAACCAATATAGCAATATAAAACATAGCAATGCAATTTCATAAGTTAAAACAATATAATTGCAAAATTAGGTGCAATATGATCAAAGAATTAACTCGCCTTGCTCAAGGTTCTGATAAAGCTCTATATTTTGATATTCGCCTTTCTCGATATCCTGGTAATAATCTCGCTCAACGTGCTGATAATCATACTGCTCAATGTTCTGGCAATCTTGTCCTTGTTGGGGTTGCTGTTCTATTATATCTTCAAATTCTAATTACACATAATACGATTGAACTCTAGAACGGCTGAAAACAGTCAAATGAAATCCAATAAATCCAAATACATTCAAACAAACAAAAGCACTTCGAATGAGAGGAAGCATATCTAACGACAACTCGAAAGAATGACCAGACCATATCTTTAAATATGGTGTAGAAGACTCCGTGGTCGGCCAGGCCTACATGTCTGTAAGCCCTATCAACTAGAGACTGGTCATAGAAGAACTTATGGCCAGGGGATGGTCGTAGAAAGGCTTACGACTAGGAACTGGTTGTAGAGGAATTTACAACCAGGTGTTGGTCGTAATAAAGCTTACAACCACAGACTGATCGTGGGCGGACTTACGATTAGAGGATAGTCGTAGAAAAGCTTACGATTAGGGAGTGGTCATAGAGGGACTTACGACCAGGAGATGGTTGTAGAAAAGCTGCAGTGGTCAAAGAAGCTGCAATGGTCATAGAAGCTACAGTGGTCGTAGAAGCTGCAGTGGTTGTAGGAGCTATAGTGGTCGTAGGAGCTACTGTGGTCGTAGAAGCTGTAGTAGCCGTAGCAGTGGTCGTAGAAGCTACAGTGGTCATAGCAGTCGAAACATTCAAATGATGTGATAGTCTGAGTTAATAAGTTGGCCAAGTATTTTGAATCGTGGAGAGATTCCAGGGGGTCGTGGTATGAGAATAGGTCCTGGTGGAGTTAGTGGGTGCGTAGAGTACAGGTCGTGCGACCCTATGTGTAGGAGGCTTATTTGGCCGAGGCTTTGAGCCCGGCGACTTTGTGTATCTAAAAGTCTCACCCTTGAAGGGCCATCGCTTTTGGCATCAAGGGCAAGTTGGCTCCTCGACATGTTGGCCTTGCATCATCAGAGAGAGTTGGGGCGCTTGCCTACAAATTGGGGCTACCAATGCACTTGAGGGTGTGCATGATGTGTTCCATGTTTCACACTGAAGAAGTGCCTCGTCCCGCGTCGAGGAAGCTCCATTGGAGGTTCTCGATGTGTGAGAGAATTTGACCTACCGTGAGCATCTCTGTCGTATTCTTGAGGAATCTGACCAGAAACGAGGAACCGTGCCATCAAGTTCTTAAGGTTGTCTGGTCAAACCATTAGAAGATGAAGCAACTTGGGATAGAAGATCGCCAGTGCATTTTCCTTCTTTCTTCTCCTCTAGTATCTCTGCGAGATTCTTGTAAGGGGGGGAGAGTTGTAACATCCCAAATTTTGGGCTTGTGTTTCAAATGTAAGAAAATGAGTAGAAATTAAAACTTTTCTTACATCATGTATTTCCTGTTGTGTCAATCAATTCTTGTTCAAAGAATTATGGAATTACATTGTCACAAGTCTTGTTGATCCAAATCTTCATATTCCAAAAACAATCTTGTCAAATCTTATGATCATCCTCTGGAAATATTTTTCCTAGGTCCTGTGATGGTATGTGACCCTCTGAAAATTTCACAATTTTTAGAAATTGTTTGAATATTTTTAGAGGTACAAACCTGCTTGACTCTTAGTCAAACATTAAAACAGAGCCTTGCAGAATTTTTGGAGATTTATTCACAGTATAAAACCTCTGAAAATTTTATACAAGGTTGATACCTTTGAAAGAAAGAGTTAATTTGCTACCTCAAATAAATCTTTCAAAGTCTCTGCTTTTATTTCAAAGTCAAACTAGGTTTCATCGTTACTCGTTCGAGTCGGACTCGCTCGAGCCAATCGTGGTCCACCAACTAAACGAGCCACTTCTTAAGCGCGCGTTGAAGCATCTCCATCCAACCGCTGAGATTCTCGAAACCTTCGGACCCTCCGGCTGTATTTTTGAATCGAGCCGCTGGATTAGGATCCAACGCCGCGTCGCTAAAAGAGTTTGCGACGTGGAGCAATCGGTCGTTCGCTTCTAATCGAAGGTTCGCAATCTCCGGTGTGTTTTAAAGCCCGTGAGCGTGGCTCTATCTCGACCGCTGCTTTGAATCTTACTGGGAATCGCCCAGCTTTTGCGCTGGTCATCTTCAACCTCACGTGGCCGTGCGAACAAGGCGAAGCAGGTCATGGAGGTGTCGTTTCATGCTTCCTCGGCCGCCCTAGTCAACGTGGAGTCGTCGGAGACATAATCCGCCATGCCATGCCCTATTTCACCTGGCCATCACCTTTTTCCATGCTCGTAGTGCGTGGTGCTTTGTTTTGCTGCCTAGAGAGGAGTGGTGCAAACCCTAACACTTTCATGGCCTTATAAGCACCAAATCCCTTCCCTGAGTTTCTTTAGACCACCATCAAGCTTCATTCTCAATATGGAGCTTTAACACCTCAAAAATGGCAAACCGCCATTGTTGACCGTGAAGCTCCATTGGTGTTCTTGGTGTTCCAAAGTGGTCCTTCATGTTTCTTTGAGAAATTGGTCATCTTCTTCCTCATCACGAGTGAGTGCTCCATTTCTCATTACTTGCTCATATAGCTCTCAGTGGACCTAAATGTTTTTAAGCTATCACCGATGCTTTGGGATCACTCATTTGGCTCAGTGGTGTCATTTTCAACCTTCTTCTCCAAGTCCGTGAGCTTTCACCTTGATCAAGCATCTCCGCCATCTTGAAGCTCCTTCCTAAGGTAGCTTCTTATTAGTCCTTAGAAGCTTTGGCGCCCGCTTGGACATCGCTATTTTCATGTTTAGCGGCAAAGCCTGCTTTGCTTTCCACTGGTTTGCCGTTTCACCGCCACGCAGGCTCAGAATGCTACCATTAGGTTCGCCATTATTGAATCCATTTTGGGTCTTGTTCATCGCCGTGCCATGCCAAGTCGCCAGCGATTAGCAATCAAAGACGATCGGGACTTTGTTCAGCACGAGCCCTGTTTTAAATGCTACTCATTAGACACATTAATTACCAATCATTAGTTATTAATTGTGTCTTAATCACATATATTGAGCCAGCCACCAAGGCCCAATATCCTTAAATCAATCTCGGTTCACTCGCGACCGCTCCAGCATCATTAATGTCTAATCATTGCTTAATTAAATGAGTGGCGATTTAATCGCCGCTTAATTAACCTGGTCGATCGATCGTGTTGATCTTGCGATCAATGGCCGAGATCGTGTGTGCAACCCGACAATCCGGTTGTTGGTGCGCTCTGGACCGTCCATCCGCCGATCGCGGTGGATTGCCCAAGCAACCGCACCGCCCAAGATACACTCGTGTGAGCCGCTGGATCTTGATCCAACGCTGGGTTTCTAGTGGCTTCGCGCGTCGCAGCTGTTTCGCGTAGCGTGAGAGTATTTCTGTTAAAGAGAGTGAAGCACAATAGAGATTGAGTGATTCAATCCCAAGGAGTTTCCTCTCTACGTATGTTTATCCAGAGATACGAGAGAGACTAGTGGGTGATTTCCAAGAGAGAGAGGATTAAGCGATTCAATCCCAACAGGGAATACTTCAGAACAAAGTGGACAACTCTAAGAGAGAGAGAGAGAGAGAGAGAGAGAGAGAGAATGTCCACAGGAACATTCCTTAATGGTTACCTAGATGGGAGAGATTACCTGGTTAGGTAATATTCTTAGATATGCTTTCAGGTTACGAATGGTCCTTAAAGTCAACCCTTATTGTCGGAATCGAGCACGTATGTGTCTTTACACATTCAGACAAGGTCTTAGACCAGAAGCCTTAGACTAGTGTGGTCGAAGGCATAGACCAGTGTGGTCGAGATAATCTGGTCCAAGCCATAGACCATTGTGGTCGAAGCTCAGTGGTTGGAACTAAATGGTCGATGTTGAGTGGTCGAAACTGAGTGGTCGCTTGTGGTCGAAACTGAGTGGTCGAGACTTAGTGGTCGAAACTAAATGATCAAAACTCAGTAGTCGAAAATGAGTGATCGGAACTCAGTGGTCAAAAACTGGGTGGTCAAATGAGTGGTCAAAACTGAGTGGTCGAAACTGAGTACTCGAAAGTTCGAAACTGAGTGATCGGAGCTCAGTGGTTGAAACTGAGTGGTCAAGACTCGTAAGTCAAACTGAGTGATCGATACTGAGTGGTCGAGTGGTCGAAACCGAGTGTCGAGACTTAGTGGTCGAAACTGAGTGATAGGCACTTAGTGATCGAAACTGAGTGGTCAAATGAGTGATTGAAACTCAGTGGTCGAAAGTGTGTGGCCGAGACACAGTGGTCGAAAATGAGTGGTCAATACTGTGTGGTCGAGACACAGTGGTCGAGAATGAGTGGTCGAACTATGTGGTCGAAACATAGTGGTCGAAACTATGTGGTCGAGGCATAGTGGTCGAGAATGAGTAGTCGAGCTGTGTGGTCGAAACACAGTGGTCGAAAGATTGGTCGAACCTGTGTGATCGGGACACAGTCGTCGAAAATGAGTGGTCTCGACTACCTTGTCGGAAGGAAGTTCGACTACATGCTCGGAAAGGGGTTTCGAGTTTTGTACACTGTTTTGAGTTCCTAGTCGAAAGGGGTCTCGGGTATTGTACATCATTTCGAGTATTGTACATCGTTTAGACTACCTAGTCGGAAGGGGTTTTCGACCATCTAGTCGAAAGGGATTTTGACCATCTGGTCAGAAGGGATTTCGACCGCTTGATCGAAAGGGGTTTTCAACCACTTGGTCAAAAAGGGTCTTCGACTACATTCCAAGAGGAATGAGGGTCGACTACCTGGTCAGAAAGAAGTTTGACTATGCATAGTCGAAGGGGGTACAATAAGGTGCAGTCGGAGAAGGTACGACTACTTGTGGTCGAAGGAGGTACGACTACCTATAGTCGAAGGAGTTACGACTGCTAGTCGAAAAGGGGACTACTTGGTCCAAAGAAGGATACAACTACTCGACGTGGTCGTAGGAAGGCTACGACTGCTCAACGTGGTCGTAGGAATGCTACGACTACTCCATGTGGTCATAGGAAGGATACGACTACTCAATGTGGTCCTAAGAAGGATACCCAAAAGAATACGACTACCCAACGTGGTCATAAGAAGGATACGACTGCTCAATGTGGTCGTAGGAAGGCTATGACTACTCAATGCGGTCCTAAAAAGGATTCAAGAAGAATACGACTACCTGTAGTCGTAGGGGATACAACTAGGTGTAGTCGTAGGAGGTACGACTACCTGTAGTCGAAGGAGTCGACTATGCGAGGTCGTAGAAGATTTGACTGGGCATAGTCGAAGGAGATTTCGACTACGTAGTGGTAGAAAGCTCGACTGTACATAGTCGAAGGAGTTTCAACTATGTGGTCATAGAAGGTTTGGTTGGGCGTAGTCGCTGGAGTTTCGACTACGTGGTCGTAGAGGATTCGACCATGCGTAGTCTAAGGAGTTTCGACTATATGGTCATATAAGCTTCGACTATGCTTCCACGCAACTAGACTGGGCATGAGCATTTGGCTGCCACTAGGAACATATCGGTATGACTCGGAGGGGGTGAGCTAGTCGAAGCTGGTCTAACGTCTGTAGACAGCGACAGCGAGAGGAGCTCCATGCTACTATAGCGGCCTGAGGGAGGAGAGTAGCCTTCAGCCCTCGGGGTAACTCCACGTAAGTCGGTAGACGATCTCAGGGACTGACTTGGAGCATTTCGCACCGGCGAGGTCGATTCAATGGTTAGGGCTATTTTGGGTCGGAGAGGAGGAAGAGTGATATTGTCACCTAGTGGTGCTTCCTTTGAAGTTCTTTTGGCTATTACTTGCGTTTTGTTTTGAGTTGGTTTTGTTCTTTCGTGTAGATTACGACGGCACCGAGGAGCCTGAGTACTTTGAGGAGGAAGACCCCCAAGCCTTCGAGCAAGGTAAGTCATGCCCTTGATCATATTGGCACCCATTATTTCAACCTATATATTTTTTTGTTTTCAAGCTATGTACTGCATGCATATTTCACTTAGTATTTCAATACCGTTGTTTACACTCATGGGTAGACCTAACTCCTTTGTATGGCCACTGTTGATAATCTTGTTATCGCCTTAGTTGAAAACCTAGTTAATGCTTTAGTGTGACCAGGACCTCTTGAAAAAGAAATGCTTAGTTAAGCTTAGACCAAACTCCTGAATTGGGAAATTTTGCCAAAGACCACTGTTTTACCTCAAATGTTTTTGACCATGGCATTAGGTTGTCATATAAACCTGTTTTTCAAATGTAAATATTGTAAAATGGTTTGGACGTGGGTGAACCTTGGTTGGTCTCATGGTGGGTGCATGGGGAGTGCACGGGGGTCGTGTCAGCCGACGCCCCAGGGTTGAGGATGTCGCCCATATCAATTAAGGACCGATCTTTGAGCATTACTTTGCTATGCCCCTTCGTGTAACCACAAGTTTTGTGTGGGCGGGACCTGGCTGATTAATTTGTAATGTCTCACCTTGGTTATGCTTTTGGATGTGTGGGTGGTCCTTCGTGACCTACTTTCTTACATTCCCACCTAGCGCAAAAGGGGGCCTGAACTCTGTGGGCGGGTAGCCCAAAGGGGGTGAAACCTTAGCGAGGAGGACCTCGGTGAGAAGGAGCATTGTAAAGTCATTGTGATAACCTTTTAGCCGCACACCTTTGGAAGTGTGTGAGCGGGCAGTACAATTCGGTTATCTCTTGTGGGTAAAGCTGGACACCTCTGTAGAGTGAAAATCTATTCGAATAACCGTATCCACAGTCATGGACATGCTAGCAAAGCCTTTCTAAGTTAGTCTTTGGTTTTGGTTTTCAAATGGTTTTGAAAAGTGGTTCTAGATTTCCATCCAGTGTGTTTTGGGCGGGGAGCCCTAACGGTTAGCCTGGTGTTAGAAGGTTATCCTGCACCCCTTACTCTTGTTATCAATTAATCAAAATATGTGTTAGAAAATGAGTTTTACGTATAGTGTAATATGCTTTTGAAACTATTACTTGTACTTGAATGAAACCTGGCTTTATGCAAACTAACCCTATAAGCTCTCCTTTGTGATATCCAATTATGCATGTCATATTGTTATTTGACGGGTGCGACTTGCGAGCACGATATTGTGCTCACTCTTTCTTGAAATAATCTTTTGAGCAGGTGAAGAGGTCTTTGCTGAGGACCAAGAGGTCTTTGTTGAGGACCAAGAGGTCCTGGACGACTAGGCCACACCCTCCAGCCAATTGCCTGTGGTGTATTGGATGGACCATCTTTTGTTTTTCGCTGTGTAAAGTTGCCCCTTTTGTATGCTTGTAAGCCAACTTGTAATCAACTCTTTTGTTGTTAATTAATTTCTCGTTGATGTATGATTATCACTTGTGTTGCTGTGTGAACTAGCTGTTGATCCTTGGGTCTAGTTCGATACAGGAGATGTATGGCTTTTCCAATTCCCACGAGCTCTCCCTAGAGTGGTCGTGGCATTTGGGGAGGTCCTGGTTCTCAAGACCTCCTCGGGTCAGGTCTCAGGTCCTCCAGGTGGTCCTGTTGGACCTCTTGGGTGGTCCTGGAGATTCTCTCGAGTGGTCCTGCTGGACCTCCTGGGAGGTCTTGGTGGACTTTTCGGGAGATCTACGAGGTCCTCTCAAGTGGCCCCTGGTCGGGTCGTGACATCTACGCTTTTTAGCCAGAGGAGTTTTAGCTTGCTCTACCTTTGTGCCAACGACCATCAATTCGACCTCTTGGTCGTCCTGACGATCTTCCATGCCTACTTTTTGCAAAAGTCAGAAAAAGAAATAATTAGTCATAAGTCCTTCTATGACCAGTACCTGGTTGTAAGTTTTTCTACGACAACCCCCTGATCGTAAGTTTTTCGGCGACTATGAAAGCCTAAATATAAAATCAATCTTTGATTACCTTCAGGCGTTCCTTCTTTTCCTATGTGGATACGACCGCTAGGATTTGAGGAGCCATCGCATTGGGTGGCGGAGCTTTCTCACAAATGAGTTTGACTCAGATGTCAATTTATATTTGTGAAAGATCTGCGCAAGTAGACAAAACATTAAGTGGTTAAGCTTGAGATTAACCAAAAGAAAGCTAAGTTGAAAGATTGCTTACCTTTCTCGTAATCTTTGGTCGAATCCTTAGTCCCTGAGTACCTCCCACATGGGAGGTACTCGTTTCTTCAAAGGGCTAATGAGGCATGTGATGAAATCCTTCACCACATGCCATCCTGTGAGCCCCTCTTCCTTCAAGCCTTTGATGGCTTGAATATAGGGGGCGATCCGGCCAAGGTCCTTAGGAGTCGAATCCCAGAACGAAATCTTCTTAGCAGCACTCCCAATGAAAGAAAGGTTGTCTTCACTGGTCGCCTCCCAATAGAACAACTTCTTCCATCCCAGCCACGACGACCGGGTGAATATCTGAATGTACTCCCTCGACTTCCCATCATGGAGCTTCAGACCACAATTTCCAGCGATTTTGGCTTATCGGCCCATCCCGTAATAGTACTGAAAGAGCTCGAAGTCTACTAGAATTCCTAGGTAGGCCTCACACAGGTACACGAAAACACTTAACATTGTGATGGAATTATGAACAATGTTCACCAATTCCACCCCAAAGTGCTCGAGTACGAGTATAAGGCAGGGAAGAGTAGTCAGTCGGAGGCCACACTCGCAATATGCTTGAAAGATAGGGATCTTCCCGATCTCCCCCGACAACCAATGTTGCCTAACACCCTCAATCCACTTCACAAGTATTTTCTCTGGAATCTTTTCAACGGTAACCAAAGCTTTTATCTTTTCAGCATCCATCTCCGATTCGACCCACTGGGAAGCGGTTCTGGCCATCTTTCTCAAGAGAGGGAGATTTGGATTTAGAAAGGTCTCAAGAGAGTGTACGACTTGGTTGGCAATGGAGAATGCAAGAGCTCGATGAACAGTCAAAGTGATTGAGGGAAGAATATGAACCCTAGAATCACACCCACGGTAAATTTTTATAACCGCATGCTTGAGATAAGAGATCGTGGAAACTCAACAGTTGTCACCTCTTCGGGAACTGGTCCAATGGACAGATTTGTGAGAGTCAATTGAGATTCTTTAATTTGCCAGTTCGAGAAAACTGAGACTGTCTTTACATCTCAAGCGAAATTACCTTCTTGACCAAATCTATTTCTGGTTAAATGAAATACCAATCGAAAAGCCTTTCCTTCGACCATCAGTTCACAACCACCTCATGGTCATAAGTCTTTCTACGACCACCATGTGGTCGTAAGTTCTTCTACGACCACCTCATGGTCATAAGTCCTTCTACGACCAGGTCAGTTACGACCACCCTATAATTGATAGAGCTTGCAAACAAGTAGGCCCAATTGATTAGGGAATCTAAGCAGTTAGTATACACTGTTATTCTCTGAAATAACAGCACGCAATATGCCAATGTCTCTGACAATAACTGCCAGACGACGTGGAGGGGTTACTGAAGAGATACGGGTGGGCTACGCTAGCAGCAATTAAAAAATTCTACCATGTAAACCAAGAAGCCAAGCAAGAAGATGATCACAGATCATTACCACCAGATATGTAGTGCAGCGAAAGAAGAGTTGGAGTAGCCTAATCCAACGTCGAGCGCATCGATGAAGTGGTCGTAGTCGATTGTCCACCGCAGTCGATCGTCTCCTCCAGCAACTAATCGCGTTCCTCGCCAAGGTTATGGATCATCCACAAGAGCAACCGCAACTATAGTAGCGCCTCTATAGTATCCACATGTCCAGGGAAGGAACACCGAATGCTGGTGTGCTAGCACCATGTCGCACGGCAGGGCTTTCTCAGAAAGATGGCAGCTAGGGTTTCGGTAGAGCAACTCACGTGTCTTGTTTGTCATCTCTCACACCCAACAGCCTCAAGCATCTCCTTATATAGTGCCCATGATAGATCCTATCCCAACACGTTTTGTTCTAACCCGTTAAGTGTGTGACCCTATAGATTCATGTGTAGTTCGGTTGTGACTCGAAAACCTTTTTCGACCATAAGTCGTTAGGGGTTCCTAGTAAAACATAACAATTCACAAATACACATGAATTATATCAGACGAACCTTAATGCAATATGATCTATGACCAAGTCCTTATCACTAACGACCAACTCATATCTCTATACAACTAGTTCATATTTGGTCTCGACCAGTTTGTAACTCCTTACGACCAGGTTTCAACCACTTAGTGATCATGTTTGATCAGCCTACGACCAGCTCGTATCTCCATACAATTGGTCTGCATCTGATTGAACTGAAAGACCTTCTCGTGTATTCTCCTTTTGCCTCACAATATCTGGTTGAACTCCAGGTGAGATGTTGTGTCATCCATTGACTATTCAATAATTTCTTGATTGAGAGTCGGATAACCTTATGTGGTCGAACTCTTCGACCACCAGTGGCATGGCCATGCACTTTCTTTATCTGACCACTTTGAGGGGCCTAGAGATATCTCTCCTGTTATGTTAGGAGGGGCAAATCCCATATCCGACCAGTCACATTCCTCTGCATGTTTCACAGTATACCTGAAAGCTACCTTTATAACTACTCGGTTACGGAGTAGCGTTTGGCAACCCCAAAGTGTACTCTTACGCATGTAGGAAACCATGTTGATCTTAGGTCTAAGGATTATACATCATCATTGCTCGAGACCAACTAATGACACATGAAATCATAACAATCTCAGTAGTGTCTCAAGGTGGATCAATCCAACCCTATGTTCTCTACCATGTGTTCACATTATTAATTTGATATCCCTATATCCATGACCGGTGAAACATGGTCATCAATCAATACATGTGCTGGTTGATAGGATCACTGGTGTTCCGACCAGTGACATTCGACGAGGGATACATTTAGAATGACATCATATAAGTTAAAAGAGCTTCACCAATAAGTCGCATGCTTGTTAATCTTTATAACAGATGATTCATTCAAGGAACATAATAACACTTATTCAATAACAAATAAACATAGACGTGATATTATCATCTTCATGATTGCCTCTAGGGCATATCACCAACAGTTACTACTCCAGCAATAACTACCATCAACGAGCTTATTATATGAAATGATGAGACACCCCTTAGCCTGGAGAAATGGCCACATCTTTGTACACTATATAAAGGCTACAGTCAGTTGACATGGGGCAAGGAAGAATCGCACCCTAGAGCACAAGAAGCATTAGTCTTTCTCCTGATTGTAACCAGCATACTCAATATAGCCATGCAGGAGTAGGGTTGTTATTCTCTCCAGAGAAGGCATGAACCTGTATAAAATCCCTATGTAATTCTCTGCGTGATTTCAGTCTTGGAGACCCCCCGAATCAAACAATCATACGTAAGATCGGTTCTAAAACACCGACACACCTAAAAAAGATTTTGGTAATTAATGTCAACAATGTATTATGCGACTAACATATGTGCTAAGATGTTTAAAGGTTTAGTCCCGAAGTTTGAATGATGACTTAAAGAAGGCAATGCAAAGATGGTAAAAGATCGATATGGCTCAAGGCAAAGGTATTATATAGCCTAAGGATCCTTTTGTAGTTTTTACCGGTCTCGGTGTGTGGAGAAAAGACCGGATTTGTAGGCTAGATGTCATACTATAAAAGGGATCATGGTTAGTAGCTTGAAAGTTTATTTTATGCCGTTTTGATCAACCATGTGTCATGCATCATATTTGGTTTTGCTCATGGAAAACTTTTCAGTAAAACCGGTAGTACTGTAGTGCGGTACGACCGAAGTTTTGTTGGTGGTACGTTTATTCCAGAGAGTCTGGTTTTGGAGAGTTTATCTCCTCTGACAATCAGTATGACCACATGAGATGAGCGATACTACCGCAAGTAGGTAGTACCAAATTCTAGTTGGCGGTTTGTATTTTTCAGAGAACATATTTTTGGGAGTTTTTCTTGAATCCTGAAAACGGTATGACTGTATTTCTTGAGTGGTACTACCAGAGAGCAGTAGTACCAAAGTTTACATGGTGGTACGTTATTTCCAGAGAGGGTGTTTTTGTTGTCTCTTTCGCCTCTGGAAATCAGTAGTTTCATTCTAGTCGAGTGGTGCTACCGTAGATCGGTAGTACCACATTCTAGTTGGCGGTAGCACCACATCTACTTTCATAACAGCTAGCTTAGATTATTAAATGCAACAGTTCTAATCATTGAATGGTGGCTGCGGTAGTATCGGGTTTATACAACGGTACTACCGCAAATGCTAATTTTTCAGGGATTTGTTCCAAACGGCTAGTTTTGCTGGTGGGGGTTATAAATACCTCCCTACCTGCCTCTACCTCAGCACTTTTGAGCATATTGAACCTCATTGAATACATTTGAGCTCTAGTACACTCTCTTCTACCTATTTGCTTTGAATTCTCATTTTGAGGTAGTTGAGGGCATTCAAGTGCATTGCATTATTGGTTGATCTTTGTGGCACATGGTTTCATCAAGAGAAAGCTTTTGTTTATTACTCTTGGTGCTTGCTAGTGCCTAGACAGCTTGGAGAAGAGTTTACGCGGTGATCACTTCGAAGAAGATTGCGAAGTGACCCGGCATAGTTTGTGAAGTGGTATTGTGCTCACCATCTACGGAGAGGAGGAAGAGCAACTCCAGTGATCGAGAGAAGTGCTCGTGCAGAGCCAACGTGATTCGTTCAAGTTTCCTCAACGTGGACTAGTGGAGACCAGTAAGTCTTCGATACTAGGGGAAAATATCAAGTGTCTACATTGTGGTTTTTCCTCTCTTATATTTATGTTTTAACATTTATTATTCTAGATCGATCTTGTGTAGAATTCTTGCTAGAATTGTTTAGTATTATCTTAAGTTGTCTTAGCAAATATTGATCGTAACTTTTAAACTTGTGCTAGTATTTCTTTATCAATATCACAATTGTTAAAATTGTCAATTAGAGCACAAGAATTTTTGTAACCTCCTATTCACCCCCTTTAGTTAGTTATCCTTGATCCTAAAAGTGGTATCAGAGCTTGGTCTCTCTATTTTTAGACTTAACCGTTTAGGAGAGAAAGGATGGCTAGTGAGGGTATGTCAATAGGCAATGCACTTTTATTTGATGGATCAAATTATGCTTATTGGAAAATTAGAATGTCCATTTATTTAAAGGTCATGAGCTCAAGCATACGGAGAATTGTTAGTGAGGGTTTCGTTATGGCATTTGATCCTACACATCCCATAGATCTTGAGGAATGAAACTCACACATCAATGCCCAAGCTATGAAAGCTCTCGTTGGAGCTTTGAACGCGGATGTGTTCAATCGAGTGAGTAACCTTGAAATGGCTCATGAGATATGGACTACGCTATCGAAAATTCATGAGGGCACATCTACTATCAAAGAAGCCAATTTGCATAGGTTTCAGATCAAATATGATATATTTATAATGTTGCCTCATGAAAATATCACCAAAATGTATTCTCGTCTTAACAACATTATAAATGAGCTTAAAGGTCTAGGCACTAACTTAATTGATGTTGATATTGTGCGCTAGATGCTTAGGGCTCTACTAAAAAAATATAAGACATTAATGACTTTATTTCTCAACTCTTTCGAATTACCAAGAATGATACCAACCGGACTCTTGGGCAACTTCATCACAAACGAGTTGTACAAGAAGGATAAGGAGGAGCTTTTGGAGCCTTCCTCCTCCAAGAAGAAGATTACCACTTTCAAAGCAAAAGCAGAATCAATTGATGAGACGAAGGACGATGAAGAAGACTCCGAAGAGGAATTCGCTCTCCTTGTGAGGAGAATGAAGAAATTCATGACAAGACACCCATATCGAAGCTTTAATTTTGACAAGAACGAGAAAGGGCATTTCTCCAATGACAATAACCGCCATAGCAATATTCGTTGCTATGAGTGCGATGAGAAGGGCCACATTGCCTCTCATTGCCCAAACAAGAAAGATGACAAGGCCAAGTCATCAAAGAAGAAGGAATACAACAACAAGAAGAAGCTTTTCAAAAAGCTTCATAAAGATGGCAAGGATGAAGGATGAAGTTCATATTGGGGAATGGAACTCCGATGAGGAGTATTCTGACTCTGACTCCGATGATGAAGGATCCTCAAAGAAGAGAGGACTTGTTGGTATTGCCATCAAATAAGTGCCGTCACTCTTCTCAACTCCTACTTGCCTCATGGCAAAAGGAGATAAGGTAAAATCCATTAGTGATAGTGAACCTTCTTATAATGAACTAATGGATGTACTTGAAGAATTAAATGAATATCTTGAAAAAGAGAAGCCAAAATTTGAAGTCTTGAAGAAAAATATATCTCTATAAAAGACTCTTATGAGGAGCTAAAGGAAGCTTATGACTCACTCATTCTAAAAGATGTTGAAAAATCTCTTACAAACGTTAAAATTACTTGCAGTTTAATAAATAAGATGCCTAAAGTAGAAGTCATTTCAAATGCTATGCCTAGTACTTCTACTTCATGTAATGATTTATTAGCTATGCCATGTTGCTCTAAAATTGATTCCAATGCAAGTATGGCTAAAACAAATGATTCATTGCTCATTGTTGAAAATCATAAATTAAAAGAGCAAGTCACTCAGCTAAACAAAAACTTAGAAAGATGCTTCAAGGGAAAAGGCTGCCCTTGACAAGCTATTGAGTGAACAAAGTTGTTCATTCAACAAACAAGGACTTAGGTTTACTCCTAAGAAAGGTAAGAAACAAATTTACAAGCCTGCAAGATTTGTAAAATAAAATGGTAAATATTACAATAAATATCATAATGTAGGATATTTACAAAATGTATGCTCAATTGCTAAAACTAAAACACATGACATTTATGATTCATGCTACAAACTTATAGAAAATCTAAAGATGGCAAAACAGTAGCTAAATTTGTTGGCACTTCAATTTTAAGCGCAAAAATATACCATTTGTGTGCCTAAAGCCTTGGTTACTAACCTCTAAGAACTCAAACAAATTTGAGTACCTAAAAGAACTTGATTCTTATTTTGTAGATGAACTACAAGACCAGTGTAAAATATTGGGTGCTTGATAGTGGTTGTACCCAACACATGACGATGATAGAAAATAGTTCACCACATTCGAAAATGGAAAAGGAAATGACAAGATCACATTTGGTGACAATAGCAAAGTGATGCGGCGCAAATACCATCTGCTAATATTACGCATGTTCCTGTTACTTCATATGTGTTACAGGAACACATGTGCATGTGCATGCGCATGTTTACACAATTGTGCATGGGGATGTTTCATAGAAAGAGCATTGTTAGCTACGTGAGCTAAGGAAGGAAGTCGAGCTCTACAAGGAAAGTTAAGTTGGAGGCAGTGCGTCCACAACATCGACCCAGCAGTTTCCTTTCTCTACATGATATGGGGTGGGGTCCACCTACGACTATTGTTACGAGGTGCACGATCAGCTTAACAGAACCTACTACCAGTGTTATGAGGTGCACGACCAGCTCAACAAAGCCTACGACCAGCTTTACAAGGTACACTATCAGTTCAAGAGAGTATACGACCAGTTCTTAGCGAAAGAAGCACTCGGCAGGAATAGTACTTGATGGGAACAGTACTCGATGGGAGGAGTACTCAGCGAAAACAGTACTTTCGGCAACAACAGTACTCGGTGGGAACAGTCTATGACCACCTAGTCGTGGTTGTAGACCAACGGGACGTGGTTGTAGATCGCCCAGTCGTGGTCATAGACTGCCTGGTGGTGGTCGTGAGTTACTTGGTTGTGGTCGTAGACCACCTGGTAGTGGTCATGAGCCACCTAGCCGTGGTCGTGGCCCACCTGGTCGTGACAACGGACCTATTCGTTCTGTTTTCTGCAATGCCAAGGAAAGCTTACGTCAAATAAGTTCGGTTCTATCACCATGTGCTTTCCTTTCATTGCGTGCTCCTGGTTGGGGGCCACTGGCCATACAAAGAGCAGACGAAGGATTATTGTTCCGATTAGGAAGGTCAAGAGAGTTGGATTTGGTCATTAAATTAGAAATCCTAGTGTAGATCTAAGTTAGAGAGTCCTAGCACCTGCACATGCTATTTTGTTTAGCAAGTCCATTAGTAGTTTGAGTTGTGTGCATTTAGGAGATTGAGTTTGTTTCAGATTTTATGCTTGCGTGGGGTTTTTTCAGGAGTTTTTGAAAATTTTAAAATAAAAATAACCATTTGGTTTTATCGAATGTCTAAAGCTTAACTTGAAATTTTAAAAGTTAAAAGCAATTTAATATAAATTAATCAAACTTCAACTAATACAAAATCTGGTTTGTTTTGAGTTTATTGGAGTCCTCTGGCCTTAAAAATCCCCTTTCCCTGTTTGTTCCTTTTTTGCTGGCCCGTTCCCCCTCCCCACGCGTCGATCCGCACCAGCCTTTGGTTTCGATCAGTCTTCCGGTTGCGACCAGCCTTTGGTTTTGACCAACCTGTGGTTTTGTCGAACCCGGGAGCGAAGGATCCCGAATTCTCTGTGTTCATACACCGGTCCAGGATTTCCAGTGTACACAGTCTCACAAAATGGATATCACAATCATATCACGAAATCGTAAATAACATTAAGTAATTAAATGTTTAATACAAATGAGTCTGAACAACAATATCAAATATCAAATTAATAACACAGCGGAAACATAATAATATATGTGAGCCACACGATGCGCCATAGGCAATCGTCTGGGTCGAAGGCCTACTCGTCCTGATCCTCACCGTCGGGGAAAAAGTCTTCTCCCGAATAAGATTTATTCAGCAAGAGTGAGCACAACTTTCGTGCTCGCAAGCTACACCCAATATTGAATGAAAATGCATGCATAAGGTAACAAGTGAGTATGGCAGGGGTTATTTTGCGTAAAGCAACATTTTCAGTTTAAATATCTATAATAATTTCTAAGACCATTTTCATATTATAACTAAATACAGATTTTAAAATGACAATGTTGTAGTATGGATAACCTCCAATGAAAAAGTGTAGGATACCCTCCTAACACTTGGCTTCCCGCCCAAATTTTACACAAGGATTAACCATCCTCAGATATTTGATAAAACAGTTTTAATACCAAAAAATAAATCTAACTTTAAGTGGCCCTGCTAGCATGTCCATGACCGCGGACGCGGCTATTCGAATAGTTTCTACTATGCAGAGTTTGTACCACTTTACCCACATGAGATGATATGCTCATTATGTCGGCCACTACACGCTTCCGTAGGCGTGTGACTGAGCAATTATCATGAGACCTTTATAATGTTCTGTCCTAGTGTACTCATGTCCGCTAAGGTTTCGCCCCTTTGGACTAACCGTCCTCCAGAAGCCCCCTCTTGCGCCAAGTGGGAATAAAAGTCTAACCGACATCCACATAATCAATATGACATAAATACACTAAAACATTACAAATTAATTAGCCAAATCCTACCCATACAGGACGTGTGGTGGTACGGTAAGGCATAGCAATAAGCGGCTCAAAGACCGGTCCTCAATCGACTTGGGCATCATTCCTACTAACCATGGGCCTTAATCTTAACCAGATCAATCCCGTGCATAAACCTGCACCTACCATTCCGACCATTTCGCCCAAGTCCAAACCTATTTTTGATTTTATTTTGAATAAAACTCTCGTTATAAATTCATGTGGTAAAACAATACCACTATGTCAAGTTTGAAACAAATTTGTAAGAGATTTGGCTAAACCTTCCTAAGTTCGTAAGTGTGAACTAAGCCTGGCTAAGAATATGACTAGTTTTGATAATATCTTGTCTATGATGTCAAGGCAATCATGTATAATATTCAAATTGGCCATACAATGAAACATTGGAGTAACTATATATAAAACAGGACATTGAAATATTTATACAAACATATGCATGCATTAAATAATTTAAAAACTGAAAATAACTTAAAAATACTGGGAACAATATGATCAATGGTGTAACTTGCCTTCGTTGACGTCTTGGAATTCTAGGTCTTCGGATTGGTCGAACTCTCCAGAGTCGTCGAAGTCTATACGCGAAAATACGATAAATTCAAATTCAAATAAATTCAAAAACTCAGCTCAAATTAACTCCAAATTGAAATATTTTGGTTTAGTTAGCTAGATTATAATTTTATACAAATTTTGCAACTCGAATCACCCAATTTGGAGTTCAGATACAAAAGATATGAATTTTTGAAGTTTAAATCTATTTAAAACCTAATTTCTGAATTTATTAGATTTTCCTTATTTATTTTTCTAAAGGAAATTCAACTTATCGCGCAATGATGACGTTAGCATACTGATTTTCGGAAATTAAAAGGAATTAAACTAATTTCTGACGTGTGGGCCCCACGTGTCGGTGGCTCGGCTCACGATAGACTGGGTCTACCGAGCCGGGTGGAATCTGGTGCGCCTGAGGTGGCACGCACACGCGTGGCGCTGACACGGCGCCACGCGGGCTGTTTTGCCGAGGTGGCGCACAGGTGGCGCCTTGGTGGCGGCCGTGTGGCGGTGCTACGTCGGCGAACGCGGTCGCGCGCGGGCCGATGGTCGCCGGCTTTGGTCGCGCGCGAGTCCGGACGAGGAACTAGAAGGGAGAGGAGAGGGTGGCGATCATGATGCTCACCACAGCGACCGGACAAAGTGAGGCGGTGGCCGGCGGCGAGGACGAAGGCGGCGGCGACGTCGGGGCTGTCGGCGGGGTAGGAGTTCCGGAGTCCTCTGGTCGACAGGAAGGGGCGCACCAAGTTCGCGAGGAGGCGGCAAAGACAATGGTGGTGTCGGCGAGGCGAGGGCGTCGACGACAGCGGCGAAATTGTCGACCAAAGCTTGCGGCGGCCGGCGGGAAAAACCTTTGATTCGGCGAGCACATGGCGATAGGGGGCAAGTGGGTGGTGGCTTCGGGATCGGGGTGAAGAGGGGCTCCCGATGCTCTCTTTTATAGGGGCCGGGGGTGGCCGTGATAGGGAATCGTGTGCGGGCGGCGGTTGCGGCACGGCGGCGGCGGTTGCGGCGCGTGGGCGAACTGGGCGCGAAGAGAGGGGGAGAAGGTGGGGGCGAGGGTGGTTGAAGGCGCCGAGTCGTGCGCACATCGCGCGGGAGACGCGGAGTGGTTGGAGGTGGCTGTTATCGGAGCTCGGGCGAAGCGGAAATGACGGAGGCGCGCGGGGAAGAAGGGAAGGAGGAAGAAGGCTCGGCGGGCCCACGCGGCACTGGCGGAGAGGTGGCTGGCGGGTGGGGCCGTGCGGGTGAGAGAGAGAGGGACGAGGGCAGGCTGAAGTGGGTCGTGCGCGGGAGGAGGTTTGGGCCGAAGCTTTGGGTTTCGGCCCAAACGTAGTTTTTTTAAAATTTTCTTTTGGTTTTCAATTTATTTTATTCTTGATAATTCCATTTCGCTTTAGAAAATAGCAAAATAACTCCAAAAATTATGGAAAAATTTACAAAAATTCCCATACTTATTTTGGAGTTAATAAAATTATTTCCAACTCAATGTTGGATTTTAATTTTGCAACTAAATTTGTTTTGACTTTAAAATATTTATAAAAATCATTTAAAACACCAGAAAATTCTACAAAAATAAATAAATTTTAATTTTTACTTAAATTTGAAATTTGGGCTGTTACAGGTTTTGACCAGTCTTTGGGTGTGACCAACCTTTGGTTTCGACCAGCCTCTCGGTCACTACCAGCCCCGCCTATCAGCCCCTGATCACCTTCTTCTTCCTCCCGTCGCGTCACGGTTGTCGCAAAAGTTTTCGCGTATTAAATGTCGTCGTCTCCTCAGCGACGTGCGCATTAAATGCCACACCTCCGCGAATCCCGCCCCTATTTCCCTCAGTGACATGCACATTAAATTCCTTGACTTTCGCCACGCTCGTCTCCCCTGTCCCCTCCCTCACCTGTCGGTCGTGTGACTATGCCGTGTCGCCGCAAATCCTGCCGCTCCATCTTGTCGCTTGGTCTCCCCTCCCCTCCTTCCTCTACAAATAGAGCACTAGGGAGCCCTCACCCCCTCTTGATTTTTCCTCAACTCTCCCTCTTTCTCTCGCCTCGTTTTTGCCATGCCTCAAGTTTCGCCGAAGAGTTCGCTGGAGTCTGTGTCGTCCTCAACCTCCTCGCCGCCGAAGAAGTTTGCTGGAGCCCGCGTCGTCTTCAACCTCCTCGCTAGCGAAGAAGTTCGCTGGAGCCCGTGTTGTCTTCAACCTCCTCGCCACCGAAGAAGTTCGCTGGAGCCCGCGTCATCTTCAACCTCCTCGCCACCAAAGAAGTTCACTGGAGTTCGCGCTGTCTTCAACCATTGTTCGCCGTCCTTCCCCAGCTCCTCCTCTAGCCTCTCTCTCTGTCCTGGTGAGTTCCTCGTGCCCGGTTCTTCCTCGTGTTTCTTTCGACCGCGTCGAGCAGTCGAATCTTTCTTTCTTCTTTAGACCACGTCTTCTTTCGACCGCGTCGAGCAATCAAATCCTTCTTTCTTCTTTCGACCGTGTTGAGCAGTCGTATCCCTCCTACGACCATGTTGAGTAGTCATATCCTTTCTACGACCATGTTGAGTAGTCGTATCCTTCTTGTATCCTTCCTATGACAACGCTGAGTTGTTGTATCCTTCCTTCGATTAGGTAGTCTAAACCTTTCGACCAGTCGAACCTCCTTCTGACCACCTGTAGTTGAACCTCCTTCTGAGGACTTATTCTCCTTCGTTCGAACTTCGATTAGAGTGATTCAAGTTCCTAGCTTCATCTAAATTCGGTACCTTTCTTTTGGTTCTAGCTTGGTTCTTTTTGGATGTTACTTGGGGTTGTTTTATTTACTTGTCTCTTTTCGCACGTATAGATTCCGGCGTTTCTGAGGAGTTCTTGGAACCGACTGCCTCGACCGAAGCATCTCAACTCTTCAACGAAGGCAAGTTGTAGACCTTTGATCATGTCGTACCCAGTTTACAAAATTATATTGTTTTATATCAACATGCATGACTAGCTGTATAAAAATGGTTTCGGGAATAGTTAGCATCTTCTTGGCAGTATGACTCTTTAAATATCTGTGATTGACATGTTGATATGTACCCTTAGACACCATAGGTTGGGTAATCTTAGTTGGACATTATTGTGATACCAACATAGGTGCGTATTATGCTTAGTCATGCTTTAGTTATACGATGCCTCTCGATCACATGACTCAATGATGATAAATTTGAACTAAGTAAATATGGAATTGTGGCATGTGTTGCCGCTAATATTAAAATTTCTTGTATCATGGCATGGGTTGCCAATTGGTCGAGTTGAACCGAAAATGATTTATGCTCGGGCGAGTGGTCGGTGGCAAATGTGGGTGCAGGAAGCACATTGGGATGAGGTAGTCTCGCCTGAGCAACCACTAAGAACTTAACTTTGTACGCCATTGATCTAGGCCATACCGTACAATGACAAGTCCATTTATGGGGTGGACCTGGCCAACAAATTAGTAATGTTTTGAGTCAGTTCTGTGTGGCAAAACCTTGGCGAGCACAGCGCAAGAGGGGGCATGTGTGGCGAAACCTTAGTGAACGTGGTGCAAGAGGGGACCTGTGTGGCGAATCCATAGCGAGCAGAACCGAGCCAAAATGGAGCTTTATAAAAGCCTTGTGGTAGTCTCTCCTTGGTTCACATGTGTATGGAAACATGTCTTTTATCAAGCGACAATCTCTTGTGGGTCAAGCTGTACAACCTCTATAGAGTGTAAAACTATTTGAATAGCCGTGTTCCCGGTTATGGATAATGCCTAGTGATTTCACACGAGGGGTAGATGTTCTCAAAATTATGTCTTGGTTGGTTACGAGTGGTTTGGGAAGTGAACTAGGTGTTCATGAGTGGTTTGGGAAGTGAACTGTGTGTTCACGAGCTGTTTCAAAGAAACTTATTTACTTATGTATTAATCTTTTAAATTATGCTTTCAATCTACTTACTGTAATTACTATCAATACTACTTTATGCAAATTAACTGTAAAGCTATCCTTGTCAAGCCTTGCATGAACACTATTTTCATACTGTTCCCTACGACTTGCTGAGTACTTTATGTACTCACGGCTATACGCCCTTTGTTGATCAGTCATCGAAGAAGACCCAGGGAGCACCGAGTTTTACGAGGATGACTACTTCGAAGACCATGCGATCTATGGGGCGTCCTCCACTCTATTGCTTGTGGGCATGTCGAATGGCCTCTACGAGTTGGTTTTGTTCCGCTGCAAGTTTAATCTAGTCGTAGATCTGGTCGTGGACCTGGTCGTGACTTTAGCCCTGCGTGGCAAGCTTTGTAAAACCTTAACCATAAGGTCCTTTTGTTGTTATATATTATTAATTTGTCTGCTTCTTTAGCTGTTCTGTTGTATGGATATGATTTCATCTATGTTGCAACTGTGCAAGCTAGCTACTGATTTGGGACTAGTTCAGAATGCACAGAGGGTCCCGGGGTTGCATACTCAGGGTCCCGACACTATATAAACCTCCCATGGCCGTACATTGAAAGGGGGAGTTTAGTTTTGGAGTTATGAATTAAAACACGTGTGCGTGTTGGCCTTCGGCCGTTAGGGTTCATTCCTGTTTTTTGTGTGTTCTTGTGAATTCCAATCTCGGATTTCATCTTGGTGTGGTGCTTTCTAGCTGTGGTGCTAGGATTACTTATTGGATCTTTGATCCTTATTTCTCGTTCGTGTACTGTGATGTGTGCGGGTGTGAGATTTATCTATCCTAGTGCAAATTGCATCTTGTAATTCGTGCTCCACATATTTGTTTGGATTTTTCCACCGTGAAAGATTGTGCCAAAACAACGCGATCCCGCTAGCTTCCTAGTTGGATCCACATCAGGTGGTATCAGAGCGATGGTTGCTCACGGTGGAGATGGTGCTGCTATGGCGTCTTCGGAGAAGAACTTTAGGAAGTTGAGCTACAGTGTACTGTATGAAGAGGAAGGCTACAGCGTGGATTGGACTTTTCACTCTCGTTGCAAAGTGAGGGAGAAAGTTTGCGCCTTGTCGATTGATCGTGAGAGTTCGATTAATGCTGCTAGTATCGAACTCATTGAGAAATTGGAGTTGCCGATGACCTTACATCCGCAACCCTATGTCACGAATTGGTATTCGGTGTACTAAAGATCATGAACCAAGTCAAGGTACTATTTTCATTGGGTAAATTCTCTTGTGAGGTTTTGTACGATGTCATACCAGTACCTATGGTTTCGTGACATCTATTGTTGGGAGAACCATAGTGCATGGAACAAGGCGCCATTACACAGAATTGGAGCACCCAAGGATGTACCTTTACATGGAAGGGTAGACCGATCCGTTTGCTTCCCATGGACGTTCAGTTAATTCAAGGTGATTGGAAGAAGAAGCTGTTAGAAAGGAGGGCACGGGAAGAAGCGAAGAAGAAGGAGGTCGAAGCTGCTAAAAAAATTTTGGCTTCCGTTCAATCTGTCCATGCGGTCGAATTTGTTGATTTGTTTTTGGCCAAGGCTGCAGAGATGAACTCGAAACTGAGAACGGTTTTGCTTAAAGGGGGAGGGGATGATGCGGCGCAAATACCATATGCTAATATTACGCATGTTCCTATTACTTCATATGTGCTAGAGGAACACATGTGCATGCGCGTGTTTACACAATCGCGCGTGGGGATTTTTCATAGAAAGAGCACTGTTAGCTACGTGCGCCAAGGAAGGAGGTTGAACTCTACAAGGAAAGTTAAGTTGGAGGTAGCGCGTCCACAACGTCGACCCAGCAGTTTCCTTTCTCTACGTGATATGGGGTGGGGTCCACCTACGCTAGTGTTATGAGGTGCACGACTAGCTCAATAGAACCTACGACCAGTGTTACGAGGTGCACAACCAGTTCAACAGAGTCTACAACCAGCTTTACGAGGTGCACAATTAGTTCAAAAGAGTCTATGACCAGTTCTCGACGGAAGGAGCACTCAATGCGAACAGTACTCGATGGGAACAGTACTCGTCAGGGACAGTACTCGACGGAAACAATACTCGGCAGGAGGAGTACTCAGCGGAAACAGTAATCGGCGACAACAGCACTCGGTGGGAACAGTCTACGACCACCTAGTCGTGGTCGTAGACCAACGGGACATGGTTGTGGATCGCCCAGTCGTGGTCGTAGACTACCTGGTGGTGGTCGTGAGCTACTTGGTTGTGGTCGTAGACCACCTGGTAGTGGTCGTGAGCCACCTAGCTGTGGTCGTGGCCCACTTGGTCGTGACAACGGACCTATTCATGCTGTTTTGTGCAATGCCAAGGAAAGCTTACATCAAATAAGTTCGGTTTTGTCACCATGTGCTTTACTTTCATTGTGTGCTCTTGGATGGGGGCCACCGGCTATACAAAGAGCAGACGAAGGATTCTTGTTCCGATTAGGAAGGTCAAGAGAGTTGGATTCGATCATTAAATTAGAGATCCTAGTGTCTAAGTTAGAGAGTCCTAGCACTTGCGCGTGCTATTTTATTTAGCAAGTCCATTAGTAGTTTGAGTTGTGTGCGTTTAGGATATTGAGTTTGTTTCAGATTTTGTGCTTGCGTGGGGGGCTATATAAACCTCCCATGGTCGTACATTGAAATATGGAGTTTAATTTTGGAGTTATGAATTAAAACACATGTGCGTGTTGGCCTTCGGTCGTTAGGGTTCATCCCTGTTTTATGTGTGTTCTTGTGAATTCCAATCTCGGATTTCATCTAGGCGTGGTGGTTTCTAGCTGTGCTGCTAGGATTTACACATTAGATCTTTGATCTCTATTTCTCGTTCGTGTACTATGGTGTGCGTGGGTTTGAGATTTATCTATCCTAGTGTGAATTGCATCTTTTAATTCGTGTTCCACATATTTGTTCGGAATTTTCCACCATGAAAGATCGGGCCAAAACAACGCGATCCCACTAGCTTGCTAGTTGGATTCGTATCACAAAGGAAAGGTAATATGATTGGGTAAAATTGCTATCTCAAATGACCTTTCTATTTCTAATGTATCTCTAGTTGAATCACTTAATTTCAATTTGCTATCTGTTGCTAAAATCTGTGATCTTGGTTTAACTTGCTTATTCTCTCAAGAAGGTGTTTCTATCTTAATTGAGAAAGATAATTCTTTAGCTTTCAAAGAATTTAGATTTGGAAACCTTTATTTGGTGGTTTTTTTTCTCAAATGATTCATGCTTGAAAACTTGTTTAATTGCAAAAACATCTTTGGTTTGGCTTTGGCATAGAAGGCTAGCTCATATTGGAATGACTCAACTTAAAAAGTTTTCAAATATGACTTAGTTGTCGGCATGAAAGATGTGAAGTTTGAGAAAAATAGATTGTGTAGTGCTTGTTAAGCCAAAAGCAGGTTGTTAATTCTCATCCTTTCAAAAGTACCATATCAACTTCTAGACCATTAGAGCTCTTACATATGGATTTGTTTAAACCAACAACCTACAAGAGCATTTGGGGTAATAGCTATTGTTTAATCATTGTGGATGATTACTCAAGATATACATGGGTCTTCTTCCTATATGACAAAGCCGAAACCTTCGGTATTTTCAAAAGTTTTGCAAAAAGATTCAAAATGAATTTGGATTTCAAAATTAAGAAAATTCATAGTGATAATGGTACCGAGTTCAAAAACACTAAAATTGAAGATTTTTGTGATGAACTTGGAATAAAGTATGAACTTTCCACAACCTATACTCCAGAGCAAAATGGAGTTGTAGAAAGAAAAAATCGAACATTAATTGAAATGGCTAGGACAATACTTGATGAGTATAACACTTCCGATAGTTTTTGGGCGGAAGCAATCAATACCGCTTCTCATGCCATAAATCATCTTTATCTGCATCGTCTTTTGAAAAAGACTTCTTATGAGCTTCTTGTTGGAAGAAAACCGAGCATATCATATTTTCGTGTCTTTGGTTGCAAGTGTTACATTTTAAGAAAATGTGTTCGTCTTTTAAAATTTGCTAGTCAATGTGATGTTGGTTTCCTACTTGGCTATTCTTCAAATAATAAAGCTTACCATGTCTTCAACAGCACCTCCGATTTAGTTGAAGAAATACATGATGTTCAATTTAATAAAACTAACAACCCTTAAGAAGAGCGAGAGAATTTGGATGATGTAGGTAACGAAGCATTGAGACTAGCATTGAAGAATATACAAATAGGTGACATCAAGCCTAAAGAAAATTCAAATGACCCACCAACTTCCACTCAAGTTGAACTTCCAACCTCTTCCACAACATGTCAATTTCAAATTGATGAAGAGGACAACAAAGAGGATAAACAACCACCAAACTTACCACAAAGGATTCATAATGCAATTGTCAAAGATCATCCAATAAATCAAATATTGGATGATATGAGTAAGGATGTTCAAACTTGATCTCGTGTTGCTTCTTTTTGTGAATATTACTCTTTTGTCTCTTCTTTTGAGCCAAAACATATAGATGAAGCACTCGATGATCCGGATTGGGTGAATGCAATGCATGAAGAACTCAATAACTTCACTTGAAGTGAAGCATAGACATTAGTGGATAGACCCAAAGAACACAACGTAATTGGTACAAAATGGGTCTTTAGGAATAAGCAAGATAAAAGTGGAATAGTTGTGAGAAATAAAGCAAGATTAATCGCTCAAGGATTCATTCAAGTTGAAGGTTTGGATTTTGGTAAAACTTTCGCTCTCGTAGCTAGACTTAAGTTGATTTGGATATTACTTGCTTTTGCATCATGCTTTGATATTAAGTTATTTCAAATAGATATCAAAAGTGCTTTTCTAAATGGGAAAATATCTGAACTTGTATTTGTCGAACAACCAACCGATTTTGAAGATACTAAAAATCCAAATTATATGTATAAACTCTCCAAGGTACTCTATGGTTTTAAGCAAGCTCCTAGAGCATGGTATAAACGCCTTAGAGATTTTCTAAATTATAGGTAAAGAAACTATAATAAGCACGATTTCTACTAGGTATGAACAAAATAATCATCATTTAATTTAATAAATTCTAAAATATAAATAAGAAGAGAAATACAATCCAATACATGTCTAAAAATTATAAAAATCCATAGAAGTTCATAGACTTTTTACATGTAGATATTAAGTAGTCAATCAAATATTCTATACCATCCTTATTTTAAATAAAAAACATTTTAAGATTTTGGTATAAATATATTCCTATTCTAAACATAACTCTATATCACATAGTGAGAAAGAATGGGAAAATACGTGAGACGTAGCATATCGCCAGCCAAGGTTGTCAAAATATGGATTATAGTCAAGCGATCTTACGATTTTACGACCCTAGATTCTCTCGATCAATCCAATCATGGATAGCGTATAGTTTGGTAGAATCTTATTATTACGATTTTACAGAAAAAATTGTATGATCATGATTAAATTTTTCATATGATCATTAAAATTTTCATACGAGCCTACCTGATTCTAGTGATTTATTATAAATAATTATTTGTATATGTCCTTCTAATTGTACATTTTACTATTTATCTCTTCATGTCCATTATAATTTGCATAAATAACAAATGATATTTCCCTTGCATTACATTTTTGTAAATAAAAGTTCAAAAAGTATCATTTAACAAATGTATAGTGTTGAAATACATGGTAGATTTTGAAAAAAATATTTATTTGGTAGAATCAGATAGGATCTTACATTGTACATCGATCCTATGATTTGTTATCCTATCGAAGAACCTTTGATTTGATTTAGGATCGTAATTCTAACATCCTTAGCCGCCAACTATTAGCTATAGCACTAATAGTGGCCTATTTAATAGACATAGCTAAGGGCATATACAATGGTATAGACAACTGTTGTCTATAGTATCCCTCCATGTTATCTATAGACAGAACTAAAGACAGTTTCTACAATGAATTGTCTATTTACATGTATCTATAGATAGCTCTTTCATGTACAATATGTCTTATTTCTCGTGTTACAATTGACTACTACATAAGAGACGGTCTAATTCTCTATTCTCCCCCTCTTTCCTCCACATCATCTCGTGTCATACGTGTTAGGACCTACAGACAGTAACGAGCATAGTGTCACTTTTGAGGTCTAAAAAAGCTATAGTGTAGCTGTAACAGGGCTATCACTAGCTATTTAGAACACTTGTTATTTAAAGTTAGTGATATATATATGAAAATGGTATGGTACCCATGGGAGTACGTACTCCCACTTCTCATATACCACTTAAATCATATGATGATACATCTTTATCTATTTGAGTATACTCAAATAATGATTATAAGATACCACAAAGTGAGTTCCATGAATTTTTATATTAAAATCTACTTTTGTAGCAAAATTTGTGTACATATGTCTTTTATATAAGAAAAAAGGTTATATAACAAAAATAAAGGGCTCCTTCAGTCAAATAAATAAAGGGCTCCAATGGAATTTTTTAAGCAAGTCACATTGGAGTATCTTATGATTGGTATTTAAGTATACAAAAAGTGATAAAAAAAGTATAAAATATTTGTTTAAGTGGTATATTAGAAGTGGGAGTACATACTCCCAGGAGTATGAAATGGGCGTCCTATGTATGTATGTATGTATGTATGTATGTATGTATGTATGTATGTATGTATGTATGTATGTATGTATGTATGTATGTATGTATGTATGTGTGTGTGTGTGTGTGTATGTATATATATATAGGAGTCCCGTTTCGTACTCCTACTTCCTGTATACCACTTAAACGAACATATTATACTTCTTTATCACCTTTAGTATACTTAAATACCAATTATAAGATACTCCAATGCAACTTGATTGAAAAATTTTCATTGAACCCATTTATTTTTTGCCATATACCCTTTTTCATATATAAAATAAGTATATATATACATTTTGCTATAAAAAGTTGACTTTAATTAAAATTTTCATCGAACTTACTTTTGGGTATCTTATAATCATCATTAGAGTATGCTCAAATTGATAAAGAGGTATCATCATACGATTTAAGTGGTATATGAAAAGTGAGAGTAGTACTCCCAGGAGTACCATACTATATATATATATATATATATATATATATATACATATATATCTTTATGGCATGAAGAATCGCCATGCTCCCAACCTCTCCACGTCCCTGGTTTTCAGTTTTTGGCCAATCGCGTGCAATTTGTTTACTGGTCGTCCGATCGCAGCCAGCGACACCAGCGTGCTCTCTAGCCGGATGGAAACCTCTCGATTCCTCTTGTCCCTTCCCCTCCATCGACTCCTCTCCTCACCTGCCATGCCCGCTGCCACTGCTTCCTCATCCCAGCCTTCCACACTGCTTGGCCCCTCCTCTCGTTCGACCGCACCGCCCCCTCCGCCCGCCTCCTTCCCTTCACCCGCGTCTCCCCCTCCCTCGCCCTCTCAAACCCTTCGCCCGCATCGCCCCCTCCCCCGCCCTCTCCAACCCTTCGCCCGCGCCACCCTGTAAGGTCAAGGAGGCCGATTAGAGGGGGGTGAATAGGCGGTTTTAAAATTCTTTAGGCTAAAACGAGTTTTACGCAGAATTGTAAATCAATTCGGTTTTGTTCAATTAAAACCTAAATCAACTAGTGTTGACTAAGTGCACCAACAAGCTAAGACTAAGACAATGATTGCAATCCTAAGGAGACAAGCAAGCAATTTAATTATACAAATGTAAATTACAAGAAAGTAGAGTTCAAGAAAGCAAACCATAAGAACACTTGAACTTTTTCCATTGGTGATTGGAAACTTGCCGGTTTCCCCTAGTCCACATTGAGGTAAACCCGAGCGAATTAGACTAGCTCCACAAATTAAGCCTATACATCGAATCCACTCGGGGTTGCTCTTTCTCCACTCAGGAGATGACGAGCACCAAGCCACTCACAACCGCCCGAGTCTTCTCACAACCTTCTTTGAGAAGATCACTGACGCAACTCCTCGAAGCCGTCTAAGTGTCGACAAACACCAAAAGGAACTAAGTCAGAGACGCTCACTTGAACGAATCAAGTGTCTAAGCTCAATGGATACTAAACCCAACATCTAATGTAACACATGCACTAGGATTTTGCTCTCTAAGCTCACTAATTGCAACACATGCACAAAAAAGATGAGATGGCTTGCTTTTTGCTCAAGGGAAATGAAAATGGCACCAGCATCCTCCCACAACCGGCCACAAGGGGTATTTATACACCCACACAAGAAAACTAGCCATTGGAGGAGAATCTATAGAAAAATAGGGATTTCTGGTCTAACTGTCAACCAACGGTCGGTTAGATCACCCACTAATGGCTGGTCAGATTGCCCTAGCTCAAATGGCTATAAAAACTAGTCGTTGAATGCTCAATCGAACTGACCACCCCCGCAAAGGCCGGTCAAACCGCTCCACAGAGGAAACAAGCAAAAGGGAAAAACATCCCTTTCTAGAAACAACAAACCGGGTGACTAACCGTGGGGATGGTCAGACCAGCCAACACATGGCGGTCATACCAGTTGCCCACCGGTCAGAATGCCAAGACCAACAGACCGGCACTTAGCCCAGTCTCACCCAATACGGGCCAATCAGACCGCCCTTATGCTATGGTCAGATCGCTAGAGACAAGAAAGGTAGATTTTTTTATCTTGCTTCAACTCAGTTTTGCAAAATATATTTGCTAATTGATACGTGATGCAAACAAGGTATGAAAGCATTATTTTCAACAAGTTGCAAAACACATTTGCCGACTTTAGAATCACGCCACAAGGAATTTGGTACATGGACTTAAACCGTTTGCAAAACACATTCATAAACTAAAGTCACATGCTACAAGGATTATGCATGAGCCTCAACTATTTGCAAGACACATTCGCAAATATCGGCAACATGCTAAAGAGAGCTAGAGCAAGCACTAAGAGCTATCAACACATGACACACTCAAGCTACTAATCAAGAACCCTCTTAATAGTACGACAACCTATACTACCAATCCGGTCTCCACATCAAACACCGAGATCGGTAAAATGACTAAGAAATAAATGCTTAGCCTATGCTAGTCATACCTTTGCCTTGAGCATCCATCTTGGAGTGATGACTTGATGATGAACATCTTCACTCCAAGTTCGGGATCTTGACTTGAATATTATTAACACATGATGATCTTCTTCACTTCATGATCTTGTTTTGATGTTCATCAACACATGATAATATCATAAGTCTTCATCATCATGGGACTCAACCTATTTCACCAACTTATGAAAAATATTAGTCCGTATGACGATTGTCATTAATTACCAAAATACTCCATTAACTCATAATGGTGGGTCTACATTCTTCAATCTCTCCCTTTTTAGTAATTGATGACAATCCTCAACAAATAAGGAACTGAAAGTGAATTTTTGAGTATACATTGAGTACAAAACAAATTGTATACTCTAGGATTGCTTTGATAGCAATTAACTCATTTGAGTGGAATCAAAAGAGATTTTGAATTAACTACTAGCAAAACCACAACATATAGGCAAACTCCCCCTCAACATGTGCATATGAGATTTGAAAGAAATTTGTGCACATATATGGATTTTAAAATTTTTGGCGGAGTTTCCTCTATACATTTGATCCACGGAAGCATGACACAACAATTATAATCAAGAATTAAATCTACATGCAACAAAAAAATCCAACATAAACGTACGTTGGACAAGGATACAAAAGAAAGCACAATTCATAACAAGAGTCATAAAACACATTCAAGTGTCCAAAATATGTCTAAAAGCCTAGAAGCATTCAAGGTTCAATAAGCTTACACAACATATTACAATAATGAAACTAAGCTTATCCTCACAAGAACTCTATTGACCTAAATAAGAAAACACAACCTAACATACGCTCCAAACTTCCATTCTTCTCCCCCTTTGGCATCAAATAGGAGAAGAGGAGCCCGACGAGGATGGATGATCAACTCGCTGAAAGACGGAGGGAGGGCGACGACCACTCCCAAATCTTTGATAGACCAAAGGCGCCTATTGTTGCTGATACTCTGTGAATCTCTCATCAAGATGTGTGACTCTCGAGTCCAAGACATTAAACCTTGTGTTCAATCCTTCTACCATGGCTCTAGTCTCAACCTGAACCTCATACATTTGATCAAACTTGGTATCCATGCGATTGAAGCTCGACTGAAGGTGAAAAAGTTTTGCCATGACTAGATCTTGCTCCTGAGGGGCCTACTACCCTAGGTGAGTTTGAGGAGGCAATCCTTCCCCTTGAGGCTAAGGAGGAGGCAGGCCTGGCAGCACTCGAGGAGGAGGAGCATCTCTTGGTCTGTACTCTTTGTGCTCCACACCACAAGGACAATCAAAATCAATCTTGCTTTGAACGAGCTTCATTATGTAGGGAGCAAAGTACATACTTTTGGCCTTATCTCCCTTTGATGTGGCAATTTCTCTCATTATTAAATCCATCACATCAAATCGAGTGGCATCTATAATGTATTTCACTACATTCCACAAACGCCCATGTATTTCATCATTATTTTCACTCCTAGATCTGATTGATAATGCTAGGAAGGGGAGAAAACCACTTACTCTTCCACGTACAAAGTGATTTCCTTGATCATAATATTTATCTACCTGAGTGAGAGCAAGAGGTTCCTAAAGATGCACTTTAATCCCTCATGATCCACTTAAGCCCAAAGCACTCTAAAACTCTTCTCTAGAGGCTTCAAGTTGATTCTGTCCCATCATCCAAATAAGATGGTCATGATCGGGGACACAAAGATTGTGGCATAGAATTGACAAATTACTTAGGCATGGAATTTGGATCTAAAAAAAACCAAGTTTACATTCCAAAAGACGATATAATCCATTGTAAACTGGATTCTATGCCAAGTAGCTCTACTTCACAAATCAGTGATTAGCAAACTTCTTCTTTGCATAATAGATGTGATAAACCTCTTGTTGAAAAAGAGTGTGGAACATACCCTCAGCAGCATTCGTTGGAAAGCAAAACTGGTTGACATGCCTCAACATGGTGTGTTTTTCGCTCTTTATCCCTGACACATCAAGACCAATGAAAGAAGTTTGATCCAGAGTGTTGTCCTCATCCTCTTCCACATTGTTTGACTGCTCATAGGTGCCATCACTGCTATTGTCATTTCCACTCACATCTTCTTCTTCTTCTTCAATCTCTTCTTCAAAATCATCCTTAAGTGGTCCTTTTCCTTTTGATGAGGAGAGGAGAGCAGCGGGACTACTGACTATCCTCTTGCACGGCATTGTCGCTAAAAAGAGCGCAAAGATTAACAAAGGATTTCAAGGAATAATATTACAATAATTCACAATGCCATTTTTGCTGAAATCCTCTGTCACGGGCGGTCGAACTGCCACATAGGTGCAGTAGATTTGGGAGCAACCCACAAATTGCAAATTCTATGCATTGGGACAATGAACACCTGCTAATCTAATCCCCGTCTACTTGCATATCAAAAATTTCTACCAATTTGAATGAATGTCAAACCCTAGAAATTTAGGAAAATCATAATGTGGTCAAATTGCAAGTAGAGATTGATAGTTTATCGGATAAGATGATGAAAGGAGAAGTTTGAAGATGAATTCCTTGAGGAAATTGAAGAAAACAATACCGGGTTTGGGAAAAACCTCCACTCCTAGGTTTTCATGGTACGGAGAGATGAGACAACTAAAACGAAATCCAATCCATGGAATGGAGAGAGCAGGTGGAGGGGACCTCTTGATTACCTCGGGAAGCAAAGCCAATAGCCAGAGAAGGATTTCCACGACCGAAATAGAGAGAGGCGGCCAGAGGCGAGAGAGACGAGTTGATTTCGGGTAGAGACGAAGTAGCATCCGAAGGAGAAGAGAGAATAATGCTTCGGGCTAGAAGAAAATAGACCACACAAAAAAAACGAGTCTGATTGCTGGGCACAGGCAATCAAACTGGTGGGCTAGCAGTTAGACCGGCTGAGACTGAATCTATCGACATATTTTAGTGCAGATTTTTGGAGAAATGAAGGATTTGTTGTAATTCACACCAAATTTTCCCAAAATCAACCACATAAACATATTTGGAGCATTCCCAACTAATATTGCCCTTAAAAATCTAATTCTCAAATATTTTTTATAAATTAAGCTTTTGATTTCGCAAAAAGAACTTGTTTTCATGAAACTTCTCCAAAAGTGTCAAATTGAGCATATGATGGAATTTAAAGCATCCAACTGCATGTATGAGTCATAAATACCACTATGTACCTATTCATGTGAATAAATTTGGCTCAAATGGTAAAACTCACTTAAGTGCTAGAAAGTGACTGTTTAGGTCAAAATAATATTTTGGATGAGTTTCGAAATCAAATAACTTTTGCTAAGTTGGTATTTTGGAAATCTTTTGAATACCAAAAAAGTTTAGAATAGCAAACTCTAGGATTTTCCTTTTGAGATAGTTTTCAAATTCCTTTTAGAATAGATTTTACACAAAAATCTAGTTTATGTCAAAAACAATATACTATAATCTAGAATTTTGGCTAGAAACTCGTTTTTGCTTAAAATAGGCTTTTCTTGAACCAAAACCTTTTGGAAACCTTTGAAAATCATTTGTATACATTTTCCAACTAGTTTTTCACAATATTACTAATATTTATGATTTTTTTTACTTTTGGCTAAAAGGCTCAATTTTGAAGAACATTACTAGCACTTAATTTATTTGGGCATACTTAGGGATGTGATATACATGTATATGACTTAACACTCCCCTTAATGTGCCACTCACATCTTGCTCAAGATTGCAATAATGAAGAATTTGAAGAAGAGCAAGAACACATTTTTGAAAAAGATTTTCATGAATGCATCCTATATAAGGCTAAGGGCTAGATACTTCAATGTAAGTACTTTGTTACCAGAATGACATTGGTCACTGATTTGACACGATCATCCTCATTCTTAGCTTCAAAATGGTACATGGTGGTATTATCGGGACCCAAAATTACGATTCTGGAACCCTCAGTGTATACTGCACTAGTCCAGGATCACGCTAGTGCACACAGTGTCAACATAGGTGAATACCAATCCACACAAATAATAATTAAAGTAAACGATTAGTTTGAATAACAAATAAGGGTTTTGACCTTATGGTCGAGTTTACACTTATTAAGCCACGCAGGGCTAACAGAGAATAAAAAAGCAGTAGAACCGAAATAACTTCAGCGTAGATCTCATCAATTCACCACAGGCAACCAACTGGGATCCAGACCTTAACGATCAACAACCTTTGGTGAATTCCTCCTCGAAAGTAGGTATAGACTCCTCCTCTTCTGTAGGTTTGGGCGCAAGTTTTACAACAAGTGTGAGTACACATCTGTACTCGCAAATCATACCACAGAATGCAATTTATAGATGCAGGCTTATTCCAAAGAAAAGGCTTCTGTGGGTCTTTTGCATAAAAGCAACATTTGCAATTGAATACAATAATAGATTGAAAGCACAATTCAAAACAAATAAACAATAATAATTTAACAGTTGTTTTCACAAAGACACAAAGCTAGACAGATTATTTCACATAGCCATATGATTGAGGTCACATAGCTCCCATCCCATCATTTTACGAAAACTACCCCTAGTGTGAAATCCCCGAGCATGTCCATGACCGCGGATGCGGCTATTCAAATAGATTGATTTAACACTCTGCAGAGGTTGTATACTTTACCCACAAGATACAACTAGTGTAGCAAGCACTAATCATAACAAAACAGTTCGGAAACTTCATCTCAAACATTGACATTCCCGATGTGCTTACCCGCTAGACCAGCTCACAAAGAACTAGTATAACACACATCGCTGGACAGGGATGCGGCGAACCGTCCCGCGATGCAACCACCAAGTAGTCACACCTCCACCTTGTCACAAAGCCTAACCTATCCACCTAAACATCAATGCCGAGAATCCATAACTTACTAAGTTAGGCCCGTCCCATACCAGGCATGTGGTCGTACAATAGGGCTCAGTTCAATGGCGCACAAAGTTAAGTCCTTAATTGACCAAGACAAGACTTCCATTTTCTAACTAGATCACAAATATTATCAAGCCCGTTCACAAAGTCCACCATATCACACAGTATCCACCACTTGCCCTAGTCCAAATCCTTTACCACCCAGTTGGTTTTAGTGCAACACATGCTATCACGAAGTAATAACACATAGCACACAGTTTTACACAAAGTTCCATAGTCACTTAGTCAGATTGAATATTTGCAACTTACATGAGATGTGAGACCCGTAGCATGGCTAAGCAACTGTACTCGCATCTAACCAACCCACGTTGGTGCTACAATATTACCAACTAATAAACCAATTTAGGGTGATAAGGAATTATGGCATACAAAGTCAAGGGGTGATAACAAATTGGATAATAACTATGCCCAAAGAATTTAAATACATAATTAAAATAGAATGCAATACTTTGAAACAAAGTAATTTGAAAACTGGGTTTAAGATGATCAATGGTATGACTTGCCTTGGAAAATGTCTATGTACTGGTCTTGATCTTGGGGTGCTCCTTCTTCAACAAAATTCTCCAACGAATTGACGTCTACTCGCAAACGAAACAAATAAACAAAAAAATAAATAACAAAGGCAAAATAAGCTCCAAAAATTAAATAAAAATCTCAGATAAATAGAGCTTGAATTTCGATAAATTTAGAAATTTGAATGGGCTCAATCGGAGTTAGGATGCAAAAGTTATGGGCTCTGGAAGATTCAAAATCTAAAGAAACCCTAATTTGGATTTTCTGGAATTTTCGAATTATTTCTTAAAAGAAAAATCGGATTATTGCGCAATGCTGACGTCAGCAAGGAATTTCGGAAATTAAAAGAAATAACTGACATGTGGGACCCACATGTTAGTCTCAAGGCTCACGGTAGACTAGATCTACCGAGCCTCGGGACTCAGGATCCAGTGGACCGAGCCACATGGTGCTGACGCGGCACCGACGTGGATGCCATGCAGGCGACGGGCTGACATGGGCACTGAGGTGGCGGTTGACGTGGCAACGGCGAGGCGGCGGAGGCTCGGGGACCGAAGGTCCCGGCGAACGGCGGCGATTCACCGACGGTGAGTGGTACCGGGAGGTAGGGGGTGCGACGGCGATCCCGCTGAGGTGCTTACTGGTGCTCGGGGGTGACGAGAGTGGCCGGCGGCGAGCGATGAGCGACGGTGCTGGAGAGGTCCCCCAGCGAAGGCGACGGCGGCTCTGAGATGCGGACGACGCAGCGGTCCCGAAGGTGGGGTCCGGTGGCGACGAGGAAGGCTGGAACGGCGACGATGATGGCAGGGTCCTTCGGCCGGAGTTGGGGACGAAGGTGGCAACTAGGGCTCCTGGCGGCGCTGTGCTGGCGGCGGCTAGGGTTTTTGGGGGCGGCGAGGCTCGGTGCGCGCGGACGAGGGTTCTCGGGGCCTTAAATAGCCCCGGGAGGCGAGTCCGCGAAGGACACGGCACGGCGGTGGCGATGGAAAGAGGAGAGTCCGAGTCGGGGATGATGAACAGTAACCCAAGGTGGGTCCCACACGTCAGCGACGGTGGCTCGGGCGCGGGTGCGTGCGAAGCGACGTGGCTGCGGTTGAGAAACAGACTTAAGGATCTGACCGTCCATCCCAGATCGAACAACCCAAACAGTTCACGTGCATCTAGCCATTCATTCTAGATCGAACGGTGGGGGATGGCTGAGCGCGTGGAGAGAGAGAGAGGTCGACATGCGGGCCCGCATGTCGATCGGAGGATACATGCGTGCGCGGCGGAGGCTGTGCTTGTGAGTTGGGCTGGCGGCGGAGGGAAATGGGCCGGAGTTTTGGAATTCGGCCCGAAGCTTTTTCTGAGATTTTAAATAGCTTTTCTATTTTAGAAAATATTAGAAATTCAAATAAGCAATAGAAAATAGCAAATGAACCCAGAAAAATTCTAGAAAAATCTAGAAAATATATCTGAGCACAGAGAACCCAAATAAAATTGTTTTGGCTATTGTTCATGTTGAGATTATTCATATTAAAGGTTTTTGATTGTAAAGTCCAATATTAAGCTTTTGAATTAAAATTCAAATAAATCCAAATGGTGACTTTTTCCCTACTAACTATTTAAAAGATTTTTAAAGCTCGGAAAATTGGGATGTTACAGGTATCCACCTCTATTTGAATGGACCAAGCCCCCAATACCTCTCCAAGTACCTATTTAACATTTTAAGCATTTTTTGGTACTCAAACTCAGTTGTGTCCTTAAATGTTAGTCACAAGAGATTTGGGTACCCAAATGGCCCTAGCAATAATCTTGGGAGAACTAATAAATGTAGCAATCACCCTACTATTCTTGTCTTTCCTAAGCAAATAATGATCATTATACATGATAGGCTTATGAGTGTTACCCATGGGACAATGTTTACCAATGTGACCATTTTCCCAACAATTGTAGTAAGTTGGGCTTTTGCTTCCCCTTTTTGTCTTCTTTTCTTGATTCTTATCAGTTTGCCTCTTCTTTTAATGTCTTAACTTGACATCTATTTTATTTGGGCACATCGAGGCATTGTGGCCATTCTCATTGCAACCAAAGCACTTGATGATCTTTGTATGTCTTTGATTCTGTCTTGTCTTGCTATTTTCCTTCTTCCTGAAAATAAAGTCAATTCCACTCTTGTCTTGCAATCTTCTTTGCTTGCTCAATATATCATCGAGGGTGGCCTTCCCTTTGAAGCTTCTTTTCAAGTTAATTGTCAATTTTTGACTTGGGCCTTGAGCTCTTCATTTTCCTCTACAAGATTAGTTTTAACAAGTATAGAGGAAGGACAAGCATCTAATTTTGAGCTACAAGGAGCATCTAACAAATCATCAAAAGAAGTGGATATACTAACCTTAGATGCAATGTAAGGGTTAGCAACTACACATCACATATCATCTAATAAATTACATGCTATGCCTATATCCACCTTGGAGCTAGTGAATTCCTTGACAAGAAGAGACTCATGCTCTTCTTTTAGCACATCATAATTATTTTGAAGAGAGATATATTCTTTCTTCAAAACTTCAAATTTTGTCTTCTCTTTCCCAAGATATTCATTTAGATCCTCTAGCATATCCAACAAATCATCATATGAAGGCTCATCATCATCATTTACCTTATTTTTACCTTTTACCATGAAGCGTGTAGACATGTCAAATAGTGATGGAGCCTCATTTGCATTTGAGTTATTTGATAGACCGTCCTTTATGGCTAGCCTAGCAAAATGTCTTCTTTTGCCATCATTCTTATTTCTTGACCCATAAGGAAACTTTGAGGCAATGCGTCCCTTTTCTTGATAATTGTAGCACCTTAGAGTCTTGTTGTACTTTATCTTGGAAGATGAGCTTGAATTTCCATGTGAGCCACGTCTCTTCATGAAATTTTCCATTTTACTCATGAGAGTGACTATTTCTTCTTCGGTGTCATCATCTTCCTCATTTTGATCATCATCTTCACTTGAATCATATTTGGTCTTGAAAGCATGAATTCTTTTACTTGAAGTTGAGGCTCTCTTCTTGAGCTTATCTTTATCCTTCTTGTACATCTCATTTGTAATGAGATTACCCAAAAGAGTGGTAGGAGTCATCTTTGGTAATTCGGATGAATTGAGAAATAATATCACCAAGGTCTCATATTTGTCCGGTAGAGCCCTTAGCATCTTGCGCACAACATCAAGATTGGTTAGATCACACGATAGGTCTTTGAGCTCATTTCTATGTTGTTCAATCTAGAATACATCTCATTGATGCTCTTATGAGGCAACATAGTAAATGAATCATATTTGAGCTTCAACCTATGCAATTTAGCTTCCTTGACCGTAGATGTTCCCACATGAATTTCCATGAGAGTTGTCCAAACATCATGAGCATTCTTAAGATTGCTCACTCTATTAAACTCCTCCACATTCGGAGCGCTATAGAGAGCATTTAAAGCTTGAGCATCGAGTTGCAAGTTTTGCACTTCCCTTTGAGTGGGGTTTTGTGGATCAATTGGAGTAGCGAAACCCACATCAACAATTCCCCACAGGTTTGGGCCCATGGCCTTAATATAGATGGTCATTCTAATTTTTCAATAAGTATAATTTGAACCAACAAAGTGTGGTGCCCAATCGGGATGCATAACCTCTATAGTCGCCATCCTTTACTCTCTAGGCGGTTAAGTCTAATGAAAAAGGGACCAAGATCTGATACCACTTGTAAGGTTGAGGAGGCCAACTAGAGGGGGGTTGAATAGGCGGTTTTAAAATTATTTTGGCTAAAACCGAGTTTTCTGCGGAATTGTAAATCAATTCGGTTTTGTTTAATTAGAACCTAAATCAACTGAGTTTTGGCTAAAATTCTTTGAGAAGATCACTAGCGCAACTCCTCCAAGTCGTTTAGGTGTCGGCAAACACTAAAAGCAATAGGTTGGAAATGCTCACTTGAACGAATCAAGTGTCTAAGCTCAATGGATACTAAATCCAACACCTAATGCAACACATGCACTAGGATTTTACTCTCTAAGCTCACTAAGTGCAACACATGCACAAAAGAGATGAGATGGCTTGCTCTTTGTTCAAGGGAAACGAAAATAGCACCAGCATCTGCCCCCAACCGGTCTCAAGGGGTATTTATATACCCACACAAGAAAACTAATCGTTGGAGGAGAATCTGTAGAAAAACAGAGATTTTTGGTCTGACCACGAACCAAAGGCTTGTCAGACTGCCCTAGCTCCAACGGCTATAAAAACTAGCCATTAGACACTCAACTGGACTGATCACCCTCACAAAGGCCGGTCAGATCGCGAGGGTGGCGGTCAGAACTCTCCATAGAGGAAACAAGCAAAATGGAAAAACACCCTATCTGAAAAAAGCAAACTGGGGTGACTAACAGTGGGGCCTATCAAACTAGCCAACACATGGCAGTCAGACCAGTTGCCCACCGGTCAGACCAGTCAAAAATGGCGATGAGACCGCCAAGGCTAATGGGCTAGCACTTAGCCCGGTCTCACCCAATACGGGCCGGTCAGACCGCCCCTATGCTGCGATCAGACCACCATTGTGCTGTGGTCAGACTGCTAGAGACAGGAAAAGTAGATTTTGTATGTTGCTTCAACTCAATTTTGCAAAATATATTTGATAATTGATGCACGATACAAACAAGGTATGAAAGTATGATTCTCAACAAAGTTGCAAAAACATTTGCCAACTTTAGAATCACGCCACAAGGAATTTGGTACATGAATTTAAACCATTTGCAAAATACATTCGCAAACTAAAGTCACATGCTACAAGGATTATGCATAAGCATCAACTATTTACAAGACACATTCGTAAATATCAGCAACATGCTTAAGAGAGCTAGAGCAAGCACTAAGAGTATCAACACATGACACACTCAAGCTACTAGTCAAGACCCCTCTTAATAGTACGACAACCTATACTACCAATCCGGTCTCCACATCAAACACCGAGATCGGTAAAATGACTAAGAAATAAATCCTTATCCTATGCTAGTCATACCTTTGCCTTGAGCATCCATATTGGAGTGATGACTTGATGATGAACATCTTCACTCCAAGTTCGGGATCTTGACTTGAATATTATCAACACATGATGATCTTCTTCATTTCATGATCTTGTCTTGATGTTTATCAACACATGATGATATCATAAGTCTTCATCATCATGGGACTCAACCTGTTTCACCAACTCATGAAAAATATTAGTCCACATGACAATTGTCATTAATTACCAAAATACTCCATTAACTCATAATAGTGGGTCTAGATTCTTCATGCTCCCGCCGCCTGCCTCCGCCCGTACCCTGACCCGCGCTGCCCACCTCCTCCCCTCCGACCGTGCACTCGACCGCGCCGCCCACCTCCTCCCCTTCGCCCGTACCGCCGTTGCCACCACCGTCGCACTCGGTTCGCTCCTATCCTGCTCTCTTCGTCCATCTCCCTTGTTGTCGCTCCACCAGCCAGTTGTACTCGCATCCTCCCCATTTGCTCCCCGCCACCCCCAACCCCGCCGCTCCCTCTTGCCTTTTGCACCACCGTCGCCGCCCTAGGTAGCCGTGCGCCCTAGCACACCGTCGACACGAGGTCAGCGCTCGAGGATGCCTGACCATTTTCCCTTCCTTGCTCTCGCTATTGGCGCCACGCCGCTACTCCATCTACCCTCCAGATGAGTTTCCATCACCTCCCTCCTTCCCCTCTTCCTCGAGCCCTTTCCATTGTGTTATACACACCATGAAGAAGGGAGGCGCTTGTAGAAATAGGGCAGGCAACGGCTCCCACCTGCCTTGGTCAAGCCGCCTCCCACCCCCCTATGGTGCACTTTCAATGTCACCCCTGATCAAGGCGTTGCCACTTTTTCTTTAGCCTGCCAATGTCCAGATCGCCCATGCCGCTGCTTTTTCTTTGGCCAAATTAGAAAACTCGGTGCTCCGACGACTAACATCGGTGAGCTCCCTTGCAGCCACCAATTCCAGTGTATTCTTCTCTCTTTTTACCGATTTCCCTCTTTTTGGTTGATTTTTTGGGCGAGGCAATTCGGTTCTATGAGACCTAAACTTTGTTGAAGTTCATGTTCATGGAAAAATTCCAGTTGTCCTCCATGAAAATAAGCCTAATGAAATAGCACATAGACTTGAGAGCGTTGTACTGAGGAGAGGTGATGTCTCTGTGGGCCGAGGTAGGCGCGCACGAAAGAAGGTGAGCACGCCATCATGTCTCTTTGGACTACCACCGGATTGAGGATCATTGCTGACCAATTGAGGCTGAATCGAACGTCTTTGGTGAGTACTCACTTCATTTCCCCTTGGAATTTTTAGGTTGTTGAATCACGCGATTTGATTTGATTTGATCTGCTCTAGTCTTGTGTTGTGGTACGATTTGGTTGCTGTGGTCTAATGCAGTTCGTGTTGAAACATGCATCGTGTTTGGGTTCTAATCCCTGGAGACTTGACCTCTTCTCCTTGAACCTTCTTGGTTTGATTGATGCTAATTTTGGAGTTTATAGCCTAGCTGTCGTATGTGTTATATTCTCTAGATTTAATTACGTCATACACAAATTCAGATGACTGTACTGAATAGTGTTAATCTTTTCATATTTCAAGAAATTATGCAGTTGAATCATAGTGTTCATTTATTGATATTTGCAATGAAACTGTATGGTTTAATCCCTTCGCCGTTCATGTTAGGAACTGCAAACTAGCTTCTGAGAATGGTCCTTTTGAGTTCCTACTTGGCAGGAAATGCTACAATGCAAGTAACGACGTGTTTTTTGGCACAAACTAAGGGGGTTACTGGTTAAGTAAAATATTGCTTCCATCTAAAGTTTTGTTTAAAATCCACGCACAAATACTTCGGGCAAATGTAATTTCCACAAAATAATAAGAACAATACGAACATAGTGTTGGTGCACAAAAGATGAGCACAACACAAGGATCACGGCAGCAATTGGATCCTTCTAATCTTGATGAAAACAGAGAGAGATCGGAAGAGAGAAAGGACTACGGGAGAAAGCTACAATAGAAAAAATAGTAGATGCAAATTGTATTGATCGATTGGTGATGATTTCAATCGGTCATGAGTCTCTTCTATTTAAAGGGCAGCAGGTCTTAGCCGTAAGATATCAGGACTCCTAAAACCAAACAAGATTCACAAATATGATTCGACAATGCCATCTGATCTCCAAACCTTCTATAACTGATAAATCTTTCCTATCCAATCACGTAAATTCCCATGTATTAACCGATAATCTCTATCATGTAATTTGGTCCAGCGCTCATACCTTCTTTCTTGCAGGCCATCTGATTAAAAATGGACAACCCGATTGAAAAAGGGAGGTCCAAACGGTTCGAACGTTCTCGGGTGTTTTTAATCGTCCGATCTAGTTTTAACGATCTAATTGAAATGAAGGTTCGGATGGTCAGAACGTCCACGTCATTCTGAACCACCCGATCTAAATCGAATGGTTTCTTTTCGCCGCGCCTTTCCTTGTCCTCACGACCTGCTGCTTTGCAAAGACCACCTTTTTGAACCAAGACCTCCTGTTTTGCAAAGAACACCCTCCAGGACCTCCCAGGGATCTTTGTAGATGTCGCTCAGGACCACCTTTTTGGGCCAGGACCTCCTGTTTTGCGAGGACCACCCTTTTGTGTCATGGCTTTCTATTTTGCAAGACCGTCCTCTAGGACCTCCCAGACGTCTTTGTGGATGTCGCTCAAGACTACCCAGGATGTCTTCCAGGACCTCCTCAGGAGGTCTTTGTAGAAATCGTCTAGGACCACCCAGGACGTCCTCTAGGACCTCCTAGGAAGTCTTTGTAGAGGTTGTCCAGACCTCTCAGGAGGTTTTTGAGGCCAGGACCTCCTTTTTTGCAAGGACCACCTTCTAAGACCTCCCAGGAGGTCTTTGTAGAGGTCATCCAAGACCACCTAGGACGTCCTCTAGGACCTCCTAGGAGGTCTTTGTAGAGGTCGTCCAAGACCTCTCATGAGGTTTTTGAGACCAGGACCTCCTGTTTTGCAAGGATCACCTTCCAGAACCTCCCAGGAGGTCTTTGTGGATGTTGCTCAGGACCACCCAGTAGGTCTTTGTAGAGGTCATCCAGGACCTCTCAGGAGGTCTTTGAGGCCATTCTATTTTTCGATTCAAAACCGAATATTAATTGAATCAGCAGTAGCTTTAAGCTCTTAATGGTAGACTAATCAGCTCTGCAATAACCATTATAGATGCCAAATCTTGCCATCAACACATAGGTTAAGCTGAACCCATTATCACAATCGTTGGCGGTGTTTCGAGATCCTTTTTAATTTTTCACCAGACAAAGAGGCGAGTCGGATCTAAGCCAGCCGGTTCACCTCCACTTTTGGTGTGCACCGCGCCGACCAAGCCGACATAATCCTCATCCATCTTGGGATCTGGTCGCTGTCCCCGCGTAGGTGTGCACACGCATTGCCAGATCTCGCCATCCCTGTGTCCGCTGCTGCCGGACCCACCTTCCACGAGCCCATCGACGCCAGATCTAGCGTACCCGAGCCCACCACCGCCGGATCTAGCATACACGAGTCCGCCACCACCGGATATGCCATCCACCAAGCCCTAGCACCGCGCTTCTTCCTCAGCTCTGGTGATGTACACCTCGCCAGTGTGCAACTCTACTCGCCGTCCTCGCTGGTGTACAACGTTCATTGTCATCATCACTGGTGTACACCCCCGTCGTCGTCATCCTAATTGGTGTGCAACGGCTGTCGTCGTCATCGCTGGTGTACACCCCGTCGTCGTCCTCCATCGTGCACCAAGGTGCGCCACTGTCCTCTTCCTCCTCCCCGAGGTACGCCGTCGTCTTCCACGTTGCTGAGTTGTACCACTCGTCGAGCTGATGCTTCTTCCTCAGCTCCAGCATGCTCCATTGTCGTTGTCTACCTACTCCACGCTCCTCTGTGCATGTCCTTTGGCCCACCGTGCACCATACTGGCGAGGTTGTCGTCGTCGTCGATTGAACAGTGATTTGCTCATCCTCTTCCTTCTCAGCTGGTACACTAGTGACTAGTGTTGGTTGCACTGTACGTATTTGTACATGTGTATTTTGTACAAGTTATGTACACTGTGAGTTCCCAAAGGTGTATATACATATGTATAGTACATCATATATCATATAATACATGATGAGTTGTACAATACATGTCTATTTGAATATTCAAATGGGTGTACATTGGTTGGCTTGTTCAAAATTTGAAATCAGAAGAGAGAGACCGGGAATGATGATGTGACAATATTTTTTTTGATGGACATTACTCATTTCTAATTTCCAACCTTATTCTTTCTGCACAAATCTCACAGCAGCAATGAAAGATAGAGATAGTATGTGCAGCTGAAACTAAGTTCAGATACGCCTTTCCGCAAAAAGGTGACATATATTTTTTTTGGTTTTAAACAACATTCGACTGTTTTGTTTTGTCGAAATAGTCGAATTTTTATTTGTCTGATATGCTTTGAGATTCACACTTCTTCTTATTTAATGAATTGATCCAAATTTATTATGATTTTTTTCTTCGGAACATAACGGATTCACCACATTGCTGTATTTTATTGGTATAGAATTTCATTTTTGTCTTTGTTTTTGCTCAACCTCTCAAAGTATATGTTAGATTTTGAATCATCTGATGGAAATATGAGTTATTAAGATTTCGAGAATAATTACAATGCCTAAGAAAAAATACATAAATAATTTACTATAATTTATGTATGATGAAGTTGTAAATGAACTAAAATTTGACAGTTTTGGACTGAGAAAACAGTCGAATCTTGTATACACGGACCCTATATTTTTTAGGAAAAAGTTCATATTTCAACCTTCAACTCTAGTATCAGTTCGTTTTTCAACTTTGAACTCCAAAACCATTTGGAACACAACTCTCAATTATCAATACCGGTACAAAACATAACCTTGACCTGAATCTAAGGCGGTTTTAGCTAACATGGCGATGATGTGGATCTAAGGTGTCGAGTTACACTAATGTGGATGGACACGTCAATCTCCTTCGTTGAGAAATAGAGGAGCGGAGAGAGACAAACAGGGCAATAACTATGGCCAGCCTCGACTTGGCTTGTCGACGACGAAGGGAGCGACAACGAGGTCAGGTCAAGGGCAAAATAGGACGAGCAAGGGGTGGTGCCCTCGAGGGTGGTAGCAGCATCAGCGGGGACACGTGGTTGCAATCTGGCACCAGTGCTCAGCAGCCAGGACAAGGAGGCATCGACGACGAGCTAGCCGGGGAGGAGAGGTGAAAAGTGGGTGACGAGCTCGACGGAGAGGAAAGGCAAAAAGAGGTCGAGACGGGGAATGCTCGAGGTAGTCCGATGACAGTGAGGTGCGGCGGCGGCGGAGGGTGCACATGGTGGCAGCGCGTCGGTGCGTGAAACATTGGACCGAGCATAGGGGGAGGTAGAGGGAGTCGAGGAGGAGCTAGCTCCAATTGCGAGGAATCGGGCTGGTGGACTCAGAGACAGGGATGGAAATGGCAGCGGCGACCTTGGCCTAACTCGAGGAAGACGGTGACGTTGGCATGTCCCTGAGGGCTAATGCTAATATTGATTGAGGGGAAAAGGACTAGAGGGGATGAAACACGTGGTAACGCAAGTGGTTTGGGGGGAGATCATAGTCGAGTTGGCCGGAACGACGAGGCCGATGCAACGACAATGGTGGTGGTTGCGCCTGCGCTGAAGAAGACGACAGCTGCGGTGAGCTCCTGCACAGGAAACCACAAATTAGTTGAGGGATTTTTGATAGCAAGTGGAGGGACGCGACGTGACATGGTTAGCGTAGCAAGAGGCTCACTGGAGTGATGGGAACGCGAGGCAGGTGCGGCAAAATGGTGCAGGGTTGTCCATGGTGCGCAACACTACTGCTCGTCATCACTGCGAATGCCCATGCCCGAGTCGCTTGCTGTTGTCTTCCCAGAGCCACTTCGCTGCCTCATCAAGTTGCCGCCGTTGCCATCCATGGCCACCGCCAACCCTAAACCATGCCCCCCTTTCTCTGTGTTTTGAAAAGGAAGAAGAATGTGCTTTTCGGATGATGTGAACGGTGATGTGGATGCACACGGACATTGATGTGGATACACACGTGGGAGCTATGTATTACTAGGAGTCCATGTCAGCAAAAACCACCACCACGTCAGCCGAAACTACGGTGGTTTCAGGCCAAGGTTGTGTTTTGCACTAGTTTCGATAGTTGATGGTTGTATTTCAAATGATTTTAGAGTTCAATATTGAAAAACGAATTGATGCTAGAGTTAAAGGTTGAAATATGAACTTTTTCCTATTTGGTATATTCAATTGCACGGGGAGAGATCTTTCCTAATTGGCTAGCTGCAATTATATTGAGTAAAAATTAGATTGGACATGAATTTACTCTCTTTCTCTCCCTCTCTGTGCGTATTTATTTTGAGGGACTGCTTCTTTCTCTCTCTTTGAACTTGGGAGTTGGGCATGTCTCTTTGAACTTTTTTAATTAATTAACATGTTTTTAAATTTATTTTTATTATTAACCTTTGCCAATTTATTTTTCAATTATGGCCCTTTTAATCACGACACTACCCATAACGTGACAACACAACAATGTCACATCATACGGTAAATCTAGCTAAATAGTACTTCTTCACGCCACTAGTAATGGAGTGATATAATTTGGTCACGTTATGATGCTGGTGTGACAATATTGTTTTGCCATGCCACGAGCGGTGGTGTGATTAAAAGAGTTAGAATTGAAAATAAAGTTGGTGGGAGTTAATAATAAAAATAAATTAAACAATAGATTAATTAATAAAAAAAGTTCCGTCTCTCTCTATGTTTGAGCCTTTCAGGGCTAGTATGGGAGCATGGGCTTATTCTGGCCCACCAAATACACCAACTGACCAACATCCTGGTGGCTGCAAACGCCATATCTCCAGTAGGATCAATCCGGCCCACGTACACCACCCTCAGGAATCAGCCCAATTGACCATCCGCGAACCCTAAACCCACCGGACCAGCCCATCACGACCGTTCAATCACCATCCAACGCCCCGCAACCAAACCCACCTTATATAAATGCCCGCTCTGCCTCCCCAGCCACGCCTCCAGAAAACCCTAGCCCTGAGCCAGCCGCAGCGCCCCACCCCTAACTCCCCCCATCTCCCTCTCCCCTCCCCGCAGCGGTGGCGGCGACAGGATGGCAGCTTCGACGGCGAGGACGGTGAAGGATGTCAACCCCCACGATTTCGTCAAGGCCTACTCCGCCCACCTCAAGCGCTCCGGCAAGGTAAACCACCTCTCTCCCCTCATCCGACGCTCAATGCTGAGTTCTTGGATAGATCATGGAGCGCTCGTTGCTCCTACGGAATTAGCGCTGCTAAGCGTGTGCGGATGCATCAGATTGCAACTGATAGTGCAGTTTAGGAATAGGCATCCGATCTGTTCGTCCCATAGTGCGCGTTAGTTTGTTCATGCGTAGTTATCTGAGTAGAAGCACATATTTGTACGAGAAACGAAATATAGGATAATTGTAGATTGCTTACTCTGGTTAGGTTCATCATACCTTGCATGTAAACCATTTGAACGGTATTGCCAAATCTGTGGACCAGTTGTCTTGTTACTTCAGCATCATTTCCTTTTGAAGTTTTCTTTTGACGCAGTGTGTTGATTTGTATGATTAGGGCATCAGAGTCAGTTGTAAGTTCCAGCGAGGCTGGGAACGGCCTTTTATGCGATTTGACCTGTGAGAATCTGTCTATTACATTAGGGTGTGGTTCTTTCGAGCATTAGTTGGTAGAGTCTGTTCACTCTGTTGTTGTGACCCTTGCCAGGATCTATGAATTTAGTTGTTTCTATTGTCATGGTGTGGTGTATTTTGTTAACTTTATCAAACTGTCAATGCTAGTCTTCAAAAAAAAATCTTTTTCGTTATTACGATGATTAATTCAGACTGTTATAAAGTGTTGCTAACAAGATTCATATTATGAGCTATGCGGAGAATATGGGTTTTCTGGTTGGTCTTGTGTCAAAAGATATGGTCTTTGAATACTACTGCTCGTTATATTTGGCCCAATTGCTTGCTATCATTGCTTTCTTTTTGTTCAATGCAGATTTTTCTGTTAGTCTAGTTAGTAGATTGATGCAAGATCTTAGTTGCAACTTTTGTCGCTATAACAAACAAATCTTCTATATTATATGACCATTAGACAGGCCAGGTTAGAAAATATTTGTTCTTCCATGCACCAGTTACATCTTCTGAAGCTTGGTAGGGGCTATTGACTATTTTCCTGTGTTACTCTTTAGAGTTCATTAAAACTCCTGTGTTACTCTTTAGAGTTCATTAAAACTAAAATGATTTCTTTTCTTTTAGATGGAGCTCCCTGAGTGGGTTGACATTGTGAAGACTGCGAGGTTCAAGGAGCTCCCTCCTTATGACCCTGACTGGTACTACACCAGGGCTGGTGAGGAATCATGTTCTTTTCAATATTCTTGTTCCTCTGCTAACTTGATTTTTTTTACTACAGCACTTCTAATTTGATTTGTTGCTTCATTTTTGTTCTGAAGCCTCGATGGCGAGGAAGATCTACCTGAGGCAGGGTATTGGTGTGGGTGGCTTCCAGAAGATCTACGGTGGCCGCCAGAGGAATGGCTCACGCCCCCCGCACTTCTGCAAGAGCAGTGGTGCCGTATCACGCAACATCCTGCAGCAACTGCAGAAGATGGGCATAATCGATGTCGATCCCAAGGGGTAATTTCAATTGCTTCATGCTATCCTTGTGGCCTGCAGATTTTTCTAGTTGTGGTTGTATGCTCATTTCTGTGTTCTGGTGTTCTATTGTAGTGGAAGGCTCATTACCTCTCAGGGAAGGCGTGATCTGGACCAAGTGGCTGGAAGGATTGCTGCTGTCCCTTGAGCAGTTTCATCTTTACCGTACCGCTTGCCATGTTTGGTGGTTAAGTTGACTACAGTTTATTTGCAGTTTTGAATTAGGACTTGTCTCTATCTTTGTTGGTTAAGAAAATTTAAAGTTGGATGCATCTAGTTATGTTACTGCTATATTTTCTGAACGTCTAATGCACCGTCAGAACTTGTTCTAAAACAAAAGAGTTGTGTTTTATGAAGTGCCTCTGTTGATGTCTTGATGAGTGTTGTGTTCTGCTGTTGGTTCAAAATTTAAATGCCACGGCTATTGACTTTTTGCATGCCAATTCTCAATTCCATCGAATATCACAATTGGTTAAATTTTGCTTATTGCCATCTTGACTTTGCTGTCAAGAGAAGATGGTTTGCTGTCTTGGTTTCTGATAGTTTCAATATCATGGGACGTGAGTTTAATTTCCATGTTCTGTGAGGACATGATTGTGCATTTCACATGTCCAGTTAGATGATTTGTCTCATTTTCCTGCGGAGAGCGAAGTGTGTTAGTGAAAGAAACGTGTTGGTTTTTGAATGTTTCTTGTGCTAGTACGTGTTTATACGTGACTAACAAAGGACTAAGCTTGCGCCATGTCCAATGTATGAAAGCATAGTTACCGAATTCACTGTAAAACACATTGAATTGCGAACCGGATTCATCGAACCCAAATTAGTTAGGGTATAGCGTTATATTTGCAGTGGAGAATGGAAGAAAAAGTAGCTGTAGTGGAAATTGGAAGAAAAGGTGGTGAATTGGTTCGTTCTGGTAAGTATGTATGAAGGTACCGAATCTAAGGATGTGTTTAGTTCCCTGCATACCTCTAGTGTACGGGTTATCCAGGCTGAAGTGAGCTAATCTGTGTGGATGAATATGTGTTATTTGGTTGGCTGTTTTTGTTGAGTTAGGTTGTGCTGAGATGTTGTTTGATTGATTACATTAAGAGAGTGGACGTATGATTAGATGCAATTTTAGGTTGTTTGATTGTCTGAATGTGGACGTATGATTAGATGCAATTTTAGGTTGTTTGATTGTCTGAATGTAGAGTGTGCTCACCTTTTGTATTTGGACGGTAAGAATACCCTATTGCTCTTAGCATCATTATCCTTCCGTAATAAAATAATCGCATGTTGCCATTCTTTAGCTGTCAGTTCAACCCAAGGAACAACTAGTCTGCATGTGGAATGCCTGAAGACACTCAGTCTACGTTACTATACATTCTGCCGCTTTAGCTTCATGCTTTTTATTATTGGTGGTGTCATGATCAATTCCAATTACTCTTGGAAACACCATCTAGAACTGGATTCTGAGATGAGGGTGCTATTGCCATACAAGTTTACGTCCAAATCAGAATCACTCAAGTCCAAGAAGTGGAGAAGTAGCCAAACAAGAGTGATGCACTGACGATTGGTTCGAATTAATAACTTCTCAGATACAAATAGCTAGATTTTGTCGATCATTAATAACTAATACAACCATTTTTTTCTTATACACAGTCAATACACAGTCATGAGTAGAAATGTCAAAAAACAATACAATTCTTAAAAAAAAACAAATACTAGATGAAAGACTTACATCCAGGTTCTATCAATGAACAGTAAGTACTAGCATTCCAAAATTGTCAGAATTGTCAGATACAAACAAGCGTTTTAAAATAAGTGTAACTAACGTTAGTAGTCCAAGCTTCATGTACAAACATTGTTAGATCCAAACATCTAGATTTTGTACAAGTTCCATGTACAAAATAAAGCCAGAATGCTGATTCACAGTAGCCCAAGCTAGTAGTCCAAGCTCCATGTACAAAATTGTAACAGCCCTAACTTAGGGTTTGTATTTCCAATGTAAAATTTTGAGGAGAAATAAAAACTTTTGTTGTCTCATCAAATCATTTGGAAGTTTTCCAAATTTTCCCTAGCAATTTCCATTTTCTAGAATTGAATTCTTGTGAATGGAAATTGTTGTCAGCAAGTTCTTAGCTTTCAAACTTGTGATCATCCTCTGAAATTATTTTTCCTATCATCTTGACCATCCTAACTACCTCCCTGAATTATTTCACAATTTTTAGATTTTGTTTGCTATTTCAAAAGAGCAAGTCAAACTGTTCCAAATTCTGGTCAAACCCTTAGGCAGCAGCTTGTGAATTTTCTTGGGAGAAATCTAATGCATGAAAATTCCTGGAAAAATTACACAATGTTGTTCTCGGTTCCAGTAAGCTTCCATAAAAATTTCGGAATTTTGGAGCTCAGAGCTACCCTAAAATTCCCCAATCCTCTCGCCTTTTAAATCAAATTAAAACACTGCTTCCTCGCCCGAACCCAACTCAGCTCGAGTCCGACCCGCACCACTTGACTCGGTCGCGTCAACTAGCTGCACCGCCGCTCCAGATCATTGTCGATCGTCCGATGCAAATCGAACGATCTCGTGCGCGTGATGCAATCGACCGGTCCGAATGCATACATAGATCTCGACCGCCCATTTCGATCCGGCCGATCAACGTTTTTTGATCGAGTCGGACCAGCTCATCGCACCGCGACTTGACTCGCTCGCGCGCTTGTCGTTGCCGCCGACAGGCGGCCCCATTTGTCGTCGTCACCTACCTCTCGCCAAGAGAGCCGGCGGCGGCATGCATGCGCGCCACCGCCGCCGCCCATTCTCGGCTTCTCGCGCTTCACCTCGCCGCATCATCCGCCGCTAGCCCATACCCCGTGCGGCATTAATCGCCCACCTACCTCTCGACTCGCCGCTTTTTCTTCCTTGCGCCTCGGCGCGAGAAGCTCCGCCTCTTGTTTCTCCGCCTCGTCCCTACTTAAGCTCACCCCAAGCTCCTCTTCCTTCTTTAGACACCATTAAGCAATCCCTATCACCCATTGCTCCTTCGAGCTCAAATCATAGTAGTGCTCGAGCTCGTGCTCGACCGTGCCGCCACCGCCGTGTCGCACCACAACCAGTGAAGCTCATCTTCTCCTTTCGCGCCATATCATGTTCCGATCCCTATCATGTTTTCCTCGCCTAATTTTGAGTTTCACTCGCAGGGGCCGTTGAATTTGGTGTCCTCTTCTTCGACCGAAAGTTGGGTTCTTCGCCTCGCCCGGTGAGTTAGTTCCTAGAGCAATTGCTCGCGCTAGCACCATCTAGTGCACTCACCGAGCTATCTCCGTCTCTCTTTTCCCTATTTTTGCTCAGTTGCTCTCTCCTGACCCCTTGATCGCCGCCTGTTCTCGCCGCCATTCCCGCACCTCGTCGTTCTCGCCGCCGCCATCTCCGGCAGCCTCTTGAGCTCCGCGTCATCCCGGTGAGTTCCTGGTAACCCACTGATGCTCATGCGCGCGCTGGTTTTCATCATATTCCTATATGGCGCCGCCCCTTATCACTTCCACGGCCGCCGCGTCGCCGCCGCCGCCACGGTGCCGCTCAAGTCACACCACTGCCACCCCTAGTTTCCATTCACTCTGGGTGACCCATTTTTGAGCTCACCTTCGCCGCGCCACCACTCCACCGCCGGCGACCACCGCCGCTCCAGATCGGCCCGAGCCTCCTCGTTCTTCCTTGAGCTCCTCGTTGTCGTTGTGGTGGCAGTGGGCCCACCTCCCCAAGCTTTGTAGTTAGTCGCTAATCATGCTTTCGATTGTTCATTAGTTCACTCTCATTGCATGATCAAAATTGGTATTGGAAGTTTGAAAGTATTTTAGTGTTGTTCTCTGTAATTGTTCTCGTTGTCGCTTTCGTTGTCAAGAATTAAATTTTAGCTTCATACTTATGCTTTGGATTCTTGTTAAGTGTCGTTGACTCCCTTTGTTGTAGTGGTTAGCATGAAATCATTTAGTTAGTATCTTTAAATTTCAAAGCTCTTGTTGTCATGTTTGTTCATAGGGATAGTTAGATGATCATGTTGTTGTCTCTGCATTTTGATTTATCAGTCAAAGAAGATTTGGAGTAGTAGCATCCGAATTGTGATAACCTTCCTATATGTTGGTGTGATACTTAGGTGTGTTAGTAGCTGAATTTTATTAAAGCCCAAGCTTAATTAGAATTTTGTTTAGCGCCTCATAGTTGGATACTTGACTAGTTAGTGTTTTCAATAGCTTCTTGTAGGTTCTGTGCTCTCAACCGATAATGGTTGTTTTAGAGTAGCTAGCTGTTTTGATGTGTTAACTTGATGATTAAATAATAGATGTGCACACAATCACCATCAAAAGTCCTGTTAAAGATTAAAACATATAAGAGGATTGATTTTGTGGTTAACTCGATAAATAAGTGAGTGGGTAGATCAATCACTTGAATGCATGTCTATTTGAATCATCTCTGTAGTGCTATTTTGTTATTCCTTTTGTGATGGTCTAGCCTCTGTGTATAAATTGGTGTTTGTTTTTGATTATTGAGTTTTGCGGTGTTATTCGCTCTTATTCGCCGTTATTTGTTCAATCGTTAGGCTTCGACATTTGCGGTAACCCCGAGAGCGATCCTCGCAAAAGTTGAGCATTTCGAGCAACAACAACCAGCAAGCGCTTGATCATGATAATCCCAGATTTTAAAGTCTAATATTTTGTTTCAATTGTATGTATGCATTGCTTAATTTGTGTTAAATTGATTAGTTAAACTGTAGTTGCATATCCCGTAGACAAAATATTGATCTCTACTACCGAGCCTAGGTTATTTGTCGTGATTAGAGGTCACTGGATGATCTCTTGTCACTTAGTAGATCCGGTCATCTTGCTTAGACATGCTTAGTTATCGGTAGAATCAAGGTTATCGACTTTAGTCGGTAATCTTGATCACACAAAATCTACTATAACTTTATGTTTCAAAGATTTTTGCTATGTTTAATTGCAAAACTAAAATCAAAACAAAAATGATTTAGACTTGGGCACAACGGTATGATTGGTGTGATCTGTTGGGTGTGATCGAATGGTGCCCGAGTCAACAAGGACCTAACATCTTGTTACATCAACTAAGCATTTTGCGTATAACCACACTAGAGTATATGGGACCTCTCTTGACCTAGTACTTTGGCGTGTATTGGCTCCGGTCGCAGGAGGTCGCAGGAGGGATGGAGGTGGGAGCATGGTAGTTGTCCAAAAGCTTTATCCCGAGTGGGTAGTTGTCTTTCGGCTTTACCATGTAAGCGTATGGATTTCTATCCATACGAGCGGCTCGTAGTTAATACACAATATTGGAAAAAGTCTCGTAGGACTTAGTGTGCCGCATACCTTCTAAGTGTGCTTGGCTTAAAGGCGATCCAAGTGTGGGTACATTGGTACACCCCGCAGGTTTAAAACTATTCGAATAGCCTCGCCCTAGGTTATGGACACGCTTGGCAAGGTCTTCCAAGAGTTAGACTACAACATTTAAATTAAAACTTGATGGGTGGTACGAATCTGATTCGTATATTGTTGTGGTGACTATTGGGGTAGTCACCTCTAGGTTGTTTATCTTTCTATTTTGTTAGTATTACCTTTACTGTATTTCAACATTAAAAACGAATTGCAAACTTGCCTTCAAATTGTATTATATTATTGCAAATGAAAATTGGCTTTATGCAAATGAAACATATGGCCTCCACTAAACAAGCCTCGCATGTAGCATATGAACAGTCCGCTAGTTCACACGTCTGCCTTGCGGGTACAAAGACAATCTTTGTACTCGTGTGCTTTGCTTAATGTTTTGTTGCAGAGGAAGAAGGTGAGCCCAAGGGCCTCACTTCGTGAGTCAGGTTGCCGCTTTCGTGGACGACTAGACTTGGCGGTCCTGGCCGATGCCTTGTGGGTTGGAGGCACACCGATTGGCTTTGTTTATAGCCATCTTATGGCACTTTTGCTTCACTGCTGCTCTTGTTTATTTGTGTATCTTGTGGCCCGCCGCCTTTGTCCGTAATAACTCGCTATTTGTTTATCTTCCGCTTGGTAGTGTGGTGTTTGGACTCTATGTTTGGAATGGAGTTGATGTCTAATTTTGTAACGGATGTGTATACTCGCTTTCGAAGTATACATATCTGAGGATCAATTTATTTGATTTGTGATGCTAGGACCGTGGTTGGTTAAGCATTACAAGTCAAATAAATTGGGGTCCTCACAAAGTTGGTATCGAGCCATTCGACCGTAGTAACCAAGCATAGTCGTCCTTAGGATATTTTGGAAAGGCTTATTTTCAAAGTGTAAGAAAGGTTTATGAAAACCTAGCGATCCTCGATTTTACTCCTTACCTATCTTAGCTTTCTACTCTCACCTTACTCTAATTTGAGTTTTAAAACTTGGTTTCTCTCTTTCCTTTCAAAAGATAGTTACTACCAGTAGAATCACTCTTTGGGAGAACCATAGAGAATTAGTCTAATTAAAATTTGTGGGGCATAAGGGTAAGATATGTATGAGTTTGCTAAGTGTCCGATCTTTGTCAATTGGTTTTGTAACTTAAAAGTCTTGTGTTATTTTGTGTCATAGTAAGTTATTTGCAGTGGGTTGTCGACTTTGTGTTCCAGCTATTGTTAACTTGTCTTAGTGAAACAGATGGCCGGAGAACGCGTGCGGCGTCAAGGTCGTGGTCATGATGAGGAGCTTCCTCCTCCGACCATGGTCGAGGTTCTCGCCGATCGAGCGAACCGCATGGACCGACGCGCATCTTGGAGGTTATTGCTAGGAATACCTCCACTCCCGCCGTGGTGGCGCCACCGCACTCGCGGGGACTTGCAGAGTTCCTCCGCACGCACCGCCGACTTTCTCCCGCCCGAGGACCCTCTCGATGCGGATGATTGGTTGCGCATGGTTGAGCGAAGCTCAACATAGCTCGATGCCGTGCACGTGATAAGGCACTCTTCGCGCCCCACCACCTTGAGGGCGCAAAGACTCTCATGGTGAGAGAACTATCTCGCCATGCACCCCGCGCCATGTGGTCGCGTGGGAGGAGTTCATATCGCTTTCGTCGGGCCCACATCCCCGATGGCCCGATGAAGTCAAGAAGAAGGAGTTCCTCGCGCCAAGCAAGGGCGCAAATCGTGACGAGTACCGCACGAGTTTAATCACCGCTCGTTATGCTCCGGGAGGTGGCCTCGCATGAGGCTAAGCAGAGAAGTTTATGGATGGCTTGTCCGAGGAGCCGCAGGACAAGCTATCTATTGTGGACTTCTCGACTTTCGTGCCTTGGTAGATAAGGCCATTGTTGCAGAGCATAAGGCAAAGGCGCTGGCGAGTCCCGCAAGCGCAAATGGGAGGCGATCGCCTACTCACACCACCTCATTCGCCCTGGGCCGGGCTAGCACCAGGGCCCGTTTTTTGCTCCACCGGCGCCGAGGCCATCCGCACCAGCCTCGCCCACCGCAGCCGTGAGCCACCACGGCGCCGCGATCCAAGACAGAGCGGCCTCCGCAATCCGGCCGCCGAGGTTACTTGTTTTCGCCGCCACAACAAGGGCCACTACGCCAACGCTTGCCCTCGAGTGTTGCAGAGCCCTCGCCCTAATGGAGGACGCGGCAGGGAGTGGTCACCCACCGACCGTAAGATTATTCGAAGACCTGTGGTGCGAGCAATGGTCGAGTCAACCACCTTTCACCGAGGAGGCTCAGAGGCGCCGATGTCGTGATTGGTACACTTTTGTTAATTCTCGCCCCGCTATAGTATTATTTGATTCTCGAGCATCGCATTCTTTTATTTCAAGATCATTTGTCCGATAGTGGTCTTCACCGTGTTCCTTTGGGAGTTCCTTTGTTCATCCGCCTCCGGTTGGAAATGAGAGCCGATCTACGTGTTGTCGGGATGTTCCTATCATAGTCAAAGGAGTGGGGTTTTGGCAAACCTTATTTCCTCGGGCCAATGAGTTTAGATGTGATTCTTGGCATGGATTGGTTGTCCCAACACTTGGGGCAAATCGATTGTGCCAGAAGATTGTCTATCTCACCACTTCTTCAGCGTAGCAGTCGGATTTTCGCCGCAGCCTTCAGGCCACATCTATGTGCATTAGAGGCGAAGCCACCTTGCAAATTGGATGTACCCATAGTATCGACTTTGTGGATGTCTTTCCAAGATTTACAGGATGCCTCCGTTCGAGATCCGAGTTTGTCATCGAAGTTGTCGCCCTGCATCGCCTCTATCTCAAAGGCGCCAGACGGATGCCTCCCAATGAATTGGAGGAATTGAAGAAGCAATTAGGTGAGCTTCAAGCAAAGGGTTTCATCCGTCCCAGCCATCTCCTTGGGGTTGTCCTGATCTTTGTGAAGAAGAAGGACAAGACTTTGCGCATGTGCGTTGATTACCGTCCTCTCAATGAGGTGACGGTGAAGAACAAGTATCCTCCGCCCGCATTGATGATCTGTTTGATCGCTTGATGGAGCCTGTGTGTTCTCAAAGATTGATTTGAGAATGGGGTATCATCAGTCGATCGATCGAGGATATTCAAGACGGCTTTCACTACTCGTTATGGTCGCAGACGAGTACACCGCCATGTCTTCGGTTTAACCAATGCTCCAGCTTTGTTCATGAACTTAATGAATTCAGATTCATGGAGTTTTTGGATAAATTTGTGGTGGTCTTTATTGATGATATTCTTATCTATTCCAAGACTAAAGCCGAGCATGCCGAGCAACCGAGGATTGTTTTGGGCAAATTATGGAACACCACTATATGCAAAGTTTAGCAAATGCGAGTTCGTTGAAGGAAGTGGCATTCTTGGGCCATGTTCTTTCACCGAGGCGAGTCGTGGACCCCAAAGAAAGTCGCGATGTTCTATCTTGGGGTCACCAAGTCACCACCGATGTGTGAGTTTTCTTGGTTTAGCAGCTACTACCGCTTTATCGAGAACTACTCCAAAATCGCAGCCGATGACCGAATTGCTCAAGAAGGACAAGAAGTTTGTGTGGTCCTCTGCTGTGATGAGAGCTTTGTGAGCTCAAACAACGATTGACTTCAGCCCCATCCTCACTCTTCCCGATATCCACAAGAGCTTCGATATTTATTGCGATGCCTCTCGTCGTGGTCTTGATGTGTTCTTATGCAGAAGGCAAGGCGCTGCCTATGCATCCAGCGCTTAAGACCTCATGAGCTCAACTATTCCACCCATGATCTAGAGCTTGCTGTTGTGGTTCATGCACTCAAGATTTGGCGGCATTATCTCGATCGGAATCACGTGAGGTGTATTCCACCACAAGAGTTTGAAATACTTGTTCACCCAAACAGATCTGAACCTCAGGCAGAGGAGATGGTTGGAATTGATCAAAGATTATGACATGGGTATTCAGTATCATCCTGGCAAGGCCAATGTGGTTGCTGATGCACTTAGCCGAAAGGTGTATTGCAATACCCGATGATCCAAGAGCAAAGAACTCGCACTTCTTGCGAATTTCAGCGCCTCAACTTGGGTTTGGCTGAGCATGGTTCCCTTGCTGCCTTGGTTGTGCAACCAACCTTGGTGGATCAAATCAAGTCAGCACAGCAGTCTGATGTTGGTGTGGGTAAAATCAAGCAGAACATCAAGAATGGATCAGCCAAATGTTTTACGTAAGATGAGCACGGTGTTGTATGGTTTGGGAAGCGCCTTGTGGTCCCAAAGGTCCCGAGTTATGGATTTGATTCTTCAGAGGCCCATGATTCGCCTTTGTCCATCCATCCCGGCCACCAAAATGTACCAAGATCCGCGCTGAATTTCGTGGACTCGCATGAAGCGCGAGATTGCCGTGTTCGTTGCGATGTGACATATGTTGTCGTGTCAAGGCCGAGCATCGGCTCAAGCAGGTCTTCTTTAGCCCTTGCCTATACCAGAGTGGAAGTGGGATTCAGAGGCATGGACTTCATCACCGGATTGCCCTGCTCATCCAAGGGAAATGACGCCATTTGGGTTGTCATTGACAAAGCTAACTAAAGTGGCGCATTTTCTTCCTGGCCAAGAGTCACCCGTGTGGAACCTCTAGCCGAGCTCTATGTATCAAGGATTGTGAGCTTGCATGGTGTACCCAAGACGATTGTGTCCGACCGTAAGGCATTGCTACCTCTCGGTTTTGGCATAGTCCGCAGGAGGCCATGGGAACTCGTCTTACTTTCAAGACGCCTATCATCCTCAAATCGATGGTCGACGGAGCGCACAACCGTGTGCTTGAAGATATGCTCGTGCTCGTGTTCTTTCCTATGGGAAGAATCGAGAAGAGTTTGCCGCTTGCCGAAGTTCTCTTACAACAACAGCTTCCAAAGCTAGTCTCTGTGATGGCACCATTTGAGGCTTTGTATGGACGCGCCGCAGAACACCGTTGAACCGGTCGTAAATCGTGAAAGGCGCTTCTTGGTCCGATTCCATCAATGAGGCCGAAAGTCAAGTGCGCTTGATTCGTGAGCACTTGCGCGTAGCTCACCCGTGCGTAAGAGCTATGCGATCGGCGCCGCCGTGAGCTGAGTTTCCACCAATGACTTTGTGTATCTCAAAGTTTCACTTTGAAGGACACCGCTGCTTCGATGTCAAGGGCAAATTGGCTCCTCGGTATGCTCGCCTTATCGCGCCATCAAGAAAGTGGGAGCCGTTGCATACCGCTTGGAGTTGTCATCTACACTTGAAGGGTGCATGATGTTTTCCATGTGTCACAATTGAAGAAGTGCCTCCGTGTTCCGGTTGAGGAAACGCCATTGGAAAATATCGATGTGCAGGAAGATCTGTCTTATCGTGAGCGTCCCATTCGTATCCTCGAAGAAGCTGAACGCAGAACGAGGAACCATGTGATCAAGTTCCTCAAAGTACAGTGGTAAAACCATTCCGAGGATGAAGCCACTTGGGAGCGGGAAGATCGTCTCCGAGCGGATTACCCATCCTTCTTCTCCCAGTGATCAGAATCTCGGGGCGAGATTCCTGTAAGGGGGGGAGATTTGTAACAGCCCTAACTTAGGGTTTGTATTTCCAATGTAAAATTTTGAGGAGAAATAAAAACTTTTGTTGTCTCATCAAATCATTTGGAAGTTTTCCAAATTTTCCCTAGCAATTTCCATTTTCTAGAATTGAATTCTTGTGAATGGAAATTGTTGTCAGCAAGTTCTTAGCTTTCAAACTTGTGATCATCCTCTGAAATTATTTTTCCTATCATCTTGACCATCCTAGCTACCTCCCTGAATTATTTCACAATTTTTAGATTTTGTTTGCTATTTCAAAAGAGCAAGTCAAACTGTTCCAAATTCTGGTCAAACCCTTAGGCAGCAGCTTGTGAATTTTCTTGGGAGAAATCTAATGCATGAAAATTCCTGGAAAAATTACACAATGTTGTTCTCGGTTCCAGTAAGCTTCCATAAAAATTTCGGAATTTTTGGAGCTCAGGAGCTACCCCTAAAATTCCCAATCCTCTCAGCCTTTTAAATCAAATTCGAAAACACTGTTCTCTGCCCGAACCCAACTCGTGCTCGAGTCCGACCCGCACCACTTGACTCGGTCGCGTCAACTAGCTGCACCACCGCTCCAGATCATTGTCGATCGTCCGATGCAAATCGAACGATCCTCGGCGCAGATGCAATCGACCGTCCGAATGCATACATAGATCTCGACCGTCCATTTCAGATCCGGCGATCAACGCTTTTTGATCGAGTCGGACCAGCTCATCGCACCGCGACTTGACTGCTCGCGCGCTGCGCTGCTGTCCGACAAAGGGCCCCATTTGTCGTCGTCACCTACCTCGCTCGCCGAAGAGCTGAGCGCGGCGGCAAGATGCATGCGCGCCACCGCCGCCGCCCATTCTCGTTTCTCGCGCTTCACCTCGGCCGCATCATCCGCGCTAGCCCATACCACCGTGCGGCATTAATCGCCACCTACCTCTCTCGACTCGCCGCTTTTTCTTCCTTGCGCCTCGGTGCCGAAGCTCCGCCTCTTGTTTCTCCGCCTCGTCCCTACTTAAGCTCACCCCAAGCTCCTCTTCCTTCTTTAGACACCATTAAGCAATCCCTATCACCCATTGCTCCTTCCGAGCTCAAATCATAGTAGTGCTCGAGCTCGGTGCTCGACCGCGCCGCCACCGCCGTGTCAAGCACCACAACCGTGAAGCTCATCTTCTCCTTTTCGCCATATCATGTTCCGATCCCTATCATGTTTTCCTCGCCTAATTTTGAGTTTCACTCGCAGGGGCCGTTGAATTTGGTGTCCTCTTCTTCGACCGAAAGTTGGGTTCTTCGTCCTCCACCCGTGAGTTAGTTCCTAGAGCAATTGCTCGCGCTAGCACCATCTAGTGCACTCACCGAGCTATCTCCGTCTCTCTTTTCCCTATTTTTGCTCAAAGTTGCTCCTCCTCGTGACCCCTTGATCGCCGCCGGCCGGTTCTCGCCGCGGGCCATCTCCGGCAACCTCTTGAGCTCGCGTCATCCCGGTGAGTTCTCGGTAACCCACCGATGCTCATGCGCGCTGGTTTTCATCATATTCCTATATGGCGCCGCCGCCTTATCACCTCCACACGGCCGCCGCGGCCGCCGCCACTGCTGCCGCTCAAGTCACACCACCGCCACCCCTAGTTTCCATTCACTGGTGACCCATTTTTGAGCTCACTTCGCGCGCCACCACTCCACCGCCGGCGACCACCGCCGCCTCCAGATCGCCCGAGCCTCCCTGTTCTTCCTGAGCTCCTCGTTGTTGTTGTGGCCGGCATGGGGCCCACCTCCCCAAGCTTTGTAGTTAGCCGCTAATCATGCTTTCGATTGTTCATTAGTTCACTCATTGCATGATCAAAATTGGTATTGAAGTTTGAAAGTATTTTAGTGTTGTTCTCTGTAATTGTTCCTCGTTGTCGCTTCGTTGTCAAGAACTAAATTTTAGCTTCATACTTATGCTTTGGATTCTTGTTAAGTGCTGGTTGACTCCCTTTTGTTGTAGTGGTTAGCATGAAATCATTTAGTTAGTATCTTTAAATTTCAAAGCTCTTGTTGTCATGTTTGTTCATAGGGATAGTTAGATGATCATGTTGTTGTCTCTGCACTTTTGATTTATCAGCAAAGAAGATTTGGAGTAGTAGCATCTGAATTGTGATAACCTTCCTATATGTTGGTGTGATACTTAGGTGTGTTAGTAGCTGAATTTTATTAAAGCCCAAGCTTAATTAGAATTTTGTTTAGCGTCTCATAGTTGGATACTTGACTAGTTAGTGTTTTCAATAGCTTCTTGTAGGTTCTGTGCTCTCAACTGATAATGGTTGTTTTAGAGTAGCTAGCTGTTTTGATGTGTTAACTTGATGATTAAATAATATATGTGCACACAATCACCATCAAAAGTCTGGTCGAAAGATTAAAACATATAAGAGGATTGATTTTGTGGTTAACTGATAAATAAGTGAGTGGGTAGATCAATCACTTGAATGCATGTCTATTTGAATCATCTCTCAGAGTGCTATTTTGTTATTCCTTTTGTGATGGTCTAGCCTCTGTGTATAAATTGGTGTTTGTTTTTGATTATTGAGTTTTGCGGTGTTATTCGCTCTTATTCACGTTATTTGTTCAATCGTTAGGCTTCGACATTTGCGGTAACCCGAGAGCGATCCTCGCAATGTGTTGAGCATTCTGAGCAACAGCAAGAATGTGCAAGCGCTTGATCATGATAATCCCAGATTTTAAAGTCTAATATTTTGTTTCAAATTGTATGTATGCATTGCTTAATTTGTGTTAAATTGATTAGTTAAATCTGTAGTTGCATATCCCGTAGACAAAATATTGATCTCTACTACCGAGCCTAGGTTATTTGTGTGATTAGAGGTCATTGGATGATCTCTTGTCACTTAGTAGATCCGGTCATCTTGCTTAGACATGCTTAGCTATCGGAGAATCAAGGTTATCGACTTTAGTCGGTAACCTTGATCACACAAAATCTACTATAACTTTATGTTTCAAGATTTTTGCTATGTTTAATTGCAAAACTAAAACTGAAAACAAAAATGATTTAGACTTGGGCACAACGGTATGATTGGTGTGATCTGTTGGGTGTGATCGAATGGTGCCCGAGTCAACAAGGACCGAACATCTTGTTACATCAACCAAGCATTTTGCGTGCTAACCACACTAGATTATATGAGACCTCTCTTGACCTAGTACTTTGGCGTGTATTGGCTCCGGTCGCAGGAGGTCGCAGGAGGGATGGAGGTGGGAGCATGGTAGTTGTCCAAAAGCTTTATCCTCGAGTGGGTAGTTATCTTTTCGGCTTTACCATGTAAGCGTATGGATTTCTATCCATACGAGCTGCTCGTAGTTAATACACAATATTGGAAAAAGTCTCGAGGACTTAGCTGTGTTCAGCATACCTTCTAAGTGTGCTTGGCTTAAAGGTGGTCCAAGTGTGGGTACATTGGTACACCCGCAGGTTTAAAACTATTCGAATAGCCTCGCCCTAGGTTATGGACACGCTTGGCAAGGTCTTCCAAGAGTTAGACTACAACATTTAAATTAAAACTTGATGGGTGGTACGAATGGGATTCGTGCTATTGTTGTGGTGACTATTGGGGTAGTCACCTCTAGGTTGTTTATCTTTCTCTTTGTTAGTATTACCTTATCAGATTTCAACATTAAAAACGAATTGCAAACTTGCCTTCAAACTCGTATTATATTATTGCAAATGAAAATTGGCTTTATGCAAATGAAACATATGGCCTCCACTAAACAAGCTCGCATGTAGCATATGAACAGTCCGCTAGTTCACACGCTCGATCTTGCGGGTACAAAGACAATCTTTGTACTCGTGTGCTTTGCTTAATGTTTTTGTTGCAGAGGAAGAAGGTGAGCCCCAAGGGCCTCACTTCGTGAGTCAGTTGTTGCCGTTTCGTGGACGACTAGACTTGGCGGTCCGGCCGATGCCTTGTGGGTTGGAGGCACACCGATTGGCTTTGTTTATAGCCATCTTATGGCACTTTTGCTTCACTGTCGTTCTTATTTATTTGTGTATCTTGTGGCACATCGGCCTTTGTCTGTAATAACTCGCTATTTGTTTATCTTCCGCTTGGTAGTGTGGTGTTTGGACTCTATGTTTGGAATGGAGTTGATGTCTAATTTTGTAACGGGATGTGTATATCGCTTCGAAGTATACATATCTCGAGGATCGATTTATTTGATTTGTGATGCTAGGACCAGGTGGTTGGTTAAGCATTACAAGTCAAATAAATTGGGGTCCTCACAAAAATAAAGCTAGAATGTTGATTCACTGTAGTCCAAGCTCCATGTGCAAAATCAAGCCACAATCGCTGCGTCTCAATTTTATGCAACTCATTGAAAACAGACAAAATCAGCGAAATCATTGAAAACAGAAAAAAAAATCATGTGAATGCTCTGTTTTAGTTGTTTCTTTATTGCTCTCAGGTGTCAAGCTGCTCAAGATGACATCTTGACCTCCTCACCGCTTGGGTTAAAATTTGATCACAAATTAAATATGACAATTAATCTGAAATAAATAAGGCCTTGAGCTTGTAAATAAAATCTTGTAGAAAGAATACATTACAGTGACCTAGAAGACCAAACTGAATCAAACTGAACTAAGAACCGGAGAGAACCAAACAGTGTGAAACATGCATGCCCAGATGCGGGCTAGGCTTACGCAGGGAACCAAACAATCTACAAGCTTGGGGCCAATTTTGTAATATCCCGAATATTCAAGTGAATGCAATAAAGTTTAGAGAGAACAACATAAATTGGAGAGGATATTACTAAAAAATTCAGAAATTAAAAGGGTTTTGGACCTTGGGCTTCCGGCCCATGGCTTTGTAGCTCTTATGAGCCGGCCTTAAGGGGCCCAAGAGGGGAGGAGGTGCCCAACTCCCCAAAACCCTAGCCAACCACCACTTTTACTGTAGCATAGTACTGCAGCGCCGCCATTACTGTAGCACGGTTACTGTAGCACACACTCTCTCCTCCGGTGCTTCTCCATTGTTGCCGGCCAAAGGAAGGAGGAAGAAGCTCTTTGCGCCGTCGGCCATGGTAGAGGAGAAGAGGAAGAGGGAGAGGAAGAGGAAGGAGATCTTCTTCATGAGTTTTGACCAGCGATTCTTGGTGTTTCTACAAGGGTAACGATCAATGTTCTTCGCTGTTTGAATCATAGTAGATGCGAATTTTGGCTTGTTTAGTGGATCGTATTCCTGCTGCGAGTAGAACAGATTCCGTCCAAGTACTTGTGCGACTGTTTTCATGTGTTTAGAGTCCAAATTAGAGGATCTCATCTCCTAGAGTTATGTGGGTTTCGTTCTTAGCTTTCAGTAGACTTAAAGATCACTCAATTCCGAGTTACGGTTTAAAAGTTATGATGAATTCTTTTCTGCTATCCCGAAAGTCTGACGAGAATTAACAGTCACTTTGTTTATTAAAAGATGATTATGTCAGGAGCTGATTCAGAAATGGTGCCCAAAAATAATTATGTAGATAACTCCATCAGATTTCAGGATTATTAAAGAACACCCTATTTGAATTTGTAGAACAAAAGTTATTTACGTTTCAATTTGACTATTCAGATTGTATGTCTGTTTCTGACAGTAAAATTGACTCGTGTGCCACATTTTGTTAAAGGCAAAACCTGAGTATCATGCCAATTAGACTTTTGAAGGTTATCTTCTTAGCTTTCCAGAATGATAAAAATCTTAGTTTTTGGTTAATCCAATCAAAAGATATGATTGTTTCTTTACTGTTGTCCAATTCTGTTAGACCGATTATAGATTGGACTTTTATCTGAAAGTTAGCCTAAGTTTTTGGCCGAATTAGAGGATTCAGCCAACTAGACTATTGTGGAGGATTTCGTTACCTTTCCATAGGATCTGAGATCACTCCTTTTTGATTATCAGAGCAAAGGATATGATGTTTTTAGTGCCGTTGTCCAGTTTAACGTCTTGCTAGACTGTCGGTTAATTTGGTTAGAGTAATTATATGAATCTTAGGTTTAGGAATATGAGATTAGGCGTTACGGGTAGCGTCTTATTCACGTTGTTTCTTATTCAAGCAATTAAATTGTGTAGGAGGAGGGAATTCGAGATTAGAGGCTTCATCCTTACCTCCTAACGCATCGCAGTTCAAAATGCAAGTACAATTGATTTGTCTTGATTGCTATTTGTTCCACTTGAGTGATGAATGTGCAATGGATAATTCTGGTATTACTTGCGTCCCCTCATAATTGATATACCATGATTCTTCGATTATATGTTTACGTTGAACATATTCATTCGTTCTTGCATTCGTGTTTCACCCACGGGAGTGGGTAGCGAAGTCCCAACATTCCAACATGGGCAAGTACATGGTGTATGTAGTGTTGTGGTTTGTTTATAGTGCTTGATGTACATGCCATGACTGAATACTATGGTTTAGGAGTAGTTTTCAATGATTTTTTATTCGTTCCATATATGATAATACATGCTTTTTGAGATTTCGTCTTCCATATTCATGCATTCATTTCATTCATTCATTGTTCATGATTCACCCACGGGAGTGGGAAGTAAAAACCCATCAATTCCAGTATGGGCATGTAAGACCCACCATTCCAATGTGGGCAAATTGGATCCCCGTTATGAAACGTTCTTCATACGGGCCTTGGATCCCCACATTTTGTGAAATGTGGGCCTGAGTGAACACTGACGGGTGTTCACTGGCTATACCGGTATAAGAAGTGGAGATCATGCATTTCATTCATTCATATGGTTTCTGCCATTCTACATTCATATTCTATTCTATGATGATAAGTTCTTAATCATCCACTCTACATTCGAATTCTATTATATGATGCTATGTTCTTATTCAGTCGTTCTACATTCATATTCTATTATGTGATTGTTATTCTTATTCAGTATTGTTCATATTGTTCTGTTGTACTTGCTGAGTCGTGGATTCATTCTTGCTGTGTTTATTTGTTTTAGGTAAACATTGAAGACGGCATGCATGGGAGGGATTAGTCACATGAATCACTTCTTTCACTTCACATTCGTCACCCTTTTAAATAGTTGAACTTGTTATTATCTTTCATTTAATAAGTTGGATTGTAATAAATGGAGTTCTGATGATTTAGACTTTCATTCATCATGACTTGGTTGAACCAGTGAATGCTTAATGATCTTCGAATAAACCTATAATAGTCTTATCGTATTTGATTCAATATGATTGGATGATAGAGTTCGATATGTTGTTAAATTTTGATTCAATTCTTATACTCAACTTTTGAGATGTTGATCTCCTATGTCGTTAGTTGAAATATGGTTGAAATTATTATATATTGTTATTGTATGTTAGTCTATAGGTAACATCTTGGCTTTCGCATAGTCAGGGTGTTACAGTTGGTATCAGAGAGGACTTTAGGTCCGTGGTAAATAAAATATTAAAATGACACACTGTGCACAGTAGATGAGGTTTGGGTAATCCATTGCATCCATATTTCTAGTGGTATGTTTCATTATGCTATACTGTATTGAATTGCTTCTGTATTATCATTCTTGTTGTTAATCTATGATATGTTATGATATTCTATATCTATGAATTTATTCTATGAATTTTACGATATGATCCTGTATATTCATAATTGATTATATTGGTTATGCGTGTTGATAACAGATGTTAAAAAGTTGAGGTCGTGGTTGTTGCCCTAAGATTCACCAGGTTGCACCACCGTCCGTAGTATGTGGATAGGGGGGTAAACCCGAGTACTATAGTTGCAGATGTTGAGCGTGAGTTGCTTTAGAAAGTTGTTCTCTTGATTTTTGAATTTGGTCAATTATTGTCCTGTGGTGGTTGATAAATTTCTCTTGGGTTCGTGGTTCATTGTAGTTGATGGGTTTCAATAGGTCTCTAATTGTTCTTTGAAACAATTATTGTTTTTCGACTGTTGAGTTGCTTTTACTACTTGTGATCGTTGTTTTTTTTTTTGGGCAAGATTGATATTTCCATGGTTGTTCCTTCTTTCTTATTGGAAAAGAATGACTTATTTATTCGTTTGAAATTCTGGGTAATGAGAGTTTTCTGTTGCAAGTTCTTTAACGTGAGAAAGCTTTGGCTCTATGTATTTCTTTTGGATCATTCCGATTGTTGAAGTTTTAAAGCATCTCTTTTCTGAAGGAAAGTGTTAAAATCCTTTTGTGATGCCTTGTCGTGGTTAAGTCAGAGATTGTAATCAAGCAAAATGGTTGGGTACGGGTTTCCATTGGTCCCTATTTGCTTTTCAGAACAACTATTGTCGTTCCGACTGTTGAGTTCTGTTTGCTACTTGTAAACGTTGTTATTGACAAGATTGTTCTATTTCATGTTAGTCCTATCTCTCTTGTTGATAAATGTGACTTATTTATCCGTTTGATATTTTGGATAATGGGAATTAGCTTTTGCAAATTTCATTGAAGAAAGTTTTGACTCTACTCATTTCTTTTGGAGTAATTGGAGTGTTGGAGTTTAGAACCTTGTTCTTTGAAAAAGGGGGTGTCAAAACCCTTTGTAAAGTTTTGCAGTATTAAATTAGAAGTTGTAAGAAAAGAAGTTAATTGATAATCTATGACATCAAGTTGGGCTATTGTTTGTGGTAGCTGAAATTATTTTAAATAAAATGATGTATTGTATTGTCCTATTGCTTCTTAATAGATTTGTGTGATTTCATCTTAAAAATTGTTTGGTCTGAGTTGGCAACATGGGGTAGCAATCAAAGAAAAGATTATGTTGATTCCTTTAAGAGGAGAATAATCTGCTTGCTTTTCGTAAAATCTTAAATGAAAATATTTTGAGTTTTGTGGTTGAGATCATTTGGATCTCATGTTTCATGTGTAGTTGAACTGTTCCGAGCAAATATGACGTGTTAAAGAATTTTATTGGTTCTTAATTAGTTCTTGTGGGTTGGACTAAATAACTTATATTGTTCGTTGTGGCAAAGTGTTGCTATATTCAATGGACTAATTTCAGTGTTAAAAGAAAGAGTGTAGTGGGAGTATTTGAGAATTGGAGTCAAGTTTTGTAGCTTGTGGTTATTTGAGTTGAGCCTAAACTTTCTACTCTTTCTGCACAATAGTTGTCGAGTTTCAATTGCAATGTCTTATTCGTATTGGATGATATTTACTATTCTCTTTATGAGGGGCGTGTGCCCTCACCTGTGATCTCAACCCTTGTTTTCCAAGATCATCACTATTGGATTATTTCTTTTGGTCTCGTGCTCACTGTGAGGAACAACGTTTTCTTATGTGTCAAAAATTGTCCTCGTTTGCCTCTTCCTTTTGAGAAAGGATCAATAGATTTGTGTTGCAAAGTTTTACAAAGCGTAAACTAGCAACGGTTTGATGGTGATCAAGTAATTGTAGGGGTGAGATTTTGCTACCAAGCTATTGGAGGGGTAGTAGAAGGTGAATTGGTTTTGACCTGTACCTCTTGGAGGAAATTTGATTCAAATGGAATGTTTGTCATTGAAGTAAAACTGATTAGTGTTACGACTAAGTAGAACCTATGGTAGAGTGTAATTCCAGAACCTTAGCTCATGTTGAAATGTTGGGGATTATCGAAAGTATGGAAACCTTGATCAATTTTATGGAGTAACGCAATTGGGTAGTACTGCGAGATTGTGTGGATGATTCCTGATGATGTTAATGAATGAGTAGGTTGGAATTATGGGAATGTTAGGGATTTACTCTGATGATTTTCCTATCTGTTATAAGAGAAGTTCGTTGTAGAGGTCTCGGAGGTTAAATTTGGGCTTTGCATTTTTATGCTAGAGCTTTAGTTGCCCAATGATTGTGTGTAGAGAAAGTAGAATATGACGTTTCCTAAGCAGTGGATTAATCATTGATATAACCCTTTCAATGTAGTACTTGAGCGTGTTTACTGAGGATTCTGAGTTGTTATTCTTGAAAGTTGGAGGTGAAGGAGTAGCGTGGGTTTTTTTTAGGTGCTTTGGACGCCTTCTGTCAAATTAATTTCGTCAGTAGAAGAAGTTGTCTAGAGTATTCAGTGGGATCAATAGAGCCTCTCCACAAAAGTGTGGATGATGTATTTCGGTTTGAGCATAATTTGAGGATGTTAAATTAAGTGGTTTGAGCTCGTATGTCATACAATGAATTCGAATTCCAAGGTTTGAGAGAAATTTTATTCCTAAAAGAGACACTGAGAAAAAGGATGTTTCATCGGGTAGTGAAGCGTTTTCTTGATTCTTGTTTGAGCTTTGTGTTGTTGACTGATGTCTTTCGCAATTTGAGTTGGCACTGGGTTGGCATGTGCGATTCTTTCCGGTTCAGACAGAATAAAAGAACTATTTGATTTGGGGATTCTAGTGATTTCTCCTTTGGCTTTCGTGGTGTTCATTCGCAAATTACCTAATTAGAAAGTGGGATAGTTTTCGTGATGATTTGTTAATCTTGGATTTGACCCTTTTGGTGGAGAGTTGGCATTGCGTGGTTGCGATGGAAACTCTTTATTTTCAATTGCATTCTCTTTGTAAAACAGTTGTTTAAAAACGAGTTCTGTTGTGTATTCTTAATTAAAGGACGTGCTCATTGTTAGATGAAAAGTTAGATTTAGAACTGGGACGAGTTCGTGTGTGTTGAGCATGTTATATGCTTTAGTACTAAAAGGAAAGTTGGCCCAAGGTACATTGATTTGTTTTTGACAGTTGCGGAGATTAGGAAATGAGCGTATCACTATGACTGTCTCGGGTTCATATGTGAGGTATGAAATGTCTGGTATGTTCTGGTGCTGAGTGAGAACCTCAAAATTTTGAGATTTGAGATTTCTGTAGAGCCGTTAACCATCGAGTAAGACCGCACGTCCGAGTCTCGTCCAGTACGTATACTGGAGAGGTCGGCACGAGCATTGGGGCATAAGACGTTGGTATCCGTTGAGGTGCCATGGGCACATCCGTGTGAACATGAAGCGACCTGGGAGCTGAAGTCTCGTATGGGCGAGCCATATCCGGGTGTGTTCACATCCAGAACGGGTTAATTGTTGTTTCATTTCAGTGGCAGTTGTTCTTCTGTTTATTTCAACGGTTAGAATTCGGGGTCAAATTCTGTTAAGGGGGTAGAATGTAATATCCCGAATATTCAAGTGAATGCAATAAAGTTTAGATAGAACAACATAAATTGGAGAGGAAATTACTAAAAAAATTAGAAATTGAGAGGGTTTTGGACCTTGGGCTTTTGGCCCAACGCTTTGTAGCTCTTGTGGGCCGGCCTTAAGGGGCCCAAGAGGGGAGGAGGTGCCCAACTCCCCAAAACCCTAGCCAACCACCCCTTTTACTGTAGCATGGCACTGTAGCACCGCCATTATTGTAGCATGGTTACTGTAGCACGCACCCTCTCCTCCGGTGCTTCTTCATTGTTGCCGGCCAAAGGAAGGAGGAAGAAGCTCTTTGCGCTGCCAACCATGGTAGTGGAGAAGAGGAAGAGGGAGAGGGAGAGGAAGGAGATCTTCTTTATGAGTTTTCATCAGCGATTCCTGGTGTTTCTACAAGGGTAACAATCAATGTTCTTCGCTGTTTGGATCGTAGTAGATGCGAATTTTGGCTTGTTTAGTGGGTCGTATTCCTGCTGCAAGTAGAATAGTTTCTGTCCAAGTACTTGTGCGACAGTTGTCATGTGTTTAGTCTGCATTAAAGGATCTCATCTCCTAGAGTTATGTGGGTTTCGTTCTCAGCTTTCAGTATACTCAATGGTCACTCAATTCTGAGTTACGGTTTAAAAGTTATGATGAATTCTTTTCTACTGTCCCGAAAGTCTGACGAGAATTAACTGTAATACCTCAAAAGTAGTAGGAAGGGTTATCAGGAGGGAGTTATCAGTATTAAGAAAAGGACCAAATAGAAAATAGTTAGTTCAACTTTGAGAGAGGGTTTTTTTTTTGCTAAAACCTGGTAACCTAGGCCTGGGCCTAGGCCCATTAGACCCAAGAGGTGGCCGGCCATAAGGGAGGGGAGGCGCCACCCTCCCCCAAACCCTAGCCGCCCCCACTCCTCCCTCCTCCTCCCCTTTGGCCGCCCCCTCCTCTCCCTCACTGCACCTCCTCCCCTGTAGCACGTGCACTGTAGCGCCATGGTATTGTAGCATCCATCCCCTCCTACCTTTCCCTCCTTTGGTGCTGTCCAAGAAGAGAAGGGGGAGATCTCCATTGTGGTCACCGATCAAGAAGAAGGGAGAAGAAGGAGTGAGGGGAGAAGAGAGGGAAGGGGAGAGATTGCGGCCTCGATACGTCGTCTTCAGTGGTTCTTCAAGGGTAAGACCCGATCCCCTTCCGATTAGTCGATTATTTGATTATTAAGTTTTATCGGTAATCAGATCTGTTAGAGCAGAGTGGGTTGGCCGACGTTTTTGAGTAGTTCAATGGCAGAATCAGGTCTGGCTGTCTCCTAGAGATTTGTAGAGGACATCGTTAGCTTTCGATGAAGTACTAGATCGCGTTATTTGGACCTTTGTAGCAAAAGTTATGAATTTATTAGTGTGACTGTTCTGCAAATCTGTTGGTATTTTGATAGGTTTTAGTAATCTGACTTGAGCGATTAGTTAAAGGGAAAATTAGAGGAGCTCAGTATCACGAAAGTTGTAGACAATTGTCGTAGCTCTCAGGGAAGCCCAGGAACGCAAAAGTTGGACAAACGAGCTGAAAGTTATGGTAGATTTAGTGTTTTGTCCAGAGAACTTGACGTGAAACCGATGCTCATTTAAATAGCTTGGTAGAGGTATTAGGTGGCCGAATCAGGAAAGCCCACCAACTAGGTTTAGTTGGGGAAATTGATAAAATTTCAAGAAAGTCCAAGATCACCTCATTTGCACTCCTGTACTAAAAGATATGAATTTTAGAATACGACTGTCCACAGAGGGGACAGAACAGCATTTAGGAAATTGGAGTTGGGGTCGCGTTGAAAGAACTATTGCAAGTTCGTGTTTGCTTTTGTAGTTTGTTTGATCCATCACTGTCATCTTAGTATGCTTTTAATGAATTTAGGTGGGGGACTGGTCCTGGAGGCAGCACCCTCTTCGCGTCCTTCGTTCTCGCACGGTTGAGGCAAGTACTTTGTTTGTTACTTTGGTTGAGGATGCTTGGTCATGAATGCGTGCTTTGATACATGATAGCGATGCAAGATTGCTGGCATGATGTCTGTATTAAGATTGACAAATGCTCAAAGTATGTTTATGCTCTATTCATGCGCGATGTTATTGTTTTGGTATATTGATGATGAATGGAGATTGTGCATATGCATATTGAGATCATGCTGAGGCTTGCTCACGTGGTGACCAAGTATGCATGTCTTTGAGTTCCCCATCATGTATGTGACGGGCTTGAGGTCCCCACATCTGTGGAGTGTGGGCTTGAGGTCCCTATTACTTGCGGAGTAATGGGCAATTGGTCCCTGCACTTGCGAGCACATGCATGGGTATGCAGCGATGGTTGCATACTTTGCATTACCGGTAAAATGCAAAAAGAGATAAAGAGAAAGGATCCTTGAGCATTGCATATGCATGTGAATGGTTTAATGATGAGCTTCTGGAATTGGATGCTGATGTTATAATTTGTATTGTATATCTTTTATATGTACTTGCTGAGTCTGTGGACTCACTCTAGCTTTTATTGTTGTTTTAGGTACCCAATCCAAGAACAACATACATGGGAGGGAGTAGCTTTATGTTCACACGCACACTACCATGAACCTTCTAAAGTTGATTAAATTTCAGTTCATGCCTTAATAAATGAGCGAGTTGCTTAAAGGATTTATTATGATTATGTTTTCGCGTTGGATTATTTGTAATAATAAAGAGTAGCATATTTGGATATTTGTGGTTATGCTTTAGTCACTTAGTATGACATGAATGCCTACTGATTATGTTGAATGTTGGATTGTTTAGTTTGGATAATTGAATTTATTGGAATCCTTGGTAAAGTTAGCTAAAGAGAGGAGGTTCTTCCAGAATTAGTAAAGTGTCTTGGTTTTATTCTGCTTTGTTGTTAGTTTAGTAGCATTCTAGGCTTGTGTTAGGCTGGGGTGTTACAGCTGGTATCAGAGCGGGTTGTAGGTCCGTGGTACTGAAATTATTAAAAATTTGACACACTAGTGCACAGTAGGATGGGAATGGGCAAAGCATTGCATTTACATTTCCGCTATATCATATTGATGATTACTGATATGAATTGAGTATGATTGCTCATTACTTGATTATATAATTATTATGTGTGGGGATAACCCATGTTGAGAGGTTGAGGACGTGGTTGTGGCTCTGGGCTTTACCAGGTTACACCATCGTCCGTAGAAAGAGAATAGGGAAGGGGTTACCTCGGATGTCTTAGTACATGCATCGATATTGAGTATCTTTATAAAGTTGTTCTCTTCCTTGAGTTCGAATTTGTTCAACTCTTGTCCAGTAGTGGTTGATGAATTTCTTTTGGGTCAGTAATTCATTGCAGTTGATGGGTTCCTTTGAGAAGGGTTGATGTGTTTTCATTGACTTAATTCGTCCTTAAAGCAATTACTGTTTTTCCAACTGTTGATTTATTCTTGCGGCTAGTGGACTTGGTTAGTTGTCAAGATTGACCTTTATATTGGAGTTTTGTCTTTCTAGTCGGGAAACATGACCTATTTGTATGCTTGAAGTTTTTTTTGGATAATGGAAGTTTTCTTTTGCAAGACCTTCAGTATGTGGGAGCTTTGACTCAATGTACCTCTTTTGGGTATTTGGAGTGTTGAAGTTGAAAGGTTCTTTTATGAAATAAAATGCTAAACCCTTTAGCGATGTCTTCTCGTGGTCAAGTGAGAGGTTATAATCGAAGAAATTAGTGGATATGTATGGGTTATCAAGTTGGGTCTGTAATGTGGTACGTAATCGATCTTAACCAAGATCCTTGGAAGTGAAACTGATAAATTTGGTGTTATTGCGGAGTAATTACATGATGAAGTTGTTTAATGGTATGACCATTTATACTGGGAATCCAAGATTTATTAAGAGGTGTAATATATTGATGATTTGGCCTGATCATTAAGATTGTGGAATTCGGTAGATTGATTGGATAGTTCGGAGTAGTATGTCACAATGGATTAGTCTACCTATTAGTGATGGTTATCTTAGGGATGTGGTTGAATGATGCCTTAGAGGATATCAATCTGAAATTTTTCATAAACTGGTTACTTGATAGGCATACATAATTACTAGATTGAAACAGGTATGTCGGATTACATGAATGTTGAGGTAGTATCTTGTGAAACCCTGTTTTACCGGAGAGGATATTATTGAATGTTTAATTATATTTTTCCCTAAACTCTGAGTATAAAGTGGAATGTTGACTTTGTGTTTATAGATGGTTTGTGACTGCAAATAGAAGTAAGACCCTATTTGCATACGTGATAAATACAATTGTCAAATGTTAATGATAGTTGGAGTGGGTGTTGAGCAACACTAATGGTCAAGTGGATGAGTGAATATGTAGTCTCTAGTAGCATGATCTTGTTAAAAGAGATTTGTTTCAACCTCATAGTTTGTGTTTCTTTTGGAGAGGTTTATAATAGAATTTTAATAGGTGACCCGTGGTTGCATGATGGTGAAGTTGTCGGATTATAGTATGCCTATGATGAAAGGGTCTTGGTATAACCTTTAAAGTTGGGTAGTAGATTTCCTCTGAAAAAAAATAAAGTGGTTGTTGTAGTGAGGTTGAAGATTTTGGTATACTCTCAATTGAGGATGAGATGATAAAGTGGTACGTAACAGCTTGGTGAACCTTTGGGGGCTTTATAATGGAAAAGTAGACGATGGCGATTCATGTTAAGAACATATCATTCTTGATGTTAGTAAGATTGTCTGCAAGGGATTGTGACTAGTGAGAATGGTGATGGTTCTTTTAGAAAGAAGGTGATTTGACCGCCACCCGTAATATCGGTTAAATGGTAAGTTTGGAGTTTTGCATTGTGAGCTTTCGGTAGTTCATGCCTATTGTGGTGGCTGAAATTGTTGAGAAAGGCGAGGCGTGAGAATGTTCTAATGGGTTTTTAAATGATTAATGTGAATTTTTTTAAAGGTACTTCTTCTTTGGGTTAGCAAGTGGTGATGTAATCAAAGGAAATTATTTTCTCTATTAGAGAAAAAAAGGGTGTACCATAAGTATTTGAGGTTGAAGTTCAGGATTGAAACCTGCAACTTCTCTAGCATTGCCGCTTAAGTGTTTCTTGAGTCCCAAAAGCAATGTTTTATTGTGATTTATTAATGTTTGAAACTCCCTTCTTGTGGAACATGCGCTCTCAATTGTGGTCTCGTCTTTTGTTTTTTGAGATTAGTTCCATTTGACTATTTCTCTTGGTCTCGTGCTCACTGTGAAGAATAGTGTTTCCTTGTGTGTTAAAACTTGTATTTATTTGCTCTTTCCTATTTAGAAAAGATTAACGGACTTGGGTTGCAAGGTCTTATAGAGTGTAGTGTGGCGATTGATTGGTGGTGATCAAGTGAATGGTCGTAGTGGGAATTAAGGGGGCCAAGCTATTTGAAGATCAGTCAAAAGTGATTTTGTTTTGTCCTATAACCCTTGGAAAGAATTGGATTTAAATGGAATGATTGTCGTTGAAATAAAACAAATTAGTGTTACAACTAGTGGAACCCATAGCGGACTATAATCCAAGAACCGTCACTCATTTTGGAATATTGGGATTATCGAAAGTCTGGAAGCTTGTTCAATGTGTTAGAGTATCGCGACTAGGTAATTTTGCAAGGTTGGGTAGGTGATCTATGACGGTGTAGTTTAATGAGAGTAAGATTAGCGAAGTAATCTAACTGCAATGTCAATAGATGGGATAGTAGGTAGGGTTGAGTTGTCGGCAGGTATACCCTGGCTTTAGTGAATAACCTTCGAGGAGATAGGATTCTTGTAAAAGACAATTTGGTCAAGAAAATATTTAATGTGGATGATACGTATGTTTAGAGTGAGGGAATTTTAGTAAAAGAATCTGAGGATTACTCAATCTTTTATACGAGAAGTTTGTTGTAGGAGTCTTGGAGGTTGAATTTGGGCTTTGTAATTTTTATGCTGGTACCTTGGTTGCCAATGATTATATATAAAAGTAATAGAATAAGAGTGGATTCCGAGTAGTGGGATGATCATTGATAGTATCCTTTGGGGGTAGTAAATGAGGGAGTGTGATGTGAATTTCAAACTGTTGTGTTGGGAATTATTTTAGTCAAAGTATTTCATTCGGTAGAGAAGTTGGCTAGAGTGTAATATTGTGGACTGGAAGAGTCTCCCTACATAAGTGTGGATTGCGTGTTCGGTAGAACATAGCTTTGAGGTTGCCAATTTAAGAGAAATGAGTTAATGTGTTATGCGATGATTTGGGATCCTATGGTTTAAGAGAAAAATAAATTCTTAAAAGAAAGATTGTGGAAAAGGGTGTGATCTTGGATAGTAAGAAATTCTCTTAGTTCTTACTTGAACTATGTGGTTATGACGGATGACAATTACAAATTGAGTTGGTTCTTGTCGGTATGTGTGATTCCTTCTAGTTAAGAAAAAAGGGTTAATATGGTTTTTTTAGTGATTTCGCTTTTGGCTTGAGTGACATTTATTTCTAAACTGCCTACTTGAAAAGTGGAAAAGTTTTCGTGGTAAATCTATTGATTTTGGATTAGGCTCTTCTAAGAGAAGATGGTTTTGAGTTGGATGCATTAGGACTCCTTTGTTTTCAGTTGAGTTTTCGGATAAGTGAGTTGGTAGGCAAGTTCGTTGTGCGTCCTTTGTTAAAAGAGATACTGCTTGCATAAGTAAAGTGATCGACTGAGAGTTGAAACAAGAGTTCCGTGTGTTTGGTGCAAACGGTGTACTTCGGTACCAAAAGGAAGTTTAACCAAAGGTGTGTTGGATAGGTTCCTTAGTCACGGAAATTTGTAGATTGGCTTATCGCTAGGACCGTCTCGATTACTTGCGCGGAGTACGTAATGTCTTGTATATTTCAGTGCTGAGAGAGCACATGAGAGGTTCGGAGCTTGAGGTTTTGTTAGAGCTGTTGGCCATCGAGTAAGACCTTACCTCTGAGTCTCGTGTGTTAAGTGTACCTGTAAAGGTCAAGACTAGTGTTGAGGTGAAAGACGTTGGTATCCGTCAAGGTGATGTGATCCCATAAGTCTAAGAGGGAAGCGACTTGTGAATCGGAGTCTCGCATGCGCGAGCTGTACACGGAGTTATTCACAATAGGTGCGTAATATTGATGGTAAGCTTGTAGCTATGTTATTCCTTGGTGTTAAGTGTGGTTCGAATTTGGGGTCGAATTCTGTTTAAGGGGGGTAGAGTGTAATACCTCAAAAGTAGTAGGAAGGGTTATTGGGAGGGAGTTATCAGTATTAAGAAAATGACCAAATAGAAATAGTTAGTTCAGCTTTGAGAGAGGGGGTTTTTGCTAAAACCTGGCAACCTGGGTCTGGGCCTTGGCCCATTAGACCCAAGAGGTGGCCGGCCATAAGGGTGTTACAAATTTATATCCAATTGTCATATTCAATCTTGATTTGTCATCAGTTCTTCATCGAGCATTGTATCGAGCCCACAAACAATAGTAGAAATAGAAGAACTGGCAGCAAATAGCAGAAATGTCAGCAAATAGCAGAAATGCCAGAAAATTATCAGCCATTAGCAGAAATGATAGAAAGACTTACATCCAAATTCTATCAATGTCAGCAAATAGCAGAAATACCAGAAAATTGTCAGCCATTAGCAGAAATGTCAGCAAATAGCAGAAATGTCATCAAATAGCAGAAATGCCATCAAATAGCATAAATGTCCTCAAATAGCAGAACTGTCAGCGAATAGCAGATACCATAACTCCAGAATATATAACAGCAAAAATCCAGAATATCTAACACTTGATACCAGCAGATAGCATAAATGTATAATAGCTAAAATCCAGAATATATAACAGCTGATACCAGCAGATAACAAAAATGTATAACAACACAAGTGTTCATATAAAAGTGGGCATATAACAGCAGATAGCAGATACCATAACTCCATAATACATAACAGCAAAAAACCAAAATATATAACAGCTGATACCAACAGGTAGCAGAAGTGTTCATATTACTGACCCACAAATAGTTAGTTAGTTAGGATCAATTGGAGGTGTGAGCGGCCAGGTAAAAACTGACCCACATCGCACGTCTAGGCTCACTCATTTGGATAAAAACCAAGCTTAGAGCCCTGACATTCTGGGTAGTAGTGCCCTTCCGACCCCTAAAGGCTACCGAAACTTTTGTAGGAACCCTTGCGAGCACATGGGTGCCACCAATTGTACTAATGCAGTCTTAATACACATGGAAGCAATTTAGGCCAGCTCAAACCTATCTACAAGTTGAGTGTGAGCTGAAGGTTATAAAAGTATTTTTTTACCTTGAAGTAGGGATTGAACCTCCTATTTGTTTGGATTTTAGTGGAGATTTCAATGGAGGGTGGCCGGATCATCTCGTTGCGCAACTCCCCAGTAGCAAAGAGAACCTCATGAAAGTATCGGTAATAGTCTCAACAGATCTCCTAAATATTGGCTACAAAGCCCTAAACCTATGGTTGTGGCCAACAACGAGGAGAAACATGGCCACTTTTTCCACAACATAGGTATTAATGATGTCTCGGAGCAGCTGTCTTGCACGAAACAAATTACAGAGATGGAAAAAGGGGGCCCTCCTCATCCTAAGCTGCTCCAAACAATATGTGTCATCTGAATTGTAGATCCATTGTAGGTTCGATTGTAACACCCCAACTCTCAAAGAGCCTGAAATGCTACTGGAATTATACTATTCTAGCACAAACTACCAATTTTTTTTTTGCAGAATCTTCTTTGTTTAAACAGCTATACTGAGAGTCCAACAATAAAACATGACCTTTAACAATATTTCTCATAATCAAGTCTACTCATTCATGCATGATAATCAAATGAACATACCAAGACTGGCAACCTCATTATTACAAATAATCAGATACTCAAAGCAAAACCATATATGGTGATAACCAAACAGTTTATTTATTTCTAAATTGGTGCTAAGTGGCAAACGCCTTAAGAGTGTGAGGTAGTGAGTGCAACAACTTCTATTCCCTCCCATGCATGTCGTTCCGCCTCGTACCTAAAACACATTAAAGCAAGGGTGAGCCTAAAGACTCAGCAAGTATCAACAATGCCATAAACAAGAACACAAACATAGCATCGATGATCCTCAATAACATCACACTAAACATAGCCATTTAACTCATGATATGCAACCAATGCAATGCTCCTTTGAACTTTATCTCTTTCGCATTTTACTGGTAATGCGGGTATACAACCGCCAGATATACCCTTGCTTGTGCCCTCGCACAGGGACCAATAGCCTATACACCACATGTATAGGGACCTTTGCCCATCATCTTAATGATGGGGACCTCTTTGTTCATTAGCCCACATTCCACGAATGTGGGACCTCAAGCCCGTCATCTACATGACGGGACTCAATCAGATGTGCTTGGTCACCACGTGACCAAGGCACTGATGCTCTCAACATGCATATGCACCATGATAACATTTTCATATGCAGAATACAACATATTCTCATTTGCACTAAGCAATAACAACATGCGGAAGAACCTTTAACCATAACTAGCGATCATCAAAATAAACAAGAACTCATCTCATAAACAGGCATGCATGGCTATACGATCAAGATACACCACAATCATATCATGCAAGCATACATATATTATAGCCCGAATACTTGCCTCAACCGTGACGAGAACGGTGGACGCGACGAGGTGCTGCCCTGGGACCACGCTCCCACCTGAATTTTAAGATAACCCAATCTAAGACCAACTTACTAAACCAAGAGCATAAGAACAACACAAATGAACTTGCTAAACCCCCAAGTGTTTCCCAACTTCCAATTTCTAGCGATCGATTTGGCGCACACTGTAGACAGTCAACTTCTAAAATACATAACTTTCTGCTCAGGAATCCAAATAAGATTATCTTAGACTTTCTGAAAAGGATAATTAAATTACCTAAATAAACCTAGTTGGGGAGTCCTTTTGATTCTTCCATTTACTTCCCCTACCAAACCAATCTACAGAACATCAGAATTCACGTCGGGTTCTCTGGACAGTGCACTAAAACTACCATAACTTTTGCTACGAAAGTCCGAATCTTGTGTTATTTATCTCTCTGAAAAGGTATAGAAATTACCCACATTTTTCGTTATATTGAGATCCTCTGATTTCGTCTTTAACTAATACATTTATCCAGTTTTATTCAGACTGTCCAGATGCTGACAGATCAGCAGGACAGCAATACTAAAAAATTCATAACTTTCAGACCGTTAATCGGATTTGGGTGTTCTTGGTGGCCACTGAAAGCTAAGAACATTATCTACATAACTCTAGGAGATCAAAACTCCTAATTCGGCCTTTAAAATCACGAAACAGATCACGCAACATTCTGGACAGAATTAACTTTCTACTCGCAGCAATACGATCTAATCAGATTTGAACCAAAACACATCTACCGCTAATCAAACGATGAGGATCGGCATTCGTTACCCTTGCAGCAACCAGGAAGTAGGCGGGAGAACCTTGGAGAAGATGATCTTCCTCCTCCTCCCCTCCTTTGCCCGAAGCAATCTGCTGTCCTCCTCGAATCTTCGCGAAAACCGGTAGCGGGGAAGCTTCGTAGGCGAGATGGGGAGGCACCACAGCGGGGAGCAGCCACCAGGGAGGAAGGGGCGGCTCCAAGGAGGCAGGGATGTGAGGGGGAGAGAGAGGGAAGGGGAGAGGAGGCGGCCACAAAGGGGAGGGGTGGGAGATGGGGCGGCTAGGGTTTGGGGGAGGGTGGCGCCTCCCCTATGGCCGGCCAGCCCCACATGGGCCTAGGACCAAGCCCAAGTTGCCCACTAAACGCGGAAAACCCCCTCTCATTTCCTGTTTTGGTGATTTTCTAAAAGAACCCTTCTCCGATTCAATTACTCTCTCCGATTTATTTAATTTCTCCGACTAATCCTTTCAAATATATTTTAGGTATTACATTCTACCTCTTAAACAGAATTCGACCCGAATTCTACCTGTCATCTACTAGCAAAACAACAACAACCCCAACTGAAAATCAAAAGCAACTGAAAATCAATAACCAACAAGATGTACCCGACGTGAGCAACTTTGGTTCAAGTTCGATCAAGCGAGACTACCTCCCAAGTCTCTTCTCGCTCAGACCGACGTGAACAAAACACCATAACGTATACCCATGTATATACCTCAACACTCTCTCTGACCTCTCCAGCACATGTATCGGATGAGACTCGAAGGTGAGATCTTGCTCGGCGGTCGACGGCGTTAACGAAATGTGAGGACCCCAGTTTATTAGGTTTGTAATGCTTAACCAACCACCTGGTCCTAGCATCACAAATCAAATAAATCGATCTCGAGATATGTATACTTCCGAAAGCAAAGATACACACCCGGTACAAAATTAGACATCAACTCCATTCAAAACATAGAGTCCAAACATTACACTACAAACGGAAGATAAACAAATAGTAACAATATTACAGATATAGGCCGATGTGCCACAAGATACACAAATAACAACAAAAAGACAAATGAAGCAAAAGTGCCATAAGATGGCTATAAACAAAGCCAATCAGTGTGCCTTCAACCCACAAGGCATCCGACAGGACCGCCAAGCCTAGTCGTCACCCACGAGCGACAAAGACAACTCACGTATGAGGCCCCGAGGCTCACCTTCTTCCTCTGCAACAAAAACATTAAGCAAAGCACACGAGTACAAAGATTGTCTTTGTACCCGCAAGACAGCGTGTGAACTAACAAACCTGTTCATAGACTACATGCAGGCTTATTTGGTGGAGGTCATATGTTTCATTTGCATAAAGCCAATTTTCATTTGCAATAAGGTAATACAGTTTAAAGGCAAGTTTGCAATTCATTTTAAGATTGAAATAACAGATGAGGATAATAATAACAAAAGCGAAAGATAAACAACCTAGAAGTGACTATCCCAATAGTCACCACAACAATAGCACGAATCCCAGATCCGTACCACCCATCAAGTTTTAATTTAAATGTTGTAGTCTAACTCTCGATAAGCTTACCCAAGCGTGTCCATCACCTAGGACGAGGCTATTCGAATAGTTTTTAACCTGCAGGTGTACCACTGCACCCACACCTCGCATCGCCTTTAAGCCAAAGCACACTTCCAAGGTATGCAAGCCTGACTAAGTCCTACGAGGCTATTTCCAATATTGTGTATCAACCCGAGCCGCTCGTATGGGTAGAAACACCATACACTTACATGGTAAAGCCGAAAAGACAACTACCCACTCGGGATAAAGCTTTTGGACAACTACCATGCTCCCACCTCCGTCCCTCCCGCGACCTCCTGCGACCCGGGACCGATACACGCCAAAGTACTAGGTCAAGAGAGGTCCCATACCCTCTAGTGTGGTTAGCACGCCGAAATGCCTGGATAACAAAAACTCACAAGATGTTCGGTCCTTAATTGACCCGGGCACCTTTCCAGTCACACCCAAAAGATCACACCAATCTTACCATTGTGCCGCGTCTAAATCATTTTTGTTTTTGGTTTTAGTTTTGCAAGTAAGCATAGCAAAATGCTGAAACATAAAGTTGTAGTAAAGTTTGTGTGATCAAGGTTACCGACTAAAGTCGATAACCGCCCAGTTCTACCGATAGCTAAGCATGTCTAAGCAAGTTGACCGGATCTACTAAGTGACAAGAGATCATCCAATGATCTCTAATCACAGAAATAACCTAGGCTCGGTAGTAGAGATCAATATTTTGTCTACAGGATATGCAACTCTGGATTTAACTAATCAATTTAACACAATTTAAGCAATGCATACATACAAATTGAAACAAAATATTAATCTTTAAAATAAGGATTAAACATGATCAAATCGCTTGCACGGATCTTTGTTGCTCAATATGTTTGGAGGATCGTCCTCGGGGTTGCCGCAAATATCGAAGCCTAACGATCGAACATAACAAACAAATAAGGACGAATAACACCGACAAAACTCAAACATACAACAACACAAAACAAGCCAAAACTCATACAGCAACCTAAGCATGAAATAACAAAATTTTAAAAACAGGAACAAATCATTTTAAGTTATTAGCCATTTCCTATGAATTTTCTAAGCTAAAAACACAACAAGACACTAGTTAATTACTTAACAAATTTTCATGAACAGAAACAGTGTATATAACCTATCCTAATAATTAGTACATTAAAAATGACAAATTACAAAATTGGTTTCACTAGATTTGGACAAATATTGAAAGAGATATGCATTTTCTAATCTAGAAGATACATAAAACATCATTTTATTAATTAACAGATTTTTGCTACAGGGACATGGATGAAACTAATTTTAGTAAATAATACATTTGAAATGAAAATAAACAGCACTGGATTCATGCAATTTGGATAAAAATTGAATTAGTTATGCATTTTCTAAGTTTAAATGAATTAACAAGGCAATGAAAACATATTACGAAATACTAAAGCATTAAATCCTTTTTCTACCCACAGCTATCTAGCCCGAGACAACGACAGCGGGGGCGCGAAAATCTCGACGTAACAGCCCACCCGCACGAAAGTGGCGTCGGCGTATTCTAAGAATACGTCTTGCTACCAAAGTGCAAACCTAACATACCCACACGAGAATCGCTCCCAACAGAAAGCGATTAACAAAACTACACAATCCCTAAGCGACATTGCGGCCCACATGACAACTCGGAGGGAAATATAGCGAGCTGGATTAAAGGTTCTTTAAACGGGATTAGCCAACAGGCCCACAAGGCAGAGACTCAAGGTAGACATGATTAGAGTCGAACAAATCATCACCGCGGTTCACCGCGAAGCACGCGCACGCATGGCGCCGCGCGAAACGAACTAGCAAACCAGAGGTTTACGGGCGAAGAGTGGTACCGCCGGGTTCGCAAGAACCTAGCGAACTCGATGACGGTGGCGCGGAGCCCGATGGTCGACGGAGATGAGTTCACGACGACCGGAGGCGGAGAAGAAAGCACGGTCCCGCGGAGAAGGCGTCACGGGCTTCTAGAAGACTCGGAAGGTGTGCTTAAGCCGCCTCAACACCGTGAGCAAGAAGCACACGATAATGCCGACGAAGAAAGCCGAGGTGACCGGAATTTCCACGCGGCGGAAACCGAGCTTGGAGAAGAATTGGTCGCACGCCCGCAACGATGCACAAAGGCGAAACAAGCCCACCGTTAGACTCGATTGCATCAATGCGATCCTAAGGGACTAAGTGTCGGCTAGAAACTCACGAGCACTAGCAAGCTCGCGGGGCCGCCGCAAGCCGAGGCGGAGGCAGCGAAGGTGCCCTCGGCGATATCTTCGGGCCGAGGGTCTGGATGGGCAAAATGGGCGGCGAAGAGAGTAGATCACGATGGCGTGGTTGCGGAATCAAGGGCGGCGCTAACACGGCGGCGTTGCTCGGGTTCTTCTCCCGGCGGAAAGGAAATTTGGGCGGAGAAAACACGAGAATGGGCGAAGGGTAGTGGATGGGCTCGATGGGTAGATGAGATCCCGGCGATGCTTCACGGTGACCACGAGGACAAAAGGTGGCGGCGACGAGGACGTGGCAAGCATGCGCGCGCGCCGTGAGCTCGGTGAGGTGCGGAGAAGACGAGTCGGCGACAGGTGGGACCCACATGTCGGCCAGCGAGAGCTAAAGCGGTGCGAGCGGAGGTTCTACTCGATCGGAAAGATCTTGACCGTTGGATCCGAGATGGGACGGTCGAGATTGATGTATGCATTCGGACCAGTCGGTTGCGACGCGGCGTGGATCGTTCGATTTGCATCGGACGGTCACGATCGATTGGACTCGCGCGGTGCGTTTAGTTGACGCGACCGAGTCAAGTGGTACAGTCGGACTCGAGCACGAGTTGGGTTCGGGCCCGAGGAACAGATTTTTAGAATTTGATTTAAAAGACAGAGAAGGTTTTGGGAATTTTAGAGGTAGCTCCTGAGCTCCAAAAATTTCAGAAATTTTTATGGTAGCTACTAGGGACAGAGGACAACCTTGTATAATTTTTCCAGAACTTTTATGCACTGCATTGTTCTAGAAAATTCACAAGCTGCTGTACAGGGAGTTTGACCAGATTTCAAACAGAGTTGACTTGGCCATTTGAAATAGCAAACAGAATCTAAAAATTGTGAAATAATTCAGGAGGTAGATAGGATGATCAAGATGCTAGGAAAAAATAGTTTCAGAGGATGATCACAAGTTTGAAGGCTAGAATCGATAATCAACAATTTCCAATCACAAGAATTAAATTCTACAAATTGGAAATTGCTAGGAAAATTGTAGAAACTTTCAAATGATTTGAAGATACAACAAAAGTTTTATTTCTCCTCAAAATTTTACATTTGAAATACAAACCCTAAGTTAGGGCTGTTACACGAAACCTCAAACTCTGGATCTCCTAGGTACTCACTCACACCAGAACATACAAGACGTTACATACTCGCGCGCGGACTCGGGACAAATCTGGCGACACGCCAACCAGCGAAAACAACCCAATGTACCTTGGGGCAACCCCACCCGATGGTGCTTGAACTACGCAACAAGCTCATAAAACACCGAACTCTTATTCCACATTAATCGGACTTTTCACCCAAAGAAAGATCGCCTCCTTTAACGAGGGACACGCAACAGAACTCGCTTTAAACACACTCTTACACCGACATAGCCCAACTGAAAATGAAGGACTATCATCGCAACCAAGCGTTACCAACTCGGTACTAAAAAGAGTCAAGTTCAAAATCGAAGATTTATCAAGAAAATCTTCCCACCTTCAAATTAGAAAATTTGCAAATAAGCACCACATCCGCCAAAGGAGAAATCACTCGAATAATCAAATCCAACATTTCTTTTATTCCATCTGAACTGGAAAGAATCACACACGCCAATGTAAATGCCGAGCTCAACTTACGAAAGACAATGGTCAACAGCACAGAACTCAAACGAGAATCAGGAAATCGATTCACTTCTTGAGGAAGCATCAATTTATCAGTTTCTCTTTTAGGTCCAAAATTTCCCTCAAACTATGGAATCCCAATCATCGCACAACCCACTAACTCGTTACTCTTAACTTGGCGATCTCAACGCCATACCCAAATCGAAACACCTTGTCTACACCTTTGAATAGGGACTCTAATGATCTCACCAAAACATTCTCTAACCAATTTCCTTTACTGACAGAATTCATTTGACAGATGGCACTCAGAAAGTATCCCCAAATTAGATCTCTCACACGATCATATCACCTCAACCCTTTTTTTGAGGACAAACATCTCAGATTTCACATCACACAATCTCATGTACTACATCAGAAGGGTGTTATCAACGATCATCTCACTATTCGTAATCCACCCTTATTCTACTTCCTCTACACAAAATCGTTGGGCGACTCAAAGTTCTAGCATAACAATGCAAAGTCCACATTTAACCTCCAAGACTCTTGCAACTAACTTCTCATATAAAAGATAGGGAAATCCTCAGATTAAATCCCTAAAATCCATAATTCCAGCATTCTCACTCATTAACATCATCATGAAAATATTTTCTTGACCAGTTTACCTTTACAAAGATTATAACTCTCAGAAGGTTACTCGTTTAAAGCCAAATCACTCTTGATATTACTCAACATTTTCTATTATCCCAATAATTGACATGACGATTCGTTTACTTTGTAATCCCACTCTCATTAAACCACATCATCACGAATAACCATTCACAACCTCGCAATACTACCAAATTGCGATACTCTATAAAATTGATCAAGATTTCCATACTTTCGGTAATTCTAATGTTTCACCCGAAGTGAACAAAAGATCTTGGATCACAATCACTATAGGTTCTACTAGCTGCAACAATGCAATCAGTTTAACCTCATAAGACAAACTTTCACTGAGATAGACTTCTCTCAAAGAACTATATTACGAAATTATTTCATCCTCCAATGCTCATCGAATAACTTACAACCCAAAGTTTCACAACTACAATTATTAAACACCTCAAAAGACTCAGGTGAAACAAATAGGTTGATTATTTCTCAGAAGAAAGAGCGAACGGAATCATTTTTTTTATCAACTTGGAAAACATGTGCCACCCGCAGTGAACAGAAGACCAAGGAAAACTGTCACTTAGGCCAAGTACTCGAAAAACATAAGGGAAAGTCAACAGTCAAGGGCTCAAGCCCTACTGAAAGCGAATACCAAACCACCAAAGAGAAGAAGGTAATGCCCTTTGAAAATTGATAAACTTTTATGGAACAACTGCATAAGGTTTAAGCACACTCAAAAAAAAACTGCAAGATGCGAAACGTAACTTAGATCTCAAATACTTATACTTCACTCCTTCCTTTAACAAGAAGGTTATTTTCTGTGATCACTACATCACTTTGCCAGCTTAAACAAGATAAGCTCTTAAGACCAAATCTTAGGAACCAACTTAAGAACCAATAAAATCTTTCAACATGTCACTTTGCTCAAAGCAACTCAATCACCACATAACTCAAGCGATCCAAATGATCACCATCGCAAAACACGAAACAGTTCTACAGAATCCAAGTTACGAAAGACGATCAAATTACTTTATTTCTAAAAGAATCATCACCACACACACAAGTCACAATCTCTTGCAGATAATCTTACTAACATCTAGAATAATATACTCTGAACACGAATATTTATCATCAACTACTCCATTAGAAAGCTCCCAAAGTTTCACCAAATTGTTCCATACTACCTTTTCATCCCATCTTCAAAATGAGAGTATACTAAAACCATACAACATCACTACATCAACCTCTTAAGTTTAGAAGGGGTCTACTACCCAATTGAAAAGCTCCTACCAAAACCATTTCAGCAAGGACACAATTTCATCCGATTATTTCACATTCATGTGGGCATAAGCCACCTATTATATCATATCAGTTCAACTTTTAGCGATGCTCCTCATCAAACTTCAACACACATGATTATCGACAACCATTGTTGTTATCAAGCGCCGTTATGAAATCTAGTTGCTACCTACTTTCCTTCCCAAATCACTTGGATGTTAACAAACACATATACAACTGTTCCTCCTCACATTTGGATTTCGGCAAAAATACACTAAAACTTCAAAAAAAATCGAAATCTTCTATCGATCAAAAGTCTCAACAACGTTACAACCAAATTCATCGCGTCAATCTATACAGATGAACTACATAGAACTCCTCCTCTAAATTCTAGATCCACCGATATTCAATCCATTCAACCGAGTGTATGCAATTCCAATAACTAATCATACTAGGGAATATGTAAATCTAGCATTTCTTCTAGTTTCCCTTTCCACACATTTAAATTAATCTATGGGAACCAAAGACCCAACAAGTTTAGCAACCTAAACGATTCTAATGGCCGGACTAATTCATCAATATTTCATACTTCTTAATATCTCTTTCGACTCCAAATAGGTACGGATATACTCTCAGCCACTACTCATATATACAGTTCATCAAGAACTAGAAAAAGACAACATCAACTTAATCAATTTCACTTCCAAGGTTACTAATTAATATTAATTATGCACCATACCAATGACTCAACTTGATACCCATACGATATCACGTTATTTGATTACAATCTCTGATTTAACCAAGATGGAATGTCGCTAATGGGTTTAACATCTTCTTTCATAAAAGAGAACCAATAATCTTCATCACTCAAAATACACAAAAGAATACATTAAACTTCAACACTCGGAATAATCCAAAAGGAATACATAGAACCAAAGCTTTCTCATGATAACAAACTTGCAATGAAACTCTCATTACCCAAACTATCAAGCGAATAAATGAGTCATTCTTTGCCAAAGAGAAAGAAGGAACAACCATGGAAATATCCATAATGCCATTTGACGAGGATCACAAGTAGCAAAAACAACTCAACGATCGGAGAACAATAATTGCTTGAGAGAACCATTAGAGACCAATGAAACACAACCACTACCATGACCCACGAACCCAGGAGAAAATCATCATCCGCCACAAAACAAGAATTTGCCAAGATTTGAGGTCAAGAAGGAAAACAACTTTCTAAAGCAACTCACGCTCAACTCCACGCAACTATGGTATTCGGGTAACTACTTTATTCGTCTACCACGAGCGGTGGTATAACGACAAAGTCCAAGGTCACAACCACGGTCTCCACTTCTTAACAACCATTATCGACACGCATAAACATTATAATCACATATGATTATACATGATCATCTCATGGTAATCATAGAATAGATTCATAGATATAGAATATCATAATATATCATTTCATAGATTAACAACAAGAAAGACAGAGACAATTCAATAATTGCTCAACGAATGAAACATAACAACAGATAATGCGGAAGCAATGTAATTCCCAATCCCCACCTATTGTGCATAGTGTGTCAATTTAATATTTTCCTATTAACCACGGACCTAAAGCCCGCTCTGATACCAACTGTAACACCCCAACTCTCAAAGAGCCTGGAATGCTACTGGAATTATACTATTCTAGCACAAACTACCAATTTTTTTTTTTACAGAATCTTCTTTGTTTAAACAGCTATACTGAGAGTTCAACAATAAAACATGACCTTTAACAATATTTCTCATAATCAAGTCTACTCATTCATGCATGATAATCAAATGAACATACCAAGGTAGCAACCTCATTATTACAAATAATCAGTACTCAAAGCAAAACCATATATGGTGATAACCAAACAGTTTATTTATTTCTAAATTGGTGCTAAGTGGCAAACGCCTTAAGAGTGTGAGGTAGTGAGTGCAACAACTTCTATTCCCTCCCATGCATGTCGTTCCTGACTCTGGTACCTAAAACACATTAAAGCAAGGGTGAGCCTAAAGACTCAGCAAGTATCAACAAGGCCATAAACAAGAACACAAACATAGCATCGATGATCCTCAATAACATCACACTAAACATAGCCATTTAACTCATGATATGCAACCAATGCAATGCTCCTTTGAACTTTATCTCTTTTCGCATTTTACCGATAATGCGGGGTATACAACCGTCCCTGTATACCCTTGCTTGTGCCCTCTGGCACAGGGACCAATAGCCTATACACCACATGTATAGGGACCTTTGCCCATCATCTTAATGATGGGGACATCTTTGTTCATTAGCCCACATTCCACGAATGTAGGGACCTCAAGCCCGTCATCTACATGGCGGGGACCTCAATCGTATGTGCTTGGTCACCACGTGACCAAGGCACCTGTATGCTCTCAACATGCATATGCACCATGATAACATTTTCATATGTAGGAATACAACATATTCTCATTGCACGGAAGCAATAACAACATGCGGAAGAACCTTTAACCATAACTAGCAGATCATCAAAATAAGCGATAACTCATCTCATAAACAGGCATGCATGGCTATCGATCAAGATACACCACAATCATATCATGCAAGCATACATATATTATAGCCCGAATACTTGCCTCAATCGTGCGAGAACGGTGGACGCGACGACAGTGCTGCCCTGGCACCACGCTCCCACCTGAATTTTAAGATAACCCAATCTAAGACCAACTTACTGAACCAAGAGCATAAGAACAACACAAATGAACTTGCTAAACCCCCCAAGTGTTTCCCAACTTCCAATTTCTAGCGATCGATTTGGCGCACACTTTAGACAGTCAACTTCTAAAATACATAACTTTCTGCTCAGGAATGCAAATAAGATGATCTTAGACTTTATGAAAAGGTAATTAAATTACCTAAATAAACCTAGTTGGGGAGCCCTTTTGATTCTTCCATTTACTTCCCCTACCAAACCAATCTACAGAACATCAGAATTCACGTCGGGTTCTCTGGACAGTGCACTAAAAATAGCATAACTTTTGCTACGAACGTCCGAATCTTGTGTTCTTTATCTCTCTGAAAAGGTATAGAAATTACCCACATTTTGCGTTATATTGAGATCCTCTGATTTCGTCTTTAACTAATACATTTATCCAGTTTTCTTCAGACTGTCTAGATGCTGACAGATCAGCAGGACAGCGATACTAAAAAATTCATAACTTTCAGACCGTTAATCGGATTTGGGTGTTCTTGGTGGACACTGAAATCTAAGAACATTATCTACATAACTAAAGGAGATCAAAACTCCTAATTCGGCCTTTAAAGTCACGAAACAGATCACGCAACATTCTGGACAAAAGTAACTTTCTACTCGCAGCAATACGATCTAATCAGATTTGAACCAAAACACATCTACCACTAATCAAACGATGAGGATCGGCATTCGTTACCCTTGCAGCAACCAGGAAGTAGGCGGGAGAACCTTGGAGAAGATGATCTTCCTCCTCCTCCCCTCCTTTGCCCGAAGCAATCTGCTGTCCTCCTCGAATCTTCGCGAAAACCGGTAGCGGGGAAGCTTCGTAGGCGAGATGGGGAGGCACCACAGCGGGGAGCAGCCACCGGGAGGAAGGCGGCTCAAGGAGGCAGGGCGTGAGGGGAGAGAGAGGGAAGGGAGAGGAGGCGGCCACAAAGGGGAGGGTGGGAGATGGGCGGCTAGGGTTTGGGGAGGGTGGCGCCTCCCCTATGGCGGCCAGCCCCACATGGGCCTAGGACCAAGCCCAAGTTGCCCACTAAACGCGGAAAACCCCTCTCATTTCTGTTTTGGTGATTTTCTAAAAGAACCATTCTCCGATTCAATTACTCTCTCCGATTTATTTAATTTCTCCGACTAATCCTTAGAATATATTTTAGGGTATTACATCGATTGCCGAGCAATGTCCCTTTCTATTATAGGACCATAGGTGATCACAACATTAGCTCTTCTTATTATGGCAAGCATGTAAGCACACAGGGCAGCAACTAGACCAGCACCCCTCACAATTAGGAGTTGTCATTTACGTGCCAAGTCATCCATCTACGAACCAAATACATAACCAATATATCAGTACTCCATGATGGTGCTGTCACAATGTCGTTGCAATCACAATTGCATGTAGCAAGAATACATGCATCTATGCCACGGCTGCCACATCCTAAGGACATTCCTCCAGTGGCATACCTTCATCGACCAAGGAAGCAATGCTTAGAAAAATATTGACGCTTCATATTAAACAATGCTATTGCAGTCACAGTTGCATGCAACAAGATCACATGTATGCCACGGCTGCCACATCCTAACGATGCCCCTGTAGTGGCATACCATCATTGACGATCAAGGATGCAATGCTCAGAAAGTACAAATCAAGTATGCAGATTGCCAAGAATGACTAACAAGGGTACAGATCAACTAAAGAAAGTATCAACTAAAGAAAGTGCAGATCAAGTATGCAGATTACCAAGAATGACTAACAAGGGTACAGATTAACTAAACAAAGTATCAACTAAAGAAAGTGCAGATCACATATGCAGATTACTAAGAATGACTAACAAGGGTACAAATCAACTAAACAAAGTTTCAACTAAAGAAAGTACGGATCAAGTATGCAGATTACCAGAATGACTAACAACGGTAGAATGACTAACATGGGTGCAGATCAACTAAACAAAGTATCAACTATAAAGAAAGTATAGATCAAGTATGCAAATTACCATGAATGACTAACAAGGATAGAATCAACTAAACAAAGTACAGATCTAGGCATTCAAGCATGCAAATATTTGTTTTCGTTATCATTTCAACAAATCATCATGCAAGAACTGAAATCAGAGTGCGGATCTAAGCCAACATAGAAAAAACAACGACTATGCCTCAAATCTGGAACTAACAAGGGTGGATTCAACTAAAACAAAGACTCTGCCTCACATCCGGAACTAACAAGGGTGAAATCAACTAAAAATAATAATAGATCAAGTCACTCCAGCATGCAAGAAGTATAGACTAGGCAGTTCAAGGTCCAATACACAAGATTCCATACCCAACGAATAGATCAAACAAATAGAAACCTCTTACCTCCAGAGGAAGAAAGTCACAGTACCAGCAAAAAATGAAACAAAGTGCGCAACATGGGAGAGGGGGAGGAATAGGAGGAGAGGGGGCACTGGGGCCTGGTAGCGGTGGGTACCCCGCTAGAGCACCGTCCGCCGGTCTTACCTCCGGAGGTGAGAGCAGTGAGAGCAGCTAGGAGGAGTGCGGCCTTGCGCCTGAGCCCGAAGAGGACGCGAGACCAACTGGAGGTGGCTGGAGGTAACCTTAGCGCTCGGCAGTTGAGGAGTCTGCATGCGCTTATGCAGTAGAGGGGAGGCAACCTGCGTCACGCGAGCCTAGCTCCTGAGCGAAGCTCACAAGTGGCGTTGCATCGGGCGAGCTTAGGGCCGCCTTTTGCATCTTGCGTGTCTAGCGAGCGGCGATGCGACCAACCAAACACTCTATAACATGCATCCACAGATGCGAGCCAACCTAAAGCAGGGAACCAAATACACCATAAGTTCCCATTCATGATGACATTTTAATTGGTTTGATTTGAGATGTGCACATATTTTCTCAGAAAAATAGTTTATTTGCAAATTTAAAAAAAATCTCAAAAAGTTTTATGGATGCAGAACATGTTCACTCACAAAGCGTATGAGAAAAGGGCAAGGTTAACAAAACAATAGTTAGTGCAAACCAGATTTGAAGAGCGGAGTGCAAGCGAGTCGTAACTTGGTCATCACCCATGGGCGGAGGCCCTGAAACTAACCAAAAATTTCAAAAGTTTGTGAGTTTTGAAGTTTTTGAGCCATTTAGAAAACCTACCCAATTCGGAAATTTCCAAGCCCTTCCTGGTTTCCTCTTTTGGCCTACCCGTTTCCTATGTTGAAAATGGCCTTTTCAAAGCCACCAACCTCCTGTGTGTCTTGCCCCGTGTCACGCCGACCTTCGCCCCATCGCCACTCGCCGATGTCGCCACCTCTCGTGCCATGTCGGGACCCAAAATTTTGATTATGGAACCCTCTGTATATCTTGCACTAGTCGGGATCATGCTAGTGCACACAGGATTAACATAGGTAAATATCGATCCACTGGCGATAAATAAAGTAAACGATTAGTTTGAATAACAAATAAGGGTTTTGACCTTATGGTCGAGTTTACACTTATTAAGCCACGCAGGGCTAACAGAGAAAAAAACAGCAGCGGAACAGAAATAACTCCAGCGTAGATCCCATCAATTCACCATAGGCAACCGACTGGGATCCAGACCTTAACGATCAGCAACCTTCGGTGAACTCCTCCTCGAAAGCAGGCGTAGACTCCTCTTCTGTAGGTTTGGGCGCAAGTTTTACAACAAGCGTGAGTACACAACCATACTCGTAAATCATACCACATAATGCAATTTATAGATGCAGGCTTATTCCAAAGGAAATGACTTCTGTGGTTATTTTGTAGAAATGCAATATTTGCAATTGAATATGAATAATAGATTGAAAGCATAATTCAAAACAAATAGACAATAATAATTTAACACTTGTTTCCACAAAGACACAAAGCTAAACAGTTTATTTCACATAACCATATGCTTGAGGTCACATAGCTCCCATCCCAACATTTTATGAAAACTACCCCTCGTGTGAAATCCCCGAGCATGTCCATGACCGCGGACGCGGCTATTCGAATAGATTGATTTAATACTCTGCAGAGGTTGTACACTTTACCCACAAGATACAACTAGTGCAGCAAGCACTAATCATAACAAAACGGTTCAGAAACTTCATCTCAACATTGACACTCCCGATGTGCTTACAAACCGCTATGCCAACCCAAACGAAGCGCTTTGGCATAACACACACCGCTGGATAGGGACATGGCGAACCGCCCCGTGATGCGACTACCTTGTAGTACACACCTCCACCCATAGTCTAACCTACCACCGAGTAATCAATGCCAGAATCCATAACCTACTAAGTTAGGCCGTCCCATACCGGGCATGTGGTCGTGCTGATGAGCTCGGTTCAATGGCGCACAAAGTTAAGTCCTTAATTGACCAAGGTAAGACTTCCATATTCTAACTAAATCACAAAGATTATCATTCTCATCACAAAGTCCACCATATCACACAGTTTCCACCACTTGCCCCAGTCCAAATCCTTTATCACCCAGTTGGTTTTAGTGCAACACATGCCATCACGAAGTAATAACACATAGCACACAGGTTTACACAAAGTTCCATAATCACTTAGTCACATTTGATAATTGCAACTTACATGAGATGTGAGACTCGTAGCATGGCTAAGCAATTGTACTCGCATCTAACCAACCCACGTTGGTGCTATAATATTACCAACTAGTAACCAATCTAGGGTGACAAGGAATTATGACATACAAGGCCAAGGTGTGATAACAATTTGGATAATAACTATGCCCAAAGCATTTAAATAAATAATTAAAGTAGAATGCAATACCTTAACACAGAGTAATTTGAAAACTGGGTTCAAGATGATCTTGCCTTGGAAATGGTCTATGTATTGGTCTTGATCTTGGGATGCTCCTTCTTCAATGAAATTCCCCGACAAATCGACGTCTACTCGCAAACGAAACAAATAAACAAAACAAATAAATAACAGAGGCAAAACAAGCTCCAAAAATTAAATAAAAATTTTTATATAAATAGATCTTGAATTTAGATAAATTTAGGAATTTGAATGGGCTCAATCGGAGTTAGGATGCAAAAGTTACGAGATTTGGAAGTTTTAAATCTAAAAGAAACCCTAATTTGGATTTTCCAGAATTTCTGAATTATTTCTCTGAAGAAAAATCGGATTATTGCGCAATGCTGACGTCAGCAAGGAGTTTCGAAAATAAAAGAAATTAAAAAAAGCGACATGTGGGACCCACATGTCAGTCTCACGGCTCACGGTGGACTAAGTGTACCGAGCCGGTTGGATCTGGAACCGGTGGACCATGCCACGTACGCGCTGACGAGGCAGCCACGCACGCGACACGCAAGTGCAGGGCTGAGCTGGGCATGACGTGGACGCCCACGTGGCTGGACGGGGACTAGCGGCGCTCTGGACCGCCCGACAACGGCGAACGGCAGCGATTCACCGGCGGTGAGTGGTACTGGGAGGTAGAGGGTGCGACGGCGATCTTGCTGAGGTGCTCACCGGTGCTCGGGGTGGCGAAAGTGGCGGCGGCGATGGCGGTGGAGGGCCGGGCTCGGCGGCGGTCTTTGGAGAGGTCCTCGGCGTGGCGATGGTGGTTGGGGATGCGGACGACGCGGCGATCCGGGATGGCCTCCATCGATGACGAGGTGGTGCGAGCAGCGGCGGTGGCGAAGAAGTCCGCCGGCCGAGATGAAGACGGCGGCGCCTAGGGCTTTAGCGGCGTGTGCTCGCGGCTAGGGTTTCGAGCGGCGAGGCTCGAGTGCGGGATCGAGGTCCTCGGGGCCTTAAATAGTCGGAGGCGAGTCCGCGAAGAACACGCGGCTGGCGGCGATGGAAGGGAGAGTCCGAGTTGGGGGCGATGAACGATAACCAAGGTGGGTCCCACACGTCGGCGGCGGTTGGTGCGGCGCGTGTGAAGCAGCGGCGGCTGAAAGCGGACTCGAGATCGACCGTCCATCTAAGATCGAACGGTCCACAATCAAAGGGACGATTGGAACCTCCGGTTATATCGTGCGCATCCAGCCGTTCATCCTTCATCAAACGGCGGCGGGTGAGCGGGGCATTCGGAGAGAGAGAGAGAGAGAGAGAGAGAGAAAGGGCAGAGAGGCCGACAGGTGGGGTCCACCTGTCAGCGGAGGCGGGCACGCAGTGGCGAGCTGAGGCTGCAGAGAGTTCGGCGTGGCGAAGCAGGGTGGGCGAGGTTAGAATTCGGACCGAAGGAAAATCTGAGATTTTAATAGCTTTTTCTATTTTAGAAAATACCAGAAATTCAAATAAGCAATAGCAAATAGCAAATGAACTCAGGAAAAAATCTAGAAAAATCTAGAAAATATATCTGAGCACATAGAACCCAAATAAAATAGTTTTGGCTATTGTTCATGTTGGGATTATTCACATTAAATGTTTTTGATTGTAAAGTCCAATATTAAGCTTTTGAATTTAAATTCAAATAAATCCAAATGGTGACTTTTTCCCTACTAACTATTAAAAGATTTTTAACTCAGAAAATTGGGATGTTACATGCCACCTCACCGACAACCTCTGTCGCGCCAGCGCCGCTCGCCCTGCATCATCACTAGCGCCACGTCCACGGCCCCCTCGCCACCTGCTCGCCGCTCTGTGCGCGTCGTGTTCGACCTCACCAGCGTGCACCCTCGCGCCAGGGAGATGCCATCGCCACCGCGACGTCGCCGTACTGCCACCTCTCCCATGCACATCACGAAATCCTCCCCGCTGTCCATCTCACCCCACGCGCCCTGCCTCCCGAGAGCCAACACTGCTGCCACCGCCTCTCCTCAGCTATAAAGGCCACCCATCCCGAGCAAAGAGTATTGCCATCACTCACTGAACCTCACCATCACCTTTCTTCCCCTCTAGCTCCGACCACCTCTCCCTTTCCATCCCAACTCCGTCACCAACACCGCCCCTTCACCACAAACCTTTTCCCCACCTCCATTTCCCCTATCCCCGCCGGCACCAACCTCCACCGCCACGCTGCCTATGGCTCACGTGGCTAGCGCGCCTCGGTGTACCCCAAGCCCTACCACCACCACCCCTGAGTTCCCCTTCACTCACTGTTGCTCAAGCCTCGGCCAATTTGGCCGGAGCACCGTCAGACCGCCACCGCCACCGCCACCTTTCCCTGCTTCGGCAGTGCGCCACCACCAATGACTACCCCTTCCCGAACCACCATGGCCCAAGCAAAGCCCAAAAATTGGTTGCTCAGGCCACGGTGGTGCTTGCCGCACCACCCGGGGCAGCCACTCGCCGTCGGAGCCGTCGGAATCGCTGTTGGCTTCATTTCCCCCATCTTGGGTGTTTAGGAGCTTGCACTGGCTTTGAGCCGTCCATAGCTCAAGCTAGAACCTGCTGGGCCTTTAAGGCCTGACCTAGTTGTCCTGTGGCCCAAATAGGTGTTGGGCTTAGCCCAACACTGTGCAAAACACTATTCTAGCCCAGCCCATCACTGTTCATCGAAATGCAATAACCCACAAAACAAAATCCATCACTTTGTTCATCGAGGACCGTTCTTATTCACACAACCCAACCCACTATGGGCGGTATAAAACGACACTATTCATTAGGCACATTACTATTCATCTAAACCCATTTTCAATATAATATGTCCATTTCGATCGTTTTGAGCAGTGAATCTCATTTTCAACCTGTTTAGCCAAATCAAGCACCAAATAAATCCCCACTATTCCACACCACCTTTCTTTTTATTTGTTTTTGAATTTATTTTATTTGCATGTTGTTCCAGCTAGCTCCTTGTTGAGCCAGAATATTTTATTTGAATTATTTTATTTTGCGTTAGGTCCGATCTCGACGACCAAGCTCGGAGAACTTGAACAAGATGCATGGGAAGCAGAGATTTTGAGGACTTTGAGCAAGGAGGCAAGTTGCATTCGTTTGATCATTTTGAGCCTATATTTCATGTAATTGTACTATTAATTTCAGTATTGTATTTAAGCCAATTACTTTATTATCGCAATTATATTTTTGAATGTCATGATACTTAGGTAAATCTTATCACCCACACACACCCACAACCTCCTATTCTTTGTAGGCCATATTCACATTGACAAGTTTAAGTTGCATAAAATAATAGCAAATGTTGGTATTGTCACACAATGTACTTATAAATACTGATAAGGAATATTGGCTAAATGCCAATTGGTTTTGGTGGATAGTTGAGGGTTGAGACCAGGAGGTTGGACAACCCAATATACATGATAAAAGTGAGTCAGAGGTGAGATCAAGAGGTGGATAGCCACATGTTGGTAATTGGTCCATCACCTCACTAGATGACAAGTGAGGACTAAAACCTTGTGCTAAATAATAGGTACATAAATCGCTCAACCACGGGTTTGATTTATCCAACTTGGCTTAGTACACTGCTCTTCCAATTGAATATCTATAGGATGTCAACTGCTTTTGTTGTATAGAGCAACCGTGGATTGGGGGTGAGTCAGGAGTGGTCCGGTTAAGGCACTCGCTAAACTACACAACAGTATGGACCAGTTAGCATCAGACCGCGCACTCCACCAATGGCCGGTGGTTTCTCGATGGCTGTATTGACCTTGAACCTACCGAGTAGAGACTAGAAAGGTTGAGCAGTGAAAAGACTTTGTTATCTCAACCCAGTCACGCGCTATCGTGTTGCGTGTATATAGCTTGATAGTATGAGTTTGCGGTGTCTTGTGGGCAAAGTTAGGTAACTCTGCAGAGTATAAACAATGGTATTTAGATACACTGTGCTTCAGTTAATGTCGGGACCCAAAAATACAATTCGGGAACCCTTTGTGTATTCGAACTAGTCCCGGATCGTAGCTAGCTCATACAGAAACAATGATAAAATACCATCCATTTATTCGATTTAACTAAAAGATCTCACCGTAACAAATAATAATAATAATGGACCTTATGGTCAATGTTTATAACTTGCCACGAGGTTAAAGAAACAAATAAACTCTTGCGTGGAATGAAAATCTTGAAATGGCAAATCAACATGCCCACATGCAATCGAGTGGAGAATGCATCCTAATTCGCAAAGCCTTCATGGTACTGCGTGAAGAACTCTTGAACGACTTGGTATTCTTCAACCGAATCGCGAGAATTGAAGCCGTGAGTACATAAAGTACTCAGCAAGTCATGGAGAAATATATGCAAATAGTATTCATGTATGGCTTGAACAAAGGTTACCTGTATGGTTCTTTTGCAATAAGCAACATTGACGATAAATAAAATAAATAGATTGAAATCGTGATGAAAAGAATAATAAATAAATAAATAATTTCTTTGAAACAACGGTGAACTTCCTATTCACTTCCCAACCAAACCAATGATAAGTGAACTTCCCATTCACCCATCAACACAACCCACTAGCGATTACCCAATCACCAAATGAACATTATATTCATCAAGTGAGCGTCCCATTCACACTCGACTCATTTTATAAAGAAAGTCTATCTCGTATGAAATCCTAGACATGTTCATAACCGAGGGCGTAGCTATTTGAATAGATCAATTAACACTCTCAGAGGTTGTACACTTTACGCACAAGATATAACCGATGTAGCGATTACCAATTATAACAAAACCTTTTAGCAATTTAATTTCAACAATTGACTCTCCGTTGTGCATCTAGTCACCCCAACCTCACCGTTGGTTGGCCTTGCAGCGTTACCTGAGGAAGTGGCGAACCGTCCCGCGATGTAACCTTAGACCAGGCACACACTTCCACCCATATACTACCTGAGCAGTCAATGCCAAAACCCTACAACTTACTAAGCTAGACCCATCCTATACCAGGCATGTGGTTGTACTCATGCGAGTCAACCATAAAACCCACAACGTGTTAAATCCACACCCTCACTACACAACCGCTCACTCGAGTGAAAATCATTTTGTTTAACCAAGATCAATGACCCTATCATGGTACACAAATTTTATAACAGTGGCTAACCACCAAGATTCCATATTTCATTAAGTCAAGATTAATCATTATGACACATGTGATAATGAACCCATCGTAACTAAGCTTGACTAAGCATCAATATGATACCCATGTTAGTGATACAAATATGCCCAACTAAAATTATCCATCTTTGGGGTGATAATTGATTCATGGCATTCAAATATTCAATGGAGCATACGACAATGTAATAGCTAATCCCAAAACAATTGATATAAAGATAGCATATAGTTGTACAAAATAATATACTTTTAAAATCATAGGTTCAATATAATCAAAGGACCACAACTTACCTTGGAATAAATCTTGAGATTGATCTTGATCTTGGTGAACTCCTCCTTACTCAAAATTACTCGAAGAATCAACGTCAAATAAGGCAAATAAACAAAATAAATACAAAATAGAGATAAAAAAACTCCAAAAATTAAATAAAAATCTCAGATAAATAGAAATTGAATTTAGAAATTTGAATGGACTGAAACGGAGTTCGGATGAAAAAGATATGAATTCTGGAAAAACCTAAACCCTAAGAAAAACAAAAAAAAGAACTGTTTCTGGTTTTCCCGAATAAATTTTCTATTGAAAATTCCCATTAATGTGCCAGCATGACGTCAGCACACAAAATCTGAATTAAAAATAAATTTGGAAAAATCCTCACAGGGGCTGACATGCGGGCCCGAGGTCCATGGACCAGGTCCACGCGACTCGGTTCACAGAATAGGCAACTTGACAGGTGGGACCCGCAGTTCAAGGGATGGCTCATCGTAGACTACGCCCACTAGGGTTTTGGATCTGGGTGGGATTTGATGTGGTGTGCGCGTGCGCATGTGGCGCTGACCACAATGCCACGAGGGTGACACATAGACCTCGGTGCTGAGCTGAACGCTGATGTGGCAGTGACGATGATGATAGGATTGGGGGCGGTGCTCCAGACCCGATGGTCACGGGCAATTATAGCCTTGGTGGAGCAAATGGAGAACTCCGGCGGGTAGCTGAAGCGGCGGTGAACTCGACAAGGGGCTTGCGATGACCGAAGACGAACTACGGTGGCCAGAGACGAGCTTTAGGCGGAACCTAGGGTTCGAGCTTGATGGCGATGACGCTAGAGGGCTCTCGGTGAGGATGAGGGCGACATCGAGACGCGGACCTCAAGGCGACCACAGCGGTGGCGTCCAAAGCGGCGATAGTGGCTAGAACGGCGGAGGTGATGACAAGGTCTCTCGGCGGTCTTGAAGAAGAAGACGATGGCTAGGCTCTAGCGGCTTGAGCACGGCGGCTAGGGTTTCGAGGCGATGCGTCTAGGTGTCTCTCCGAGGTCCTCGGGGCTTTAAATAGTGACGGGACGAGGAGTCCACGATGAAGACGGCGGCGGTGCGCCCGCGAAGAACTCAGAGAAGATGAGTCTGTGTCGAAAACGATGTTGACGTGGCCAAGCGGGTCCACCAATCTGCAGGAGAAACTCGGTTGCGAATACGTATTAAAGGTGCTACTGCGGCTGACGGGTGGGACCGGTGCGGGCAAACGTGGGAGGCGAGAGGAAGAGCGGGCTGGGTTGGAGTTGGGCCGGAAGCGAAAAAATGGGCTGGGCCAACGAGAACAGGACCGGGCTGAGGAGAAGATTTGGCCCGAGACAGATTCTAAGATTTTAAATTAGTTTTTATTTTTAGAAAATACAACAAATTCAAATATCAAATAGAAAATAGCAATGGAACTCGAATTTTTTTTAGAAAATATATCCAAGCACATAGAATCCAAATAAAATAGTTTTGACAATAGTTGATGTTGATATTAATCATATTAATTTTTTTTGATTCATAAAATTCAGATTAAGCTTTAACTTTAATGAAAAGTTCAAATGGTTATTTTTATTTTTAAAACTTCAAAACAAACCAAAATTTTGGGATGTTCTGATTAATGAAGCTATGTTCATGGGTGATTCTAATATATGAGGCATAAGTAGAGTTTACAGATGTTAAGTTGATAATTGCAGATGTTAAAAACCCCTATTATTATATTTATTATTGTTTTACTACTTTAAATAATAAACTACTTTCAAACTCAAAGTAATGCATCCACATACACTCGTTATAGTAAAACCATTCAAATCACTTGTTATTCCCATCAAGTAGTTAAATAGGATTTCTCATGCAACTTGCTGAGTATTGTTGTGCTCATTCTTGCTAATCATCAACAGAAGAACTTTGGGAAGACACATGTGATCTTTATATCAGGAGGAACCACTGGATGGTGACGACTATTGGTACTAGATCTCAATCACACTCGAGTGTGCTTGTTGTTCAGAAGTACTTTTGTGTTGTAATTTACTATATTTGGGTTTGGATGCCCGTGTCTAAATTGGCTGGTAAGCCCTAACTGTTAGAATAAATGTTTGCTTCTTTATATAAACGTGAGCTTGCTTGTGATGCTATTTCTTACTTTACGATCGTACATCCTAGACTGTTGTGAAGAGCTTAACGATCTAAAAATGGGGTTTATTACAGGCTTGGCGTCCCGCCTAGAGTGGTAGCTAGCTTTGTGATCCATCTCTGTTGCACCGCTGCCGACATGCCGTTTGATGCCGCAGGGGTCAATGGGTTGATTTTGTAAACCAAACGAATGCCGAGGTTCAGCAGCAAATAGAGAGCATGTAACTCCGCGCCACACGGAAACAGCAAGGCTCAGCACGCTCGTGGTAGTCAGGTGCAGCCGACCAAAGCATCCATTTCAGTGCACACAGTTGGAGGCAAAAAAAAATTCAACCCCAAAAAGCAAATGATGGTATCTTTTAAACTAGGCCTCCAATTTGCGGCTGTTTGAACCATGGTACTCCTTACGATGGGATGTTCAAAACAAGACCCTTACTTGCATGTATTTAAGCTTAACAATGATATTGCATGTCATATGTTCTGGTAGATTAAATAAAATTGTTCTATACATTACTTCCTAATGTTCCATTTATTCATGGACGATGTTCCAGTGCCTATATTTATTAATTGGGTATATAAAATGAATTTGGTATGTGTTAAATGTTCTAAAGGTAAAATGGAATGTTCCACACATTTGGTTTCAATGTTCCATTATTTCATCGATTCTGTTTCACGCATTAAGTTACAAGGGTGACATGTAAATGTTCCACGCGATTGGTTTAAACATTCTAATGGTTCATCGATGATGTTTCAATAGTTCATCGATGATGTTCCACGCATTAAGTTATAGGAAGAACAGACAAATGTTCTACACGTTTAGTTTTAAATGTTCCAACGATTGATCGACGATGTTTCGGTGGTAGGGCTAGGTAAATTGATTAGGTGAGAGACAAATCAAAGCAATTAGCTGAACTAATCAAAATATATTAGTAGAATAACAGTGGAACGGAGAAATGGACACGTGGAACAACAAAAAAAGCTACAACTAAATGAAAAGAAAAGGGAGAGAAAGAACAAATAAAATAACAAAGATGGAAAATAACACGAGAAAGGAACGAAGAAAACATAATGTAATAGAAGGAATGGAGAGTAGCAGAAGAAAGGAATAGGATGAGTAAGGATTGGAAACGAATAATAAAGAATAAAAAGCAAGAGGAGGTGATGCGACAATGGGTGTCCCAATCTTTCGATGAGAAGGATAACTCGATTTGAGGAGACGACTCTCACAATTTGGCTACCAATCGTACATGACCAATATGCTCGGCAATTGGTGAACCAACTCCAAGATTGTTATTAACCTTGCTAGATGCACGATTGACCAGATCACGATGATCAATTCCTGCAAGCAATCGAAGAACAAGCAAGAACGTGATAGATAAGCAATCTGAAATTGCTAATAGGAATTAAGATTTATATTAAAAAATAGGGTTCCGAAGAACAATGTTGTACTCGTCGAACAAGAGGATAACTTAAATCTAAACTTCAATCTAACAAAACCCGAATTGTAGCAAAGGGGGTGGAGGCTCGTACAAGAGGAGTTGCAGCCAAGGAGGTAGATTAGGGACGTTCTAGGGTTGGGTGCGGCCAGGAAGGGGGACGCACCAACCGGGCTTAACTGCACGATTGCAAAGCCCAAATTGGCCCAAACAGATGACACATCACCTTCTTTTGACGATTGTGACACGTAGACAACGAATTTGAAAGTGGGGCTGGATCCGTTGGAAAGGCCTCATCGTAAGCTTTCCATTAAGTAGTCATGCACCTCCAACGGACTCTGTATGTGAGAGTTATGCATGTTTTAAGTCGGTGTTGTCAGGCTGACTCCGAATTGATCTAGAATTGAAATTGGGTCGGCCTGAACTTGTTGTGGTAGTAGTGCTGCTCCCCTTGCCTTGGTTCCTGAATAGAATAACATCACAAGACTTAAGTAGCAATCCATCCTCAATAGGACAATTATGAACACATAGAAACGAAGTTACCTAATATTTAGTTGACGAGCACGTGCTTTAGTAATTGGTCCTTACACATCAAGTTGAGGAGTAGAAGCAATAGGTATGGTTGTATTAGTAGAAGGGGTGTCCTCATCAGGAGGCCTGTTGGCACTCGATGCTCTGTTGGCGGAGCCATTCGTAACCGCACGAGCGGTCGCGTGGCACCCTCATGCCACGTTGACATGCATCATACAGGATTTCTAGAGCATGGATAGGTACGTCATGTTTAGATAATCGTATTAGTCACATTGCTTGCTCGTAGATCAATCCATAAATGAGCAATCATATGAACATCAAGAGACATAAGTATATAGAGAAGAACCAGTATCTTTATTCATTTGTATGCCCGTTGTACATGGGGTTCTCATATATATAGCCCATATGGGTGAAAGCTCCCCAGAGGTGGTTTAGTCGTTTGCCTACAAACTAGGTTTTGTAACACTCCTCCTTGGGCAGTAGACAACAGTATGCAAATGCCTCATCAAAAACTCCTTCCAAAAACCCATTGGCAAAAAAGGAATGGAGAAAAGAGTACATTATATTCGTAGGTTGCATTACACATGTTGCCTCACTAAAAACCTTCATGTGAGAAAACTTCAGAAAAACTTACCAAGGAAAAGAGTACAACGTTTAATCTTTGGGATCCAATTTTCAAGATTTTAGATAAATCCTCAGGATTTGATAAGGTTCATGATTTAGGGATTTACTCCTCTTGAATTTTGTAACTCTTTAAATCGTCTCATTCCATTGCCATGAATGCATCTTTGGAAACTAGATGCAGGCACAGATTTAGTGAATAAATCAACTGAATTTTCACAAAACTTTGTTTGCAGGATCTTTACCTCACTATTCTTCTGGATTTCATGAGGATAAAATATTTAGGAGCAATGTGCTTTGTGATGTTACTCTTGACATAACCCGTTTGCATTTGTGTAATATAAGCAGCATTATCTTCATAGATAATTTAGGGGTTTTGGTGGTATTAATGCCACAATACTACTAGATGTGGTTAATCACATGTCTGAGCCAAACATATTCGAGTGAGGCTTTATATAGCCCTATAATCTCTAAGTGGTTGGTAGAAGTAGCTACCAAGGCCTACTTAGATGACCGCTAAGAGATGACTGCACCAGCACAAAGTAATATAAACCCATTCCGGGATTTTGCACTATAGAGATTTGGCAGGCATTCAGTATATCTTCAAGATTTAGTAATGATCATCTGGATCTATGCATGATCTTCATGATGTTTGCATTGTTGACAAACTGGATCTAAATTGTTAAGTGATAAAACTTTTAAGGTGAATTTAAGCAGTAATCATCGTATCAACACCTTCTAGGTTTGACCAAGATTTTCAAAATCTCAAGTATGATTACCAGTGTTTAGCATATGCTCCCCGAAGACAACTTATGTCAAGTCTTCTGCTCCAATGCATTCATATATTTTTCAAAAATGAACATAGGCAAGAATCTGCGATCAAATCAATGAATTACCACAATGCACAATCTTACATACAAATATCATAGTACTCATCCGGAGACTTTAGGATAAACACTATTCGGAGTAACATGCTTAACTTATCAAATACCACTATTCGATTGTGCAACACAAGTAGATTATCTTTGCAGAGGATATGGAGTAATACTAGTTGCAACGTCGTATGCCTTCCAGATACGATTTATCAAAACCTTTCAGGGTCTTAATATTTTGTAATATCTCTGGGTGGTTAAAGTTACAACTAATAGTCTATTTTGTAGAACTATAAAGTATGATTATACCACTTTAGAGTAAAATATAACCAATCTTAGTTTTGGCGTTTAAGGGATTAATTGCCAATATCACCAATATATGACGTACCTTCATGGTACTAGACAAAATCACCATTCCACTAATTTCTGGTGGAAGATGCATTTTATAAGTGCTTGTGGACGCACTTCTGGTCTTTAGGTTCCTCATTTCATTCTTTCGGGTTTTGATAGGTTCTTGTCCTCTTCTAGGATCATATGATCATTGGTGTGATTAAGAGATCGATTGGTAAGATAATTTTTCTCTAGGAGATGCTCTCTTAGGAAAATGCTCTTACTACTGAGGTAAAATTCATTGGGCATGATATATATATATATATATATATATATATATATATATATATATATATATATATATATATATATATATATATATGGTATGGTACTCTTGGAGTCGTACATTTACTTCTTATATACCACTTAATTTGTATGATGACACTTCTTTATCTATTTGAGCATATATACTCCAATAATGATTATAAGATACCCCAAAGTGAGTTCTATGAAAAATTCATTAAAGTCCACTTTTTATAGCAAAATTTGTGTATATACTTCTTTTTATATATGAAAAAGGGTATATAGCAAAAAAAAAAACAAATGGCTCCAATAAAAATTTTCCAATCAAGTCGCATTGGAGTATCTTATAATTGATATTTAAGTATATTGGAAATGATAAAGAAGTATAACATGTGCGTTTAAGTGGTATATTAGAAATAGGAGTACATACTCCCAAGAGTACGAAACGGGCATCCTATAATATATATATATATATATATATATATATATATTGTGATTTTGATTTTGATTCCTTTCTTACTAGGAATTTTGAGTCCTTCGAAGATCTCATCAAGGATTTTTAGAACCCATTGACTACATATTTTATTTATTTGCTCATGCCATTTGCCAGAATTTTTACGCAACGGAACATTATATCATTCATAATAGGAGAGTAACAGTCTCTACGGGGACCTTTGAACCATAGCTTTCACAAATTCATTATATTCATAATGATCCATCAAGTCTGACTACCTAGTTCCAAGACTTTTATTTAGCAATTATGGTTCATCCTCATATGCTTTCATTATTGACCCGATATGAACACTTCAAGCGCTCGGCCATGGACTTTGGTTCCGAATCTGTGTTCTCATAAGAGAAACTTTAGCAATTGTAGAGGCAAAATGATTATCGACAACTTTTCTCTTAGATCCTCCAAATTGAGAGTATCTTAGTGTTAACCAGATCTTTGTCATTTCTCAAACAAAAGATTCTTGGCCCTTCCGCATTCCCAGCATTGTAATATGTGGACATCAAATTGCTAGTGCTTTCATCTTCATGAGGTATTTCACCTTCAAGGTGAGTTCTCTTCAGGAAAGTTAAAGGAATGATTAATAATTATTTTAACTAGTGTCATTAGATCTTAGACCCGCAGACGTCCCCACTGATTTTAGATCAAGGACCAATAAGTCAATTTCGCATAGGTGTATATACTATTCAACCCGGGGTATTCCACTCTTAGCGATGTATTTACTGCAAGTAAACACTGTGGTAACTCCTCCATAATTGGAAAGTATATAGCAGGCTCCCCGCTTCTAGCGCACATGAGTATAAACTAAACTTTAAGTTTAGTCTGACTAGTGCATGTATCTTAGTACTAAAAATCTTTTCCTTCTGGAAAATACGATGACATTCGAACTTTTGGGCATTTCTTCCCCTAATCCGAGATTCGATCTTTATTAATAACATACCACAAAATTTCCTATCAAGGAACATAATTGATTGAATTTCATATCTAACATTATCTCCAACAACTAGAGGTGGCCCAAAGGTGTATGATATCTAACATTATCTCCAACAACTAGAGGTGGCCCAAAGTGGATGCTACTGATGGTGATAACACGTGGGAAATGTTTCATTCCCCAACATGCACTTATTTCAATAAGGGTTTTGATTATTATATGCAGTGAGCTAGACTTTTATCGATTGCAATCGGCAAGAAAACTGCATGATCCTAACATTCGTAGGATATTCTAACTTTTGGTTGGTTATTAATATGCGACAAAGGTCCATACAATGGTCCGAGAGTTGTCGACTTATTCTATAGACTAGATTTTTTATTATTTGCCCAAGTTTTGATCCAATTACTCATACCATATTTTAAATGATTTGGATAATTAAACTTCAAGTTTATAATTATACAACATATTTCCTTATGGTCGTAAACAGTATGTTCTAATAGCATAAAACCACAAGATACTCTTCAGGAACATAAATATAATGCTGGAACATAAAATATTTTACCATAGTTAATCTACACGAAAATACTAGATTTTCTTTTGGACTTCAAATCTAGTTGAATCATCGAAATAGTATAACTATTTAACGTGAATATTTATTGTTCAACAGGAACATCATATTTAATTAAGGGTGATAATTGTATGCCTTATTTTAATTTGTAATGCTAGAATCAACATGGTCACATTTAGATAATTCAGGATCAATAAAGTCTAATATGTTATTTTTCTTTCAGGGAGCTATATTTGCTTCAAGCAAGTGATATGGCTTCTGGTGGTGATGTAGTTGCAGACCACACTTACCAATTTATGCATGCGTCATTTCCGATGAGTATATCACGCTTCTGTGCATAGCCAAACATGGCATATGTGCGACTGCGTCAAGCGGTCGTCGATTTGTCGTGTGCATTCCCACATGATGGCGGTTAACATATTGCTAAAGACACAAATCAATTGTCTTTTGTGGGCAGCAATGATTGTGGTTGCTAACATCATGGGGATCAACAATGGTGTAAATGTCATTTTCTATATCAACTGGATAAGGATAATAATCATGTAATTTACTTTAATCATCTCCGAAAATAAATTAGATTAATTTCTTGCTTCGGGCTAATTTTCTTCTGGCTTTGACTTAGGGTATGCCACTGTGCCTACCATTACTCTTGTTTTGAATATTTTTCTATGCCTTTTAGGTTCCAATATCCCACACAAGCACAATATCCTCCCCCCCTTTTCATGCCGACTATAAAAATCTAAATGATAGTGTGTGCATCGGGCATTTGCTTGAAATCAACTCAGAGTTTTAGCAAAGATTTGCAATCATACTTCAACAGGCGTACAATTTTGTTGGCGTGAAACCAATATATACTCTGTAGCATTCTGCTTACAAAATCCTTCAATTAAGAAATAAGTGTGGTGGAGGATAGTGTTATATAGACTCAAAGTCTTAGGGCTTAAGTCATTTTGTACTTATTTGAGGAATATGGTGTTTTCTAGCCAAAGTGATCCATCAGAGATCAACATATGACTAGGCTTGTCCTATTGCCAATGATAAAAATAGTTTCTCTTTTATTGTCTAGGCATCCATGCACTACAAGCTAATGAATTGGGCTTATTGGGTATTAAGAGTACATGTTCAATATTTTGTTAGCAAGGCATGTCAACATAATTTCAATTTTTAAGCTTACTATTTATAAAATTTATTCCATACAAGATTAATTATTTTACTAGATGTAAAATATGCTACTGGCAATATGTTCTATTAAGCAGATTTAATCAACTATTCAGTAGTAGATAAGACTTTAATAGAACAACTCAGACCATTATTTTATTTATCGCATCAAGGAAAAACAATTTAATGCATAAGGTTTCAGCCTAAAGCAAAAGATAAGAGATACTCTTCATGAGCAGGACCAAGCTCGACAGAAGCTGAATCTATACTCCTAATGCGACTCATGCAGGAAAGCGGCATCTTTACAAAGTTAATGAATAACTAGTAGATTTCTACAGGTCTCCATACCATGGGCTTATCGTTGCCTTTAATAGATTTCTAGTCTTAGGTACATGTATCTGCAGGAGCACAATTGGACTTTACAAGCGTTCTTGTAGAAAACCATAGAGCCAACGGATCACACTTAGTCACCACGTTGTTATTCTTAATGGCGAGTAGAGGTGATACCTCATAAACTACAAAGCCTTTGCCTTTTCAAATGATAGCAAGTTCGGTGTGCTAGCATAATGCAGGCTCGGCAATTGTATGACATGGAGATAAACCAAGGTGATATAGTTGCTACCATCCAGGGCAAGCAAATTTCCATTTAGTGATGTCTAACATATCCAAATAATTTATGTAAGTTTCTATTATTACAGCTGGTAAAGCATTTTAAATGCATGAAATTAGTGCAAAATAGTAAAGATTAATTTTATCTAATCAGTAGATAATTTTATACATTTTTGAGGATTTTCCTGGTATTTTTAGAATTTTTTTTGATAATTTTTAAGGACTAGAAGAGAATTTCATAATTACTAAACTCATTAATTAATTTCCCAAAACACACAATACCAGAGAAAATAAACCATAAAAGTATGCTGCTTCCAAGGTGTACTAGGTATAAGGTTTCATAATTTATGGAAACTTACATACCTTAGAAATCCAGTTTCTAGGATTAAATGAAATTTGTAGAAATTCTAAATAATTAACCTAAACCACAAGGTCTAAGTTGCAGAAGAGCCTTAGGGCTCACTAATCTAGCACAAAACCAGAAAACCTGAAGGTGTTTTCTGCAATAACGCCAAAAATCCGCAAAACGCCTTAAATCCTGAAAATGTAGGGGTGTTTTTGCAAGAAACCTTTAATCCGGAAATGTCCTCATGATTTTCCAGCAATTTGATGGTCTTTTTGCAAGATTGTCGAGATTATCTATTTTCTTTTCTTTTCCGAAGGGAAAAAAGGGAAAAAAACTTGGGCCAAACCCATTTCTCTCGGCCCACCCTAGCGCTAGTGTCAATGGCGGCAGCGGCTGGCATGGTGCAGGGTGCGGAGTGGTGACACACGCGGCACGTCAGCAGGACGCGGGCGTGGCGGCACGTTGGCGAGACACGGGCGGCGTGAGCCGGTCGAAAGCGTGGCGTGAAGCACGGCCGGTGCAGCGCGACGGGTGCGGCTCAGTCAGTGGCGCGACTTCGGGGCAACGAAGGTGTAAGGTTAGGATGCCAACTAGAGTGGAGGGGGTGAATAGTCTTTTCTAAAACTCTATAAGGCTAAAACCAATTTCTAATGCGGAAGCGAACATCAATTCGGTTTTGCACAATTAAAACGTAAATATTCTAGTTTCCCTTAAGTGCGCCAACACCCTAAGTCTAAGTCAAGATTTACAATCCTAGTTTGACATGCAATCAATTTAAATATGCGAATGTAAATTGCAGAAAGTAAATCACAAGAGAGAAAACCACAATGGCACAAGGATGTTTTACCGTGGTATTCAGAAACTTGCCCTAATCCACTTTGAGGTAAGCCCAAACGAATTGGACTAACTCACAACTTGAACCAACACCTCGATCCACTCGGGGTTGCTCTTCCTCAACTCTGGATATGGCAAGCACCAAACTACTCACAACACGCTGGGCCTTCTTACAAGTTTCTTGAGAAGATCACCAGACCACAACACCTCCATGCTGTCTAGGTGTCGGCAAACACCAAGAGTAATAAGCCAAGCCTCTTGCTTAACTCTTACCAAGTGCAACACATGTACAATTGGATACTCAATCCAATTCTAGTTCCAACACATGCAACTAGAACCTCTCCCTTTGATCACAAGGCGCAACACATATACAATTGAGGGGAGAAGATCACACTAGCTCAAGAAAGTGAAATTAGATGCCAAGAGTTGTATCCCAACCGGCCATGGTGGGTATTTATAGTCCACACGCCAAAAACTAGCCATTGAAGGAGAATCTGCAGAAAAATAGCGAAACCCAGTCTGACCACCAACCAACGGCCGGTCAGACCGGACTATAATGCAACAATTATAAAACTAGCCGTTACAGACAATTCCCGGTCAGTCCGGACCGGATAGACCGGACTTCCGGGAGGAAGAAAACTTAAAAATATGCCCTTTGGAAAAGGTTGACCAACCTTATAAGGGTGGTCAAACCGGACTTCCGATCAGTCTGGGGTGGTTAGTCTATGCGTGCATTTCAGCACATGCGACACTCGAAAAAACGGTTATAACTTTTAACTCTGATTTTGAAATTGAGTGATCTTGGGCTTTATAGAAAGCTTATTCAGAGGACTACACAACTCATCTATTTGATTGATCTCAAACACATTTTATCAAACCAAAAAGCACAATTCTAAATAGCCAACACATGATCTAAATCCAAGAAAAGAGCAACGGACAATCTTAGACCATGCCAAGGAATGATTCATGAACTTCAACAATTTGCAAAATACATTTGCAAACTTTAGTATCATGCCATAAGGATTAGGTGCATGGACTTCAACTATTTGCAAAACACATTTGTAAATTATAGTCTAATGCTACAATGAGTTAATACATGAGCTTTAACTATTTACAAAACACATTCACAAATAATAACATCATGCCAAGAAGAGCCAGAGCAAGCAGGATTGAGCTATCAACATATGATGAGACTCAAGCTACTAGACAAGACCCCTCTTAATAGTATGACAACCTATACTGGTAATCCGGTCTTCCAACCAAACACCGAGACCGGTAAAATACTAGGAACACATCCTTAGCCTATGCTAGTCATACCTTTGCCTTGAACATCCATCTTGGAGTGATCACTTGATGGCGAACATCCCCACTCCAAGTCCGGGTTCTTGACTTGATAATCATCAACACATGATGATTTTCTTTACTCCAAGTTTTTAACTTGAATATCATCAACACACGATGATCTTCTTCACTTTGGGATCTTGTCTTGAATACCATCAACATATGATGATTTTCTTTACTTCAGAATCTTGTCTTGATGCTCATCATCACATGATGACATCCTTTATCTCGAATCTTGACTTGATGACAATCAACTCACGATGCTCACCTAAAGTCTTCATCATTATGGGACTCAACCTGTTTCACCAACTATGAAAAATGTTAGTTCACATGACAATTCTCATTAATTACCAAAATACTCTATTAACTCATAATGACAAGTCTAGATTCTTTAATCTTCCTCTTTTTGGTGATTGATGACAATCCAATTGCAAATAATTAAAATTGAATTAACATGAGTATATATCAACTACAAAAGCTTTATATACTCAATGATACATTTCAAAGTAGAGATCGTTGATATAAGTGGATGGAAGAATGGGATCAATATTAGTGAAATCACAAAACATAGAATGAACCCCCCTAAATGTGTGCATACAAATATATGGAATAAAACAATATGCATATATCTAAGTTTTACTTTTGGTGGAGTTCAACCTATATTTTGGTCCGAGTAATGCAACAAGACATAAGAATATGACATCGAATGCATACCTCTGAAGATTTTCATCTTTCTATCCAAATAAGACTAAACAATATGTATATTAATAAAAGTGCTAGTCTTGGATATAGATTTGTCATTAATCACCAAAATACTCTATTAACTTATAATGGCAGGTCTAGATTCTTCAGGAGGCGCACGGGGCACGGCGCTCGGAGGCAACGGCGCGGTTCGGCTGGCGGTGCAGCAGCGTGTGGGTGCGGCCCAACCGGCGACGCGACGGCATGGCCGGCGACGCTCATTGACATGCATTTTTTTGTCATATACTAATTTTGCCAGGCAATTGAGTAGATTTCTTCATAGCAACAGGATGAGATCAACTCACTGGTGGAATTTATCAAATTATTCAATGTCGATGAGATGTACCGTATGAGATGTCATCGTTTGTGTCGGCTCATTGCATTCCCAATGCGATCCTCCCGATCGTGACATCATCTCCAACACCCGATCACCAATAAATTAATGAACCGGATCATGCAAACACATCACAAATTAATCTGTGATTAGAATCAACAAAAAAACATGAATTGATATGTTTGCCAACATATAGAACGACATTCCTAGATCGAAGAGCTTTCGTGCTGATAACATGTTTAGATAACGGTAGTCGTCATGTTGTTTACTCATAGATCAATCCATACATAAGTAATCATATGAACACCAAAAGACAGACACAATGAACACAAGTGTATAGAGGAGAACCAGTATCTTTATTCATCTGTATGCCTGTTGTACATGGGGGTCCTCATATATATAGCCCATAGGGGTGAAAACCCTCAAGGGGTGGTTTAGTCGTTCGCCCATAACTAGGTTTCGTAACACGTCACATATGGTTACGAGTTACCATGTCGCATAGGCCCACGTGGCATAGCCTCCCCCCGGACGTGCCTCCATGTTTGACTAGTACTCCTCCGTTTGTCCTATTTTGATCATGAATTAAGGAGATCATAAAATCAAGGTAGAGAGAATTCATTATTTACCCTCCTCTTAGACGTGTTTTGGGATTTTACCCTCATTTCCGATATAATTAGTATTTTACCCTCCTCTTAATCTGTTGGTTGATTACATACCACATTTTCATTATTTTATTCATATCCGGCGGTTTTCCCCGTTATTGGTTGGCGAAAAGACATTTTTGCCCCTCAGTCTGTTGCCCCTTCCCGTGCGCTATCTCCAACCTCCCATGCGCTATCCCTCCTCTCCTTCTCCTTCTGTTGCCGCCTCGTCCTCCTGCTCCCCCTCCTCTCCCTTTCCTTCCGCGACAGGCGGTTGACGGTGATGGACGACGATAGTGACGAGCGAAGGCTTCATGGCGGGCGGGGCCGGGGCGGCTGGACCTAGCCTGGGACGGTAGGATCGGGCATCTCCCTCGCCTCCGGCGGTTGGATCCGGCGAGCCTAGTGTGTCCCTATCCTTCACCACGCCCAGAACTACGAGCTTATCGCCAGGGTTTTCGGTTAGCAACAGAGAAGACCACCGCAAGCGCTCGAGGCTGCTCATGTCCATCGCGTTGTCAATGCGCGGTGGGGACAGCGTCAAGGCCGCGTGACACTGGGGGGTGCTCATGTTCGTGCTCGACAGGGGTGGCTCAGTCCGCGGCGGCCGCGCAAGCGTGACAGTGGCCATGCTCCGGTGGCGTGGGCGTGCGCTCGTGCAGACGTCGTGTCCTAGGTCGGTAATGTGCAAATTTTGTGCGAATCGGATGTTTATGCAATTTTTTGTATTGTCCCAATCTTTGAATGCTTATTGAGTAATTAATTTACTACTTCTTGTCCATAATCTGCTCGAGTATCTTGCCATGACCACATGAGCATAGATGCTCTAGACAGTAGAATCTCAAAGCTGATTGGTTTTCAAGCTAGATAATTGTATTCGGTTGAATTGGAATGAACTCAGATAATGGGCAAGGGCATTCTGGTCATTTCTTGTGGCCAAAACTGAAAAAAAAACACTGGATATTAATAAAATATCGCGAATGGGGTATTTTATGAAGAAACAGACTAAACAGGGGTAAAAAAACTAATTACATCTGAAATGAGGGTATAATCTCAATATGTATCTAAATGGATGGTAAATAATGAATTCTCTCATCAAGATATTAGTAGAGAAAAATGACCATTGCATCCATGGTGTGGATGTCTCGAGAATAAGAGGGAGAATAGTGTAGTTAGGTGTTTACTCGTAAATATTGAAAAGAGAGGAAAGATAAATACAGGAAAAAAGAAGAAGAGAAAGTGACATTGAAGCTTCGTACTGAAACGGAGTGAGTTCTACTTCTTCTCTCGTCCATCTTTCTTCTGGCAAAGTATGAGAGTTTTTGGTTGTGTTAGTCTCTTTTAAAGCGAAATAGCAAAAATAGTCTTCCACGAATGAAATTACAAAAATGGCATCTCTACCACGCCAAAATGCCACGACATGTCACCTGTCGTTGACCCAGATCGCGACAGGACACGTGGCGAGTTCCCAACCGACGGCAGGTGGCCTGCTACGCACCCAGACCGCAGTAGGTCGCCTATGCACCCTCTTGTCGTGCCTGCCTGCTGACCTGTTGTGTTCTGGGTGCACAGCAGGCGACCTACCGTGACATTTGGGCATGATAGGAGTACCATTTTTGCAATTTTAGTCATAGGAGAGGACTATTTTTAATATTTCACTCTAAAAACGTGCCATCTGGACCAAAACTGCTAGTATAAAGGGAGGCTAGCTTGCAATGGTGAGGGCGAGGCCTTCATGGACGTGCACGAGTGCCAAGTACAGACGAATCTCGGGGAGGCCCGCTTGATCGATCGATCGAGCCGCATGCAAGCTTCTCATCTCCACTGCTCGATCGGGCCACACAAGGAAGCATCCGGAGACACCTCTCCTCGATTCCTTTTTCGTCTTCGTTTGCGATTCCTTCCTTGAGAAAGAAAGAAAATAAAGAAGCCATGGAGTACGGAGGTGTCAAGCACTGAACTGCGTGCGTCGGGGACGGCGGCGAGTCGAGAGGGGGGAGTGGGCGAGCGGGTTGGGACCAAGGCTCGGAGCTTCTCGTCCTGATTCATGGTGTAAGTGCACAAGAGTACAGATCCCTTTGTTTACTTTTTTTCCTTTTTTTTTGTATTTTGTTGGGTCTTGATTTGGTACTGATTTGGTGTGGATATCATGGGGATATGCTCATGATCTTAGGATGATGTGATAATTGGCAATGACGTTGAAGGTTTGCGAAAACACGAGTTTTCGCAAAGTTCGATTCTGTCAGTCTCAGCGGTCCGACCGCCATGGTGGCGTCGACCGGTCTATCTTGGGCCGTTTCTTGGTGAGCGGTGGCGGTCCGACCGCCAGTATGCGGTGATCGGACCGGCGGTGTCGACCGGCCACCGAGCTGGTCGACCGGCCATTAAGTGAAGTTTGATTTTGGAGTGGGCCAAAAATAGAGGGTGTAGGCAGGAGAGGAGGTTCTACTACTCTTGGTCCCATAATTTTTGGAGCCTCCAGCAAAAGTTCTATTCGTTTGAAATTTCCGAGAGGTTGCGGATTTGAGTTGAAATTTTGGCTAAGTCCTCGGGAGAGAGTCGACCGCCGTTGGTTGGCGGTCGATCGGAAGAAGGCCGACCGCCAAGGGTGGCGGTCGACCGGTTTGCCACTTAAGTCGTCGGCCCGTGTGGCGACGATGGTTGCTTGATAGGTCAAGTTCATGGGTTTCATTGCATTTGTGTTGCATGATGCATGTTTTGACTAACGTGGGTCAAGTTGTGAAGAACTTGTTCCCGATTTCGATTTGCTTGTCTATTGTTGTGCAGGTTGCTTGGTGGTCAACGATGGTCAACGGCGAGGATGATCGGGACTAGGCATGGAGAGCTGAGGTTCAGAACGATCGACGATGCTAAGTGAGGTCAATGGACTCAAGCATGGTGCAAGATGGACAAAGGTGACCGAACAGGCGGCCGGCGCGACCGTTGGATCAGCGGCGCGGGTCGGTGCAAGTGCCATGGTGGTTTCGGTGGGAGCGGATGGGAGAGACTTGCCGACATGATGAGAGCCGTTGGATCAACCTACACGTGGCGAGCAGCGAGTGCCAAGACAACCGGACTCGGTCTTCGGAGAAGGACCGAGAAGGGGTATTTTGGTAATCTTACCAAATACCGCCTTGGTGACCTTTTGCCAACCCGCGGCGCAAGACGGTGCGTGGAGAAGCGGATTAGGTCAAGAGGAGATGAAGACGGCGCTTTAAAATGCGTGCGTGTGTGACCCGTTTGTTTTGGGCCTTAACGGGAGCCCATTAGGGAAACTCTTCTAGAAGGTCTAGGCCTCCACTATAAATAGAGGAGGGAGGTGGCTGCACCCTCTCAACCCTTTCATTACTTGAAAACCCTAGTTTTTGCTTGTGTGCTTAGGGAGTTGATAGTTGGAGGTTAGGGTTCTAGAGAGTTGGATTTGATTTCGTGCTCATGTATTGAGTCTTTGTCCTCCATTGATGGAGTGGTCAGTAAACCAATACCATATCAAATCAATCCAAAGAAAGTTCTCTCAAAGATGAGTTCATTTGCTTTCTTTCTCTCTATTTGGTGATTTTGAGTCTTTCTTTGATCCTCAAGTTTTTGGTTGGTTTCTTGCTATGATCTAACTTGCTGCAACATGTGGGAACCCATCTAGAGTCCTCTTGGTCATCAATCACCCACGAGCAAGTTTCTAGATCATATTTCGTTCTTGACTTGCTTTTGACCCACCTTCACTCAAACAGGAAAGGTCTGAACTTTGGCAAGGATCTTCACGATCGTTGCTTGGAATAGGTTCCTGACATCCTTAGGAAGGTGTGTGTCAAGTTTCACGAAGTTTGGACGCACGAATCAAAAGTTAGATCAATTTGCGTTTTGGTTTTTCGGGCTGATTTCACTATTCATTGGCCTGGAGGTCTGAACGCCATGTATTGAGAGGTCTGACCGATTTCCAAAGGTCAGACCGATTTCTAGTTGGAGGTCAGACCGCCCAACTCATTTAGGTTTTGAGTTTTTATGTTTTTGAAGATTTTGCTTCGGGGTTTTGATTGGATTCAATACAAGTCTTCCGCTGTGCATGATTGATTGATCTTCATAGCTTTCATAGCTATTGGAGTGAGATTCGTATTGAATTCAATTAGGGAGAAAAAAAGATCGTGCTCCTATTCAACCCCCCCCCCCCCCCGGTCTAGTCGCCTTTTCGGTCCAACATTTGGGCCAAAGCAACCTCATTTATCCGATGGTTGCTTCTTGCAGAAATTAATAACTTGATTTCGTGCAAAATCGTCTTGCTAATTTCATTTCCGCGGAACTATTTCGCTGTGCATCTTCTTTTCTTTCCCCGTATAACTTTTGTTATATATATATATATATATATATATATAACCTTTGTGTTTTTTTGGCTAAATTAAATGTAACTACTTTTTTTTTAAGACCGGCCACATATTTCTTCTTGTGTTCCTTCTCTTGTTTGCCTACGTTTTTTAGCTTTGTACCGTTATCTTTATTTCATCCAACTATCCAAGCCACTTTGCGTCGTTTATGCATTGTGTCACGGTAAGCAACTGTTCTTGTTGTGCCACGTTAAGCAACTGTTCTTTCCCTTCCTTTTGGGTTTTTGGTATTTCATATTTTACATTATTATGACGTGTCTTATCTTGATTTAATTAGTCTGCTATCACTTGATAGTGCATTATTGACTACCGAGTAGTGAGTGGAGGAAGGTCTATAATTTTTACTGTTTCACCATTTTGTAATTTCATTAATACTAATATTGTAAGAAATAATTTTGAGACCTACTAATATGGTAAATTAAGGTAATGGCATTTGTCTCGTTCCAATGTTATTTTGGAAGAATATTGCTAACTCAAATGTTCAAGGAGGAGGATGTGCTATTCATAATCACGGAAATGACAATGGTCCGGCCACATAAATGCACTTGATGCTTGTTAGCTGCCTAATTGCCTATGTGTGTTCAGCATATAATCTGAAGAATATGGCGATTTCTGCTCAATCAGTATAGTCAGTTTTGGTAAATTAACCGACTTACTTTTCTAGGACAGGAAAAAATGACCAAATCATATTAGTTTTGGTTTTGAAATTTCTAGAATTCAATTAGCCACCCTAGAGACCACAAATGGACATAAGTAACAACACGTTACAAAAATCAGTTGTACATTTGCCTTTGTAGGTCGGGAAAAATCAATTAATCAGTTAGTCAATATTCTCAGTATTGCATTGCTAGCTGAAAACGCTACTAAAAATCTCACGATCGTTACTTGCTGCCCAAAAAAAGTAGTTTCATGGATTAAAATATAGATTTTTTTCCCCCAAACCTGAAAGAGTTTCCACTTGACTCCTCAATTTCGCAAAGAATCCATGGTTCAATCCTTCAATTACACAGAAGAGATCCAACTTTTACGAACCAGCCCCTTAGACCACCAAAAAACATTGCATCTAGTTAGTTAAAAAGTTGAAATAGGAAATAGACCCTGTAAAAATGATATATGGTAATTTGGTCATTTTTTTGGAATGCAAATTTGGTCAGTTTCTTTTTGACACTTGGCACTCATAATACTAAATTAAGATAGAATTACCAGTTACTACAAAATTATTCTTTCCACCAAACATATTAAACCGAAATAACCAACTTGAATTGCAAATTTTGGTCAGTTTCAGGTCACTTAATTTGTCAGCATTTTTCCTCATCCCATGACATAGGAGCCGACTAGCATAGTTCTTCTGATCTGCTTCACTTACAATCGAATTGTATTTGTCATGACTCATGAATATTGTAATGTTTGTGCGTTAAATTATTCTTAAGAAAGTTTTACTGTAAAACATTGCTATGGTACATCATCTTTGAGTTTATCTACCTTTTTCTCTCTCGATAGATTAAGTTTCGCATTAATGAATAAATATTCTGTCTACTTGACATATCTCTTGGTGTGGTTCACAACCTATGAGTCTACATGATACTCTACTTTGATGAAAATTTGCATGTTAGTGGTTCTAAAATGCAATCGCCGATTGATGAAGAACCTTATGTCCAGCATTATCAGTAGACCCACTTGATCACATTAGTTACATATATATGCCTTTGGTTTATTCATTCTCTTCTGGTTGTAGATTATACTTTCAGAGCTTATTCAGCTTTTGCAGAGCTAGATGATTGACCCTGCTGCTCTAATTAAGAATGGTGCCATAGTTAAAAGGATGTAGTTTCTTGTCATGATGTCTTCAATTCAAGGTTATAATTTGTTTGGACTATCAGCTGCGAGAATGGACTGGTTGAAAGAGCAATTTAAAATACTTATGTTCAGTTGGTACAGTAAATCACCTAATCTATCAGAGTTCTGGATCTCAATTGCTGCATGCTTCACTGTTGGTATAGTCAGTCTTCTGACGATTCTGTACCTTTTCTTATTGTGGAGGCGAAAGATCAGTTTAAGCTGGATGAAAATGATCGCCAGATCAAAAATGAGGAATTTTGATAGAAACCACAAGGTTCCTACTGCTGAACATGTATGGAGTGTAGAATCTTTATTTCGTGCAAAAGGACTGAAGTGCTGTGTATGCTTAGAATCTATTTCACCTGCTCAGCCCCTTGGGCAAATGATAACGTCAGAGGATATGGTTCACCGCTGTGATGTTTGTGGTGCTGCTGCACACATGGTCTGCTCTTCAAATTCTCAGAAGGACTGCAAATGTGTCTCAATGTTTGGGTTAAAACATGTGGTCCATCAATGGACCGTACTCTGGACAGATATAGCCGATCAGTCTGAAGAAGCTCAATATTGTAGTTACTGTGAGGAGCCATGCAATGGGTCTTTTCTTAGAGGTCCTCCTTTATATTGCTGCATGTGGTGCCAACGAGTGGTGCATGTTGATTGCCACTCAAGCATGGCTACTGATATGGGTGATATTTGTGACCTTGGTCCATTTAAACGCCTTATTCTTTCACCACTTTTTGTCAAGACCAGGAGCAAACCTGGTGGTATTTTAAGCTCTATAACTCATGGCGCAAATGAATTTACATCCACCGTGCGGGGACATCTCAGGAGCCGAAGTAAAAAGCAGAAGCATCATAACAGATTCCCTTCGGACTCTACCGCTGCTGAGAGTAATGATGATTCATCAAGTGATAGCGCAGCAAATGCTAATCAGAGGAGTGCTGAGAATGAACATGACAGCAGCGAGAGTGATTGTAAAGAAGTATCAGAACCGAGAAGACTCCATAATGATGACACAGGAGGAGCTAAACTTAAGTACGTATTGACTGACCTGCCTGCAGATGCCAGGCCACTTCTAGTTTTCATAAACAAGAGAAGTGGAGCTCAGCGCGGAGATTCTCTCAAGCACCGGCTACATTTCCTTTTGAATCCAGTGCAGGTCATGATACATCTCACACTAGAACTGTGGTTAGGGCCTAATCATTTTATTTTTGAACATTATAATCAACTTGCTGTATTACCTATATATGTGGTAATTAGTGTAGAATATACTAACTGCATCACACATTGGGTGCATCTATTTACTTGAACTCATCCATATGCTATTGAATCGCTTTATTTTACAGAAACTACTGCAACGGAAATGTCAGCTTCAATCTTTTTCTTATGTTTCTTGTGCCATGTTCATGTAAACTCTTCATCCTCTGTGGTATTAATTGCCTAGTTAGGTAATTTGATTAGCATGACATATGGCACCTGTGATGGTCTATACAATGTGAGAGTAAAACTTGGAAATCGTGTTCCTCATGAATAACAACAGCATCCAAAGATGAACACAAAGCAGCAGCTCAAATTGCCTCGACCCCTCCGATATGGTAAGACCGGGTGGAAAAACTTATATGCCAAACAAATAGCTTGCAAAGCTCAGCCCGTTCTCTGGTAGTTAGCATCTCACCTTATGAACACACTGTATTAGCAGTTAGTTTACTTGTGAATTATGTTTGACAATTGAAGATTGCTCCTCTGCAATTAAGTCTTAATCAGCACCCACCTTAGCAAATATTGTTCAGATCTTTGTGATTTCCTGTGAGGCTAATGTGCTGTATTCTTTTTCTAGGTGTTTGAGTTGAGTTCATCACAAGGGCCAGAGACAGGATTATTGTTGTTCAGAAAGGTACCACATTTCAGAATCCTTGTGTGTGGTGGCTGCAGAATGAGATTGGGGGAATCACCACACACCCAAGTGGGGGGGTGCCTCTCATATATATAGTCATGTACAGGTACAGGGGTACATTAGTAATTATCCTAATACCCGCCCGCAGTCGTAGCGGTAGGATCACGGACGCACAGACTGGTCCGGAAATCACTAAACAACTGTACAGGGAGACCCTTGGTCATAATATCCGCGAACTGGTGTGTCGAGGGAACATGGAGCACTCGAACCTGTCCCAAAGCAACCTTCGCGGACGGCGGATGTCGATCTCGATATGCTTCAGGCGACGATGATGGATCGGATTGGCCGTCATGTAGACGGCGATCGACGTTGTCGCAGAAACGATCGCCGCGACGAGACCGAGATGTGCGTTCTCAAGAAGCCGCCGCAACCAACAAAGATTCGCCACGACATGAGCCACAAAGACGATACTCGCCTACCGAGCGGAGACCGTGGTTTGGCGCTGACGACCAGAGACCAGGTTGTCGCCGAGAAAGACGCAGGCTCGAGGTGGAGCGGCGCGTGTCGGGCAGCCCGCCACGCAGACGGAGTAGGCGATGATCCGTTGACGGTGCCGACGCCGAGGTGAAGACCAGCAGAAGTGAACCCTTGACGTATCGCAGATGCGCGCTTGATCGCGAGGTGCGGCTCGCGGATCATGCATGAACAAGCAGATTTGCTGACGCGGATAGGCCGATCAGCCGTGTCGTGGTCGCATCGGAGTGCACCCGAGGCCGGTACGCGCAGGTCACCACGGAGTGCCGTCGGTGGTCGGCGGCTTGTCCGCATCGCCGCGCCGCGGTCGGTGGCACTTTGACATGCCAAGACGCTGGAGGAGATCGACGGCGATCGGGCGCTGTGGATGAACAGCCCGCCATCGCACACGCCACGAGATCCCGAAAGTGGTGCAGTCGCCGAGATCCGTCATGGCGAACTCCGAGTGGAGGCGCGCGATGATGTCTTAAGTAGAGCCGTGACGGCCGTGAGGATGATGTCGCCGACGCATGAAGGTGTAGGCGATGCTATCTCCATCTTTGTAAACAAAGAGATGCATCGACTTGGTTGCGAAGCCGATGCGACGGATGTACGAGGCGGCGCCGTTCCACGCCCGGGAGCCCGCTGAGCCCGCATGATGACTTTCGCAGAAGACGACATAATCGTGGTTGGCGAGTCGATGAAGCCCGACGGCCGCGGCATGACTCGCTTCTCCAGTGACCGTGGAGGAAGGCGTTCTTCACATCGAGCCGGTGAATGTGCCGTGCACGCGAGGCGGCGATGCCGAGGACGGGCGATCGTTGCGGTTTGACAACCGGCCTGAACGCCTCGTCGTAGTCGACGCCGCTGGCTGGAGAAGCCTCTGACGACCCAGCGAGCCTTGTGCCGTGCCGTGGAGCCGCCGAGTGAAACTTGTGCTTGTACGCACCACTTGCCGGTGACAATGTTAGCACCGCGGTCGAGGACGAGGCGCCAGTGCCGTTGTCCATGAGAGCCTTGTACTCCTCCGCCATCGCAGCGCCAACTGGGTTCCGGCGGGCATGCGGTAGTTTGCCGATCGGCGAGGCCGCCGTGGCGAGAGGTTGAGGCGGTGGGCGGACGTGACCGCCGGCCCGAGATCGCGCCGTGGGGCGCGAAGGTGGCGGTGGCGCCGAGCGCCATGGGTGTCGGGCCACCGAGGCACCGGGCCGGCGGTGGTCGCCGGGTAGACGATGGACGCGCCGCAGCGAGCAACGGCCGGCGCCAACCGTGAGCGAGGGTCGACGGGCGCCCGCGCGAGACGGTGGCGGTCGGGCGCCGACTAGTCGGCCGGCCGGTGCAGGGACCGCGAGATGACGGCCGGTCCGTAGGTCCGGCCGCTCAACTCGCCGGACGAAGGAGCAACCGAGGCGACGCGGTCGCCAACGCCATTAGCGAGCTTCCGCTGCTGAAGATAGTCCCCGCATCAAAAATCCAGCGACGACGCACGAAGCGCCGAGGTGCCGAGGCGAACGGAACACGCACTCATCAAGACAACATGACGTGAGATAATAATGCGACTACCGACATATCCAGCAACGGCACTTTGTGGGAGGAGGGGTAACCAAGGAACACGCATGGAGTCGAACGAGGAGAGCTTGTGAGGTGTCGTGGCACCGATGTTCGGATAACAGAGGCAACCGAACACACAGAGTGAGGAATAATCCGGAGCTTCGATGCAGAGTCGGTAGGGTATATCTGATGCGATGATGAGGGGCGTTAAGCACATATGTGGCGCAGCGAGGGCTTCACCAATAAGGTGGAGGCATGTGGGCGTGGATCGCAAGGTGCGACATTGTGTTGTTGATGGTACGAAACATGCGCCGCCTTGCCGCTTTGTGGCGAGGTGTAAGGACACGAAAGACGTAAGGCAATGCCGCGACTAGTAAGGAAGGTAGTGATGGCATTGTTGACGATTCGGTGCCGTTATCGCCTTGAAGCATTTGGGTAGAATGCCGAACTGTATGAGTAAAGGCTACAAAATCGACAATATGACGCCGCACATCGATTTATGGCGTAAAGGGAACGATCAAAGAAAAGTGAGAGTAATCATCAAGTAACACAAGATAATATTTATAGCCGAAGCGCTAAGAACCGAGATGTCCAAACATCACAGTGAAGTAAAGCAAAAGGAGTAGTAGTAACAGATGTGGAACTACTAAAGGGGAGCCGCGTGTGCTTGCCAAGCTGACAGGCATGACACAAAGACCGCGAACTCTTATTACAGGCTATGACCGACATGTGTTGTAGTTTGGCGAGGGCGGAAGGACCGGGGTGGCCAAGGCGATGATGCCACAGGGTGGACGAGGTGGCGAGGCTGCAACTGTGGGACGTGGACGAAGGAATGGTGTAGAGGTCCCCGCGGCTATTGCAGCGACAAATCACGCGCCCGCCCGCCGATCTCAATGAAAAACCGGCGCCAAACTCAATGGAACAGTTATTGTCACGAGTGAACTGACGAACAGAAAGCAAATTGCGCACTAGAGCGGGAGCAATGAGGACATCGCTTAGGTGAAAAGTGGTGTCAGCTACTGGTAGGGTGGATGTGCCGCGACCGGAAATTGGTATGGTGCTGCCATTGCCTACAGTAATGAAGGAATTGGATTGGGGTATGCGGGAGAGCAGTATACCATCTGTCGACGACATATGAGCAGTGGCGCGCGTGTCGAACCCGCTTGTTGGCTCCTCGAGCGCCATCCGTTCGTGGCGGCGACAAGGCGGCCGATCCCACCCACCGCACCTTGCCGAGGTGGAGCAGAAGCGAGGCCGGCAAAGATCGAATCGAGGGGCGCAAAGCGGTGTGCGCCGCGGTGCGCGCCAGATGCCGGCCGAAGGACGCCACGCCGCCGCGGCGCGCCGCGGGGTCGCCATCGCCGCCGCATCGCGCTTCACGAGTGAAGCACATCCAGGGCCGCCGCGGTGCCGCCGCGCTGCCGCCGCGCCGAAGTTGCCGCCGCGCCGCTTTTCTTCCGATTGCGATTGCTCGTCTGTGACCGCCGCCGCTTGGCGGCGGACCGACCGCCGCTGGAGTTGCCGCTATCGTGGCGCGTGACTTCGCCGGCGTTCTCGCCGTAGCGGCGGCGTGACATGCCGCCCGCAAGGCGAGGTGCCGCGTGAAGCGCAGCTTCTCTGCGGACGACCTTAGCCGTTGGCGAGGACGGAGTTCTTCGTAACCGCCGCGCGGGCGAGCGGTTGGGCGGATCGAGTCGGCGATGTTGCCGGAGGTGCCGGAGAAGCGAGGTTGAGGCCGCGCAAAGTTGAGGACGAGCCGTGAGTCGAGGACGCAGAGCCAACGCCACGCAATGCGCCGGCGGTGGCCTTCATCTTCCGCGTGATTGCCGATGGAGAGAGTACCCTGCGCCATGGAGTGGAACTCGTGGCTGAGGAAGACGGCGCGGGAAGCCTTGTTCGCCTGAAAGAGGGCTTCGATGGCGACCCACAGCTGGCGGGCAGTCTGGTCAGGCGCGAGGGCGAGGCCAAGGACATCGTCCGCGACGGAGCCGAGTAGCCAGCTGTGGACGCAAGAGTCGGCGATCTCCCACTGAGCATCCTGTGGGCGTGCCGCGGTGGATCCGTCGACGTGCGAGCGGAGTCCGAACTTGCCGCACAGGGAGAGGAAGAACGAGGACCAGCGGTTGAAGTTGGGACGCTTCAACTCGTGAGTCACCGGACGCGTGCGACTTGACGGCGATCGTCGCGTGAGGGGCGACGGAAGATGGGCGCGCGACGCCGGATCCGGTGGAGGCCATGGTAGCACCGATGACGAGGAGGACGCCGCCATGCGTGGAGTGGAGGTGGCGCCGGTAGGGGTGCACCGGTGGAGGAGGGGCGCCGGTGCGGCCGTGGGCGCGCGGCAGCTGGGGATGGGTGGGGAGTTGGTCGAGGGGAAGGCCGGGTTGGGCGCGCCGGCGGGTGGGGATGGTACGGCCGCGGCCGTGGGGTGGGGGGGGTTGTGGCGGCGGAGGGATGGAGGGAGCGCCGGTCGCCTGGGGGGGTGGGTGCGGCCGGGCAGCCGAGATGGAGAGGGTGGCACCGGGTGGTGGAGATCCGGTGGAGAGGCCGGTAGGGAGGCCGGCCGGGAGAGGGTAGCAGCCGAACGCCGGGAAGGGAAGGGGGTGGTGGCGCCGGGTGGTTGTGGAGGGGGGGCCGGGAGGGGGATGCGTGTGGCTGCTGGCCGGAAGGTTGGCGCCTGGGAGGGAGGCCGGCCGTGAGAGGGGGAAGCCGGCCGGGAGGGAGCTAGGGGCAGGGGGAGGCGCCGGGAAGGTTGGCCGGTGGGGGTGGTAGCCGGCCGGTGGGGTGGGGGGAGGCAGTTTGAGGTTGTTGGGGGAGGTTGGGAGTTTGTTGGGGCTGTTGGGGAGGTTGTGCGGCCGGGAGAGAAGGGGGTGGGTGCGGCCGAGTGGGGTTCGGCCGGGAGGGGGGTTTGGCCGGGCTAGGGTTTTTCCAGGAGTTGCTCTGATACCATGCAGAATGAGATTGGGGGAATCACCACACACCCAAGTGGGGGGGTGCCTCTCATATATATAGTCATGTACAGGTACAGGGGTACATTAGTAATTATCCTAATAGTGGCGATGGTACAGTTGGTTGGGTTCTTGATGCGATAGATAAACAAAATTATGAATCACCTCCGCCTGTTGCAATTCTTCCAGCTGGCACTGGCAATGATCTTTCAAGAGTTTTATCATGGGGAGGTGGTCTCGATGCTGTTGAGAAGCAAGGAGGCCTCTGCACAGTTTTACATGACATAGAACATGCGGCAGTCACCATCTTAGATAGATGGAAGGTGACAATAGAAGATAAGCAAGCAAAAAATGTGCTACTGGTGAAGTATATGAACAACTATTTAGGTAGGCGTGAGGATTTAGTTTATATCTAGTGCAAAGATTTATTTTACCGGTGCACTTTATCCAAGAAACTTATTTTGCCATGGTGACAGGTATCGGCTGTGATGCAAAGGTTGCACTTGACATTCATAATCTCCGCCAAGAAAATCCTGAAAAGTTCTACAGTCAGGTAGTGTCTCTACCTAATATAAAAAGGGGCAGTGGTTGATTTTCAATTATACCTCCTGTGAATATTTATATAGGTAACTGGTTGCATTGCTGGTTTGCTTCCTTAATAAAAGCTAAGGAAAAAAATAAAAAAAATTAACATGAAAACAGACGGCATTAGTGTTGGTGCACCAAGAATGGGTAATTCTATTCCAAGTGGTGTTGCGTCACTAACTTATCCTTCGGGGCCAGTGCTATCAGATTCAACTAAATTTACTAGTGAAAAAAACCCGTACTAGACTCCAACTACTAGTACCTGATCAGTAGGTGTTGGTTTCGGACTAAAGTACCGAATAAAACAGAAAATGACACCCTCACCTTCTTATCTCGACAAATGCAGCTTTGTGCTACTGAGGCTATCAATAGCAAGATGCCTTGAGAAATAGGAGAATGATATGAAGAATCACTAGCAAACTACTCTGTGGTGTCGTGTGCATGGGATACTTGGTCCAGTTGGCAGTTACTGTACGGTGTTGTGTACTTGTGTCCGTGGGATACTTTAATCTTAATGAGCTAGACAGTTAGGAGCTATACTATTAACTCACCATTTCTCGGCCAAGATCAAACTCGTGGTCTCCTATATAGCATGTGGATGGTTTTACCACACACTATCTCATGATTTTTATGTACCGTATTGCTGTCGAGGTGTTTCTGGGCATATTTTCAACTATATCTGGTTCAACTTTGGGTTGGTTTGCGCCGTTCCTTCTTGCTTGGGCTACAGGTTATTGTTGAATATATGCAGGCTCATACAGGAGAAACAGCTGAACAGGACTCACATTGTTGACTTTGTCAGTTTTTGGTGTTTCAACCTAACAGTGTGCTACCTTCAGTTCTCATTGCAAGGATGATTTCATTATACATCTTACCTTTTTTTTCAGTTCTTAAATAAGATGCTATATGCAAGGGAGGGTGCGAAGAGTATCATTGATAGGACATTTGCAGACTTACCCTGGCAAGTTAGATTAGAGATTGATGGAGCTGAGATTGAGATACCAGAGGTTTTATAAGATGAACCTTTGCGACTATTACACACACTGCCACTATCTTTACTAGATGCTCATGCTAATGCCTGTGTGAATGCTTCAGGATTCAGAAGGTGTCCTCGTTGCGAACATTCCAAGTTATATGGGAGGGGTTGACTTGTGGCAAAATGAGGATGAGAATCCCGACGACTTTGACCCACAGTCAATTCATGACAAGATGCTTGAAGTAGTCAGTATCACTGGAACGTGGCATCTGGGGACACTCCAGGTAATAAACAGGCAGCATTCAATAATCTTTATGACGAATGAAGATAATGCTAGAGACTAAAAAACATAGCTGAATGTAGGTTGGACTTTCTCAGGCACGGAGGATTGCCCAAGGCCAATCAATCAAGATACAAATGTTTGCTCCTTTCCCGGTTCAAGTGGATGGCGAACCATGGGTCCAGCACCCTTGCACGCTTAAACTATCCCATCATGGACAGGTTTAGTTTCTTCTTGCAATGTGTTTGGTCCCACGCAGGTTGCAATTGTGATAATCAGCAGACTGCTCTAAATTTTCCAACTCTGTTTTTCCGTGTTGCTCAGGCTTTCATGTTGAAGAGAGCAATCGAGGAGCCTCTTGGTCATGCTGCCGCAATCGTCACCGATGTGCTTGAACATGCTGAAACTAGTCAGATGATCATTGCGTCCCAGAAGAGAGCCATCCTCCAAGAAATGGCTCTAAGGCTATCATAAATCCCTGCTCGTTTGCGCGTCGCGCAGCATCGCTTCCTGCGAGGCGCTCCACCTTGCCCTGTGCGAAGCTTTCTTCTGGCAGAACTGATCATGCAGCTAGGAAGCTGTGATGCTACAATTCAATTCAACAGCAGCCCAGACCAGATAGTCCTAAGCAAATTTCAAGAGGAGACTCTGCCTGCTCTCTCTACCTCTCGCCGCAAGAAGTAGCTGCTTCTGTGTGGTGGACGCAACTAGGAAGCCTGCCTACAAGCACAGGGTGTGTTGGTACTTCACTGCATGTTCACCTCTTGGAAAAAATACGTAGCAATGTCGTCGTTGTGTACATGATGTATGTCTGCCGGTCACGATGTTTCAGTGTAGGGCTATACTTAAGTTCCTTGCCATCTTCTGGATAAATCGAAAGCCGTCAGGACATTTCGCCTTCAATGGCTGGATTGAATTTTGCCCTTTTAATTAGCCGCTGTGTTCCTGCCGATTTTCTCGAGTTTTGTACCCAGCTGGTCATTTGGTGTTGTAGAGTGTGTTGTGCTCTTGTCATTCACTTGCATAGTATCTAGTGTTCTCATCCCCGTCTACGTGTAGTTAGCACTTAACCAACATTGGTGATTTACTTTGGGTTATTCTATATGGTCTGTCATTCAATATACAAACCAAACATGTAATTAGTGATCTGTCTTCTGTAACCTGTAATCACAATGAGCAGATGATTGCTTAGATTATTTTATATCATATATCTTCTAAACCATCTGCTCTAATAACTTCTGAACTTTTTTTGTAACTTATCATTAAATTAGTGAACAAAAATTGCTAAGCACTTCATGTTGGATTTAATTGGGCTTTGACATTCATTAATCAATAAATCCTAGGAAAATCTTAAAGACCCACTCATACATGGTGGCATGTGGGATACTTTAGTTCCATATTGCTAACAAAGGTGGAGAGACATCACCTTATAAGGTGAAGCATGTCTAGCCTTGGTAAAGCAAGAGAAAGGAAGAGAAAGGAGGACTACACGCGTTTGCTCGCCTCGCCACGCCACGCCACGCGCAAAGCCAAAGCCAAGCCAGCGGCGCGCGACGTGCGCGTGAATGGTGCGGCCGTTCCGAGTTCGACTGTGAGTCCAGACACAGCTTCCTTTTGCAATTCTATTTTGCCATGCAATTCTGTCTGGATGGAAAGAACGCTATGATTATGCGGCGAATTAATTAGGAATAATGAGCCTGATTATGAAATGAAAATGCTATGATTACACAGCGAATTAAATGCGATTAATGAGCCTTAATCTGATGGCGGTTTCCTAATCTGCGAGCAGTTTCTTTCTTTAGTCTTTTTAAAAAGACGATGGTTGTCTTCTCTCTCTCATATTCGCAAAACACATCCATGCGAGAGAGAATTGTTCTCGAGCGATGCGCTGCTACAAGCTATTCCATCTCTACGGCCGGCGTGCACCGGTGGTGGGGAGAGTAGGTCTCCAGAACCGTCGTCCTTGCGATCCTATACGGGAGAGGGCAAATAAAGTTTTTGGGAAGCGACTACGCGACTGCTCGTCGTTCTCTATATCATCTACATCATCTGTTCCCTGCATCGTCTACATCACCTGTTCTCTGCATCGTCTACATCACCCGTTCTCTGCATCGTCTACATCACCCGTTCTCTACATCGTCTACATCGCCATCTTCCTCATCAGCGACATCTTCTTCTTCATCGCTGCAACACTCTTCGCACCGCATCGGTAACATCTAATACTCTGCACTTACCTCTAATTATCAACATGAATATATACGTTCTGTTGTTCGAAGGAGATGGGAATGAGACCTATGTGAGTTACACCATAGTGGCAACCCAACCTATGTGATCGGAGATCCCGTGAAGTAGGACCTACGAAAAACAAACTGTTTGGTTAACTGAAGGAGAGTACATTCTATAACCCACTCCACTGAAGATGTCATACTCTCAAATCTGTATGGTAGGATGATTTTATATTAATGTGTTATGTGGCTTTAAATAGCAAAGATGCTATCCTACAGAGCATTCTTGAAAGAATACACCTATATGAGCCCGACTGCTAGTCACAGTCTGTGAGAATTGGGTACTCTCTAAGAAGCTCATGAAGAGACACAGGAGTATGACTTATATGCTCCACCCGAGAGGTAGCCTATTGGCAGCCTAGTATCAGTCAAGGCTTTAGGTGAAACTCCTTCATGCAAAACTACCAATTCAAGGCTTAGTCCATTGCGTAGTTGTGAATGAATATAGCTTAAAGTTCTAGGTGGATGTTCAACCCTAACAGGTCTCCACTGAAAATTGGTATATTAACAGTGCTTTGGAACAACAGGCAAACTTTGTAAGCCTCTGGGATCTGGTAGGGGATTGTTGGATTTAATTGGGCTTTGGCCCCATTCATTAATCAATAAATCCTAGGAAAATCCCAAAGGCCCACTCATGTATGGTGGCATGTGGGATACTTTAGTTCCATATTGCTAGCCAAGGTGGAGAGATACCACCTTATAAGGTGAAACATGCCTAGCATTGGTAAATCAAGAGAAAGGAAGAAAAAGGAGGGCTACACACATGCGCTCGCTCGCCTCGCTAGGCCAGGCCAGGCTTTGCGGGCGCGCAACGTGCGCATGAATGGTGCGGCCGTTCGGACTTCGACCGTGGGTCCAGACACAACTTCCTTTTGCAATTTTGTTTTGCCATGCAATCCTGTCAGGATGGAAAGAATGCTATAATTACGCGGTGAATTAATTGCGAATAATGAGCCTGATTATGAAACGGAAATGCTATGATTACGCGGCGAATTAAATGCAAGTAATGAGCCTTAATCTGATGGCAGTTTCCTAATCTGCGAGCGGTTTCTTTCTTTGGTTTTTTAAAAAGACGCTGACTGTCTTCTCTCTCTCATATTCGCAAAACACATCCGTACGAGAGAGAATTATTCTCGAGCGCTGCACTGCTACAAGCTATTCCATCCCTACAGCCGGCGTGCACCGGCAGTGGGGAGAGCAGGTCTCCTTGCGATCCTATACGGGAGAGGGCAAATAAGGTTTTTGGGAAGCAACTATGCGACTGCTCGCTATTCTCTACATCGTCTACATCATCCGTTCGTTGCATCGTCTACATCACCTGTTCTCTGCATCGTCTACATCGCCATCTTCCTCATCGGCGACATCTTCTTCTTCATCGCTGCAACACTCTTCGCACCGCATCGGTAACATCTAATACTCTGCACTTACCTCTAAATATCAGCGTGAATATATACGTTCTGTTGTTCGTATTTCTTATCATCCTAGTTTATCTTTTGGACATGTTTAGTACTCATGCTATTTCTGTAGTCATGATTTATTTGTGGAACGATGTAATCACTAAAGTGCTAAATAATCTAACACTTCATGAAATTTGGCCTGTTAGACACTTATACTCTTGTTTGTACTTGCCTTTCTATGTACTATATAACGTTATGAAAGGTTAGGTGGTGTCATGACTTGTTATTTAGCATATTCAGTTAATCGCTAAAGCTAGCATGTTTGTTCGGTTTAACTTATCTTTTTTGTTATGCAGGGGACTTCTAGAGAGGAAGCTAAGATGACTAATGACATGCATGGCTTCTGGAGGAGCTTTTGGACATGGAAAATGTGTCTTATGTGTAAGAAAGATTGGTGTACTATTGTGTTACCATTGCATGTTTAGTCAAAAGAATGAATTTCTTTAATTGAATGATTCTCATATGTATGCAATGATACAAAGATGTACCAAGCTGATTTAATCCATTTGATAAATGAGTAAATTTACGCATTTATTTTTCTTTATTTTTTACTTTTTGTTTCTGGTGGGTAGGCGACAAGAAAAGTCGGTTCGAAAACCTAGTCGGAAATAATTTCTTGTTGGGAACCGTCAGATAAATTGAATTTCTGTGTCAACCTATGGCTGAGGGTTATTCCCTGACGTTTTTCGACAGGAATTAATTTCCTGTCGGTTTTTGGCCATTGGGAATCATTGGTTTCCTGGTAGCGAGTGTATGGTCTATATCTATATAAAATTTCAAAAATAAATTCAATCCCGTCTGCGAGATAAAAAAAAGGCAAATACGACTTGTAACAGTGTCTATTACTATTTATCAAGATTTTGCATGAATATAGACCATGCCATTACCTATAGCTGATAATTTTTTAAAAACTTGCACGCTTGATTTTATTGAAATTTGCACCATTTTTACAAAAGTGCTCATTTCACCTGATATATCCCTGATCATATGTGGTTACATCTATTAAGTTAGGCTGGTCAGTCATAATGTCATATTTGTTTTATGTATACCATCTGGGATAATCCTGAGACTCAAAAAGTCATACCACATCTGTGTTTAATGCCCATATGCTAATGTTATATCCGGAGCCAAGTAGACCATAGAATATCACATTGAAACAGGATACTGCGTTCCCATTGCATCGTATACGAGCATCCCCTAGTCCCCTGCTCCAATAAAGACCACTCCACCACACCACCCCTCCTGCCCACGAACCCCTTGCCCCATGAGGTCGCTGGAGTCAAAACCACATGTTGTTCAAGCCGCCACCATCTTCCCCATCTTCTCGATCCTTGCTCCCGTGCCGCTCCCCAACCAACACAATGTCATCGTGTCCTATACCATCTTTTTCTCCTCTTCTCTCGACTCGTCGCCACCCACCGCCGACTATCCTTCCGCCTGGTTTGTAATGTTGGGAGGCAAGGGGATGACCCCAAGGGAATATGGTGTATACTATCACTCCGCCATTGCCCTTCTTCCTATCTGGCTAGATCCGATAAAATGGTACTCCATTCTTAAGCATTTTTCGTAATGTTTAATCATGTAATATAAGTATTTATGTTTGCACCTCATCACGTGCTATGCAGGTTCTCAAATCAAAATATCCTATAGGTAAAACATAAAAAAAATATTAAAACCTATGAAACTCCACGACTGATTTGCTTGTACCAAAGTTTGCCTTACTAATATGAGCTAAAATTCAACATACGTAACCTAAATTTCATCATGAAATCGGCAACACAAAATTTGGCAAAGAATTGACAAGAGAAGAAAATATAATAAAGTAGGAAATGGGATGTTAGTGCGAACACCACCTTACTAAAATGTAGGCAGCAATACAACTTGATAAACCCAGGTTGGATTGTATTTAATGCATTTATTAGCTCCTAAAATAATTACCCAACCTGTTCAAGAATATATGACGTTTTAGACATGGACACGGTCTGTAACATGTAATTTTGACCATAACTTTTTATACAAATATGTTAATAAAATAATATAAAACCATTATATTATGAAAATATTTTTCATCACTAATCTAATGATACCATTTTCACATAACCAATACAAATAGTATATATATATATATATGTATGTATATATATTGCCAGCAATTTATTGATTACAAAATATCGTTATAAAAAGTCTTCTGGATACACTCCGGTACACCATTGCGAATAAAAGAGCTAACAAAGTGCTCACAAGATCTAGCTAGAGTATGTGCCGCTATATTCACTACACAACTAACATGACAAAAAACAACCGAGAAAAGTCCTCTGCCATAGATTTGATATCAGACATAACCGCATCAACAGAGGACCGATGCTGCCTCGACAAATTCAACTGTTGCACCACAGACAAGTAGTCAAAAGCAAGGGTGTCATTTTGATATCATTCATCACGGGCAAGGGTTATTGCATGACAAAACACCAATGCTTCTGCTAACTCTGGCATAGTGATCCCATCAAGGCGCTCGCTGCAGGCAGCTGGCATTCATGATGAGGACATCAACCCGCTGGATGCGACCGCTACTTCACCTCCAACCGGGCTACTCCACTGCCATCGATTCGGCTACGTCAAACGCTACTCCAACGTGCCGATGAATTTAATTCACTTATATCTGGTGTTGTGCCACCTCACATTGGGCCAAGGACTTGTATCAATTATTGAGCCCAAAAGGCAGCCACCACTCTAAATTATCTGGACCGGCCACCTCCTTGGCCTATTTGGGCCGGCCGCCTCCCTTGGGCCACACTATTCATGGTTGTACTGTTCATGTGAACAATATCTATGAATAGTACCACCCGCTTAGGTCTTAGCTATGTGCAGTTCCTCCTTCCCTATTTAAAGAGGCCGCACCCCTCTAGTTTTCCTCAGATTTTGTTGAGTTAAAAGTTAGCTACAATGCAACTTCGTGTATTGGCTTGTGTCAACTAGACCAACCATAATACTGCTTCGGAATCCTAATTTATCAAGTATTTCAATCTTATTTGCAATTTCAGATTGTATTTTACTTTGTTCTTGCGTGCTTCTTCGGTGTATGCAGGAATTAACCTTCGTGGTCAGGTCATCCAGGTATTCGTGCATGGTTGATAACGACTTATTGAGCAGTTCAGCAATTGCGTGGTTTCGAGCTTTGCTAGTTCGTAGCTAGGATCGTGAGAGTTGAACGACATCTACCAAACTTATCTTCTCATCGAAAGATCGGGCCAAAATCAGGGCCTTCGTGGTTCATCAATTCACCAATGTGATTTCGGACTACCATGCCAACCCTCACCCGACGAGAATAAGCAAATAGTGCTGCATCGATATTAATAAAGACTGTACCTACCGGCGGTAGAGTCCATTTAGCTACTGAATGCAATGACTCACGCCTATGACCTAGATCCGGATTGAAGATATGTAAAACTATGTGAGACCCTGGTTTATTTGACTTGGAATGCTTAGCCTTCCATTGGCCCTAGCATCACAAAGCAAATAAACCAAGCCTCGAGATACGTATACTTCCCAGAAATGCAGTATACATACCCCGTTACAAAATCATGCATCAATTCTATATATCATATTATACCAAGTCTACCAAAAGACATACATAATATAAAGTTATTCCAAGACAGCCGACCGGCCAAATGACATAAGTAATAAGTAACAGCGGAAGCGAAAGGTGTCATAAGATGGCTTAAACCAAAATACGACCGGTTAGCCATACAACCACAGGGCAACCGACCGGGCCGCCAAGCTAGTCGCCCCACACACTGCCACAGCCAACTCACAAAAGTGAGGCCCTTCGGACTCACCTTCTTCCTCTGCACACAACAAGCAATGCAGATGAGTACAATAATGTACTCGCAAGACTTACGAGTAACAAGTCTATACATAACTACATGAGAGCTGAATCCAAAGGAAAAGGTTATATGGTTATTTGGACGCATAAAGCAAGTTTCATTTGCAATAATGTAATAGATTGAAGGCCATTTAACAAATCAATTTTTAATTATGGAAATAACAGCGAGTAACAATAAATAATCAAGTAACCACCTAGAGGTGACTAACCCAATAGCCACCACAGCATAGCATGAATCCCTGATTCATACCACCCATCAAGTTTTAATTAAAAATGTTGTAGTCTAGTTCTCACGGGGCGTATCCGAGCGTGTCCATAACCTAGGACAAGGCTATTCGAATAGTTCAAAACCCTGCAGGGGTGTACCAATGTACCCACACTTCAAACCGCCTTTTTGCCAAGCTATTAAGCACACTTCCTTTGGTATGCCGACACGGCTAAGTCCTACGAGACATTTCCAATGAAAAATGCTAATCAAGAGCCACACGTATGGGGGTTATCACCTAGTGGACCACCTTTCCGGCCCCCACTAAGGACCCATATGTAGAGTAGGATACACCGGCCTAGGCGGGTGCTCCCCTCCCTACAAACATGTCCATGTTGCATATAGTTAAATATACAACCCACCACGCGACTCATTAATTAACACCCCCCCCCCCCCAAAATACTTAGCCAAGAGAGGTCCCATTTCGCTCTAGTGTGGTTAACATGCAAATTGCTCAGTACGGTGGCGTAAGTAACTCGGTCCTTAATGACTCGGACACCATTCCAATCACACCCAAAATCACACCATCTTACCATTGTGCCTAAGTCCAAATCATTTTGTTTCCATTTTTAGTTTTTACAATTTAAAGATAGCACAAAGTGAAACATAGAGTCATTATAAGTTTGTGTGATTAAGGTTATCGACAAGTTGATAACCGCCCATTCCTACCAATAGCTAAGCATGTCTAAGCCACAGACTCGAAAGCTACTAAGTGACAAGGGTTCATCCAACGAACCCAAAATCACAGCAAATAATCCTAGGCTCAGTAGTAGAGGATAAACATTTACCTACTGATAATGCATCTAATGGGTTAACTATCGACAATAGTTAAAACAACATAGCAATGCATACGTAGAATTTGCAAACAACATATTAGAATTTGAAATTAATAGGATCAACATGATCAAATGATGCTACATCCGCTGCCTTGCCGGAGGGCGAGTCCGCTTGTCGTGGCTCGTAATCAAGATCAATAATATCTTTGGAACCTAACGTGAAAAGGTGATAAACCAATAAGAACGACGAACACCAAATAAAATTCAACAGCAAAATTCATCCAAATCTTATGAAATTTACACAACACCAAGGGTATGATTTTAGATAAATTTAGAAACAACAATAATTTAATTTGGACTTAACATGCAAAAGTTACAGCTAAAATAAATTCCCTCAGCCTGTTAATTCCAATGAAAATTAATTACTGGTACTGTTCATGGCATAAATTTTTGGAATAATCTAAAGTCTAAAATTTTTATGGTAGGTAGGTTAAGACGTCCTAAGGTCAGAAAAGTTGAGTTTACCAAATTTGGAGTTATAATGATTTACTTATGAGTTTTCTAAGTTGTAAGCCTAGCACATGTTACTTTACAGAAATGAAATCATGATAAAAACCTATTTCATATTAAAGTATGCTAACAGATGAATTTATCAAAATTGAGTTTGCACAATTTGGAGTTATACAAAAAAAAGATATGCATTTTACAAGGTTTGATTCAATTTATGGAATTTTCTAAAATGGCTGAAATCTAGTTAATATTATTTACAAAAATTTCTGGCACAGAACAATATCTAAATGCATTTTTATATGAAACTTTAGTTAAACATGAATTTAATACAGTTGGAATCATCTAAAAAGGATTTAAATTGAATTAGTTATGAGTTTTCAAAGTTTAATACAATTTTCAGTTGATAAATAAATGCTTACTGAAATATAATCAAACTTATCAGAAATATAACGACGTGGACGAACGTGGGCCCTTGATGCGAAATCCAACAGCCCACGCGCAAGGAGAAAAGCGCACGCGCGGCGCTCCGAACGGCTCAATCGATCTCGACCGTGGGAAGGAAATCGGACGGCTGAGATTGATGTTACAATTGAAGGTCCGAATGCACCCACGATCTCAGCCGCAGATCGTGCGATAGACGGCCCCGAGTGATTGGGACATTCGGCGCTCCGAAAGTCCCATAGATCTGGGTCGTTGATCACAAAATCGACGGTCCACGATTAGCGCAAATTACACATGTGGGTTCTAAGTGTGGGGGAGGTTTAAGTGCATGGGCTCACATGTCAGTGAGACAGAGGGCGAATTAGGACAGCTAATAAATGCTAAATCCAATGATTAGTGATGACTAGCATTAAATGTGTCCTAACATATCGCACGGAGAGGGTTTAAGTGGTTTGGGACCCACTTGGCAGTGACACCAGAGTCAAATTAAGATAACCATTAATTGCTAACTAATCATTAACGATGATTAACAATCATTACCATTAATGATGTCCGAACGACAACGACACAGAGAGGGATTCCCGTCCGGCAAAACCCGAGCGAGAAAAGAGGCTCGCCGCCGCCGGCTCCGGCCACGACGGCGCGACCTAAAGGCTAAAATGGGTTGCAAATACTGTTGCGCACCCATTGGAGGTGACCTCGACGGCGGCGACGACCTAGAACGCCGGCGAGCCGGAAAAGAATGGTGTTGACTAGTTCGGCCAAAAACGAAAATAGCAAAAAGCTCCGCTGCAGTCCAAGGAAGCAGGTGCCACAGCATCTAAGGACTAATAAGAAGTTACCTTAGCCAAAGAGAGCTTCAAAGCTGGCCGGAGGAGCTTGGACAGCAGAGAAGGTCGCCGAAGCCGAAGAAGATGAAGTGAAAATTGAGGCCTAAGCAAAAATGAACACCACTGGTGGTCAATATAGCTGCATTAAGGCCCACAGAAGGTCGATGAGCAATTAATTACAAAATGAACCACTTACCGGAGTTGGAGAAGAAAAGGGGTAGAATCGGCCGAAATGATCCAAACTTAAAATTGGTCAATTCCTGCGAATGAAACCCAAAATTAAGTTAGGGGAAATGAATATGGAGCTAAAGGGTTCAAAAGGGTACAAGAATAATTGAAGATGAACTACTGGAGCACCAAGATCCACAGTGGAGCTTCTCGGGTCAACAATGGCGATTTTCTATTTTTCGGTATTTTGAGCCCCACAAGCTAAGAGGAGCTAAGTGGTGCTGCAAGGGAGCTCAAGGAGGGTTTTAGGGAGCTTCAAATAGATGGGGGAGCTATGGTTTGCTAAAATGGAACCCTTGTGTGAGCTAGGTCCATGACATAATCGTGGACCAAAAGAAACGATGGGGGACAAGGAAAAGAACGCGAACGTGGCCGAAAGCATCGCACGCATTGGCTGTCCCGACCAGAGAGAGTAGTCGAGGGAGCACAATTTGACAGTGCCATGCCTCTCTATCTCTCTATTCACGCACGACACGAGGAAGAAGACGACCGGAAAACACTAGGGTTGCTGTGAGCCATTAGATTAAAAATGGACGACTCAGATCACACCGAAGCTCCGGCGTTCAAAAGAGTAAGGGAGATTGTGAGCCCTCGGATCAAAAATGAACGGTTGAGATCGCCCGAGGCTCTTGAGGTTTAAAAACAATAGAGGAGGTCGTGAGCCCTTGGATTAGAATCGGACGGTCACGATTGAATGTGTCCTCCGGAGGTCCGAACGGCCCAATCAACACGGGCTATTCGATATCAATCCAACGGCGGAGATTGAAGGTGCGTTACAAGTGAGCCCGGGTGCAGTTAGTTGACTGGATCAAGTCAAGTGGCTCGAGCCCGAGTCTGACTCGAACCCAAAGAACAGTGAAACCAGGTTTTGGGTTTTTAATTTGAGCTGAGACTTTGGGGATTTATTTGAGATAGCAAAATAACTCCAAAAATTCTGAAAGTTTTACAGGAGCTTGCTAACTTAAATATTAACCTTGTGTCAAATTTTCAGAGGTTTTATGCAGTGCATTTTCCTCCAAAATTCTGTAAGGTTCGGAATAAGGTTTTGACTAGAAGTCAAACAGTTTGATCGCCTCTAAGAATATTCAAACAATTTCTAAAAATTGTGAAATTTTTCAGAGGGGTCACATACCATCCTAGAACTTAGGAAAATATTTCAGGAGATGATCAAAAGATTTAACAAGATTTTTTGGAAGATAAGGTTTTGGATCAAAAGACTTGTGACTTTGTATTTCCATAATTCTTATACAAGAATTGTTTATAACATACAGAAATACATGATGTAAGAAAAAGTTTTAATTTCTACTCATTTTCTTACATTTGAAACACAAGTCCAAAATTTGGATGTTACACACTATCAACTCAACATAAGTTTTTTACTGTGAGCCACCCTTCAAGGATGCAACAAAACTTCATCATTTCGTGCACCATTACAGTCTCCTAAATATGCCATAGAGTAACAGTAAGAACTATTGCCTCCCTAGTTGAGGAACGTCCCAGGAAATCGAACAGCCACTGCTTAGCATAATTCAACATCGTGTGGCGTAGATGGAAGCCATACTCTAATTTCACTTCACGCCAAACTTCATGGGCAACCGCAAAAGAGGAAGGAATGTTCGATACGCCTCCTCGCCACGTAAGATGCATGTACCATTCGTTGGGATATGCCTCTGTTTCAGCTGGAAACCACACATGAGGCAATCATGTGCGAAACACCACAACAGAATTTTCATCTTGTTCGGTGCCTTTATAGGCCAGAGTGACTTCCAATATTTTTCATCCGCACTGTACGCCAAGGAGAGACCACGCCCAGAGCTGCTTCGAGAGGAATAAAAGCCCTCAATTCGAGCTAAAAAATATGCAGAACGTACCGTGTAAGACCCATATCTTGTATGTGGCCATGAAGCAAAATCCTCACTACCTTGTCTACTGATGGGCACCTGGATAATCTGATCAGCCACCACCTCAGGGAAGATAGAACGAATTAGGTCAACATCCCAAGAACCATGATCCTCCTGTATAAGAAAATCAACTGTTTGATCCGCAGGAAGGGGCACTAGTGGCTGAACCAGATTGGGTGCACTGCTAGGTATCCAGTTATCAGATAATATTTTAATACTTTTGCCATTGCTGACTCCCCATCGTACGCCCTTCCGCAGCAATTCTTTCCCAAAGCAGATAGTCCTCCAAGTATACGAATAAGATCTTGGATGAGGGGCATCCCAAAAATCATAGTTAGGAAAGTAACGACCCTTTAACACCTTCGCACAAAACGACCCTGGCTCCGTCATTAGCTACCAGCCCTGACGACCAACATGGCTTGATTGAAGAGCACAGGATCATAAAAGCCCATGCTGTCCAAAGCTTTAGGTGTAGACAACTAGTCCCAAGCCGTTCTCAACACCCCACCAGTGATTAGCGATGGAGGTTTTTTATTTTCTCACACGTCGAGACCAGCAGTTGGAAGCAACTCATAACATAAGTTGGAATAGCCTGGATCACTGATTGTAACATGACTACTTTCCCCGCCCAAGACAATGGTTGATCAGTCCATCCATTGATCCGCTTCCACACTCTATCAGGTAAGAAATGTGTTAGTGTTTTAGAACTGATCTTACGTATGATTGTTTGATTCAGGGGGTCTCCAAGACTAGGACTACACAAAGAATAACACATGGAATTTATACAGGTTCGGACCTTCTCCGGAGAGAATAACAACTCTAATCCTGTGTGTCTATATTGAGTATGCTGGTTACAATTGGGAGAAAGACTAATGCTTCTTGTGCTCCAGGGTGCGATTGTCTCTCCTCTCCCCTCCCGATGTCAACTGACTGTAGCCTTTATATAGTGTATGAAGAGGTAACCGTTTTTCCAGGCCAAGGGACATCTCATCATTTCATATAATGAGCACGTTGATGGTAGTAATTGTTGGAGTAGTAACCCCTCCACATCGCCTGGCAGTTATTGTCAGAGACAAAGGCGTATTGCGTGTAGTGATTCCAGGGAATAATAGTGTATACTAATTGCTTAGATTTCCTAATCAATTAGGCCTACCTGTCTGCAAGTTCTATCGATTATAGGGTGGTCATAACTGACCTAGTCGTAAAAAAACTTACGACCATAAGATTGTGATAGAAGGACTACGACCATGAGGTAATTGTAGAAAGACACTTATGACTATGGGGGTGGTCGTAGAAGGACTAACGACCACTTGACCAGCTACTCCTTTATTAACATTAAGGGGGTATACTCAAGAATCATATGACGGTATTATTATCCATAATAAGAATTATAGATAAATAATTAAATAAGAATTATTAGATCCTTGTCAAAATGAAAAGAACTCATCGGTGATCGACTCACCTCAGTCGGCATCGGAATCCTGGAGGGCTTCATTATGAACATTCAGCCGAACCATGACTCCTTATTTAACACCATCGTTGCCATGCAAGCCAAAGAAAATAGAGAATTTCTCTAAATTAATTTTCTGCTCAGAACCTTCACAATACAAATGAAGCATGGCTTTCAATGCATCAACACTTTTTGCATCACTCCGAGCAAAGAAAATACTGTCATATGCAAATAAAGGATGTGATATGGGGGCCGAGCTGACCGTTTCAAATACCTATAGCTCACCATGGCCCTCCTTGTGTTGCAAGAGACATGACAGACCTTCAGTGCACAACATAAACAAATAGGGACTAATAGGGTCCCCCTACCTAATCCCTAGATGGGACCACAGGCATAGTCAGCTCACCATTAACTCGGACAACATAGCGAACAGACATAACACATTGCATGACAGAATTGATCCAAGTAGGAGCAAAACCCATCTTAATAAGACAACCATTTAGATAATTCCATTCTACACGATTGTTGTCTTTGAATGGTGTATAAACACTCGTAAGCGATAAGAGCATTGTCAGTAATAAGCCTTCCAGGGACAAAAGCACTTTGATACTCGGACACAATCGTAGGTAGAAAAACTTTCAATTTGTTAGCCAAAACCTTCGAAGCAATCTTATAGAGCATATTGCACAAACTGATGGGGCAGAAATTTTTTAGATGTTCAGGCCTCGAAACCTTTAGGATAAGCACAATAACTGAATCGTATAGACCCTCTGGTATATCCATGCCCTCCAAAAAGCTTCTAACAGTAAGGCAAATTTCCTCATGAAAAAAATCACAATGGGTCTGATAGAAAAGTGCCGAGAAGCCGTCCGAACCCAGCGCTTTCGTAGGCCCATCTGGAATAGAGCAGTCTTGATCTCATCGTCTGTATAAGGTTTACACAACTCAGCGTTTACCTCATCATCCACTCTACGAAGGATAGCCTCAAGAGCTGCATCCACCAAATCACACGGTTCAGAGGAAAAGAGATCTTCATGAAAACTCTGAACAATACCTTTTATGCCATCTTGATTTTCACATCTAGAGCCATCATCCCGAACAAGGGCCATGGTATTATTTGTGCGCCTCCTCGTCGAGGCCCTCGCATCGAAAAATACAGTATTCTGGTCTCCCTCCTTGAGCCAGTCCACTCGAGATCATTGTCGTGCCATAATCTCCTCCCTTTCAAAGAGCTCGTAGAGGTGGTGTTCAACCGCACGCTCCACTTGGATCACGACATCAGTCACATGCACCAAGCGCAAAGACTTGATACGACGCTCAATCTTTGTATCTCCTGCGCACCAACCAAAGTGATGAACTACGGAGGTCCTAATTTGTCCGATCTTTCAATGAGAAGGTAAATTTGATAAAGTCGCTCAACTCTCACGATCCTCGCTACGAACTCGCAAGGCTCAAACCATGCAATCGCTGAATCGCACGACAAGTCATTATCAACAAAGGCACAAATACTCGGATGACCTAATTATTTAAGATCAATTCCTCGCATACACCAAGAAGCATGCAAGAATAAGGTAAAACACAATCTGATGTATTGCAAATATGAATTAAAATTGTATTGATAAGTGGGGTTTCGAAGACAATATCGTTGTTGATCTCGTCGAACAAGAGGACAAAGTATAAAGTAGCAAAGCTAAAGTTCAATCAACAAAACCCACCAAACCCTAAGGGTAGTGGCCACTATATAAAGGAGGAAGAGAGGGGCGGTGGCACTGCTCACGCATGAACAATGCCAGGTGAACAATACCGCCACCATATGGGCCTAGGGTTTGGTCGGCCCAAAGGGTGGTAGCCCTAGGGAGGTGCGGCCAAGAGACATGTGCTAGGCCCAACACCATATAATCGGCCAATACATCACATAGCCCGTGGGCAAATAATTGGTGACGCAGCACCATGGCATGTAGACATAGCTCGGCTCGTAGGAGTAGAAATTGCTCGGTCCAATTGAGGAATATAGCATTGCAGTAGCCGAAAGTCCTATTAGAGAAGACGTGGTTGAAGTAGAGGATGCAGTGCAGCGGGTTGAAGTGGTTGCATCCTTAGGGTTGATTTCCTCATCACAAACACTACTACAGAAAACCTCATCACAGACGGTTCGGAACCGTCATCACAGACGGTTTCCAACCGTCTGTGTAAAAGTACGTCTGTGATAACAGGCGGTTATCACAGACGGTTTTTGAGCCGTCTATGATAAAAGCTATCATAGACGGTTCGGAACAAGAGCCGTCTGTGAAAACAGCTATCACAGACGGCTCGGAACAAGAACCGTCTGTGATAATTGATTATCACAGACGGTTCTTGTTCCGAACCGTCTGTGATAGTCGTTTTCCTGCATGCTCTTGTTCGAACCGTCTATGATAGCTTTTTATTGAAAAAAAAAATTACCATTTCATGGATACACTCATACACATACACTGTCATTTCCGAAGCCTCCCAAACATGGATTCATTGATACACATACATGGATTCTCAACTGCTAAGCCTCCAAATAAATTTCTCAAGCCATGGATTCATGGATACATGCATACACTCGATCATATACAAGTAACAATGTAAGTAGAATCTGGGGAGAATCTAATGTAAATCGGATATGAATCTAACACAAGTACCACAAGCTCATACATACAAATCTGGATCTGAATCTGAATCTAATAGAACCTCATATACAAAAGTACCAATAGAACCTCATATAACAGAGACATCGACGCCGGAGGAGGACTGGAGGAGCTCGGCGTCGGCGCCGAGGAGGACTAGAGGAGGTCAGCGTTGGTGTCGCGTCGACTCACCGTTGGGGAGGAAGACCACGTCAAGGTTGGGGATCGGGAGCAAGGGAGGACCGAGAGCCGGAGGTGTAGCGGGGCCGTGGAGCTGCGGGAGGACTAGAGGAGCAGCTATCACCGAGAGTCGAGGAGGACGGCCGAGCAAGGAGGACCGAGCCAGAGGAGGACCGGATCATGGGAGTGCGATCGAAGCGCCAGAGGAGGTCGGCCATAATATATAAGGACATATTTTGCCTCCCACGCACGCTGCTCAAAATTTTCAAATTCTCTACACGAATCACATGACGGTTTCATACAAAACCGTCAGTGATGACAAATCACGCGAGCGCGTTCATATCACGAACAAATCAGTGATAGTAACTCATCACGACGGTTCTTAATACAAACCGCTCGTGATAGTACCTCATCGCCGCATTTGGTATTAAGAGCCGCCTGTGATTTGTATTTTACTATAGCTTTAAATTTTTCTCTCTCTGATTTTACCATAGCTTAGAATTCCTTACTCTCTGATTTTACCATGGCTTAGAATTTTCCTTACTCTGTGATTTTACCATGTCTTAAAATTAGAATTTTCCTTACTCTGTGATTTTACCATGTCTTAAAATTTTCCTTACTCTCTGATTTTACCATGGCTTCAAATTTTCCTTTTACCATGGCTTAGAATTTTCCTTACTCTCTGATTTTACCATGATTTGGAATTTTCCTTACTCTAAGCCATGGTACTGATTTTACCATGACTTGGAATTTTCCTTACTCTAAGCCATGGTATTATATGTGATAATCTTGGTGTAGATAGAGAGTAAGAAATTATAGTAAGAAAAAATGGAAGTCATGGTAAGCCATGGTACTGATTTTACCATGACTTGGAATTTTCCTTACTCTAAGCCATGGTATTATATGTGATAATCTTGGTGTAGATAGAGAGTAAGAAATTATAGTAAGAAAAATTGGAAGCCATGGTAAGCCATGGTACTGATTTTACCATGACTTGGAATTTTCCTTACTCTAAGCCATGGTATTATATGTGATAATCTTGGTGTAGATAGAGAGTAAGAAATTATAGTAAGAAAAATTGGAAGCCATCGTAAAATCAGAGAGTAAGGAAAATTCTAAGCCATGGTAAAATCAGAAATCAGAGAGTAAGGAAAATTTGAAGCCATGGTAAAATCAGAGAGTAAGAAAAATTCCAAGCCATGGTAAAATCAGAGAGTAAGGAAAATTTTAAGTCATGGTAAAATCAAAATCACAGACGGTTGTTAATCCCAACCGTCTATGATGAGGTACTTATCACTGACGGTTGGTATCACGAACCGTCTATGAAGTATCACAGACGATTGGTAATAAGAACCGCTCATGATGAGGCATTACTGCGCATTTCGTTCCAAAGGGAACCGTCAGATAAGATTCAACACGCACGGCTCCTTTGGAACCGTCTGTGATGAGGCGTCCAGTATGACCTGTTTTGTAGTAGTGAAAGGACATTTTGCTCCATCAGCTGAGAGAACTAGCCAACTGGTGTAGATTTGTTCAAGTAGATTGTAGCGAACGAGTGCCATCGTTGCCCCCTACCCAAGCCTGCTCCATTAGCTCCTTATAATTCGGTGCACGCAACCACATAGCCTCACAACGGAACCCTGCTGCACTAGAGGGCACTCCACCGCCCCACATTGAGAAGACAAGGAGATGGTGATAGCATAATGATTGGACGTTGTCGTTATGACGTTCTCAGCATGACAATCCTTAAACAAGCGAGAAAACTCACCATTTGCCACTACCTAGTCAAGCCGAAACTTAACATTAGAATCAACATTCTGCTTATTCGTCCACGTGAATTTTGGTCCCAAAAAATCCAGGTCAATAAGCCCACAATCATTTAAGCAATCACGAAACAAGGCCATCTAAGAATCAAATCTATCTCTGAAATCCATGTGTTCATCAAGGCAAAGGGCCTCATTGAAATCGTCACAACAGATCTATGGACCATTCCATTGGGTATACATGAATATGAGAAAATCCCAAAATTCGCGCCTATGTTCTCTTCGAGGTTCACCATAAACAAAGTTAGCATGTCAAGTTGCATTGGACTCCGTTGACACAAGCGCATCGATACAATAGGAATTAAAATATTTCAAGGAAACCTTATATGGCTGTATCCAAAAAAAAGTGCAAGGCTGCCACTAAGACCCACAGAACTGACTGCAAAACAACTCGAGAAACTCAAAGACCACAAGAAGTTTCGAACGTTATATATGTATGAACAGAGGGAGTACTAAATTTAGGCAACAAGCCAACCACAACTTGATAAACCTAGGTTGGATTGGTTCATGCAACGCATTTATCAGCTCCAAAAATAACTACTAAAATTTAGGCAACAACAACTTGATAAGCCCGCGCTGGAGTCGCACATGCAATGTATTTACCAGCTTCTAAAATAATACAGAACCCATGTCTTCCCGAATTTTTGTGCCAAACACTAGAAACCTGCAAGAAAACACGAGATCTCGGCAGCTGGATCTTTCAAAACGTTAAAAAAAAAAAAACTGAACAATAAAGTAGTAGCAATGTAGTACTCCAGTGCACATCTGAATAAAACAAACCAAATAAAGGAGAGAGAAATTAAAACATGAAGGAAAAACAAGCAACGAATAGTAGGAGTAGATCTGACTAGGCCTTCCCGTCCCCCCTTTCTCCTCTATTTAAACGACTCTTCCCTCCTCCCTCCCCTCCACGGAGCCCTCCGATTCCCAACTCCACCAATTGCAAACCTCTGCTCATCGCCATTCGCGCTCCAATAACCGCAGGAGGAGGAGGAGGAGGAGGCTCCGAAGGTATATAGACCACAATGCCCTATCTCCGTTCTCCTCTTCCTCATCTTGTAGTTCTTGATTACTGAGTGCCTTGCCTGTCCATTCCGTTGTATATGTCGCGAGATCTTGGTTGTTGCGTGGTGCTACTATCCGTGGGGCTTCCCACCTCCGCCCGTGGGCTGCACGGATTTGGTCGCGTTCGGTGGCGTTGGAATGCTGCCATTGATCCGTTCGCTGCAAGGAATTGTGGGTTCTTGGTAGGACGCCGGAGCAGGATGGCATGTACATGTTTCTTGGAAATTTGTTTATGTCGTTCTCACATGTGTAGTTTCAGTGAAACGATTTGGTGTGGCGATTTCCTAGAAGGGTGGTTCTTAGGGGGGATTTGATAATTTGTCACAATAGCTGATGTACAATTGATAATTTGTCACTGTATGTTTCACTGACATGTAGTCTCGGAATCTACATGTCAGGAAAACATAGAGTGACAAATTATCAATCGCACGTCCACTTAGTGGCAAATCATTGATAATCCCGGTTCTTGTCCCCCTTGTGATGTAATGGCCTTGCTTGGTTGTACATGTAGATCTTGATACTAGACAGTATGCTAAGTAGCAGTAATGAGTTTCTTTTCGTTGTAGATAACGCTTGGACTCTGATGTCTGATTGAATAGCTAGGCTCTGAACACTACATGGCTTACCTCTATCCACTCATTCAATCTTTATCCACCCAACTCTACTCCTATTTCAACCATCACCTCCATTTCTCTATCTCCAATCAGTACATCCATTTCCTTCCTATCTTCAACCTCCCTCCCTTAATGTTGTAACAATTATTTTCGGATGTTTCTATTATTATTTTCAAATATTTCATAAATTAGGTTTAAATGTTGCAATTTTCTTAATGTTGCAACAATTCTTTTTCGGATGTTGCTGTTATTTTTTCCGAATGTTACAATGTTGTAACATCAAAATTTGTTTGATCGGGATATTTGAATTTGTTTTAAAGCATGGGTAGGATCTATACTTCAAATCTCATGGGCAAGCGAGATCGGGCGGAGGAGTTTTTTTTGTTGCTTCGGGGGATGCGTGATGTTGTATTGGATCCCTTTTCGCTTGTTTCAGGAGGAAGGAAAAAATGCGCTGAGATCGGACGGCTAAACCCATGGCACCAGATCGAACGATAACACACAGCTGGTAGGTCGGATAGTCTGTCCGAGCGCTAGTCGTGTCCTTTCGTTATTTCTGACGCCTGAGTACTCGAGCACACGCCGAAACGGCTAACTTTAGCGGCAATTTTGTGGCTTACCCCAAATGGCCGAGTTCCGATAAAAATATACGAAGGGATTTTTTTCACCTAATTATGTGGTTAATGTTTTATAAATTGCGTGGCTTGATGACATGTCGACAATAGGTTCAACGGTGCATTTGCTCTCTCGTGTCCGTTACAGTTATTTAAGTGGGGAGAGCATGTAATTGGTGCATCCGTTACAGTGAATAGTTGCAGTACCTTTGTCTAAAGTGCTATTAATCTTGGCTGTTTCATGGCCAATAAATAGGAAAACGCGTTCCTTGTATGTATGTTGATTGGAGAGGATTAGATAGTCACGTTATTTTAATCCATACAATTCTGAACCTTCTGATATTTCAAGCCGTACATGCTTTCCGAAAGTTTCTCCCTACTCCCTGCCTGTTTCTTCGATATCTTCCTGCTACTTGCATGCTAAGTTCCCGTATGGTGATGCTGACCATTCTTGTTTCGAACAGGCACGATGGTGAAGATCTGCTGCCTTGGAGCTGGCTATGTCGGCGGCCCAACCATGGCGGTCATCGCCCTCAAGTGTCCCGACGTTCAGGTGGTTGTGGTCGATATCTCCACTGCTCGTATTGAGGCGTGGAACAGTGACACACTCCCAATCTACGAGCCTGGCCTTGACGATGTCGTGAAGCAGTGCCGTGGGAGGAACCTCTTGTTCAGCAACGACATGGAGAAGCATGTTAGCGAGGCCGACATCGTCTTTGTGTCAGTAAACACTCCAACCAAGACCCGTGGTCTGGGAGCCGGCAAAGCTGCCGATCTCACTTACTGGGAGAGTGCAGCTCGCATGATCGCTGATGTGGCCAAATCTGACACGATCGTGGTGGAGAAGTCCACTGTTCCAGTGAAGACTGCTCAGGCTATCGAGAAGATCTTGAGGCACAACAGCAAGGGCATCAACTTCCAGATCCTCTCCAACCCGGAGTTCCTTGCTGAGGGTACTGCCATCCAGGACCTCGTCAACCCTGACCGTGTTCTTGTCGGAGGACGGGAGACCCCGGAAGGCCGCAAGGCTGTTCAGGCGCTGAAGGCTGTGTATGCTCGTTGGGTTCCTGAGGACAGGATCCTGACGACCAACTTATGGTCTGCGGAGTTGTCGAAGCTGGCGGCCAATGCATTCCTGGCCCAGAGGATCTCCTCCGTGAATGCCACATCGGCTCTCTGCGAGGCCACCGGCGCGAATGCTGCCGAGGTGGCCTATGCTGTGGGCAAGGACTCCAGGATCGGCCCAAAGTTCTTGAATGGCAGTGTTGGGTTCGGAGGCTCTTGCTTCCAGAAGGATATTCTCAACCTGGTGTACATCTGTGAGTGCAATGGCCTTCCAGAGGTGGCCGACTACTGGAAGCAGGTCATCAAGATCAATGACTACCAGAAGAGCCGGTTCGTGAACCGCGTTGTTTCCTCTATGTTCAACACCGTCGCGAACAAGAAGATTGCTGTGCTTGGCTTCGCGTTCAAGAAGGACACTGGTGACACTAGGGAGACTCCTGCTATCGATGTCTGCAAGGGCCTGCTGGGCGACAGGGCTAAGATCAGAATTTATGATCCTCAGGTGACTGAAGACCAAATCCAGCGTGACCTTGCGATGAACAAATTTGACTGGGATCACCCTGTTCATCTCCAGCCAATGAGCCCCACGGCTATCAAGCAGGTATCAGTTACCTGGGATGCGTATGAGGCAGCAAAGGATGCCCACGGCATCTGCATCTTGACTGATTGGGATGAATTCAAGACACTTGACTACACAAGGATCTACGAGAGCATGCAGAAGCCTGCGTTTGTTTTTGATGGCCGCAACATTGTCGATCCTGAGAAGCTCAGGGAGATTGGCTTCATTGTCTACTCCATTGGCAAGCCACTTGATGCTTGGCTCAAGGACGTGCCTGCTGTTGCCTAAATAAAGTCTGATCGTTGGAGTGAAGAGACGCAATTCGTTAGAATCCATGAGCAGCTATTGATAGGGTTCAACTCACTGTTATTTATGGTTGCTATTTAACTTAGAATGGCATCGTCTTTGGGATGTGTCTTTATTCCTTTGCTCCATTGTCACAATTTGTAGCGAATGTTTGTTATTACATTTTAACATGCTAGTGTTACTCATCCTGCTGGTTACATATATGGCTTCAACCAATTAAAGATATGGCTTCAACTAATTAAAGATCGCGCTACCAATTTATGAATTAGTCAAGTAAGTCTTTCTTGCTTAAATAATTTGTTATGAGATCTGGTTCTGCGATGGCTGCAATTAGCTGGGACATGGTTGTTACGTAAACTCGTGGAAAGGAACAATTCTGCAAAAGAAGAACCCATTAATTTCCTCTGAATTTCGATTAGTATGTTCAATTGATCCAAAGTCTAGACGTACAACAATAAGCTCATCCATCTAGGCATTATCTTCACCGAGCATAGCTACAGAGTTCTTTTACGGTACACTCAATTTAATACGGATTGTCCATTCTCTTTAATCCAATAGTTCAAATTAGTTAGGATTTAGTTATACCATACCTGATAGTATAAGTAGTAGAATCTCGAAGAGGTTAAAATTGTAATTGTCTATGTGGAGATCACATAGCACAAGAGTAGTATTTTCAATCCTAGTTGGAAAAGTTCATAGTACCCTCACAAAAAAAAATTATAAATACAAAAAAAAAATCTATTATATCCTTAACAAATCAATAGTCAGATTTGATTTATACTGCCGTCATATACTACTTATAGAATATACCGTAAAATTTCTCTAGCTATATTATCAGAGCAGAATCGGATTAGTTTTGGAGGGCTTCCCACTTGCCAGTTGCCAATTGTGCACTCGTGATGTATGCCATGATATTGGTTGCAATTTGCTACTGAGCGTAGATACCCCGGCCAGCGCGTTGCCTCATGATTTTTCTAGCAAGGAATTTGCTTTGAATATAATCAGATGAAAGATGGAAAACATTGAGTGCGGATATCAGCTCTATGACTGTAGTTCACTTGTTGCCCGACTGCAGATATAATCATGGTGCTCACTTCATATAGCACAACAGATCAAAATTTGCACTCCACATTCATTAAGTTGTGATTATATAATTAGTTGGAACCGTACAATGGATAATCTTGACTGCAATCTATTGATAAAACAATATTATAAATGGGCCATGCCAAAAGCTAAAGCTAGCTAAAATATTCTGAAATAAATTTAAGCTTTTTACATGAAGTTAATCCAATAAAGACTAAATATAAAGACTGCTACTGCTTTGGCCGAACAGTAGTAGGAAGATATGAAGATGGCGCGGATAGAGTCCAATTCGGTTAGGAGCAGCAAGCAGCAGTCGGCTGGTGGATTAGGAAAAGGAGGATTCCAGCAAGAGTTACTCTTTAGAGTCCGAGTCAATTATATGTCTTGCTTGTCAAGTTGGTAGTATAAAAGAAGGGGAAGCGCATCCTCTGAACAGTCAGTCTATTTCCATATGTTGGATCAAAGAAGCAGGGACGCAACTAGCGCTCAAACGTACGATTGAAATCTTTTCATCATATGTTCCAAAGCAATATCTAGACACAACGTTTGCAACAAAAATAATCCATACATGCAACAAAATAAGCAAATGATAAATACTATGCCAAGAAAAAATATCAAATTCTCACATAACAGTATAGAACATGGTTGAGCTTTTAAAAACTAGTTCAAATATTCCGAAACAAACAAATTTCGATGTTACAACATTTGAAAATAACAGTGAAAATATCCGAAAATAATTGTTGCAACATCAAGAAATTTGCAACATTTAAAACTTACTTATGAAACATTTTCATTTCGTGTGTGCAACAATCGACGACAATAGTTGAAATAAAATCATTTTCCTACAAAAAAAATAGAAAGATGTATTGCAACAAATCAAATCACTTCCTGCAACAATGGACGCTTTGCCGTTCGATCTGGCGTGACGTGATGAGGGTCAGCCGTCCGATCTTGGCACGTTTTTTCTTCCTCCCCGAAACAGGCGAAAAGGACCTATCCCCCTAATCTGGTTGTCAAGGTCGGCCACCAGTGCTGTGCCGGTCATCAGATCTTCGCAACACAAAGCACAACATGGTCATGTGCCAGGCACAACAAAAATAAACCGTTGCCGCAACAAAAACCCACCCATACACAACAAGCATAACAAAATTATAACTATTTGTGCAACAATGCAACAAAAATAACAACCCGCTGCAACAAAAAACACCTTCAAAAATAAAATTGCAACAAACCAAAACAATTGGTACAACAATTGAGCAAATGGGCTGCAACAGAATTAGAGAATGCTTGCAACAAAAATACTATTTCTACATTCCAAAAGTACTGTGCAACAAAAACAAACATTTGCCCCCAACAATTGGGTAGAAGCGCTGCAACAAATTGAGAGAATGCTCGCAGCGATCTACCGCTTTGGGGAAGAGGTGAGGTGGCAAGGCAGAGGGCTATGCTGTTCGCCGCGATGAGGAAGGCAAGCCCTGCTGAGTCCCATTTGCACAGGCACCGCTGCTACCTGATGCATACTCCTGGGCCAGTTGCAATCCGCGCCTACGGGGTCTCGGATCTAGCTGTCGTCGGATCTAGCTAGCCTCACCCTCAACGACGGCGCTAACGCACTCGGCCTTAGGCTCCGGACAGCGTGACTACTGTTTATTTGGTAATGAGGATGCTAAGCCCTTAGATGAGATGGCAAATGTAAGAAAGTGGGTTGATTTTCCTACTGTACTTTACGTGGATGATGGCACTACCAAAATTGTTTCTAATAAAACAAACTGTGTAAGGAGAAGGTTATTCATGTCAGTGAAGCTTTGGTACATGCCAACAGCAAAATAAAAAAAAAAATGAGCATTCTAAATAAAACTAGGATGAAAGCGCACGTTACGCCGCGCCGGTGTCTGCAATGCATTTCCAGAATAGATGTTGTTTTTAACTGTATACAAAGAATTCCGTTAAATTTTTTTATCTTCATCTCATAAATTTATGTACGGAAAGCACAGTTTTCGTTTTTTTTTTAATGAAGTACCTATGGGTCTCATGGCTAGATAGGTGGGAGTGGATCCTAATCGTTTTGGTAAGCAATTCCATGCATAGAACAATCAGTTTCTGAGCATCATTGAATTTTGACAGGTTTTGAACACATGGAGTCTGAGTACAGAATAATCACTAAGAATTCAGATACGGGCACCATGCAACTGGCTAACAAGGACAGGAGTACCATAGAATATTACTAACTTGGTTCGTTCTCTACATAGGTAATTGTAAGATAGTAATTGTGCAGGTCGTTGTAACCAGTATGATTAGGATATGTGCACGAGCATAACACCAAAAATGTGTAGGTATGTATATACAATCATGACATGACCATCAGTGGTGTCTACCTTTGTATTAATTAGCCGGACATAGAGGACGGCGCTCTAGATTAAGGCTACTATAAACATCAAAAGCATCTGTCGCCCATTCGTATATAACTTTGCGTATATATGTAGAATAAACTTAACTAAATTAACTACAATCCTTTTCGTTTCCTAATAATCCACCTATATACTAAGATATTGAAACATAACCCTCCATCACTTATGCATACCGCTGATTAGTTTGAAGTGCAGTGCAATTATGTTGTGAGAATAGTAGATGATCTATAGTAGTAGAACAAACCTACATAAATGAACTACAGTCCTTTCGTTTGGAGGAAAAGATATGTTCAAAGGACGGTCCTCTTTTTTAGACCTAGTTGTTTTGTAAATATAATATAAACTGGAAACAACCTTAATGTCGGGACCCCGGGTAATGCAACCCTAAGAACCTCTGTGCATTCTGAACTAGTCTCAGATCAGTAGCTAGCTCGCACAGTTGAAACATCGATGTAATCATAACCATACAATGAATTAAAGATGAAGCAGACAAATTAATATTACTTAGTAGCAAAAAGACCTTATGGTCAAGTCTTACAGAGTTTGCCACACAGGCCTAAAGATCACAAAGTAGACTTGCAGCCGAACCAAAGTATCTCGTGGTGGCCACCCGACATGCTCACAGGCAATCGAGTGGAGGACGCAATCTAATTCGCATAGTCTTCAAAGAGCACACTGCATCCAGGTTCTTCTGTGGAGATTGATCAACCAGAGAGCATAAAGCCGTGAGTACTTTGAATGTACTCAGCAAGTCGTAGGAAAATGTATGCAAATAGTATTCATGTAGGGCTTGACAAGGATAGCTTTATGGTTATTTTGCAGAAAGTAGTATTGACAGTAAATACAATAAGTAGATTGAAGAGCACAAGTTAAAAGATTTATACATAAGTAAACAAGTTTCTTTGAAACAACTAGTGAACACCCTGTTCACTTCCCAACCATCAATAAATAACATGATCGCTTCCAATCCAAACCCCCATTCCAATATTTTTACGAAAACCTACCCCTCGTGTGAAATCACCAGGCATTGTCTATAACCAGAGACACGACTATTCGAATAGTTTTATACTTTGCAGAGGTTGTACAGCTTTACCCACAAGACATGACTTCTCTAGTTTGTTTGGTATCTGTCGATACCACCGCTCACTACCTTAGGTGAGCAATCTAGAGTACATGACAAGGCTTTTACAAAATTCTGTTCTCACTCGGTCTTGCTTGCTAAGGACTTGCCTTCCTGGCCTCCTCTTGCACCGTTCCTAACCAAAACAGAACCGAATCAAAATATTACTAATTAGTTGGCCAGATCCACCCCACCCTGCACAAATGGTTGTATGGTATGGCCCAGATCAATGGCTTACGAAGTTAAGTCCTTAGTGGTTGCTCAGGGGAGGCTTTCCGCATCCCATGTGCCTCGCGCACCCAAGTGCCTCTCGCACCCAAAAACATGCCTCCCGCATCTTGCCTCGCGCATCCCACCTTTGCCACTGACCACTCGCCCAAGCATAAATCATTTTCGTTCACCCAAACCAATGGTGACCCTCGTCATGGCACATTTATAACAGTGGCATCACTCAACGATTGACAGAACTATGATCTCGCACCACAATTGTATAATAGTGGTATCGCACCATAATTCCATATATCATTAAGTCAAAATTAATCATTATGGACAGGTGATCGTGAATCCCACGCGACTAAGCATGGATAAGCATATACGATACCAAAGTTGGTTCTACAATATGTCCAACTAAAATAAACCATCCTATGGTGTCCAAGGGTTTATGTCATTCAAGGGAACATATCGATATCAATTATTCAAGAAGGCACACAACAATTAGGCAATTAACTATTCTCGAAACCATTTAATATAAAACTAGCAATGCATGTTTATATAATTTTATAAAGTGGGTACGATATGGTCAAAGGCCTACGACTTGCCTTCGTTGAAGAGTTGAGGGACTTCGGTCGTCAGGTCCGAGAATTCGTCCGAAATGCCAGAATCTATATGTGCAAAAAGAGACAAATAAATAAAATAATCCCAAATAAATACCAAATAAGCACTAACAGATAGATAATTTATTTAGATGAATTTAGAAATTTGAATCACTCGAATCGGAGTTCGAACGAACAAGATCTGAGCTCTAGAAGTTTGAAATTACATAAAATCAAGAAAAAAGGATTTTCTGATTTATGAATTATTTTTCTAAAGGAAACTGGATTTATCGCGCTAGTGACGCCACCGGGTTTTATTTTCGGTTGGATTTATTTTTCAAAAGAAAAACCCGTCATTGCCACATCAATCTGCCGCGTGGATCCCACATCGGAGGGTCGACGTGGCCCGTGACACGGGCCCGGTGGAAGCTATGTCGGCACCGGAGGCGACGCAGGGCCGATGGTTTGCCGCGAAGCGAGGAGTGGCGGCGGCGAGGGCACCAACGGCAGAGGGGGACGAGGCGGGCACGAGGCTCACGGTTGTGAGGATGTGGCGTCAAGGGAGACCGGCGGCGCGGACATCACGGCGGCGAGGCGAGCAGCGCGGGGGCGGCGGAGTGGGAGGGGCGGTGGCGGCGGCGCATGACGGAGTGGGAGGTGACGCGGCGCGTCGGGGAAGGACACGGAGGCGACGGAGCGAGTGCGGCGGCGCAAAACCGCACACGCGCGCGCTGTCGCATGAGGAAGAAGACAAGGGAGGAGAAGAAGGAGGCTCGACAGGCGGTCCCACCGGCGGCGAGAGCGAGCATAGGCAGTGGAGCGGGCTGGCGTGCGGAGGCTGGGCCATTCGATTTCGATCGGACGGCTAACAACAATTAGGATGTTTGGACCGGTCGAACGTGGAAAACATGATCAGCCGTTCAAACTCGATCGGACGGCTAAAAAGAGAGGAAGGCGCGGTGCGGGTCATGTGGCGAGCGGGCGCGGACTGGGCCACGTGGGTGAGAAAAAGGTGGGCCGAGGGAGAGATTCGGCCCAAAATCCAGGGGGAATTAAAATGCATTTCCGATTAAAGAAATGCTAGAAAACCAAAAGGCTTTTAGAAATTAGCTAATAAAGTCTAAAAAATTCTAGGAAAATGCAGTAAATCCCTTGAATTATTTAGAACTTAATAAAAAAATTGACTATATTTTAGGTTTTGATTTTGCAAAAAAATATAGATTTTAGTTTCAGTTTAAAAGGAAAAACCATTTTTAAATTTTAGAAAATGCAATAAAAACCTTAAAATAATAATTTTGACTTTTAAATCCAGGAAAACTCAAATAAACCAATTTTTAATTTAATTGAAGTTTTCTTAATTCAAATTAAATGGTTTTTATTTCTAAATTTCAAGTTAAGCTTTTGCAACTTAACAAAATCAAATGGTTATTTTTAAATTTTGAAAACTTTCAAAAACTCAGAAAATTTAGGATGTTACAGTTGAGGACATATCCCAAAAAACTTACACATGAAATATTACAACATAAAAATTGCAGCTATTAGCTATTTTATATATTCAATAAACTACATTCCTATGCCATTACTAACTATAAGATTGTGCAGGCAAAACTGAGTAGACAGATTGTCCAAAGGTAATGAGTATAGTGCACTTAGGTAAATGTCACACACATTTAAAAAAAATTATATGTGTAAATGGTAGCAGTAAACCACATAAAATAATAGAGCAAAGAGGTGTTGTAGGTACCAAACACTAAATGATTTGTGCAACCTTCTCAGCTCTGTTAGGTCGACGAAAGAAATAGCTCTGTTAGGTCGACGAAAGAAATAGTAGAATGCACGGGACTGTCTTTCCTATCTCTTCTTTGCATGCTGAGGTATAATAAAATCGGAAGCACTTAAAAACTTTCAATATCCATACTCACACTAACAGATGTGCCACCAATTCAATAGGTTAAAATTATGGACCAAAGGTTAAAACTTGCCTTAACAGGTACTTCAACGCCAGCTTCGGTAAATCTTAGTAATTGAAAGATCGAGGACGACGACTAGAGGGGGGTTGAATAGTCTTTTCTAAAAATCTCTAAAGCTAAAACTGATTTCTAATGCGAAGCGAAAGTCAATTCGGTTTTGCACAATTAAAACCTAAATATTCTAGTTTCCCTTAACTGCACCAACACCATAAGTCTAAGTCAAGGTTTGCGATTCTAGTTTGACACACAATAAATTTAATTCTAGGAATGTAAATGACACAAAGTAAATCATAAGAGAGCAAACCACAATGACACAAGGATGTTTTACCGTGGTATTCGGAGACTTACCGGTCTCCCCTAATCAACGTTGAGGTAAACCCAAACGAATTAGACTAGCTCACAACTTGAACCAACACCTCGATCCACTTGGGGTTGCTCTTCCTCCACTCTGGAGATGACGAATACCAAACCACTCACAACACGTCAAGCCTTCTCATAAGGTTCTTGAGAAGATTACCCGACCACGACGCCTCCACGCCGTTTAGGTGTCGGCAAACACCAAGAGTAATAAGTCAAACCTCTTGCTTGACTCTCACCAAGTGCAACACATGCACAATTGGATGCTCAATCCAATTCTAATTGCAACATATGCAACTAGAACCTCTCCCTTTGCTCACAAGGTGCAACACATGCACAATTGAGAGGAGAAGCTCACACTAGCTCAAGAGAGTGAAATGAGATGCCAAAGGTTTACCCTCCAACCGTACAAGGTGGGTATTTATAGGCTACACATAAAAACTAGCCGTTGGAGGAGAATTTGCAGAAATCAGGGAATCCGGTCAGTCCACAGGCACAGGGCTGGTTAGTCTAGACTACAGTGCAACGGCAATAAAACTAGCTGTTACAGACAATTCCGGTCGATCCTCCTCGGAGGGTTCGGTGCGAGCGAACTTAGGTCAATCTGGGCGGTAAGTGCGGGCCTGAATTTCAGCAAAGCGACACTCAAAAAATGATCATAACTTTTAACTCCAATGTCGAATTGAGTGATCTTAAGCTCTATGGAAAGCTTATTCAGAGGGCTACACAACTCATCTGTTTGATTGATCTCAAACACATTTGATCAAATCAAGAAGTATAATTGCAAAGAGCCAACACATTGCCTAAGTCCAAGAAAAGAGCAACAAGCAATCTTAAACCATGCCAAGGAATGATGCATGAACTTCAACAATTTGCCAAACACATTTACAAACTTTAGTATCATGCCACAAGGAGTATGTGCATGGACTTTAACTATTTACAAAACACATTTGCAAATAATAGTTCGACAAAAGTCGACCGTGTCGATCAAATGGGGTTCGATCGACGGTTACAACACTGCGGTTAGTCCGGCAAAGAGAAATCAGTAGCAAGTCACAAATACATCCTTCTCTGGAAAAGCTGACCGCATCAAAGACCTAAAGGTCCGGTCAGTCTGACCCTCCAACTGCGGTCAGTTTAGATAGCAGAATAGAGGAAAGTTGAAGCCAAAAAAGTCTCTCTGGAAAAAGCTGACCGTCCTACTCAGTCCGGGATACCCACTACGGTCAATCTAGCAGAAATGCAAAATAGGAGCTCTCGAAAACCTTACTGCTTCAAAGTGCGGACTTCCGTCGGTCCGCCCACCTACTCAGTCGATCCAGTTCATGATACAAAAGCTGATTTTGCAAATCGCTTCAACTCAATTTTGCAAAAACACAATTGCAAAAGATACGAGATGCAAACAAGGTATGAAAGCATGATTCTCAACAAGTTGCAATACACATTTGGTGACCTTTAGAATCATGCCACAAGGAATTTGGTACATGGACTTAAACCAATTGCAAACTAAAGTCACATGCTACAAGAATTTTGCATGAGCTTCTACTATTTGCAAACACATTTGAAAACAATAGCATCATGCCTAGAATCGCTAGAGGAAGCGGGAATGAGTAACCAACACATGATGAGACTCAAGCTACTAGACAATACCATTCTTAATAGTACGGTAACCTATACTAGCAATCTGGTCTTCCAACCAAACACCGAGACCGGTAAAACACTAGAAACACATTCTTAGCTTATGCTAGTTATACCTTTGCCTTGAGCAACCATCTTGGAGTGATCATTTAATGACGAACATCTTCACTACAAGTCCGGGTTCTTGACTTGATGATAATCATTAACACATGATGATTTTCTTTACTCCAAGTTCTTGACTTGAATATCATCAACACATGATGATCTTCTTCACTTCGAGATCTTGTCTTGAATATCATCAACACATGATGATCTTCTTTAGTTTGGGATCTTGTCTTGATGCTCATCAATACATGATGACATCATTTATCACGAATCTTGACTTGATGATAATCAACTCACGATGTCACCCAAAGTCTTCATCATCATGGGACTCAACCTATTTTACCAACTCAGGGAAAATGTTAGTCTACATAACGATTATTATTAATTACCAAAATACTCCATTAACTCATAATGACGGGTCTAGATTCTTCAATAATTCCATGGCATATCTAGCAATTTCAACGGATGTATCAGGTCAAACCCATAATAGGTCAGGCTGAAAATTTTAGTCAATTAAGAACACGAAATGCTAGTAATGCAGAAAGTACACCCAGCCTAGCTACAAGTTTCTACTTCCTCTTTAGAAACCTCTCATCCTTAGTTAATTTCTTTTTGAGTCCCAGTTGGGCGGTTGCCATCTCTCTCTCTTCTTTGTGGCGCTAGAAACTTTTCAAAGCTATAAAATAGCTAAACAGGAAAAGGTTAAGTTAAGCATGAAAAAGAAACAAATACTACATGTAAGTAATTACGAAGGAGCATCTCTTAGGAAAAAAGTGACTACCTATTAAGGAAAAACTGAGTTGGTCTTCTAACAGCCGTTATATCTCCAGTAGGAACAAGGACACCCATTTGAATAATTGCTTGAAGCACCTGCAGGAATACACACCTAGATGTTTTGCAAAACCTCACAAGGTCTAAGTTAGTGTTTGCAGGCCATATGCCTAGAGAAACTTACTTTATCAGGATCCTTTTCGTAAATTCCATAAAATGTTTCGAGTAATCCTTCCCAGATAGTTGGACTAATGCTGCATGTAAGAATAATGAAGATTAGAATAACCATGTTGTAACTACATAAATGGAAGTTTACGGGAACAAAGAGATTGTACGCAACCTTGCCATCATTCCAAAGCCGTAGAAGATAAGCCTCCCACCGTTGACATCATCAACAGCAATGTTCCGTGGATGCTGTAAAGAAAATCAGCATTAGCTTTTTAATTAGCACATTGCTGCTGCATTTAGTTGAGATACTAAAAAGGACCAAAAGACAATACAAATGACTCAATGCCATGCTGTTGCATTTAATTGAGATACTAAAAAGGACAAAAAGGCAATACAAATGATTCAATGTCATGAAGGAAATATCTTATTGGAAAATCTGTCAAACTAAGAGGAGGATCTGTCTGAGGTAAGAAATCAGGCTAAAAAGGACCTGAAAACCCACTGGATCATATAAAATACCATATCATGAGGAATGCATGCGAAGCCTCCTAAACAGCACAATAGTAATCGTGGAATTGAGAACAATATTTTTATGTGAAATAAAAATGTCAGTTACGTACGACTACATAACCCAAATATGTGAAGAATTTGAAAATCGTAACGAAAATATAGAAAAGTACAACACTGATCGTTATGGCACAGGCAGTTGTCATTTTCGTATTCTAGAGCGATATTATCATATAACCAAAAAAATAAAAGATGGCATGGTGAGTTTGCAAAGGACAAATATTCTTTATTACAATTTAGCAGAATGAAACTATAGAGGACAAATTGCGGCAAAAGTGTGCATATGCACATCTGGATTTGATAATTCAGAGAAAGAAAAAATATTACATGCACAGCTTAATTTTTTGGGCAATGTAGATAGATATGAAGTCATTTGGACAACAAGATGACACATCATGTACATCAAGTTCAAGTGACATAAACTATTTTTTTATATATGCAAACTAGTTAGTTATCAAAGAAGGGCGACAACAGACGGGGGATTGCTTACAACAAAAGGAAGGGGATGAAGACGGATGAAGACAGACGGAGATCAAATCCGCATGAGCAAGGCAGGAACTGGATAACATGATGAGGACATCAACCCTTCGGATACGACCACTACTCCACCTCCAACCGGGCGATTCGACTGCCATCGATTCGGCTGCGTCAAGCGCTACTCCAACGCGTCGACGAATTTACTTCACTTATACCTGGTGCTACGACACATCACATTGGGCCGAGGGCCTTCTATTTGTATCAATTATTTGGCCCAAAGGGTAGCCACCACTCTAGGTTATCTAGACCGGCCACCTCCTTGGCCTATTTGGGCCGACCACTTCCTGGGCCGCCTCCACCCGGGCTGGATGCACTATTCATGATACTGTTCATATGAACAGTAACCCCATAAATAGTACCACATTGCTAGCTCTTAGACATTTGTGGCTCCCTCTCCCCTATATAAGGAGGCCGCACCCCTTTAGTTTTCTTTGGATTTTGTTTAGTTAAAAGTTAGCCTTGTTGTAACTTCGTGTATTGGCTTGTGTCGACTAGACTAACCATAATACCTCTTCAAAAACCCAACTCAATTCAATATTTTAATTCCTATTTGCAATTTCAGATTGCTTTATCTTTTTCTTGCGTGCTTCTTCGGTGTATGCAGGAATCGACCTTCGTGGTCAGGTCATCCGGGTATTCGTGCACGGTTGATAACGACTTGTCAATCAGTTCAGCGATTGCGTGGTTTCGAGCCTTGCGTGTTCGTAGCCAGGATCGTGAGAGTTGAGCGGCGACTACCGAACTTATCGTTCTCATCGAAAGATCGGGCCAACAATAGAACCTTCGGGTTCATCATAACATATATCATCCCCTGTGTTACTAACTGAGATATGGAGATAATACGTAGTTACATACTAATGGTAGCAAAAGAAAACTAACTAATTGAGCTATGGAGGTACTCATCTTAGCCACACCGCTGACTTGCGCTGCTGAGATGTGCACAATTGCGGCCACTGGGAGTCTCTGCCACTATCAATTGGTCTCGCCACCACAACCATCTTTGTTAGCATTGTCCCGACGACCCCATATAGAACAACAAGAATAGAAATTGGTAGTAGTGTCCACTTCCATTTAATCCATTTGCAACAAAAAAAAAAGTAATTCATTCATGTACGAATGGAAGAATCAAGCCTTCGTTGCTCAAACAAGTATGCACAAAACCAAGAATATGGGCTCACAAATTAGTATCAATTGAAGCAACACAGACACACAAATCAGAAGCATCAGGCTGGCTCTCTTCCTCAGTAGGTTTTGACCTTTTTTTTACACGATGAGTGAAAGAAAGGGGAAGGAGGGATCACGACGGGGAGAGGACCTCACTTGCCGTCTTTTCCCTGTAATCGATCTGGCCCTTACCGATGGGTGTTCTACCTCCGTCCCCATATCATGTCGTGTCATCTTCTTCCCTTTCCTCTGTGAGACGCATACAACATCCGATGATTCGGGCATTTGGCAACCAAGGAGCGGCTACGAAAGCGTGGAGGTCGAGGAGGAGGGAGCGGTGGTGGGGAGGAGACGGGGAAATCATCAAATGGGGGTAGGAGGGAGCGATGGTGGCGGCAATGGCGGGGGAGGAGAAGGGGAGGAAGCCAGTGCGAGGGCGGCGCGACCAAGGGCGAGGGATGCTAGGCGAGGGCAGACGGCGGCAATGTTTTTGAGTCACTTTTGGTGCACCCTTTGTGCGAAATGGGGGACCAAGCTGCTGTTTTCTACTACTTATCACCCACAAACGGATGGACAAACTGAAGTTGTCAATCGCATGTTATCAACTATGTTGAGGGCTGTTTTGAAGAAAACCTTGAAGATGTGGGAAGAATGTCTACCTCATGTAGAGTTTGCTTCCAACAGATCGATGTATTCTACCACAAAGATGAGTCATTTTCAGGTAGTATGTGGCTTTAATCCTCGCGCTCCTATTGATTTATTGTCTATTCCTACTTCTGAAAAAGTAAATATAGATACTAAAAAGCATGCCAAATTTGTCCTTAAACTGCATGAAACTACTAAAGAAAACGTAGAGTGCATGAATGCTAAGTATAATGTTGCTGGTAGTCAGGTTAGAAAGAGTTTAACTTTTGCGCCTGGTGATCTCGTGTGGTTACATTTGCGCAAAGATAGATTTCCTGAATTGCGAAAGTCTAAGTTGATGCCTAGAGCTGATGGTCTATTCAAGTTGTTAGCTAAGATAAATGATAATGCATATAAGCTTGATCTACCTGTAGAATTCGGGGTTAGTCCCACATTTAATATTACATATTTGAAGTCATATTTGGGTGAAGAAGATGGGCTTGAGTCGAGGATGACTCAAATACAAGAAGGGGAGGATGATGAGGACATCCCTTCCATGCATACAACCAACACTTCTCACAATAGATCTGAACCGATGCACTTGTAAGGTACAATCACAAGAGCTTGTGCACGTCAATTGAACTATCATGTAACTTCGTTTCTAGGAGTACATTCTATTTCTAATAAGAATATGCTGCTACCTAATACATGTGATGTTCTTTTAATCAGGAACTTAGAGCTGATCAAGCACAAGGAGGGGTACAACATGAGGGGAAGTATGTGCAATTCAATTTGGCCTCTGAAGATAGCACCGACTTCAAACATACATAACTTTCACATACGAAGTCCGTTTAAGGTGCTCGAGTACTTGATTGAAAGCTTATCTCATCCTCTTTTCAATGAATGTAGCCCTACCTACAAATTCCTTTTGTTGGCACTGCAAACACCAAAACAATCTAACACTAATTTTGGACCTGAATCCAAAGGGTGCTGCGCCACCTCCACTTGGGCCCATGGGCTTTGTACCTCTTGGGGCGTGCGTCCTGTGGGGACCCCGAAAATGAGTCTGTTTCAAGTCAAGTGATTGCACAGAAGGCACAACCCTTAACCGAAAACGAAAAACAATTTCAAGCCCCGGATATGCATCTCATATTAGTTCCCAAGGATCAGTGGCTAACATGTACATATCAACACAAGGAGGATCATAACCATAGTCCAAATGCAAAAATATTAGAAGCATTATTATTTCAATCTCAGCAAATAGGACCTAATGGCCTGATTTTCACATAAGAGCCAACCGGCCAAAACTGATCAGAAGACAATAAATTGCAGCGGAAGAAAATATGGAGAAAAAAAAGTAAAGTACCAGGTTGGCATGCCCAAAACCCCACAAGCAACGAACTAGAGTTAAAGCTGTTGTGTCTGCTGCTATCGCTCAAAACTGGTGCGATTGTTAAAACCGATTTGTACGACGTTCTCTCCTGCAACAAGTGGTGAAAACACCTGAGTACAAAAGGTACTCGCAAGACTTACACAAAACTACTAAAAGAAAGTGTTTAGTAGAACCTATCCAAAGGATTAGAATTTGTACATGCATAAGGCTGACAACAGGAAGGTTGTAATGGCATTAGTTTTTGCATAAAGTAGTACATCTTAATCCTACACTTTCTAAGTTTTGATAAGGCGGTTTTATAAACAAGTTTGGACTAAAACAAGAAAGTAAAAGAGGATTTAATCACAAACAAGAACAAAATCAAAGTGGCTGACCACTTTGACTAAAATAACACGCATGAATACCCTTCATGCCGAAACCCAAAATCCATGACATAATTTTAGTACAGAGTCTATACAATGATAATCCATCAAATAAAGTGTTGTCCGTAACCGTGGACACGACTATTCGAATAATTTTAATCCTTTAGGGGTGTACATCTTTACCCACACGACTTGACTAGCCCGTAAGCCTCATGAATAACAGCACACTTCCTTTAGTATGTTGGCCGGGGAGATCAAGATTTGGTATTTTTCAGCAAGTTGACATTATTGAGTTAAATCACCTATGTGTACTTATCCCGCTTAGAACAACGACTGATAGCATCTGCTTAACCGGGGCACACATGTTGCGTCGAGAATGCCGATTCAATGAAATGAAAATAAAATTGTACTCCCCTGTACATATAGAATTGAAATCGGAGCCCTATGAACACGCAAATCTGCAAATGTCCTCACCCAAGTAACCTCCGGTTCTTCAACTCAATAACATCATTCCCTTACTTAACCAATCAGCGCCCATACACTGCGTATGGAAGTACGTAAGGTACTCAAATTGACGGGTCAAAGTTCGGTCCTTACTGATTTGGACAAGACCACCACATTACCCAATCTCGTGCATGAAGACACCATCACTATCAAGCACTTGTCCAGATCTAAAACAAGTTTTTACCAAACAAACTTGACTTAACTTTCAGTTTTAACCAAACTGAACAAAGAAACCGAAATTGCAATTTAAAAGGTGTTTCCCATGTCTGACAAGATAAGCTTGTCAAACCTCTAACGTTCTATAGACTTGCAAGGCTAAGCAATTATCTAAAGACCAAATATGTCAACACAAGATTACTACCTTAAGCTCAAGTGTATGAACAGATTAAAGGTAAGCCACAAATGTTGGGATATAGCTAACTAAACTCACAAATTATTGATACGTTAAAATAGCATGCACACAGTTATCACTGCTTTTCAAAACACTAAAGTATCAAAACTGGGATCAACATGGTGCAAGAGGATGCTTGCCTTGGTAGTAAACCACTTGTTCAGGTCATTGGAAATAAACCACTTGTTCACTCTCAGTTGCGTTTTTGCTCACGTCTGGCACTTCGGAATCTAAAGAAAGCAATACCGAATAAGTATCGTAACACCAAGTATCGTAACACCGAGAAAATCCAAAGTGCTCAAAAATGCATGAGATTTACATACTAGTGAGATTATGATTTAAATGTACTTAGGTGAAAATTTTAGTGTAATTGAAGTTCATATGAATTTCTTATGGATTTTTGAAGTTAATTCACTCTAGTGTAAAGGTAATCCTTTTCTGAAATTAATCCTAAATTCGAGATTTTCTGTAACAGTAACATGTTTCACACCTAAGTCATGTGAATGTACATTAGAAAAGGAAACCAACACAATTTGTTTCACAAAATTTGGTTTTTAAAAAAAAAAGAATTAGTATGAGTTTGTGAAAGTTAAACCAAACTTCGTGCTTACAGAAATTTTTAACTAGACCAACTTTGTGAATCCTTACTGCTACTGAAGTCATGAACTCCTAATTGCTCTTTTGTATTCAATTGGTTCTGAATGGATACCAAGCACCATCAAACAACCTTAAATACAGGTTTTAGCTATCAACAAGAGGTTTGTAGATTCTGAATGATCCATTGGCTATTAAACTTACAGACTGATTTCAGATTAGTAATCTCTTAGTTGAACTTTGAATACCTACTCTGATCAATAAATCAACAAGAGGATTCTAATGTTTTGCTAATTATCCTCCTCCCCAATTCAATTATCCAAAAGCTAAATAACCCAACTCACAGTTATTTACAAGTGCATTCTGATTTCTGTTTCTGTTCAAACAACCTACAAAAGATCATCTTCTGAAATAAGGTGCTATTTAGCTAACCAGATTGTTTACTCATTTGCTTGACTTAATTCACATAACTAAGATTTGCTAGCAAAAGATGCTTTGAACTACAAGTGGGTTCTACTAACAAGTCAGATCTTTTCCTAATCCCTTCTCTGATCACTACTTCGACAAAAGCTTTGGTTGCTTACTGTTGGTTTCTGAAACTTCACCTCCACTCTTGATTTTCAGATTAGATTACTACTGATAGCTTAAGTATTCAAATGGTTAATTGAATCCATAACATTTCTAACTTCTTGACTTAACAAGGTCATTAGTTCATTGACAAAAACTGATTATATTCAGATTACCATAACTGCTCATACAACCTACAGCAGCAAACTTGGACAGAATTCAAGTGCTAATCTAACCTTCCTTTAATTTAAACTTCCAATTGCTAACTCCATTGAGTGACTTAATGAACAACAATTAGATTGTTAGCTGTTGATAATTGGTGTCGAAAAAAGGTTATCCTGACAACCTAAACATTTCTCTGCCCATCCATCTTGCACAGAAACACTCTTTTAACATAAACTATCTGAGTTGCATTTTTGTTAACTAAACTTCCTTACAAGTTCAAGTTTCAATTTTTGTCAATTCACTGAGTAATTTAATAGTCATTCAAATGTTTCATTAGCAAAAGCACTCAGTGTATTCCACTGCAGGGCCCATTTTTCAGTGATACAGAGATGAGCTCTCAGGGACAGAACAGGGGACAGAGAGGCTGAGCTGCGGGTGGTGTCCATCGCCGGCGGTTGGGTGGCGGTGAGGTGAAAGCGATGACTAAAATGGATTGCCAGCGGGTTAGTGAGGCTAGGGGTGTCTACTTTAGGGCTCGGGCGACCGTGTGGCGGTGTGGCCAGGGGATGCGGCGGCCGGCCGTGGAGACGACAAGGTGCCGGCGGCACAGAAAGGCGAACGGGGTAAATTAGGGCGTGCATAGGCACCGGTGAATTACCTGGAGCACGCCGGGATGGTCGGCGAAGACGGAGAGGCACCGAGGTGAGCTGGCGACGGGAGCCCGCGGCGGCGCCGGGAGGTTCAACGTGTCGACGGCGCTGTGGAAGAAAAGAGCACAAGTGAGAGGTCGGAGAGGGTGAAGGGAGGTTAATAGGTACTCATGGAGAGAATAATCGGCCGAAGGATCGTCGGAGTAGACGAGGTAGTGGTGGCGATGGTGGAGGCCGGTGGCGAAGAAGAAACCGAACGCGCAGCTTCCCAGTGGCAGCTTCTGCAAATCAAATGAGGGGATTATCTCCTAGGGGTTGGAGGCGCACTGTGATGCAATCGGCGGGCGTTGATGTTCACCGGAGCGGTGGGAGACGAGGTGGTGCGCTCTGCGGCTTGGCGGCCGAGCGGGCGGCGTTGGAGCCAGCTCTGTCTTGCGAAGCCTCATAGTGAGATGGAGAGGAAGGAATGGGGAAGGACCAGAGGAAAGGATGCCTAGCGCGGCTTAAGTAGGACGAGGGCGGAGAACGAAGAAAGGACCGGCGATGCTCTCGCGAGGAAGGCTGGCATTGACTCGGGGAAGGTTGGCAAGGAAGTTATTGAAGTCTGCGGCACAGTGGCTTGAAGGCGATGTGGTGTGACGGCGAGCCGCAGAGCTCCTTGCATGGCAGTAACGTGGCGGCACGCTCTCAGAGCTGTCGTTGACGTCGAGGGAGAGAGAGACGGCAAAGGCTCTGGCTCTCCTGGAGAAGAAGATGGGAAGGGGCTGGCAAGGGAGGCCCACTGGTTAGAGACAGTGAGGTGGTGCGAGCCCGAGGGTGGCTCGGTTGACTTCAAGTGGGTTTGGTTGAATCGAGTCGCAAGGTTCGAGTTCGATCGGTGTGAATGGTCCGATCAAGATTTAACGGTCCCGATCGAGTGGCTGTTCGGACGATCTGAACGGCCGAATTCATGTGGACGGTCCGATTAAAAATGGACGACCCAGATCGCGTAGGGCATCCGAACGATCTGAACCGCCCAATCCATGTGGACAGTCCAATTGAAATCTAAAAGTTCGCGCGTGTCCTCGAACGGCACACGGTTGGATTGGGTCCGGTCCGGTGAAATGGTTTGGTCTAGACAGGCCAAATGGCTCGGTCACTACAGTGCACAAGGGTTTGAGTGAGGTCTGAATAGTTGACTAATTTAGATTTTAAACTCCTCTACTTTGATTGAGGCTTAAAAATAGGAAATAAATTTATAAAATTCTAAATTTTTGCAGAGGGGTTCCTGGAACAAACTAGAACTCACAAATTTTTTCTAAAACTACAGTTCATGATTTATTTACTGATTTTAAGTTCATTTATAGATGATGTATATTAATTTATCATTGATTTTTCTCCGGATCAAGTTGAGCTCTAAAAATTTAGTAAAAATCATATTAATTTAAGATAATTATTCTAGTATTTGATTAAATTATTTTTCAGGGTTCTTTACAAGCATTATCTTTAGTTTTCTTTTGGTTGTTCCACTTCAAGTTTTAAATTTGATATGAATTTGAGGTTTTTAATTGTACAATTTATGCACATGCTCTAAAATGAAATGAAAAGTTTATGAGATGCATCTAAATCTCATTTAATAAAAATGGGGCTGTGACACGTCCACCCCCTGGTCATCTCCCTCATATATACTCTTGTGTGCTACACTTTAGGGTATGGATTTCGTTTGCTTAGTTTCTGCATTGTGAAAACTC